>JBBPBO010001985.1:62946409-63289389 GCA_037974295.1 Cicer cuneatum | reverse complement strand
AATTTTTTTTTTTTTTTTATAATTTTTTAAGTTATTGATGATGACTGAAATAGTGTAAAAATGCCATATCATTTTAATATTGTCATCAAAGAATTTTATTTGCCACATCAAACTACTACGTCATTTTTTTAAATGTTCATATTGTTCTAATATTAGAGAGACCAAAATTACTACTAACTCTTAAAAATATATACACTAAGAAATTAGTATTCAAAAATTTGCAAAGAAAAAGAAAAAAAACGTAAACTTGTTTGGTTGAATGAAGGAACGGAAGGGTGTTAAAGTAGAAATCATGTGTGGAAGACGAGTTGTGGAGCTGAAGGGAGTGCTCACCAGAGATGGACCAACATCTAGGGGACCAGTACCAAAATATGCATAGACACAAATCTTGTCTTCTTTTTTTTATTCTTGAAAGTATATGAATTCAAATCTTTTAATTGATTTGTGGGTATTTTTAAATTGTTGACAATGACTTATATGTTGTAAAAATCGACGGTGGGAGTAAAAAAATCATAATACTTATTTTTAAGGTATAAGGTTCAACTTTTACATAATATAAAAATTCGCAAATTGGTCAATCAGAGGAGAGAAGATCGTGAGTGACAATTTTGATCAGTTCAACCGCATGGTCAAGTTTGCACCTAGTCGAAGAATTATACTATTACAAATATAATTAAATGTTTATATTCCCTTAAAGACAAAAAGTGGAAGAATCCTGTATTGTATGGGATAAAATACAAAATAGTGGGGCTAAACCAAGATTTACCACTTATTATTGGGATAAAAAGTGATATTAACCTTTATAAACAAGGTAATGAAAATTTGTTTATATTCCCTTATACTATAGTTACAATTTAATTTTTACAAAATGCATTTTTTTTTTAAAATATGGTACCCATAGATATCTACATGTGTATGTAGATATTACAAAGTTAGATCCGTCAGATGAATACTCATGTGAATACGGGACAAACACTTATTATATTTTTATCTAACGAAATAGGTAGCAAATGACTATTATGTGTGCCTAGCAAAAATAGGAGTGTAGGTGACACTACCCACAAAGTAATTGTAGCCAGCAAATTGCAATGTGATTTTTGGCCTAAAATATTAGAAGATTTCTTCTTCCACTCCTGTACATTCTCAAAAGTCCAAAAATTTATTTATTTTTGTCGATTTACTAACCAATCCGTTCAAGATTTATTCAAATTGATCAATCTGAATATATAAATATTAATTTGAAATTTTTCCACCTCCAAATTAGTCCAGCGGTATAAAAAAAGTCTTAAAATTTAATTTTTTTCGCCTCCAAATTGATTTACTCATAAGTGTAAAAAATCATGAAAAAATTACAAGTTAATATTTATACATCTGAATAAATTTCGGTAAATCACATTTGAATTTATCAATCCGAAGATGGTTTAAAATATTAAAAATTAAGAGGCTTTTTAAGAATGTAGGTGTGGGTGGAGAAACTTTCAAAATATTATTTATTGGATCTCAACATCTTTATGGGCAATTTTTCCAGTACTTCTTCATAGATTATTGTGGCTTATGGTCCATTTTTTTGGGTCAAATGGGTTGTGGTCCATTTTTTGGTCAAATAGATTATGGTCCACGATTTAAAATAGGGCCCTTTACGATACCAGGCCTTGAAAATACTATGTGTACTAGTCTACACACGTTGTACCAAAATATTTAACTTGACTTGCTAAAAATCACTAAAGTTTTAACTTTATCTTTTAGCTCATGTAGTAGCTTCTATTTTTATTTTATTTTTACATATATGCACTTTTTTATTAATTTATTTATTCAATAAAAAATGTGCAGATTTAAAAATTTTAAACTATTACAACAGTATTTATGCACATTTTATTGATGGTAATTGATTAGCTTGAAATTTAGAATCAGATTCTACTGTATTGTTTATTCAAATTAAGGATAAAAGATAGCCAACAAATTCATGAGCAAACACCTAAACCACATGATTTTGTAGTATACAGTCCATTTGGATTCCTTAATACACACAAACATATAGCCAACTTCGTAAAAATTCAATTATGACTATAGATGGCAAAGTATTAAGCAAATATATTTTTCTCTTTGGATATTACTTAGAATAAATAATGGATGGACCACC
The DNA here is from genome assembly GCA_037974295.1 of Cicer cuneatum. Taxonomy (NCBI): domain Eukaryota; kingdom Viridiplantae; phylum Streptophyta; class Magnoliopsida; order Fabales; family Fabaceae; genus Cicer; species Cicer cuneatum. The sequence continues at coordinate 63,287,249 of JBBPBO010001985.1, read as the reverse complement.
TAAAAAGCCATCATAATTAATGGCTAAAGCCATCAAGTTGTAGTTTCAGGACAATCCCATCCAAGTCACCTCATACTCCACATTGACATTTTTTCAAAGGCTAAAATTTGATGATATATATATAGGTGGTGCTATAATTAAAAATCGATCGTTAGATGTAGTTTTCTAATCCAATCTAATACTTCCAAATGTTGCCATCTTTGTCTTCATATTTATTACATCCATAATTTTCAAAATAAATGATTTTTCATTTTTTATATAATATATTAATTATTACTATGTTCTTAAGTATATTATCTAAATAATATTGCATGCACCAGTCATAATTTGTTATCTTTTATTTTGTATTACAAGAATCTGTCAATACACTAATATTTCATTTGAGTAATTTAATAACAATATTTTTTTTATTAAATATTTTTCTTATGCAAAATTGTTAAATGCGGCATTCAACTTATAATCGAGAGATATAATATTTCAAGGGTGTGGGGTATAGTGGGACCCAGTAACATATGTTAGAAATAAGAAACATTTTTGCTTTTTGAAATACTTCTTTTCAATTTTATTTATAAATAAAAATAAATTAATAAAATTTATATATTTAATTTAAAATATAAATCAGATATGTTAACTTTTTGTTAACTTATAATTTCGTTTATAAATAAAATCAAAAAGAGTACAGTAAAACAAGAAAATACTTCGAAAATAATATGTAAGTGAATTTCAATAATTAAAAGAATTAAAAAGTGGCCCATGAGATAATAATGTCCTCGAGCTAACAAAACCAAAAAGTCCAACTGCCATTCCTTCTTTCTGATAGCCTTTCATTTTCTTGACTTTATTATTTTCGTCCACACCTATAAGTATTGGGATTTGAGAGATATATCACTCTCTCACGTGTAGTATGATATATCCTTGTTTACATGCATCTATGTCCATGCATGAGACTTAAAAAGCAACATATACGATTCATGGCAAAATTTTATCAACTATATATATACACACACATACATATATGACCTAATTTCAATTGTGTTGTACCATGAAAAGTGGGTCCTTTATTCTCAATAAATGGCAAGGGGTAAGAGCACTCACTTGGAATTCAGCTTACATTATGTTCATAGTTTATTAAAATATCATATTTAAAAATTGAGCTTGCATGATCCTCTACATAATTTTGATATTTAGCTGTTTTATTTTTTATTTTTTTATATTTATGACTAAACTTTGGCTACAATTAAATTTTTTTTTAAGATGTGCCTTTGCGGATTAAGGTATTGAATTTAATTTTATGTGAATAAAAAAAATACGGTCTTTAGATCTTAGTTATCCAAAAAATAAGATAAATGCTGAACAATATGAAGAATAATAATGACAATAATAAAAATGAAGTATTTGATTAATTAGTAAACCAATAGTTTTCACTTTTTTTTAAGAAAGGGGCTTGGCCCCAACAATAAAAATGAGAAAAAACACAAAGCTAAAAATTTAAAAGTCCTTTTTTTTTATTTATTAAGAACCGTCATTTGAAGACCAAACTTTGAAAAACTTCACATAACAAACACGAGTCAAGGAAAAATGATCCATATGTCATAGGATATCAAGGATCTGATTAACCATTAAGAAACATGGATGTCTAGCATTACACCCATTACACATCAGACCAATCCTTTCGTGCAAGTACGTAATTAATGGAGCAAACAAAATCAAACATAAAATTTTCTATTATAATTTCGAGCCACACCACCACAAGCTAACAACACCACTAATGAGAGAAGTTGTGATGTTGCTTTTTATTGACAAGGACTTACCAATAGCAACGCTTTGTTGATGAATCTTCACCATCAAAGCTCCAACAATATAAGCTAGAGATATAAAACACCTTCTCAGATACAATTCAGAGATGTAAAAATGTTCGGGGAAAAAATTCAAATTTGTATTTAAAGTTTCGATTGATCAATTTGAATAAATCCCATTTAGAGTGGTTAATCCAAACCGCTCAGACTTATTTGTCAATTGAAAACAAGTGACGGAACAAGAAATTAACTTGTGTCAGTAGGAACACTACAAGTCTTCAGAATAGATTTGTATCCACTTATGGCGATAGTTAAGATGTAAAGTCTTATCGAATAAATATTTTTTTAAATCAACTATTGAGTTGAAAGTTTAAGTTAATATTATATAAATTTTATTTATAAATTTGATATTAATTTATAATTATTTTCTCTATAAATAATATGTGTCAAGAATAATGTCAGTGATATTTTTTTTTTACAATAGACAAAGTTAGTAGTTAGTAATTTAATATTGTTAGTATTTTGTAGAAGGTGAAAATTGAACTTGTAATTTTTTTTTCACTCACCTCCTTAACTCTCTTATCCCAAGTCAACTTTATATTTCTATTAACAGTAATGGTATAGTTATATAAAGTTAATTTTGACACATTCAAATAACATAAAAATTGAATTGAATTGACACATTCAAGTTAATTTCTAAAAATGAAGGAAAGTTTTATTGACCTTGTGTTAAATGCTTAAATGAAAACCAATTACATTTTTTGGAAATAAAAAATCATCTTATTTGTTCTGGGATTTGCCAAAGTTTTACAAAATGGATATTGTATGGTGTTTCGTTAAATAGGAAAGGTGTATCGGAAAGAGAATAAGTTCGTGAAGATATGTATAATCGGCTTGAGGACATGATTCTAGATATTAGACAAGAGTATTTTCAACGTACACATGTTTTTGATAGTTTGTGCAATGACAAAGAACTAGCTTTGTATCTAAGATGTACTAACTTCACACGGTTATCTGCGGTACTAAGATTGTTCAACTTGAAAGTGAGAAATTGATGGACAACTGAAGCTTCACTAAACTGTTTAAGTTGTTGAAGAAATGTATTCTGAAGGTAACAATTGCCAAACTGTTATTATGAGGAAAATAAGGTATTGTTTCTGATGGGTATGGGAAAATACATACATACCCTAATGACTGCATACTACATTGAAATAAGTTTGAAGAGTTGAACCAATGTCCCAAGTGTGGGTTATCATGCTATAAAGTGAAGGATGGTGATTCCAATTATGATGAAAGTACACAGGTCCTCCAGCGAAGGTGTTATGGTATCTTCCAACAATTCCAAGGTTCAAATGATTAATCGTTAATGTCAATGATGCAAAGAATATTAGATGACATGCAAAGGAGATACAACGTGATGGACAACTTCATCATTCAGCTGATTCGTGGCAATGGAAGAAAGTTGATTAATTGTATCCTAAATTCAATAATGAAGCAATAAACCTTAGACTTGGACTTTCCACAGATGGAATGAACCCATATATTAATTTAAGTAGTAACCATGGTTTATGGCTCGTTATCTTAATTTTCTACAACCTACCTCCTTCGATTTGCATGAAGTGCAAAAACATTATATTATCTGCGATGATTTTGGGTCCAAGGCAACCTGGAAATTACATTGATGTTTATCTAAGTCCATTGATTGAAGACTTGAGAATTCTTTAGCAGGAAGGTGTTGAAGTGTTTGCTGGTTATTCTTGTTATTACTTTAAAATGCATGCAATGTTATTTTGCACCATCAATGATTTTCCTGCGTATGGAAACTTGAGTGGTTATAGTGTTAAGGGACATAAAGTGTGTTCAATATGTGAAGAAGGCACATGCTACCCCAATTAACACATGGAAGAAAGATCATTTACGTTGGACATCAGAGATTTCTTAAACCTAATCACCTATACTATAGATTGAGAAAAGTGATTAATGGAGATCAGGAGAATCAAATTGCTCCAAAAGCCTTAAGTGGAGAGCAAATTTATCAAAGATTGAAGGATGTCAATGTTATATTTGAAAAGAATAAAAAGCAATTCATTGAGAAAAATGTATGGAAGAAGAGGTTTGTGTTCTTTGATCTTCCTTACTAGTCCAATCTAGATGTTAGACATTGTATTGATGTGATGCACGTAGAAAAAAATGTGTTAGATAGTGTAATTGGAACACTTCTCAACATTTCAGGAAAAACAAACGATGACAAACACTAACATATCAACTGATTAATAATTTTATCCGTTTCAAAATCAAAATGGGTATGACAAATTCCATGCATGCACTTTTTTTTTTGTAAGAAAAGTGTAGGTTATATCACATTTATTCTTTTTTTTAGTAATCTACTCATTTTTTTAATCAAAATCTATTTTATATAATTTTTTTTATTCAAAAATCAATTTTTAAAATAATCACACACTTAATATAGTTTGTTTTTCAAAATTTCACAAACTACATAAGTGAAAGTTAAGTAGCAATGTCAATTTACAAGAAAGGGGGGTTTGAATTGTAAATTCGTCATTTTAAAATTTCCTGTTAAAAACTTAAAAAAATAACTCAAGATTGATCTTGGTTGTGAAAACAGAAAACGAAGAACGTTCTTGGTTTTGACAAGAATACGGAGAAAGTTCTTGGTTAGTTAAAATTAACAATTTAATTTATCTATTTAACTAAATAATCAAACATACTGAAAGTAAATAGATAAGAGAAGAGATACCACACAAAGATATATCTTGGTTCACCCAACTCGGGCTACGTCCAGTCCTCACAACTGTGAGATTTTCACTAAGTGCTAAAACGGAGATCAATCTTGGTTTTACACACCCTATTTCATATCAACTTTGATTTGTTATAAAAACAAATCTTTTCCACCCAAAGAGGAGTTCAATCAAATCACCTATCAATCTTTAGATAAGATTTTACAGTTCACCTTTTAATCATAAAAGGATTTCCAACAAGCTTAGTCAAAATTATACTTCACACTATAGCCTTGAGTTTACAATGATATGATTTAAAGTGTTTTGTCAGAATCTGAGAAGGCTCAACACTTGTTTGAGTTCTGATTCTTTAACACAGAAATACACGAGAATGATTCTAGGAATCGAATAGGAAAAATCAGAACTGACTCAATGTATGTGAGTGAGATAAATCCAAGTATGATTGAAGTGAGTAAAGAATTGTTTAGTACTTGAAGCTCTGATTTTGGACCGAATATGAGTATGTTCAACTCGTGTTTGAGATTAGATTCTTGACAAAAGAATTCAGTAGAATGATTCTGATATGAAGAAGAAGAAACAGAACTAAATCTTTTGTTTGTGATTGAGAAGCTTTCAAGTATGTAAGTGTATGTAAGTGATGTATTGATTTGAACTTGAAGCTCTTGAATCTGATTATGAATGATGAAAAATTGCTTTCATGAGTTCTGATTATTGCCTTTATCTTGAGTTCTCTTATATAGACTCAAAAACTGTTTATGACAGCTCATTTGCCCGTTGGAAACAGACTGGCTGTCCTTTGTCAGTGATTAGGTGAGAGCAAGTAAAAAAGCAAGAACGTTCTTCATTCTGCTTCTAATGTTCAAGAGAAAACTTGGTTCTTCCTTTTTGTGGCAAATGGTTCTTGATCTTAGTGATGCGTATTCTTGGCTTTTAGATTTGTAGAGGGATCCTCTAGTGATATCCTCTGGAGGTATCTTCTGGAGGTAATCATGGTGACGTCTTCTAGAGGTATCCTCTGGAGGTATCTTTTGGTATCCTCTGGAGGTATCCTCTTGTGATATCTTCTGGTATCCTCTAGTGACGTCTTCTGGAGGTATCATCTGGTGACGTCTTCTGGAGGTATCCTCTGGTGACATCCTCTGATGACTTCATCCTCTGGTGATTATATACTTCAAGATCGTTCAACGTTCTTGGCAGTCAAGCTAGAGAAGGATGTAACAAGGCTGGAGAATGATGTTCAGTATGCTGGAGAATGATTGTATCATTCTGGACTGATGTTATCATACTAGAGGATAATGTTTGATCATTTTGGAGATAGTTGTTAATCATGTTGGAGAAGGATGTTTGCTGGAGAATGATGTTAAACATGCTGGAGATTAATGTTAACATGCTCGAGATTGATGTTAACATGTTGGAGAATGATAATCATTCATGACAGAAGATCATTTTGGACTGCAGATCATTCTGGAGATTGATCTGATCATTCTGGACATTTCTGGAGACTGATCAGTCTTGTTGGAACAGCTTGATTCATAGCCTTTTTCCTTAAACAAAACTCAAGTGCAATAATTAGTAGATCACCATTCGTAAAACTCAATCATTTAATTCAAAATGTTTATTGTCATTAAAACATATATAAAAATGTTTTTTCCTCAACAAAAGTAACACGGGGTTTTCTTTTGTTTAATGTATAATTAGAACTTATAATATATATTTGGTTAAATAGCACATGTGGTCTCTTAACTTAATTTCAGTTAACGTTTTAATCCTTTATCTTCTTTTTTTTTTTCCAATTTGGTCATTTATTTAATTTTAAGTGAAATAAAGAATGAAAATATGAGTTTATTTGAATATTTGAGTTACGAATCTGATGAAATTTGTGTTATATGAAAGAATATAATTAATTTTGTGGGTTTTGGTTAAAGGTTTTGATGAATTTTTGTAAAAAAAAAGGATAATATTGTTGACATTTTAAAACATAAAAGATCAAATTGTCACTTAAAATTAAAATAAATAACCAAAACCGAAAAAAAAAAGATAAAGAACTAAAACGTTAACTGAAATTAAGTTAAAGGACCACGGGGTGCTATTTAACCTATATATTTATATTTTTTAATATGCTATATTTTCTACGTGAGAAAGAGACTTGTTTTTTTGAAAATGATATGAGAAAGATGCTTACATCTTGTTGCCATAAATTTTCATTTTCAAATAATGGCAGTCCCTTGAAAATTGACCAAGCAAATGATCACTACATATTTTTATGCATACCAATTATATTTCTAAGTAAAAGCAAAAAGATATTATACAAATTATGTACCCAGAATATAATATTTATTTGAATCAATCATATTCCTATTGAATAAAAGCATCATAAAATTTAAATGACTTTTTTTTGTTAGAGGGATTTTAATTTTGTTATGGCAATAGATCGTCATTTTATTTTTTTGGCTAAAATTTTATTAAAAAGAAAATAACGGGAGAATTTAAATCTAATTCAAAAAAAAAGTCACAAACATTCCCCAAATTATGTACATCTTCTGTCTCTTCGGCATAAATTATATACTATATAGTGTTATTATGTATATTATTATTTTTTTATCTTAGAAATCAAAATAATAATAATAATAATAATAATAATAATAATAATAATAATAATAATAATAATAATAATAATAATAATAATAATAATAATAATAATAATAAACGGCAAATATCTTACATAATCCCAACTCTCCTTTCTCTGTCAGTTAATGCTCATAGACAACTCATGTCAGAACCTTATTGGTTAACCTCACTCACGTCTCACGCAAAGGAAGAAAATGCCACAACTTTAGCATTAAATGCATGGCAACGATTCTCCCAACAGATTCTGAAAACTCATTAAATGCATTTCAGACATATATCACCACTATGTCCTCTTTACCGCATCAAACATCGCACGTACCCTCAATTTATTAAAACTACTCCACCAACGCAATACATAATTATTCATCCCAAATAAAATCATCAAAATATGTTTAAAAATTTAATGTGTTTTACACTATATATTTTAACTTTTTAAAATATTTTATTTTTTAAGGAGTAGTCTCGATTCATTGTAAGTCGTTTAAGATTTGCATGTGTAAATTAAAAAAATTATTGATTATTTTAATTTTTTTATAATTTTTTGAAATACTCTTCGTTCTCTATTAAAGAAATACTACTAAATACTTTATCTCGTTAAACAACGAAAAATAATAATTTTATATTGTGTAAATATATTGAAAGTTGTATTGTTAAAATTTTAAATGTTATTTTTTAATAATACAATTAAAAAACTTGTTAACATCATATTTATTATTCTTGTATCTCATGCGGTATACATGTTAGAATATTTTACACAAACTTTAACAAAAGCTATAAATGATAAAAGGTAAACAATAATTGAACAAAATTAATTTTATTAAATTTCCTTGTCCCTAATAATTGTCATACGTGTGTTTTAAATATAAGTTAAAATTTTAGTGTACATAATTTAAATTTGAAATTAAATATATTAATTTTATTTGATTTATTTTTATTTAAATTTAAAATTAAAAGCAGTAATCAGGGTCTACATGGGCGCGGGTCTTCCTGTCAACCCGTTCACTAAACCCAATTCGTTTTTGGTCGGGTCGGGTTAAAAGAAAAAATGCGGGTTTATAACTTAACTCAACTCAAAGATAATCAATCGGGTCGGATATCGAATTTTGTCAAAACCCATCCAACCCAACCCGCGTACACCCCTAAAAATATGAACATTCATCAATTCTAAGCAATGTCAACTTCAAGTCCAAACACTTAACAACTTCAAGTCTAAGCACTTAACTGTTAAGTGTTTGGACTTGAAGTTGACATTGCTTAGAATTGATAAATTTTCATATTTTATTGATTTACTGTTGTTGAATTTATTTATGTATTTGAAGATTGTTGAATTTATTTTTTTGTGAGAGGTTCTTGGTTTTTTTTAAAGAATTGAATGATGTGATTGAAATTTTATAGTTTTTGATGCATTTAAGTATTAAATATATTTTCATTCAATATTTTTTTCTGTAAAATAAAAAACAGGTTATTGATGTATAACCCGTCAACTCAACTCAACCCATTATTGATCGGGTCGGTTTGGGTCGGGTTAAAAGAAAAAAATACAAGTTTAAAACTTAACTCAATCCAAATATAATTGATCAGGTCGGATATCGAATTTTGTCAAAATCCGCTCAATCCAACCTACGTACACCCCTAACAGTAATTGATTATGAGATAAATGAAAAAAAGTCATATATCACATGTTATGCACTGTTTCATTAAAAATATTCTTATGTCATATATTATTTGTCATTTTATACAATCAATTAAATATTTATTATTTTTTATTTATATATTTTTAACTAATTAATTAACTAATATTAATAAAAGTACTTTAATAAATGAAGCTTATTTTGTCATAGAAAGTAATACCATCATCAATGATTTTCTTAATAAAATGTGCATAATCAAATAAAAAAAGTTAAGATTTGTTTGGTAAAAAATAGTAGATAGCAGATAGCGAATAATTCAACTAATAAATAATATATAAGTTAGTTGATTGAACTTAAAATATTTGATAAAATTAATAATTAAATTAATTGATAAATATAAAAAAACATAAAAATATATTTTTAATTAAAATAATGAAGGTAAAAATATGAAACACTATAAATTTTATAAATTCAAACGTTATTTAAAAGATCGTATCAAAAAATTCTATAAGCTCACTTTTGTAATCAAGTGCAACTTTATTTTAGATATACATATTTATATGCTATAGGTTAGCATTTTGGCCTTGCCAAACTGATACTTAAGAGACGAATCTATAATCTTAAATTAAATTACAAAATGACATTATTTTGAATTTTTTTTTGCAAAGTGTGAGACAAAGGGTATAACTTCAAAGGATTCACTCAATAAATTTTGAATATTAAAAAGTCTAATAGAAAAAAAAGTGTAATAGACATAACATATAAATTTATTTAAGTAAATATAAATAATAATTTTTACTGTTATTGATATACCTTATCAATAGATTTGTATATTGTGTTAAATTATTTACTTATTAACACTTTCAATAATTTAGAACAGTTAGCAACTATAATTTTTTGACATATTTAAAAGACTTTTTAGAATAGATTTTAAATAAGCTAGCCACTCAAAAAAGGTCATATTACACTTTTAAAAATATTAAAATCATACAAATAAATTAGAATCAAGCGTTATAAAAATTAGCATGTGCATTAAACATATTTATACGAAATAAACTAACAAGTTATATCAAAGTATAAAAAATAAAATATATGACCCGTTAAGTCAGTTGAACAGTAATTTTTATATATATATATATATAAAACTTTAAATTATTTGAACAAATCACACATTAACATACAAAACTGTCAGATCTGGTCCTTCTAACCTTATAATAATAATAATAATAAAGTTTGGTGTACAACCTACAAGGCGTGATATAATAGTGAAATCGATAAATTTAATTAGTTGGTGATATAATAGGAGATAAAAATAAAATAAAATGTTAAATAGATATGTAAAAATCTAAAATTTACATGTATAGTTATTGTAATAATAATAATAGATGTAATTTAAAACTCGTTTGTACAAATGTAACTTTTAATTTAAAAACTGAAATGTCGTAAGATTTGACTAAAAAATAGTTATTTAACAAGAAACGGAGGGAATGATGGAATATAGTACAAGTCAAAATAAAAATACATAATAATTAGATATAGATACTAGTAATCTAGTAGTATTATCAACAAACCTACAAACAAAACCTTTTTATTTGTAATAAAATTTTCTCAATTCCACTGTTACTTTCTTGTTTTTCAAGCCAGGGGAACTAATATGAGGTCAACCCGAGTCAATACCCGAACCACAACCCTTGCCTTGTGTTAAGGAACCTAACCAAAACACAAACCTAGATAGATATCCTTATCACCATGCAAGGAGCTTTTTCCATATCTCATGAGTGGTTCGTTCTTGACTCAAACACCCCTCACACCCCGCGTCTTCCACACGCGCTAACAATTACACTCTTTCAAAAACAACAACTTCAAAATCACAAAAAAAACAAAAAAAAACCAGAACAAGTCACGTGACTTCAGCTTTCACATTGAAGTGCAGCTTTAATCTTCTGAACGGTGCAAGAAATGAGATTGTTCACAGTTTCCACTGACTCTACGGTGAGTTTTGCCGTAGGAAGACTATTCACAAGGATTTGAAATGCCACGGTTAAAAGGGACCCACTTACACGGGTTTCACCTCCATTTGCAGTGGCCCCATTCTCTGGCCCACGAGACCCAGGCCCATCAGGTACAACGGCAAACCCGGAAGGTAATAATGCCACGTAAGCTGAATCACCACCGTTCATTACAACGTGCATGGCTGGAATATCAACTGGCGCGTACACTACAAGCGACCCTGCCTCGTCTATGCATGTTTCCTGTAGTATCAGCATACTACTCTGGTTCGAATTCATCGCCTAAAAAAAACACAAATTAATGTTAAATTAAAAAATAAACTTATAAAATAAAATTATGTACGTATTGTCATTTTCGTGAAACTTTTTTGTTTTTGAAACCCACGGTGTGATGAGCTAAGCTAGTCAAACCAAGATACCACTTTTTCATGCCGTGATATTTTTTATTTTAAAAAAAATTGAAAGAAAAAAATGTGATTTTGATTAAACAATGGGACCAGAAAATAGGAAGCATAAGGTGACAAGAGTCGTGTATTTTGACTTGTTATAAAAGCTTATCTTTACTGATTCATCAAAGTTTGCGCTAGTTGTTCCTTCCGAAATTTCCTTCCTTGTCCTTCTCAACTTTTCAACCACTCAAAATCCAAACACTATCGACAAAACTTCATTCACATTTCAACGTTCTTACAACTTGCAATTGCAAGTCCACTTTTAACACTTTGCTAACAGTAGGAGGTAGGAACCATATGACTTTGTATCTTAAAAAAAAAATCAAAATTTAATAACCGACTAACTTGAAGAAAATTTTCAAATAAAATTCCAGTTATTGTTGTTTAGAATAATAAATAAAAAAACTATGTTTAATTTAATTTAATAAAATACGCCATTTTATTATGAACTCCTAGTAATATATATATAAACATTATTGGATAAGGGGGCATTATATTATTATTATGTGATATATAAATATAAAATGAGAGAGAAAAGAAACATACACTAGCACGGAGAAGAGAAACACAGTTCCCATGATCTTGTCCTTTGGCAATATGAGCCATTTCTTGCATGGGACCACCGTTAGATAGTATATCCCATTCACTACGGAGCCTCTCATCACGCAGAAAGTCAAACAGTCTTTGAGGCGATACCGGGAGCCACACCGACGTGGCTGCGCTCAACACGATCCCCGGCGGTTCACCTGGATCATCGACGCTCTTTCGTGTCATTACCCTCACGTCCTCATCGACATTCCCAGGGCTCAGCTTGTTCCATTTGTGGACAGTCGAGGCACAAACGCCAGCACAGAAGTTGTTCGTCATTCGCTGTGCTAGCTTCAGCATGCTGCGCCTTCCGCCTGCTGTTATTGCTGTGACATCCATAAAATAACCAAATTTGGTTCAATTTATTGTTAATCATCTAATGGTTTAAGCAAAAAAAAAAATATGGAATACTCCAATTTTTTATTAATAAAAGTGACAATAATGGCTGAGATTTACATCTCTCTCGTACAAGATTTGAACAATGTCGCATGACTGTTACCATGTCAAGCTCTGATTTTATGTTTCATATATATAACATATTTTTGTACCAAGAAAGATATTTTTCTGCTCCTTACTATTATTAGTATTTAGTTATACTATAATATAATATTCTAAAATCCACCATGAATTACAAACTATGTAACATTTGGTATTTATAGTTTATACAGATAAAACCAAATGGTACATTATATAGTGTTATGTTCTCTTAAGTTTCATTTTTTAGTGTAATCAAAATTTATTATTTTTCTTAAAATGATGTGTTATGTACTTAATTCCTCTTAAGGTTCAATATGTCTTAGCTAATATTTATAATATTTGATTTTTATTCATTTAGTCCTTCTATATGTAACAAAAAAAGTGATTTAAGTCCTACAAACTCTTATCAAGCCAAAATCATACAATTTTCATATCTTAAGGAACTAAAATAAAATGAAGTTTTTATAAAATAATCAATTTAATCAAAAAAGTTATTATCAAAAGCTATTTATGTGAAGTTTTTTTTTTTTGTATAGTTGAGTTAGAGTAGTACCGGAATGGTCTCGAGAGGGAGCGGCCGAGGACATTAATATGGCAAGGCACTCGCACTGGCGTTGTAGGGTAACAACCCATCGTGTCGCTCCAAACCCCATACCTGAGCTCAACAAGGGTCTGTACAACTGGTGGACTTGGTTTTCCTCATATTCTGCATGTTCCACCCATGTCACCTGAAAATTCATCAAATGCTAAGTTTCTCATGTCACTCCAACTTAAGTACATATATGATACATCACATTTCTCAAGTGCTATTTATTATTGGGTTTATAATAAATTAATAATACCGATTTATATCGTGTTCCAAAAATTTCTAGTGTTATAGTAGTATTGTATTATATGTTTAATTAATGTGATTATGTACATATTTATTAGTATTTCATTACTATAAATACAACAAGAGAAAAATGTACAAGACACTATTTCACTTACATGGATAACAAAAAAAATAAAGAAATTATGAAAGTCACACTTACACTTAACTTTTTGTATGCAAATCACATATTTCAAATAAAACTTGGATAAATTTTAATTTTTCTAACATTAAATAAAAATCACATTTTTTTTATATACATCAATAACATTGTATCAAGTTTTAACTTGTACTGCTAAATAGTAATATTTGTCAAAAATAATTGTACTAGTAGTATGATAATGTTATGATGTGATTCATCATCCCTATAGAAAGGACAAGAGGTATCTCATGGACCTCGATCATGTACATAAAATAAGGACAAAATAGGGTACTAGATAAAGTCAAGCAAGATTTGTAGGAGCAATGGGAAGTGTGAGCATCGAGATTTGTTAATCTAAAATTAGAAGAAAAAGACAAAATAGGTAGTCTCTTATGTTTGAACCCAATGAGTATTTTTATTTATTTTTTATAATGACCCCGCAATGAGTATTATATTATATAGAACAAACCCATTAGAGTACATCCAATCTCGTGAATTAAATAATGTTTGGATGGAATAATCAATATAGCATAAAAGATTGGAATAGAAACTCATATATATTGTTTATAGAATCAAAAAGTTGGTATAAGATTACAAGGAAAATTACTTATCTAGTCAATATGTTCAAAAGGTACAGAAATTCAAGTGATAGAGGCTTCTATACCTAAAATAATGGATTAATCTATACCTTAGGTCACATGGGGGGTATTATTTAAAGATTAATAGTTGAAAACTTTAAGATTCGAATTGTAATTATTAATTGAGACAAATAAGAAGCATCCTACTCAGGTGCAATGCAATTGTTCAAATTCTTTGAAAAGAGGAAATTAATATTTTTTATATGGGAATTATCATTATCATTGACATAGTAGTTACATAGTGAGTAGTCACTAGACTAGCCAAATTACTTCGAACCATGAGCTTTTTTAATTAATAGCTTTGAAAAACAAAATCCCCTTGATTCCTTGGTCTTGTGTTTTGCTTCACTTCACTTGAATATTCTCTATTCCCCTCTTTTGATCCTTTTATTACTTGAACAAAGGTAATTAGAAAAACCATGTTGCACCAATATGTTAATGGGGGAGAATAGGAAAACTAATCATCCCTAATAAATAAAAAATTAAGTTTTATTTTTAGAATTGTCTCGTTGAGAGGCGGCCAAGCCAAAACTCATGAACAATCAATCAGGCACTCTCGACATAGGGATGAGTCTCATTATAAGTTTGAGACTAATCCTTGAGTCGAACTTTGAGATTAAAGACTAATCCCTAAAGACTATTAGCATGATGTAAACATCCACTTGGCAAAATAAAATAAATTTGAGGAAGACATGAAAGTGATATATATAGTAGCCGCATGGTAAGATGTACTAGTAACTCCCCTTAATATATAAAATAAAAGTGTTCAGAACACAATGTATGGAGGAATGTGAATCATTTTTACTGTCCAAACAAAAAGATGTGGAAACTAAAAAACATGACATGTAGGGATTATAAAAACTATCACACACTCTAATAACAAGAAAAAGAGCATTTGAAATTTAATTAATTAATTACCTTAGAGTAACCATTAGGCATATCTTGCACAACACAACCAGAAGGAAGCTTCCTACAGTTCACAAAACTTGGAGCTCCAGAAGTTTCTCTAATGCTATCAATGGATACATCAACCACAGCCCAAACCCCTTCTGCATGCTGCTTGCAAAACCGAAGGAAGTTTACCTCGCGAACAGGAACCAAAGGCGATAGCACATGAAGTTCAGCTTGCATCTGAAACACAAATTTTTGATGTTGTCAATCTATCTTAATTGTCAAATCATTAAAAAATGTCTGATTTCAATGATAACTAGTTAACTACTTCCAAAATCACCCATATGATAGGTAATGATTTGTTGACATTGTAAAACTTTTTACACTAAAAGTGTAACAAAATTATACTTATATAAAAGACAATATGACAACTTTAACTCACTAGTTGAAGTGCACCATTTCTAGTTCCATTTATTCCATTAGATATCACTTCAGTAGTAGAGGTTCTTGCAATGATACAAGGAAACATCTCAATCCATCGATTCTGTTGAAACAAGCGAAACAAATCAGCTTTATAATTATACTTTTAAATTTGAATAAGAGAAGAACTCCAAATATACAAATATAAAACCAAAAAAAAAAACTAAAACAATTAGCAAATAACAAGACCACAATGTTTTTTAAAACAAAGGTCCACGAATGCAATCAAAACCACAACAACAAAGTTTGTTTATGTCTGTGGCCATTGAAGTTGCGTAGGTAACTTGAAAAAAGTTAATGGCAATTTTAGAAACTCACCGAGTCCATGAGAGTCTCGACAAGGGCCAAGCTATTTATAATAACCATACTGGTCTCTCTAGAAGCTTCCGAAACAAAACCATCAGGTCTCAAACCAATGCAAGGAGTGAATGTCCTCATATATTCCTCATGGTTCAAAATTTCCCTTCCACCTTCAATACTCCTAATCCAAAGAGGCTCACTAGTTTGTGCCATCTTAACCAACTCATCCATAGCAGCCAAAGCAAGTTCAAGAAACATAGACCTTTCAACCGATCTATCAAAGCCGGTCACCAAAGGTGTTGTTTGTCTAGTCGAAGGAGACACAATGGCTAAAGGGTTATTAGACATTCCAACACCAAAATCAGGCAATGTTGAAGACACATTGTTCATTCCATTAAAACCATTGTTCCCTCCAACACCAAGCTCTAAACTTGAGTTTGGTAAAGAAGAAATCGGGCGGCCTAAAAACTTTCCAGCAAGTGCACAAACTCGGTCTAGCTCGTCCTTCAACCTCGCATTCTCGATTCGAAGATGTTGTTCCTCAAGTGAAATCTCACCAATCATAGCTGGTCCACCACAATTTGAACAAATAGGATTCCTCATTGCATCTCTTATAGACATATTCTCAGCTCTAAGCTTATCATTTTCTTGCCTTAGCAATGAGTTCTCGTGCCTTTCCAATTGAGTCTATAGTACAATTGTACAAACAAAAAGTTAGCAACAAAAAAGGTGTTCCAAACAAAAAACCTCAAAAAGAAAGTAAAAAAACCATGTGAAAAACTGAAAATGACTTTTGTCACACACACCTTCATTTGTGTTCTTCGATTTTGGAACCAAAACTTAACTTGTCTTGTTTCCAAACAAAGCCTTTTGCTAAGTTCCAATCTTTGTTTCTCATCTGGATGAGGACACTCCTTAAACAACCTATAAAACCCATTTCGAAAAAACAACATCATTTTTGAATCTTAATAAGCCTTAAAAATACAACAACAACCAAAACACACACAAAATGACAATGGTAGATGAAACATACGCTTCAAGCTCTTGTATTTGTTGAGGAGTGTGTCGGTGATATCTCTTTTTCCTAGGTGGTTTGTCATCAGCATCTTGTTCATCACCAGAAACACCATCTAAGTTATCACTCCCAGATCTACTTTGTTCCTCTTCTCTACTCCTTCTTAAACCATTTTGCTCAAAATTCTCATGCATTGATCTATTCACATCTTCTTGCCCATCAATATTAGTTTGCTGCTTTTTTCCAACAAATCAAAAAGGTCAATAAATAACCAAAAAATATCACAACAAAAGTACAAAAAAGAAAAAACAAGATCTCTCACAAGTGCAAGTGATAATCCAGGAGAGTTGAACATCGATTTAGCCAAAGTAGGAGTTGTAACAAGACGAGGATGAGAAATAGAACCAAAGGACATTCTTTGGTTGTTGTTGTAAGAAAGTTCTGCTATGTTTCTCACACTTCCGCCCCCTGAATTGTTCTCTACAAAACCCCCAAAACTCATCAAAAAAATCACTTTTTTTCTACTTTTATCAAAAAAGTTTCAAACTTTTTCAAACCCCTTAATCACTTTCCACCTTTTTCTTCTTTCACTTTACTTATTCATCAATTTAGTTCATCCATGAAAATCTGGGTCAGCAGAATTTACAAAAAGCACTGAACTTTGAAAAGAACAAAGAAAATGAACACAGAGAGGTAGTGGAGACAAAGGGTGAAGTGTGTGAAACCCCAATGTCTCAAATCTCTCTCCGTAACAAAAAAAAAGAGGAAAAAAATGCTGTCTTCTTTATTTATTTTCTGTGTTTTTTTTTTTTTTGAGAGAAAGAAAGAGAAAGAAGGCAAGCCTAAATAAAGAAGAATTTTTTTTATAGTTATGGCTTTGCTCTTCGTTCTCTATCTCTCTCTCTCAGTGACCCTTTTGAGAGTAACACTCTGTGACACTCAGAGCAAGTTCAGTGGTTGCTTGAATATTGAATCTAATGGATTTTGGTTAAAAAAATGGGAAAAGAAAATGAAATAAGAACCCTAGTAGTGTTTTTCATTTCTTGCATGCTTGACTATTGTATAAAAAAATAGTACTATATAGTATGTTAGAGAAAAGGGTTTTGATTTATTTAGGACAAAGAAATTGTTATAGTATTAGATTTTGGAGAGAGAGAGAGAGAGAGATGAAGATAAAACGTAAACATGTGGAGTGAAGGAAGCCTTACAAATAGATAGATCCAAAAAGGGTCGGTTGACTCTTTGCACTGTCATTGATCTGTTTTTTTCTAAGTATCCCTATAAAGCCTGTGAATGACGGTGAAAATTTGTAATGTGACCTTTTTCATAACTTTTTGTGGGGGGGTATATGTGAAAAGTAAACCAAGTTACAATCATACACTGTTTTGGTTTCAGATTTGATCCATGGGATCGAGGGTACTTTATCAGAAAATGAAATTAAAAGATTTTTCTTCCTGTAACTGTTCTTGGGATTCAAAATTATTGGAGTGAAGCTTTTTTTATTAAATAGTAAATAAGTGAAATAAAAGTTTGATTAAGCAATGAGTTTGGATTTGGTAATTACTTTGTCTTCGGTGAGAGATAGAAATAAGTTAACTCTTAAGTTTTCCGATTGTTTAGAAAGTCATATAGATTAATTTATAGTTTAGGAGTTATCACATTTATTTGTTAATTAATAAAAAGTATTATTAATATTTGTTTATAAGTTTATAATTTATAATATTTTTTATAAACTACTTCAAATAGTTTTTAAACTTATTGTTTATAGTTTACTATTTTTTATGTTAATTTTATTCTTATTATTATAACTAAAATTATTTTTTATTCTTTATAATATATTAATTATAATTTAAAATAAAAATTAACTATTAATTATAAAAACATAAAATTTAAAATGATTTGAAAAATTCAAAATAATTCTAATAAATAATTTTTTAAAGTAAATAATTTAAAATAATTTATTTGTGATAATTTAAAATAAATAAATCAACTAAATAAATATAAAGAATATTAGATTAATAAATAATTTATTTGTTATGGCTTTAAATATAATTAATTTAAATTTAAAAAATAACTAAAATATTTTAATATACATAAATTTAAATAATTTATTGATTATAATTTAAAATAAATAAATAAATAAGCTAAATAAATAAAAAATACATTAGCAGGGTGTGCAAAATATATGGTTAATTGAACCATATTGATAAATTAGATTGCACTTTACCAATAAAAAAAATCAACTCATTTAAATGGTTCATGATTCAACCGCATATTTGAAACAATTCAATTAGTCAAACTTACTTCAAAAACTAATTTAATCATTTTTAAAAAATATTAACCTCAGTTAAGATTTTTTTTCTTCGAAAACATTTTTTTCCTGAAAAATTTTCGATTTTTTTTTATATAATCGAAACTTTTTTGTTGAAAAATTTTTGCCAAAAGAATTTTAAAATTTTTTTTGAAAAATAATCAAGAAATTTTTTTCTATTTTTCTCAATAGTTTTGGTTTTTCTTGTATTTTCGTGAGTTTATCGTTGACGTGCGACATTGTTTTAGTGCAGCGTTTTTCAATTTTTCATTTTGTGTAATGTTTGTGGTTCAAATTAGTTCATCACTTCGATTCATTACAGATTTAGCTAATGACTTGATCGTTAACGCTATATATCCAGATACATGAGTATTTTAGTTACTTTGATTATGTCAAAACATTTGCAACCATTTTGCTCTTATATGTTATTAATTTGGATCATGCCAGTTTGTTAGCTAATTCATCCTTTTTAGTTTTTAGTTACTTTGAATTTGTGTTGTTTTCCTATACTATATCAATTTAAATGAGTTAATATATTTTTATTAGTAAAAAAATCTATTAGATTAGTAAATTTTAAAATAATAAAATAAATAATTATTAAATTAACTATTTATTTTTAATTAATAATATCATTTTATATTTTCAAATTAATTGAACAGCTAACCTTATCAAACACTTCAATTAATTTAATAATTATAATTATATATTATCAAATATCAACTATAAATTTTCAGTTAATTTTAATCTAACGTAACATTCACTTTGACCTATTTAAAAAATTTAAGGTTATCTCGCTACTTATATGCCATATACTTTCGATTTATGATTGAACTTAACATATTGTATAAGTTGGTATCACATATGTTAGTCTACTTAATAATTATGACAGTTTACAAAATTTGACCTAATATATGATGTTTTATTTTATTTATTTTATATACATTTAAATATGCTAAAAGTTAATGTAAACTAATATATTTAAATTAACGAAAAAGTTAGCGAATTTTTAGAATTTAACATAAAGCGTAAAATCTAATAAAATAGTAACAATAATTAAAAAAAATGTTATTAGTGTCTATTTAAATAGGTTGGTTTTATAACATTTGAATTTTTTTTAGATGTAGTTGGATCATTTTAATTAAATAAAATTTTATAAAAACTTAATTTTTGTTTTTTCAAAAAAATGTATAGTTTGATGTAGGCTAATTTGTAGTCTGTATCGGCTTCATGTATTCTTATCCTAATATTTTGGTAAATTAAGGTTATTTTTGTAAATCTATATATATATATATATATATTAATTTTTTTAGACAACTAAAATCACATTTGATATTAGATTATGCACTAATCAGATATCTATTATCTTGCCAAATGATTACATAACTAAATATCCACCGTTCATATTGATGAGTCTATTGAAAAAAAATTCATTATGCATGCGTGAAAGACGGACAACAAAATTGTGTATTCAACTCTTTTAGGGTTTGAACCTGACCTCTGAGCGATAGCGACATCGCTGTCTAAGCTGGGCCCCGAGTGGCCTTCGCTTCCACTCTATTTTGCGTTTCAATCTGTGTTGTTTAACCGTGAATTTCTCAAATCGTTCAGACCGTCTCTTCAATATGCGTGTTTCTAGTTCAGCTCGATTAAAATTTCTTGATTGTCTTGGTTATTAATTTACAATATTTGTTTCCTAATTTTTAGATTGTCTTGGTTATATATATGTTTACGGTCTGTTGACGATGTTGTTGACACATGTTCCATTAAGAGTTGACGAGGTCGGCGCATTAACGATGGTTTTGTGCTAACCATTTACATAATTTGTTTTTCGTGACTCAATACATGCAATGATCATTCCCCCAAAACAATGCATCTGCATCGGTTACTACTCTCCATCCCCTAATCAAATCTTTTGCCCAACCTCTTAAGAATTCATGCACTATTCTTTTGAGACAATTACCAAAACCTTACATCAAATGGCCCACCCTTGCTTTCAACATTCAAGAAGAAGAATATCAACTAGGTTTGACGAGTTGCAATAACAACCTTCATGGTAGAGTCACCATGTCTAAAGGTGATACACCGACCACATTATCGGTTTTACGCGAACTATTTAAAAAATATGGAATCTGATTAGTTTGTGGCAAGTTATTCCCCTCGAGAAATAATTTTATGGTTTTTCCTTTTGAATCCAATGATGATTTCCAAAGCGTTCACATAGTTGGAACTTGGAATTTGAAACTAGGGCTTCTTCGAGTCTTCTCTTACACAAAATATTTTAATTCGGATTCAGTTGGGAATTAAAAATTATTCTAGAGAGTATTCAGAAATCTAAGGTTCATGTTGCACAAGGTCATAAAAATGTAATTAATGGGGTCTTTAGCTCCTTCTTATCCAATTTAGCTAACACAATTCATCTATGAGAGGATAATTAGTATCTAGATATGTATATTCTTGGTTCTTGGAGTAATGCTATGTTAAAGGAGAACAATGTTCAAAACAATCAAATCTTTTTTTTATTTGGAAGTCAATTCAAAGGCTATGTACAAAGTATGACATGCCCAAATGTTATTATTACTGACCAGAATTTTCATTCTATGATTGTTCATGAGTTAGAGATATTACAAAGTTTTTTAAAGATATAGATGCTAGCGAAATAACCTAAAAGTATGAAGAAAATGCATTATCTATTTGTTTGAAAAATCGTTCTATTGTCAATGAATAATCTTTAATAGATGTGATTATTAAAACAAAGAAAAAGAATATGCAGAGATAAACTATATTATATAATTTATACCAAAGGGCTAGAAAACCTATATAATTTAAGGAATTATTTTTATACTAACATTCAGTCAAAATTCAACAGTTTGTAATTATTTTTAATTTGTGATTATTTTTAATTTTTAATTTTATGAGTTCTCATCGTGAGTGTTTACCTATTTTATTAACATTATATTTCCACTAAGATCAAAGAAATTAACAAAAATATATATGATTTTTTAAAAATCCCATAGGCACTACCAAAATAAACAATTGTTGTGCCTTGACTCAGGGACAAACTAAAAACTTTGAAATATACATTATATTCCAACTGTTGTCATATATATATATATAGTACTAAAAAAAATATTAAATAGTCATTTTTAATCTCAAATGTAAGATGTGTATCACTTTAGTATATGAATTTATTAAAATTACAAACATATTTTTTAATATTTTTTTATTAATAATTTTATATACTAAATTGATTAGTTAAAATATATTTTTAACTAGTTAATTACCAACAGAAAATTACCTAAAAAATATATATATATACTTGAATGAAAAATTTAACAAACTAAATGCATATTTAAAAATAAATAATTAATAAAAGACATTTAGATTCGTGTTTGTAGTTTTAATATATTTAAATACTATTATAAAAATATTCCTTTAAAAAAAATTTAAAATATAGTAAAAACACAATTTATAACATAAATTTGTCCATATTATCTCTCTTTATCGTATCATTTATTTTTTTAGCATATTAAGTATTAAAAATTTATTTTATTTTTTCGATACTAAATGCAGACCGTTGCCCACGCAACCTACTACACAGGTCTATCCCTGCCTTTACTTTTACTTGCTTATTCCAATATATTTTCTCTTCTTCAAATAGCATATAGCTAGAATTGACGAGGTTGGCTCCAAAAATAAAAAACCTGATGAGGTTGTCTGTGACACTCTTTCTCAAAAAATGTTTTGAAATGTAAATATAATAGAAATACAAGTAAAATTGATCCGTAATAAAATATAAAGATCACAATTTTAAAGATGTGTAGATAACAAATTTAATAGAGTTCAA
Source organism: Cicer cuneatum (assembly GCA_037974295.1). Lineage (NCBI taxonomy): Eukaryota > Viridiplantae > Streptophyta > Magnoliopsida > Fabales > Fabaceae > Cicer > Cicer cuneatum. The sequence goes on along the minus strand of JBBPBO010001985.1, from coordinate 63,264,423 downwards.
CCTCAAAATTACCCTTCTAAACAAGAGTTAATTCTATATAAACTCTCAAACGAATTGATCGATTAACATGTCGACATTCAACATACATTAAACTATTATATATTGCATTGGCGGAAAAATAATTACTCTATCTCTTATAAGCTGTTAAAGAAGAAACAAACGGAGATGAATATCATTATTTTCAAAACATAATTAAGCAGAGTAAAATAAATGAGTAAAATAAATTAAATGTACATTTAACATCATATCATACAAAATATAACTTTAACAATGCATGATAACGCGATAAGAATGCTAATGATAAACTACTTAAAATTGCATTAATTTCTTAATATTATTTAGGAGATAACAATGTTAATTAGGGGTATGTTTGTAATTTTACTTTTTTACACTAAATTAAGAAATTAAATACACTTAACTAGCATTATCAATAAATGTGAAAATATATATTTTGTTTACAGTTGAGGGGAGTACTATATTGGTAAGAAAAAATATAGTCCCACTTACTACCTTTGGTCTTAGATTTAAGAAGAAAAAGAAAACAAGAAGATCATTAAATTTTATTTATTTTAAATATAATCCTATAGTAAACGTTCTTGTAAACTTGTGAGACTAATTACTTCTGTGGGGTATCTTTATTTTTATTGAACAAAGTAAAATAAAATAAGTAATTTATATATCTTAAAATGTACGTACGTATGCTTTTTTCTCCAAAAATATATCCAAAATATCTCTAACAAAACTCTCATATATGAAACTGGAGAAAATATATAATAATAATAATAATAATAATAATAATAATAATAATAATAATAATAATAATAATAATAATAATAATAATAATAATAATAATAATAATAATAATAATAATAATAATAATAATAATAATAATAATAATAATAATAATAATAATCTCTATATTCGCTCGGTGTGAGGTCAATTGCTTGGGTGGTTAGGTATTCATGGCAATTTTTCAAACCATCTGTTGGCTCTTAATATTTTGGAAGGTTAGGCGATTTTGGTCGAAAACGACGGATCTTTTTAAATTTTATTTGCTAGTTTGCATTTGGTCCCGTGAAAAAATGAGGATTCATATTCTTTAACATGCTGAAGCATATTAAGATGTTAAGCTGCTGTTGCCTAAATTACAAAACAAAATGTTATAGATTTACATGACTTTCAATATTTGCATGAATTTATTACCAATTCAGATGGTGGAAAACTAGATTTCCATGAGATTTAGTGTACATTTTTTCAAAAAAATAAATAAATTGTAACAACCAATTATATATCATAAGAATATGAAAATGTGTATCAATAATTATACGCATGATTTTATAAGTAATTATGATAAAAATTAAATATTATTAATTATATAACTATTACAATTAATTGATAGTGTAAAAATTATTTAATTAACCGTATATATAAATTAAATTCTTTTAAAAATATATATGAGAAGTGCATGTCGATTCCGGTTAAAAGCATTCTTTAAACCAAACACATACATAGTATTGTTTACATATACGTGAGTACTTAACCAATTCATTTAGATCTCTTTATCGTGTGTATGTATGTGTTCACAATTTGTATTATAAGAATTATTAGAGATATGGTTGCCTTATATTAATGTATTGCATATTATCAAAATGCTAGATTCTGCAATTGCATGCAAGATTATACAAAGAAAAATAAAATAAAAAACAAAAATAGAATAAACTATAACCTTTCATGTATGGTAAGTATAATTCTTATAGTAGCTGTAAGAATATTTTATATGTTGAAGTATAGGTTTGAATTTAGAATCTCCAACTTTTTTATAATTATTGTGTGAATTTCGCTGCTACTAGATCCTTTAAAGATTAAAAAAACCTAATATCTTTAATGTCTTTAATTATTTGATAAAATAGGAAAAAATTGGCTTTGATATTCATTTAGAGTATATATAATTAATTTAGTGTTTGAAAAGGATAAAAATTTATTGTATAAAGTAATTTATTGAATATTAACATGTGATATAACCTAAAAAGAATTTCAATAGTTAGTAAAAAACGACAAACATTAGAGTTAATTAAGATTCAGTCAAGGAAAAAAATAGTTGAATTTTTTGGTTATAAGTCAAAACTTTTGAAACTTCAAATGAGTGTCTATGACGAGCATATTTGGACTTATGGATCTCGTCGCCAAAGGAATACGTACATGAGAGAGAAAACTATTTTGGCAAACATTAAAAAAAATTGGGAGTAAAAAAACAAGCACGCAAAGAGAGCAAAGAGAGGAAAATGTGCACAAAAGCAACCTTTCCAACATTTGAATAATTGATTGAATGTAACACGAGAAACTACTGTCTTAAATAACGATAGTTGATTTAGCGATGTGAATTGAAAAATAAGAAAGTTTCACATAAGAGAGATTATACACTCTAATAGTGTTTATAATATGGAGGTATGAAATTTGGAGTGAACCCCAAAGGATACTCACTTTTGTATAGGAATGAGAACACATGCAAATAGATCACCACATACACGGATCGGCCGACCTAGGCTATGTGGTGTATTATTTTTTTTACTATATGGAAAATTAATAAATTAGCTCTCCAATTCTGAGACTTTTCTTACGAGTGGTCGTAGTACCATATTCTGAGTGATAGTCATTTGACTGTCATATTAAGGGTGTAATTCTATAACGGTTTTTTACTGTGCAGTGGAACTCCGATATACTGTATCTGAACTATTTTATCTTAAGGATTTCGTGATTGATAGTCTGCCTTACACAATTTAGGCAGTGCCACGAAACATTTTAAAGAGAGCGACTTAGTTCGCGACTCAATCCAATAATATTTTCGGTGATATAAATTGATTTTTAAACAATTTTTTCAAAACTAAAAAATAACAGAAACTAACAAGTGAAACGGTAAAAAATATTGAACCGTTGAAAGAATTCGATGAATCATCACATTAGACTAAAAATAATCACATAAATAGATTGTACGTTAGATCTTCATCTAGAACATTAAAATATTGAGTATGGGGATCTTCTAATATAGAAACCATGCTTTGTTTTGTCTATAAATATTTGGTTGTACATAACTTTTAGCACACACAAGTCTTCAATCTTATTTTATGTATTTAGTGCACTAATACAATGTTTCATGTAGAAATCGTTTGTAATTTGATCACGAGGCAAAATAAAACTGCAAAAGATGGGAAAACACATAGTACAAAAAGCATATAATTCTAATTATGGAAACATGTTTCACATTGAATAACTTCAAAACTAGTAAAAAAATTATGAACAAATTAAACTCCTGAATGAACAATTGAAAATATGTGCTTAATTATCAAACACGATCAAGTTGAAAATTCAAACCTAAAAATGTAGGTCCTATAGTCATGGTGGCACAGAAATAAAGGGTAGGGTGGTTGAGTTTATACCATTCAAAGACCCACAATTCCACATGACCTTTCACACTCAAGTTAGCCCCAAAAGTTTAAATGCAATGGAAATAGACAGCTTGTTGAACCTTTCATGTAAAGACTTCTCTATATCTTAGATTTGACTATTAATGTGTGAGAGAGAGAGAGATATGGCTAATTTGTTGAGCTCAATTTATTGATAGGATGGACCACTAAAGTTAATTAATTTGGTTAATTGGTTGTTGCTTTTGCTTTTGAAAAAACAATGGGTTTTTTTTTCTTCCTCAATTGAACTAAATAAATACCTCAACATTTTTAACAAATTAAATAAATACTTCAACATTTTTAACTAATTAAATAAATACTTCAACATTTTTAACTAATTATTGCCGCACTCTACAAAGTTTTTAACCTTCACCTAGAGCCTATTCCCTCGTGGCAATTGAGCGCAAAAATATACATTTTAACTATAATGGTTAAATTATATTTAATCTTTTAAATGATTAAGATTATGCAAATTTGATATGTCAAACTTGCCATATCATAAAAAATTATAAAAGAAAACAAAATAAAATAAACTTTTAGAATCTTTTTTAAAGAAAAGAAGAAAACTAGAATAGATATGTTTAATCTCATTTCATTGCATTTTTTGTGGGGACTTCAAGAGAAACAACAAGTGATATGTTTTAAGATCTATAAGAGACTTCAACACCACGTCTCAACCCAAAACTTTAAAGCGTTAGATATATGGGACACCATTCTTATATATACAAGATTTATCACTTTTATAATCGATGTGAGACTTAATTACTCGTACTTAAACCTAACAATTTTCACTTTCCCTTTAAATTTTCATATTTGGTCAATGAGTTATCTGAATTTTGGAGCATGGAGAAACTATAGGTTTTTTATTTAGAAAGTTATTACATTGTCGGTATTTTCCTTTTTTTGTTTAAGATTTGAAAAAATTGAGGGTTTTGATTTTGGAGTTTATTATGATTTGTTGAATTTCTTGAATTTGATGTTTATATCTAAAAGGTTATTCCATTAATGGGTATCTTCCTTTTCATGTTGAAGATTTGAAAAAACTGACGATTTTAATTTTAGAGTTTATTAAGATTTCTTGAATTTGGGATTTATATCTAGAAGGTTATTTGATTAAGGGATATGTCACTATGCCAAAAATTGCCTTTTACAGCGCTTTTTTTTAAGCCTTTTATGAATGTGCAAACACGAGAAGAGGGAGTTGAATTGTGTTTGACTAACTTGAATACTTTTTCTGTTTTTGTAGTTTTAAAACAAAACTTGATGTATCAATAAAACAGAGTTAGCAGCGGATGTAAAGTAAAAATAAAAACAAAGAATTTTATACTGGTTCACCGTTAACGAGGCTACGTCCAGTCCCTTCACCTTGAAGGATTTCACTAATTCAAACCTTGAATTACAACAGTTCCACTGACCCTCCAAGTCAGTCTTCTCAAACAGTCTAACAATCCTAGATTCTTGAGGAATACAGTACCTTGACTTCCTAAGTCAAGTCTTCTCCTACCAATCCGACAACCCCAGATTGTAGAAGGAATTACAACGCCTTAAATCTAATTGCCAAGTAATCTGCTACCCCTTCTAACTCCCTCAGATTGTAGACTCTGCTTCAACAACTTAGATCTAACACAAGGGAAAGAAAATAACACGAGTGCTTGCTTCTGGAAAGCTGGAACTCACAATTAACCTCACTGAAAACTTGAGTGTTTGCTTTGGAAGTGTATGACTCTTTTGTGATTTTCGATACTAAGTATTTTGCCTTGAGCCTCCTTTTATAGATGCGAATTAGGGTCTCTTCCAAGCTTATTTTCGAGCTGTATCTTGCTGGATTATCTTGCAAAAATATCTTGACCAATCGGACTTCACTTAAATAAAAAACATATCTTTTTAAGCTTCAGATTTGCTTTCAAAAATAACTGGCCAATCATGTCTTTAGTTTCTTCCCGTCAACAGCTTCTGAACTCCCATACGACTTCGCTTTATTTTTGTAACAAATCCTTTTAATACTTTGTTCAAATTAAATTAAATCTCCACCGTTAATCCTCATGATAAAATCTGGACCGTTTGATCTTCTGCGCTAGTCCACATCTGGACCATACTAAGTGATCTGCTGTGATCCTCTGATTTCGGCCAACCCTGGACCACACTTTCTAATCTTCTGATCTCGGCAAACTTGGTCTAGCAAACTGATCTGTTGTGATCCTCTGATCTCGGCCAACCCTGAACCACACTTTCTGATCTTTTGATCTCGGCCAACTTGGTCTAGCAAACTAATCTGCAATGATCCTCTGATCTCGGCCAATGCTGGATCATATACTTAAATCTAGACCATTGATCTGAATATCTTCCCTCTGATATGGACCAATTATGGACTTGGTCTGGATTAACTGAAATTAAATCTGGACAAATAATATTTCAGTCTGGACATTTTACCTTCTGTTTTGGATCAGTTCTGGATCAAGTATGGAGATCATTTCTTCTGGTCTGAACTTAGTTTCATACCCTGAACCTTGCTATCTTCTAGTCTGGGTCAAATCTAGATTGATTCTCTTGTTCTGGACCCTTTAACTTATCCTCTGATTAAGTCTGGATCAAGTCTGGGCTGTTTATCATTTCACTGTCAGACCATCTTCTGGTCAGAATAACTTCTGGATTAAGTTTGACTTATGACTCCTACTGGTCTGGATCAAGTCTCCCTCTGGCAAGCTTCCTTCTGCTCTGGTCCAGGTCTTCTTCTGACTTTGTTGCCTTTTGATCTGGGCCAGCAAAGATATCCTCTGGTAATTCCCGGATGCATCCTCTGGTACCTTCTGGATGCATTTTCTAGTGTCTTCATCTTCTGCCTCTGGAAACTTCATTTTCTGGTCGCATTTAATGTAATAATTCAAGGTTTAAAATAAGATTACATGGAGTGCTTTTGTAAACATCAAAATCCTAAGTACTTAGAACCAACTTGGTTCCAACACTTTACAGCGCTGTAGTATCTAGTGATGTAAAATGATACAACAGCGCTATTGAAAATACAAAAAAGTGCTGTAATAGGTCATATATATAGTGTGCTTCTTATATTAGATTTACAACGCTTTTTCAAAAGAGCGCTGTAATAGGTCCCATATATAGCGCACTTCTTATATTAGATTTACAGTGCTTTTTCAAAAAAGTGTTGTAATAGGTCTCATATATAGCGCACTTCTTATATTAGATTTACAACGCTTTATCAAAAAAGCGATGTAATAGGTCTCATATATAGCGCGCTTCTTATATTAGATTTACAACGTTTTTTCAAAAAAACGTTGTAATAGGTCCCATATAGAGCGCGCTTCTTATATTTGATTTACATCGCTTTTTCAAAAGAGCGCTGTAATAGGTCCCATATATAGTTATTTAACTTAGATTTACAGCGCTTTTTCAAAAAAGCGCTGTAAAAGGACTTAAACAAAGCGCTGTAAAACGTTTAAAAATGCTCTGTAAAATGATTTTTTATGGCATTTTTTAACGAAGCGTTGTATTTTTTTATTACATATTATGAACATCAAATATCACATTCAGATTCACATCACAGCAACAAATTCATATTCACATTCAACAATATCAATTATAAGTGTTTCACAACAACAAATTACAATAAATTACAGTATGAATTACATATATTATCATAACAAATTACATTCAACATATTCACAGTATGAATTACATATTCACAGTATGAATTACATATTCACAGAACAAATTTTATCATGACAGTATATCAACAAATTAATTACAAATTATATAACGTTCATTTCGAGGACAAACTAGCACCATTCTTCTTTCATTTCTTTGAGATCATTTTCAGAGTAAGTTGGGTTGAAGATGTCAAAATACTGAAGCAAAATAAGTTACAATCAAATATATATATATAGTTTATATATGAAAATCAAAATATAGTGAAAATAACGTACCGTTTCTGGAATTATATGCTGATTCAGATCAACAATCTCCTTCATGAACCTCATTATATAGTATCCGCAGTCTATGTTGTTAGTTTGACGCGGACACTATAAAATAAAACATGTACGCCAATAAATATTTATGCATTGATTGTACATGAAATTTTAAAGGCATATAATTAAGTTCTATAACAAAAATTTCAAACCTTTACTGGAAGCCATGTGATGTTGTTTGACTTATTCTTCGACACTGAAGCACCCCTTTGAGCGTGGAAAACTTGCAGAGCACTACCAAATAAATGTGATTATTATTCAATGCCCAAACACATTATTTATATATGTAAGAAATAAATGAATATTACTTACGTGTCGAAGATGTTCTTTATATCAGAGTGATTGTTGTAATGACCGTGCAATGAGTCTAAATAATATACAATTTTAGAAGTTGCATTTATGGCAAACTTCACCCAATGTTGCCTACAACAACACAAATTTGGTTGGAAAATTTGTTTACACAACTCATAATATCATAAATTAAAAAAGATATAGATAAAGTATCTAATTATGTACCCTGAATTGTATGGTGCCATAAACAACTTGTCCTTCTCTTTATTTTCTATAAGTCTATCAACTACATATTTATTTACATTATCTAGATCGAGTTTAAACATGGATAGTTTATGCGGAGATAAGAATGAAAATCTACTTGACAATTTTCACGCGCACACCAACTTCTCGTACAAAAACCTTCAAATATAAAATTAGATTATAATATCAATAAATTAATGTGGCAGTGATGCAATTAAAAGCTAATTTTTATCTTAAATAAAGTATTTATATTACCTGATGTATATGCTGATTACAGTAGCACTCAACTCTTTATGATCGAGAAGTTCGTATATTTGCTCTTTGCCAAGTATTTGTAAATACTCTTATCCGAATATACTTTTTTCCATGTCTAGCATACGTGCATCATTGTTGCTCTTCATATTCATCTTTGTTGTTGTGTCAAGACACGATCCAAATCGAACAAGGCGTGGTTGACTTATTTTAGGAAGAGCAACTGATTTTCCTCGATCGAGTTTTTGCATTTTGGAAGGTTTATTTTTACCACGAACCTGCACCTGCGGTGCAGCGGGTTTATTTTTTGGTTGAATTTGAAAAAAATGAGGTTAATCAGTTTGTTAGTTATTATAGTAAGCTAATCATTTCGTATACATGAATTGATGTATATGTCAAACCTTTTTTGGTGAAGTGACAGACTCGCTGCGATTACATATAATCATCATTCCCTTTAGCAACAATCTAAATAAATGTGAAATATAAAAGCGGAAAAATCAGCAATTACATATAATCAATCATAATCATACAACTAAACATACATAACAATTAAAACATACCTCCTGATCAGTGCCAACAAGATGTTTCGGCCATGCCACATAGCTACCTATTGCTTTTCCCAAAAGTTTCATATCTCCGTCGTTGTCGGGGATAGGCAACGGTGCAAGTGGTTCTAAAGCCACCACAGGTGACACTTTAACATGACAAGCAGGGACATCTTTGTTTTGCAATACTTCTCCCAAAGTATTGTACAATGTTTCTTTCCCAACCTTGCGGGTAGGGGAAGACAAGTATAGGCAGCAACGTGAAACACTCTAAATTAAATCAACGATTAATGCATAAGTATGTGAAACAATTAGGTTGAATGAATTTTTTATTTCGTTAAGTAATTAATTACCTTCGGTAGACTTTTATGACCAATGTTCCAACTTCCATCTTCACTTTCTATTTGCATTTCATGTTGAAGTTGCTTTTCCTTATCTTTTTTAACCTAGTATGCAACTTGCTTCGATAGAATTTTTAGTGATTCAAATACTTGATCATTTGAGGGATTTGTGCGCTTCTCCTGTGAAAAATAATTTTTGGGAGTCATGCCAAATCTCTTGCCCCTCACACGGCCAGAATATTCAGGAACATTGAATACCTTGCCGAGAATGTCCCTGCAACTAACTTCTTTATTTCCATCTTGATTTTCAAGGCATTGTTCCAAATTTTCCTAAAATACATGTAGTATTAAAAAAATAAGTTCAATATCATTTTTAAAAGGCAATATTAAAAAATATTAAAGTGATAGTATACTTACACATTCTTGAACAACTTGTTGAACATTTTTGTTATCCACTATTCCATCTTTATTTACGCGAGCCTCCTTCCACATAATATGACGACCCAATGGTTGATCGGATTTCGTCTCTTGCAGCTGTCCATTAAGACATAAACAAAATATTAGTTATAAGATATAGTTTATAATCTAGCTACCACAATGTATAAAAGTGATGTTTACTTAGAATTTTTTGCTCTAAATGCGCATACCCCATACGCAATCTTTTGTATGGATGCTGTAACACCCCGAGTTTAAAACACAGCGCGAGTGTATTTTTTTTTTAAAATAAATAATTAAAATGATTTTCCAATTCATTACTCCAAAAGAATTGAAATAAAATTTCCTTTAATTCATTTCATAAAATAGTACGTCGTAATTTAATCGATGAACGTAATTAAATAACTTCATCATAATATTACTAAGTACTTAACTTTGGGAATTAATAATAACATTAATACATTTCAAAATATCGGTGTCATAACAACCCAGAAGAAAATATCAGAGTGCGGAATGTTTTAGCGGAAAAGTGGTTCAAGAATTCCCAAATTAAAACAAAGTACATTTTCCAGCTCAAAATCCTATACATCAAATTTAACTGATCATGCACTAAGCTACAGTAGCACGGTCTCCGCCGCATCCTCTACAAGTCTCGTCTTCAGCCAGCTGTCCATCCCTGTGCGTTGTCCACAAAGACTCCGTATACGAATATCAAGGAAAACTAACGACGTCTTCGTCGTTAGTGTAACCGTTGGTGGGACGGGTTTGGGGTTCATCTGAAGGCAAATCCGAATTTCCACAATAATAGTAAAGGGTCACCGACCGAAATTAACAATTAAACACATAGCATTTATATCACAGAACAAATACGCCCATGGTATAACATATGACAATGATGAAAATTAAGGATGCTCATTTGAAATTTCATGACATATATGCTTTTTCAAACAGCAGCCAATTAATATGGAAAACATATTGTAAGTACCACGACCATCTCAGCAATCACAAACATTCATAAAAAAATTCAGATTTTACCACATACTTATACACGTCACTTTCCAATCATCATCATATAACCAAATCGTGACCCACCGGTCAATCACCCCGATGCAGTATGTATATGCTCATGTATTCAACTTCTTGGAATTACCAAGGTGCAGTCGCTCAACAGATCAGCACCAGTGCAGTCGCTCAACAGACCAGCATAATTTAAATACGTTTGACTTGAACGACCCTCAAGACCAGGTGCAATCGCTCAACAGATCAGCACCAGTGCAGTCGCTCAACAGACCAACATGTTTTACGTATTTGAATGGACCACCACGAATACGCGGCCACTCTACAACCCATCACGGTTACTACTTTCACGTGTATTAGCCTCTCACAGGCCAAATACACAGAAGTTAAATCCTCGTACGGATAGAATGGACCACCACGAACACGCGGCCATTCCGTAGCCCACTATTGTGGTTACTACTTAACTTCGCGAACCATCACGGTTACCGCATTACTCTGTGGCCCATCGCGGTCACCACCTGACTATGAAATGCATGGACATGCAATGTTTTCTCTTCACTGAAAACAATATGCAATATCAGAAAAACTCAGCCTTTCCAGCATTCCCACAAAACATCTCAACACAATTAATTTCATCATCAACACATCAATGATTAAACATTCAAGCAATCATTATCACTTTACATTATCTCAAAATTCCATTCTTAATTATCATAAGTCTTTCCCCCAACTCTTAAAATTCATAAAACAGTGTTTAAAACTGAGATTTCTGGAAAATACGAATATGTATTCGAATACAGCTTCCTTGTATTCGAATACAGAAGCCAAATCAGTGCAGAATCAACACTCTGTATTCGAATACAGCCTTCTTGTATTCGAATACAGAGGCTGTCACAGTGTAAAAATCAGTATTTTCACAACTTCAGTAGAAGTCTCAAAAGTTTCATCATTACCACTTCAAACTATCACAAAAATTCCATTTTAATTCTTCACAAATCTTCCCAATTGATCCCCAACACTTAAGGTTTATAAAACAATGTTTAAATCTCTGGATTTTTGAAAACATGAATCTGTATTCGAATACGACCCTCTTGTATTCGAATACAGAAGCATGAAATTGCAAATTCAGCATTCTGTATTCGAATACAGCATGCCTGTAGTCGAATACAGAAGACAAAACATTGTAAATTCAGCATTTTCTCTCAGGTCATTAAAGGTTTCCAAAACATCATCATCTCCTCTTCAAAACGATTTCAAAGACTCAATTTTAAATCATTTTAACCCTTCTCAATGTTCCCCAACACTTTAAGATTCACATGACAATGTTTAAAACTTGATTTTTTGGAAAACACGAATCTGTATTCGAATACAGCTTCCTTGTATTCGAATACAGAAGCTAAAACATGAATTTATGGAAAAACCCGAATCTGTATTCGAATACAGCTCCCTTGTATTCGAATACAGAAGCAAAAATTGTGAAAGTCAGCATCTTGTATTCGAATACGAGACTGTCGTAGTCGATTACAGATGCGAATACAATTTTAAAATTTCACTTCTGTATTCGAATACGACAGAGTCGTAGTCGAATAAAGGTGCTAAGTCAGAAGCAAAAATCCTTCCTCTGTATTCGAATACAGGGGCCCGTATTCGAATACAAGTTTGAAAACTTGAGTAAAATAGAAGCTTGGCAAGTTGTATTCGAATACACTCATGTTGTATTCGAATACACCTTCGAAATCAGTGAAATTTTTCTGAGATTTCAACACATTTTCAAACAGTTTCCTTTGAAAAATCAACAAACACCAAAACAGATTCAGCACTCTTTTGAACCACAAAACTCAGGCATTTTTCATCAATAACAAATTTTTCATCAATAACAACATTTTTCAACCCTTTTCTTTTGAAAACATCAACAACACCAGAACTATCATCAACATGACAGAATACAGAATCACCAACACCAGATCATTCATCACAGTTTTGCTTTAACCACCCAAAACAGAATGTCATCCTCAAAAACAAAACATGTAAGGTATTTCCAGCATTCTTACACAACCAAACACAACTTGCAAAGCATTTTCAGCTTTCTCACACAAGCGGAGCAACATTAATACATTCAGCCAAACAGCAACCATCACATAGCAGCAAAACACCAACAGAATGCATTTTCGCATTTTATAGCAACTAGCACAACAGTTTTACAAATATGCATTTTGATCATCTTCAAAATAACATGCAAGACATTTTTCAACTTTCCCACATAAACGAAACAACATTGAGATAACCACCCAAAACAGCACATCACAGATTTTTAAAATCTCAACATAATGCATTTTCTTTCATCTTTCAAAATGTCATGCAACACAGTTTCTTTTTCAAAATAGAAACTCAAATATGATCACACCTCAAACATACATTTACAGTCCTAAAATGCAACTAGAAAGTGGAAGGTGCCCTTACCCTTGTTGTGTTTGTGCTACTGCTCACGTTTCTGTTTTCGTTCCCGTTTACGCGTCAAAAATCGGCGAAACTCCCGCTTGCGTTTGCTGCTACGAAAATGGGTTCTCTAGCTCCGGAATGATGAGGGGAACAACTTTTGTACTGGGGGTTTTCTGGTTTGGTGCTTAGATTTCCAATTAATGTCACTTTTGAGGAACTCCTTTTTTTTTTTTTTTAAATCGTGAGCAGAATTTATAATGGGAAAGAAAGGGAGAAGGTGATACTGTTACGTGCAGTATGGGCAGTAAGGGAGGAGGAATGGTGTTCTGATTTCACCCATCCTTCTCACTCCTATATATAGGCTTGTGTGGGTGCCACCTCACCCGTCACTTGTTTGATCCTCAGCACTTAACCAGTCTCGTCGCAATTAGCCGATAATCCCTTAATTAATTGTCCGTTAATTTAATTACTCGTAATTAAATTAATTTATTCTTCATCCAATAATCTTAATTCATCTCCCAAAATACATATTTATATATATATATATATATATATTTACTCAAAATATACATATATTAAATATTTTACTAATATCCCCAAAATACACTTAATATTAATTCCATAATTTTAATTTAAAAATTAAGGGTCTTACAGATGCACTGAGTTTTTTGCTCGCTCCCGATTTGCTGTACTTATATTCTATATATAAATAAAAAAAATAACGATCGTGTAAAAAATATAAGATATGAATATGAATAAAACACACATACTAATAAAATAAATATTACCACAAATGTGGGGTCTGAGCGTTTAACAACAAAAGAGGTCCACTCTTCAGGTGTTATGTAGTGTTGTAAATGTTTGGAGCTTCAACATTCACATTTTCACACTGGTCTCTTAGGTAACAATTCGATAGATGAGATCTAAATCCTCTGTGAATTTTACCGGCAACTCTAAGTACATAATTTTTACGCATATCTTCAATGTTAAAAGTGCTCTCAAAACCAAATAAATAAAGAGTTTGAAGAAAAGTATTTCAATGGAAAAAATGATAATTAAGTAACAAAAAAGTAGAGTAAAAAAGTTAATTACTTGTACATCACTCCACAATATGTCTTTAGCATCCTTCAATGCTTTGTCTCTCCAGTCATCAATTGTTATTGGGATATTTTGGCCGACAACAGCACCGATGTAGCTTACCATCATTGAACTGTCGGGCTAATTCAGTTGGCCACTTTCATTCCATCCCACCTAATAAAGTCATAGCTGGAGTGTAAGTGATTGCTTTCAAATAAGAAAAAAAATAAAATCTAAACAAAAGTATAGTATATATACCTCAAATTTTATTCCAGTACTTCTTGCTATAATGACTTTTTGCCTTATAGTTGCCCCACACTTCACTTCACCTTCATAGCCTTTAGCGTTGACAGCTTCATTGTTTACAACTTCGTCGTTTTAACGACATAAATCGTTGTTTGAATCCATTTATCTACACATTTCACACAATATAAGTTTAACATGGAATATAAGTTCAACATGCAGTTTAGTGACAACAACAGATTGAATAAATACAACATGCACTATAAGTTTAGTGACAACGAGATATGAATAACAATACCTGTAGTTTAGGGTTACGACGTCGCAGAAATACAAATAGAAATGTCTTGTGCAACGAGAAGATAGCACTAGGGTTCCACAAAGCGTTTTTACCCATAAGCGCTATAAATGTTTTGTACTTGTATTTTATTTTGCATTTTACAGCGCTTTTTTTTCATAAGCGCTGTAAATGTTTTGTATCTTGTAATTGTAATTTATTTTTTTGAAACCATTTACAGCGCTGTGATATAATATCCATACTTATGGATACCAAATTGTTCATATCAACTTATATGATGAGTTCAAATTATAGTTAAAAAATTTATCAAATTGTCATCTCTAAAATAATTAAATAATATAATTAAAAAAATTATATGATGAATTATATAAGCATAAAATCAAATACTCAGTTCTAGTAGGTCAAGTTACATAAAATTTTACACAATGAGTACAGATTATTACATGACTTCTATAAAATACATAAACACACTTAAGATGCCCTTCTTCTTTTCCTGGTGGGATTCACATTTGTTTGTCCATTAATGATACGAAACGATGGATTAATCCAAATTCCCTCATCATGATCATCTCTAAGATATAAACCATCATCAGTTGAATCAATTTCACATGGTTGTGATGTCGCAAAGAAAATATCATTACCAACATCTTCAACGTTGTTGTTATCATCACTTATTTTATTAGTCGATAGGACAACATACCATTTATCATCAGCAGGATCAGTCACATAAAACACTTGTTGAGCTGCGACGCTAAAATAAAAGGCTCATCTTTGTATCCCACTCTACTAAAATCGACAAGCAAGAACCTTGACTCATGAATCCGAGCACCATTATTATTATCGACCCATTTGCAACCAAAGATGGGAACACGAAACATTGTGTAATCCAACTCCCATATGTGCTCGATAACCCCAAAATACGATAGATTTGCATATATTGGGTTTTTGTCTTTTCACTTGAGATATGCATCGCTTCAGCTACTAGAGTGACTCCGCTATTTTGCATAGTGGTTTGCTCATCTTGTTTTGTGGTATAAAATGTATAGCCGTTAATTACATAACCAATGTAAGAAAAGACATGTAAACTCGGGCCATTTGCAAGCCACCTCAATCTCTCTGAAATTGAAGCAGGGTCAATATCAAACTTTGAGCTAATGTGATTTTTTAGCCAAGGGATAAAACTTCGATTGTGCTCTCGTGTTATCCAATTTTTATTCTTGTTCATGTTCAAACTAGATAATTGATTCATGTGTATTGTAACATACGGTTGAACCTCATCATCATTGTGCAGAACATACAATTGTGCATGCTCCCATTTTGTTCTTGATATAGTCATTACTCTCTTTCCAATTATCCATTCTCCTGTTATTCTTCCCGAATGACAAGACATAGTGTAAGACCCTTAATTTTAAAATGAAATTATGGATTTAATTTCAAGTATATTTTGGGATATTTGTAAAATATTTGATATATGTATATTTATATATATATATATAATATTTTTGAGATTGAGTAAAATTATTAGACAAATAATTATTTAATTTAATTACGAGTAATTAAATATCGGGCAGTTAATTAAGATTTTATTAGTCAACGTAATTGCGACGAGAGTAATTAGTTACTTGAGGGTCAAGTTTAATTATTATATATATATAAGGTGGCAAGAATATGTGTCTGTATATATGTTTGTATGAGAGAAGCAAGGTTAAAAAAAGGGGAAAAACAGAAAATCAGAATCAGAAAGAAAGAGAAAACAGTTTCTTTCCTTTCCCTTACCTACCCGAGCTGCTTTCTTCTTCTTCCTCTGTTCAGTTCTGTTTGTGTTGGTAGTGAGAAGGGATACTCAAAACTCAAATTACTTGGAAATCCAAGCCTCGAGTAAGAAAGTGTCAAGAAGGAAAGTTATTCCTCTCATCTTTACGGTACTAGAGAACCAACTTTGGTAGCGACGACCGAACAGGAGTTTTGCCGGTTTTAGTCGCGACAACAAAAACGAGCGAGAAAACGTAACTAAGGTAATGGGCTCCTTCCAACTTTCTAAATTGCATTTAGGGCTCTAAATGCATGTGTGATGGATGATTATATGTGATGTTCTGTTCTGAAAATGAAACTGCCCTTGCATGTTGCTATGAATGAGTAAACTGCTTTGTTGCTGCTTTTGGTTGGTTGCTGTCGTGGTTGATGTATTGATGATGTTTTGGTGTTGTGTTGATCTTGAAATCTGCCTTGCATGTGGTTTGTGAATGAGTAAAACGCATGTTGTTGAGATAATGTATGTTGAGAGTTGTTGTTGCTGCTTTTGGTTGTTGTTATTGATGATGCTTTTCTTGTGGTGTTGATGAGTAAAAATCATTAATGTTATGTTGAGGACGTTCTGGGTTTCAGATTGCATTGCATTCTGTTTTCAGTGAAGAGAAAACATAGCATGTTCATGCATTGCATAGTCAGGTGGTGACCGCGATGGGCCACAGAGTTGATGCGGTGACCGTGATAGGCCGCGAAGTTAAGCAGTAACCGTGATGGATTATAGAGTAGTTCCGCGTGTATTAGAGGGTCTATTTTATCCGGGTTTCAGAGTGGTTCCGCGTGTATTAGACAATCCATTCTATCTGGGCTACGGAGTGGTTCTGCGTGCATTAGACGGTCCATTCTATCCGTGCGAGGATTTAACTTCTGTGTATTTCGCCTGTGAGAGGTTAATACTCGTAAATGTAGTGACCTTGATGGGTTATAGAGTAGTTCCGCGTGTATTAGATGGTCTATTCTATCCAGGTTTCAGAGTAGTTCCGCGTGTATTAGACAGTTTATTCTATCCGGGCTACGGAATGGTTCCGTGTGTATTAGATGGTCCATTCTATCTGTAAATCGTGCTGGTCCGTGAGAGACTGCACGTGTGCTGGTCCGTGAGAGACTGCACCTTAGTAATTCCAAGAGTTGAGTACATTGACATATACATATTGCATTAGGATGGTTGACTTGTGAGTCATGATTTGATATGAATTGTTGAGTGGAAATTGAAGTGTGCAAGTATTTGATGAATTCTAAGTGCCAAATAAGTTGTTGTGATTGTTAATCGTATTTGTACTTGCAACCTGATTTATATGTAAACTGGCTGTTTTGCAAAGATGTAGATGTTATCCATTTTAGTAAGTGAGCATACTTATTTATCATTGTTGTTATAGCATTGAAATATGCCATGAATATAATTGTTATCTTTGACATAATTGTTATGTGGTAATTGTTAATTTCGGCTGGTGACCATTTACAATATTGTGGAAATTGGGCTTTGCCCTCAGATGATACCCAAATCCGTGCCACCGACGCATACACTAACGACGGAGACGCTGTTAGTTTTCCTTGAACTTCATGTACGGAGTATTTGTGGACAGCGCAGAGGGACGGACAACTGGAGTGAAGACGAGACTTGTAGAGGATGCGGTGGAAACCGTGCTATTGTAGTTTTAGTGCATGATCAGATAAGACTAGACTTTTGTATAGGGCCTAGTGTTAATGGCTGTATTTATTTATTTTGGGATAATTGTACATCTTTTCCGTACTCTAATAATGTTTTGGTGGGTTCAGGACATAGTTTTTGATGTATTTTGATTTTGGTATATTTTAAAGATCAATTTCCCAAAATTAAATTACTTGGTTATAATTATGATGTGGTTGTTTAATCACTTTTGTATTTTGAATTACAATGCAATACTATTTTTGAATGTTTAATTCATATTAAATTTTAATTATTTTTAATTCTTTTGAATTAAGTCAAAATTCTTTTATTGATTGAAAAAAAATACGCTCGCGCTGCTTAAAACTCGGGGTGTTACACATAGGAAGTCCTATGGATTCAAAATTGGATAGATATTCAGTACAAAATTCACCAGCTTCTTCGACAATGTACCGTTCAGCAATACAACCTTCTGGTCGACTTCTACTTTTTACGTACCCTTTTAATATTTTCATATATCGTTCTATCGGATACATCCATCTCATGTAAGATGGCTCACAAAGTTGTGTCTCCTTAACAAGATGAACAGTAAGGTGAACCATTATATCCAAAAACGAAGGTGGGAAATACATTTCAAGCTCACAATAAGTAACAACAATTTCCCTCTACAATGTCGATAATTTCTGAGGATTGATCACTTTACTACAAGTTTCCCTAAAGAAGAAACATATTTTAGTTATGGCTCGTTGAACTTTTTCAGGTAAAATGGAACGTATACCTATTGGTAGCAAATGCTCCATTAGAACATGACAATCATGAGTCTTCAAACCTTTTAACTTAGGTCTTTCGTACAAACTAAATTTTTTATGTTTGAACTATATCCTTCTGGAACTTTAGCTTCGTGTAGAAATTTACATAAAACAATTTTTTCCTTTCTAGAGAGAGTATGAGCGGCTGGAGGTAGATATGTGCGATTTCCTTTCTTTACGGGACCCAATTCATTTCTTATTCCCATATCGACCAAATTGAATCTTGCATTGATGCCATCCTTAGACTTTCTCGGAACACTAAGTAATGTACCAATAACACTATCAAAGACATTTTTTTCGATCTGCATCACATTGAGAAAATGTCTTATATACAATGACTTCCAATATGGCAATTCAAAGAAAATTGACTTTTTCTTCCACCCAATTTTGACAAGCTCTTCTGCAAATGGTTTGCCAAATTTATTGGTCAAACCTTGTACTTTTTCTAATATTTGATATCCAATCGGTGCTTTTGGAGCAGTACCTTCCTCTGATTTTCCATTGAATGCATTTATCCACCCATGATAATGATGACTAAAAGGTAAAAATCTACGATGTCCAAGAAAGACGTTCTTCTTACAATGTTTCAACCGTATCCAATCTGTACTCAATTCACATATACGACATGCACACTAACCTTAAGCTATACCCTAATAAATTACCATATGCTGGAAAATCATTAATTATGCCGAACAACATAGCCCTCAAATAGACACATTCTTTCTTATACCCATCATAAACTTCCACACTTGACTCCCATTACTTTTTTAAATCTTCAATTGAAGGAGCCAAGTAAACGTCGATATCATTCGCTGGTTGTTTGGGTCCAGAAATTAACAAAGACAACATCATAAACTTACGCTTCATACATAACCATGGAGGTAGGTTATAAATCAACAAAATCACAGGCCACATGCTGTGTGATATGCTTTGAAGACCATGTGGATTCATTCCATTAGTAGAAAGTGCAAATCGTAGATTTCTTGACTCTATACCGAAATCAGGATACTCGTGATCAATTTTTGCCCATTGTGGAGAATCTATAGGGTGTCGTAACTTTCCATCTCTAATTCTTTCTCCTGCATGCCATGTCAAGTGTTTTGAATCTTCTTCACTGCGATAGATTCGCATAAATCTTGGTATTATAGGAAAATACCACACTACTTTTGCTGGAGTAGATTATGTCTTCTTATATCGAGAGACATTGCATTTCAGAAACGCCTTTAGTAATTCATATTCGTTTCGAAATAAAATGCAATCGTTAGGACACACATGAATCCTTTCGTAACTCATGCCAATAGAGCACAAAATTCGTTTAGCCTCGTAGGTTCGACTGGGAAGTTCATTATCATCTGGCAATATATATTTTAGGAGTGTTAATAATTCTGTGAAGCTTTTATCAGACCATCCATTTCTCGCTTTTAAGTTGTACAACTTTAATATCGCCGAAAGTCTTGTTAATTTAGTACAGCCATTATATAATGGTTTCTCTGCATCACTCAACAAACTCTCAAACATTTTAGGATAATTCTGAAGATCTTCTTCAATTGCTTTTGCAATATCTTCTACTCGGTCCCGCTCATATGTATCTGTGTCGAAATCATTTGAATCATATGTCGCGTCATTGTCAAAATAAGTGTTCCCTTTTTTTTTTCTCACCATGTTTTATCCAACATGTATAGCTTTTATCAATTCCATGCCATACTAAATGTCCTTCCAATTCATCTGCTCTAACGCGTTTTTCAAAACAACATTTTAAACAAGGACAAGTAATTTGATTTGGGTCTTTTGCGTTCTTCACTGCAAATTCAACAAACACCTTCACTCCATTTTCATACTCTTTTGACAATCGATTGACAGACATCTATTTCCGGTCCATTTTAATTATATGACCTACATGAATGCAGTAAGAACAAATCAATCTATAACAAATTTATCAATCTATAACATTATATATATATATATATATATATATGCATACAATTTATATATATTTCAAAACATAACAGAACAGATCGAACAAATTTTATATGATTTATCATGTAAGAATTTATGAATGCAGCTTACGAATGCAGTATATATGAATGCAGTGTTACACAAATTTATCAATCCATAACATCATACAAATCTACAATATATATAGACTAATATTGGAAAATGGAAACCAAGGTCCAAGGTCATGCATACAAGTCTGATTTCAAAACAGAACAGATCGAACAAATTTCAAAACAGAACAGATTTATCATCTAAAATTTTATATGATTTATCAAGTAACAATTTATCAGTTTTAGAGACAATAACACATTAATAAATACAGTACCTGAGACAACCATCACTCAGTAAAAATGGGCGCAAAGTAGAAGAGAGGAAAGTTCGTAATAGGGTTCGAAGGGATAGAACGTATTAAATATGTTTTTATTTATTTATTTATATATAACTGCTTGTAATTTTACAGCGCTTTTATCCATAAGGGCTGTAAACGGCTTTTAAAAATTAAATTTCAAAACATTTACAACATTTACAGCGCTTGTAAACAAAGCGTTCTTAAAAGCGTTGTAAATATAGTGTGTGTGGGCGCTATATTTTACAGCGCTTTTATCCATAAGCGCTGTAAACGGATTTTAAAAATTAAATTTTAAAATATTTACAGAGTTTACAGCACTTTTATACAAAGCACTGTAAATGTAACGCTCTAAACGCGCTGTAAACTTTATATGAGAGCGCTATATTTTACTGCTCTTTTACGCGAAGCTCTCTAAAAGCGCTGTAAGCATTATGTGAAATCGCTATGACCCTACAACAACGCTTTTCTTTAAATCCTAAACCCTTCATGACCCTACAACAACGCTTTTGCTAAAGCGCTTGTCAATAAAGCACTGTTGTATCCTCCGTTATTTTTAAAATATTATACAACAACGCTTTTAGTTATTAAGCGCTTTAAAATGCGCACTGTAAAAGACTATTTTTGACGTAATGTGTTCATTTTCATGTTCTAAGGTTTGAAATTTTTTATGATTTTGACTTTGAGGTTTATTAAGATTTGTTGAACTTTTTGAATTTGGTTTGAATGGGTATGTTACTTTGTTCCAGGTTTTGTTGAGAGCATGTTTATATTTTTGTTTTTGGGTTGCAATTTTTGTTTTTCCATGAGATTTTTATTTTCATTATTTATTTGTGTTTGGATAAGAAATAAGAAGATGGAGATCGGAGAGGAAGAAGAAGATGAATAGAACTCTAATTTGGATACGAAGGAAAACAACAAATACCATATAGCAAAATTTAATAGAAATGTAACAGAAATGATCCATTTGACTAATGAAGATAAAATTAGGGGTTATAATAAAATAAAAAATAGTATAAAACTATACTATAGTATAAAAAAAAGAAAAACTATAAAATAAATTTTAAAAAATCAAATATGTAATTTAACCAACTATACTATAGGTTTCAAAATATTTACAAAAAATTAATTGCGAATAATCATTATCGCATAATATATTAGAGATATAAGGTGGATTCTTTTTTACACAAAAACAACCTAGATTTTGAATATTTAGTATTTTTTTTTTTAAAGAATATTATAGTACTATCTTTAAAGAATACTATAGTACTATCTTAATAATTTCCTTTTAATGTTTCAGTTTTGCTTCAAAATATTTGATAGATCTAAGAGTGATTCAAATTTCAAACTCTTCGTCCCAATTGGTGTCACGTTGCTATCGGCTACACTGTTATTGGTATATAAACAATTAATATACACATAGAAAAGAAATATCATTAAATATACTTGGATACATGTGAAAAAAAAATTACTTATATTTGAGTAATGTAACGATTTTAACCAAACAATTTTTTTAAATGTACTCATAATTTTTATTTATTATATGTACTAATTCTCTTTCATAAAAGCACTCCTAATTAATTTACTATTTTTCTGCAATTGTTAGAGAAAACTTTAATGAATAATAGTTGGAAAAAATCAAGACACGTGAGTGAAAAACAATAAGACACGTTGTTGATATTATCTTACTCATGTTGTAGAATCCTGTTAAAAAATTTATCATCCATTTTCATAAGATGATTTTCTAATTTTCACCTCTATTAATTAATTTTTACTGTCTCAAGGCATAGCTTAATTGCATTGTCTAGCTAAAACCTCAAAAAGAGTTTGAGAATAAAACTCTAACTAAAAACAACTAAAAATTAGATCTAATTATATTTTTTGTTCCTTGACATTGTGAGAGAAATAATATGAACATGAATATTGTGAAGAATGAATATTGAGAAAGGATAATTGAACCATGAATCAATACTACATTGCCACTTGTATAACACCACGACCTCATAATGTATAGATGATATTGATTAGACATTGAGAATAGATGATATTGATTACATAGAAAAGTTCATTGTTTTATTTGAGATATTAGAAAATGTTATATTAATTACTTAGACAAGAGATATGTTTATATTATTGCAATATTTCTTTCATATTACTTATCCATGCCTAACATGAGTAAGCAAATAATAGATTGGATGTTTGAAAGACCTACATGTCTCGAGTGACAAAACAATGAATGTGTTTGATTATGGGTACATGTTACAAAATTTGATTTCACACTATTACAATACAATAATGACATATTTGTGTTTCCCATAATATGAACATGAATATTGCGAAGAATGAATATTGTGAAGAATGAATATTGAGAAAGGAGAATTGAACCATGAACCAACACTACATTGCCACTTGTATAACACCACCACCTCATAGTGTATAGGTTGTCGATTAGTCCCAATTAGACATTTGGAATAGATGATATTGATTACATAGAAAAGTTCATTGTTTTATTTGAGATATTAGAAAATGTTGATATTAATTACTTAGACAAGAGATATGTTTATATTTTTGCAATATTTCTTTCATATTACTTATCCATGCCTAACATGAGTAAGCAATAATAGATTGGATGTTTGAAAGACCTACATGACTCAGAGTGACAAAACAATTAATGTGTTTGATTATGGGTACATGTTATAAAATTTGATTTCACACTATTACAATACAATAATGACATGTTTGTGTTTTCCATAAAACTCTTCATTAGCCGCACGAGTATTTGACATGTTGAATAAATGCGTGAAGTGACTTTTTAGATTTCCTATAATAGTTTAATTACTTTAGATGTGTATTGTTAGTGGAGTGATGTATGTTTATATTTCCAACGTATTATAAATGATTTGAGCGACTAATGTAGATTTTTAAGGTAGGCTCATCAAGTAGGTTTGTAACTAATGTGCATGGTTGAGTTTCTTTGTTATTAAGAGGCTTTGTTATAAGAAGTATATGATTTGAGTTAGAATAATCTGTACTATGAACGAAGAGAAAGAATGCAAATAGTTGAGTGAATTGGTGTAAATTTTCGAGGGAGGAAAGTACTGGACCAATGCAATATTAATTATTTGGGTGGCTAACTTTATTTTTGAGACGTCGATTCATTTACATTTTTGAGGGTGTGGAAGTATGTGGACGACTTAAGATTTGGGCGGAAATGTTTTTTTTTTATTAAGAAATAAACGATTTGAGATATTAGAAAATGTTTGATATTAATTACTTAGTTAAAGGTGAATTGTTAGTGGAGTAAATGTGTTTATATTTCAAATGTATCATAAATGATTTAGGCGACTATTGCATATTATTAAGGTAGCTCATCCAATATGTCTTTGATTAATGTGGATGGTTGAGTTCCTTTATTATTAAGAGACTTTGTTATTCGAAGTGTATAATTTAGACAGGAATAATCATTTACCTCAAAGTACTATAAACAAGAGAAAGAATGCAAAGAGCTGAGCAATTGGTGTAAATTTTCAAGGGAAGAAAATAGTAGAGCAAAGCAATATTAATTATTTGGATGACTAACTTGATTTTCAAGGGTGTGAAGGTTTGTGGAGGAATCACTTGCCGGAGGTATGTGGACAGTCTACCCATAGAAAATAGTTGTACTACATTTATTCATATATTTATATTTACATTATTTATTACAGTAGTTATTGAAGTAGCTAGAATATCACTAGAAGGGGGGGTTGGATAGAGATATTTGTGGTTTTTTAAAAATTTCTTTTAAGTTTTAAAGCTTTATCCTCTTCGAGAGGATGAAAATCAGAGGTTGGAAATTTAAAACTATGAGTATGAACAGATTACTAAAAGACAAAGAGAGAGAGGTTAGAAGATGACACACACCACTTTATACTGGTTCACCCAATAAGGGTTACGTCCAGTCCTCACACACTTGTGAGATTTCACTAAGAAAACAATCAACCTCTCACAAAGGTTAGTTACAACTTGTGTGTTCTTGAGCTTCACCAAGCTTACAATATCTTCTCACGGATTTCAACTATTTCTAAGTTTAACTCACTTAGAAATTACAATATTGTTGGATGGTGTTTGTGATGTATCTCTTTACTAGCACTTTCTAAAAATATGTTTCAAAGATCTAGTGTAATACAATAGAAAGTATAAAAAGAGGATGAGAATAACACTGAATAGCTCTTAATCTTTTTCTTTGTATTGCTTTGTAGTTCTATGTTGAATGAAGAAGAGCATCATTCATTTTATAGAGTTGTAAGATGGTCTATCCATGTGTTTAGATGCTTCATGTCCGTTGGACACTTTAATAAAAAAATCCAAGGCCAATAATCTGAATTACCGCCATCCAGCTGTCTTTTGTCTTGTTTGAGCACAGGAGGATGGGAATTCAGTCCATCCTCGTATGGGTTCAAACCTCCTTGAAGTTTGGGCCTTAGCTGTCTTTTGCTTTTGCGTTCTCCAAGACATGTCAGATTGCATGTTGGTCTTGTTCAGTACATCCTTTATGTGAAGGTGCAAAAACAAGAAGGGGGGTTGAATTGTGTTTGCAAAACTTGATTTCTTTTACTGTTATGTTGAATTGATACAAATTATTTGATGAATAAATAATCAAATTTAGCAGCAGATAATAATAACATAATAATACAACAATTTATATTGGTTTACCGTTAATTAGGCTACGTCCAGTCCCTTCCATCCGAAGGCCTTTTCACTAATTCAAACTCCTTTGAATTACAACACTACTGACCCTTCAAGCCAGTCTTCCCAAACAGCCTGACAACCTCAGACTTTTGAGGAATAACAACACCTTGACTATACCAGCCAAGTCTTCTCAAACAGTCTGACAACCCCAGACTTTTGAGGAACAACAACACCTTGACTATACCAGTCAAGTCTTCTCAAACAGTTTGACAATCCCAGACTTTTGAGGAACTTCACAACCTTAAACTTTCAAGCTAAGTCTTTTTCTAACAACCTGATAATCCCTTATTTTAGAAGAAACTTCAACACTATAGGATTTAATATAAGGGATCGAAATTAGAACTGAGTAATTACTTCTGGAAAGTTGATACTCACAATATGCTTAAAGTGAACTAGAGTGTTTGCTTATGAATAATTTATGATGACGATAAGCTTCACACTCTAAGAAAAGAACACTTAGAAAATATTTATCTTTTAAGCAAGTGTTTATCTCCTTTGAACTCTCTGAATACTTATGAATTTTTGCTTGAGTTCTTCTATTTTTCGATACTTTATTCTTCAACATTAAGCCTCTATTTATAGTTGAAATTAGGGCTTCACTGATGCTTTACTTCTGGAGTGTATTTCAATTAATCTGTTTTGAGAATATTCTGGAGTAGTTTGTCCATATTCTGTTTTGAGTCTTTTGCTCACTGATGCTTTACTTCTGGAGTGTATTTCGATTAATCTATTTTGAGCATTTTGCTCCGCTTCTGTTTTGAGCATACTTTTAGCTAGATTCTGTTTCTCGAGTCTTTTGCTCCAATTCTGTTTTGAGCATTTTTCTCAGATTATGTTTTGAGCATATTTTTAGCTAGATTCTGTTTCTCGAGTCTTTTGCTCCAATTCTGTTTTGAGCATTTTTCTCTGACAGATTCCTCTGATGATATTCTCTGACAGATTCCTCTGATGACCATCGTCTGGTGATCATCCTCTGGTGATGTCATCCTCTGATTTCTGCTTCTGGTGACGTCATCCTCTAATTTCTGCTTTTGGTGACGTCATCTTCTGGTTTATGCTTCTGATGACATCTTCTGATTTTTCATTCTTCTTCTAAGTCAAAATCTGTTTTCATAAAATACATTTGTTAACATCAAAACTTTAATTGCAAGAACCAACTTGGTTCTAACATTATGTACTTTTGAAAAGGTAGAACCATTTTCATCATAGGAGGATGAATAGAGCTGGAGGTCTTTCCTCTTATACTTCATTCTTCTATGTTCATCCCCTGCCTTTGTTTTCTTCATTTGACTTGATTTTTTCTCTAAACTTTAACACTGATTTAATTTCTCTTTTGACAAGAAATCAATGTTATTGTGATTCTGAATATTTTGCATAACTGTTGGTTCATCCTCTTTGAGGGTTCATCCTCTTTGAGGGTTCATCCTCTAGTCCATCCTCCAGTTTGAAAAACTTTGTTGGATTGACTTAGATTTTATCTCTTTTGAAGAGCAACCTGTTTTCTAATAATAATACACTCAAGAGCATAGATTAGTCTTAACAAGAATCATAATCATTAATTTTGTTATCATTAAAACCATTTGAAAGAGCTTTTGTCTCAGCAGTTATGTTTAGTAGATTAGGATTTAGTTGGAAAAAGTTCTTTAGATTAGTTATATGATCAAAAATTAAATTTTTTATTAGGAAAGATAAATTAATTATCTTGTACGAATAGTTAACATGGAAAAGTAATACTAGCACTAATTATTATTTACAATCAAAATTAATTGCAAAACAAATTACAAACAAAATCAATAGTACTACTATCAAATGTAATTTTTATTTCTACTATTTAATCAATAAATTCAAATTAGTATTAATTCTTTAAAGATAAATGTGTAAAAATAACATCAATTATCAACAAATTTAATACTATAATACAATATTATTAATTTTTAAGATTTAATTGATTTATCATATATTTAAAGACGAAAATAGTACTACTTTTGTCCTTAATTATAAACTACTTTAAACAATTTCTCCCTCTAAATATAAGTTTATTTAGAATTTTTTGTATGTATTTATTGTTCATTTTCTAAATACTTCTATATCTCTTATTAATTGTCAATGTTTTTAAGAGATGAACAGTTACATTTATAAACAAAAAATTAATAATAGTTATACAGTACAAAATATAGCCATTAATTACATTATTATTTTTTGAATATATATGAAATATGGAATGGTGGACGTAGTAGTATATGCTTAGAAAGGGAGTAGTAATTATATACCAAAAAAGAAATGTGAGTAGTAATTCTATAAAAAAAAAAAAGAAATGATCTTGTAAAAAAAAGAAAGAAATGGAGTAGTAGTAATAATAACAACATTAATGAATGCGCTCCAAGGCTCCAGGAACTATGATGAAGGTTTTAAAAAGTCAAATTGTTCAATTATACAACATTAAATAGCCACTGTACGTTGAAAAGAATTTAAAGTATCTATCGAAAAGAAAAATTAATTTAAGTCAACACATCAACTATTCGATCCAACTACATGTGCAAATTTAATAAGGGGATTAATTCTCTCAAGTGCAAATTGCACATTAGAAAATCTATTTCCTTAATAAGACAAAGGTTAAGGTGTGTTTTAAGGGCACTTATTAATTATGTTATTTTTAGAAGTAGTTACTATTGTAAATAAAAAAAATTACTTTTTAACGGGTATTAAAAAATATAGTTAAGTGCAATTAATTTTTTGGATTTTATAAAAAACACAAGTTAAATTTACTAAATTGTTATTTTTGAATCTCAAACACTCAACATTAAATGTTTTAAATTAAATGAATGGTGTATTAGGAATAATAGTATTGCATGATAAAAAATAGTTAATTTTTGCTTATAATATTAATCAAAATTTAAGACATTTTTTTCATGTGATAGTGACTAGAGGGAGTAGATATTAATGATTATCTTTATTTTCGTGATTGAGATAGTCACTTAATTGATATCGATAAAAATAAGTGAAACACAAATATATATCTCGTATTGAATCAATATCAATCAATTCACTATGTTATCCATATAGAAGAAGAAGATCATGAACTATTACTTTGAAATAGTATCGTTGTCATCTTTATAATTTTTAATGATTTTTAAACATTGGTCCACGATAGATCATTTATGAACATAGTTTATCATAGAACTCACCGTAAATATAATCTCAAAGTATATTGAAACTTATGTATTTAATTTTTAACCAATTTAAAATTTATTTATTTTATGGCAGAATTTTTATTTTTGATATTTTAACAAATGCTCTTATGAAACTTTTCAATTGTTAGCGAGATCCTTTTAACGGGGCTTTTTAGGTGTTCCTCTTCTTTGAGTATAAAAAAGAAGTAAATCATCAAATTGTCCTTTAAATTGTTCGAGTTGGACATTTATCCGTTGAATTTTGAAAATAGACAAATGATACTACGAAGTTAAAAGACATAACACAATATAGTCTATTTGTTAATGAGGTTGACCGGAACATTAACTTAGTGACCTCAATTGTTAGTCAACTCATTGTCATATAAGAGAGAGACTAATTTGTCCGATTTTAAAAACAAAACTGGAATTCAATTTTATTTTTTTTTTGAAAAAACTGAAACTCTATCATCATGGAATAAGAAGAACAAAAATGAATTATATATATGAAGATTTTAGCGTTGTAATGATGATAGAGTTTCAATTTTTTTTTAAAATTAAATTTCAACTTCGTTTTCAAAATCTAACAAATTAGTTCATCATATTTCCAAAATCAGATAAATTAACTTCTCTTTTACGTAACAATGAGTTGACTAACAATTGTACTCACCACTCATTGTCACGTAAAAGAGAAGTTAATTTGTCTGATTTTGGAATTACGATGAACTAATATGTTAATTTTTAAAAACAAAATTGTAACTTAATTTAAAAACTCATTGTCATATACGAGAGAGACTAATTTGTTCGATTTTAAAAACAAAATAGCAATTCAATTTTTTTTTTTTTAAAAATGAAACTTTATCATCATGAAATAAGAAGAACAAAAATGAATTATATAGATGAAGATGTTAGCGTTGTAATAATGATAGAGTTTCAGTTTTTTTAAAAAAAATTAAGTTTCAACTTCGTATTCAAAATCTAACAAATTAGTTCATCATATTTTCAAAATCAGACAAATTAACTTCTCTTTTACGCGACAATCAGTTGACTGACAGTTATACTCACCACGTAAGGAGTTAACGTCAACCTCATTAACGGAGCACATTAATAGAGTGATTATATTGCTCAGTGTCTTCTAATTTTAAAGTGTTATTTGCATATTTCTAAAATTTAGGAGGTAAATATTCAACCCCTACAATTTCAGGTTGAAGGATAAAAGAGTAAAGAAGAGTTTTAATGGTTTTAATTGTATCGTGAATATTATGCAGATTTGTTTGAGTTCGAGTGGATGCAAATGGGGATAAGGGTGTTCGTGATACAAAAACTAAACTAAATTAGACCACATTAATTATTTGATTCATTTCTTGAAAACCACTTTCGAATAAAGTTCAATTCAGTTTTGAATCAGTTTGAAACTAATTTATAAATATAAACCAGTTTAACATTTTAAAATCTGTTTCGAACTAGTTTTTCGAAAAAAGAATTTAAAAATTTTGAAATTCTTTTGACAAATTTTTTTATGAGAAAAATAGATGTAAATAATTTTCCAATAAAAAATTTTCGGTAATTTTTTGAAAAAAAAGTCGAATATTATTTAAGAAAAAAATATTTTTGATTTTTTTTATAAAAATTTTTTCAACACAAAATGATTTAAAGAAAGTTTTAATATTTAAAAAAAAAATTCAAAAATTCTAAAAAAGAAAACACTGAATTGAGATTAAAAAAATTTTAAAATAATGAAAGTAATTTTTGAATTAAGTTTAGTTAATTAATTTGTTTTAAATATATAAGTTTGATTTTTTTATTAAGTGCAATTCAATTTATTCATATGGTCAAATTAAAACCCCCACACCCCCACACACGTGTATATATATATATTGCACACCCTATATGATATAAAACAAGAGCTGTGTGTGGACATGTACAAATGTTCTCATTTTTTTATTTAGATAAATTTAGGCCATTCATTAACCTTAAAAGCCACCAATAATAATAATAATAATAATAATACACGCATTCAGTTATTTTTAGTGGATGGTTACTTATAAACAAATTTTCTTTGTAATAAACAAATACATGTAAACTGCTATTTATAAACTGTCATGCCTGAAAAATTTGGATGGAAGATTTTACTTCATTATGACAACCAATTTAATAAATAAATATTTTTAAAATTATAATATTTTATTCATTATTTTTTTGTCAAATATACTCTCATCGATCGTCATGAATTATTTTAGATGATATTTATAAAATTAAAAGATAGAGTATAACTTGTTATTCAATCCTAATGATGAGTTGACACACAAAAGAAGTATTGTAAACTGTGTATAAGGTTAGATAGATTTTTATTGCTAATAAATTTTCTCACTCTAACTATAATGAACCACATCATTTGGTTAAGAAAAACATAAGAGAATGAAAGCTTACAATTGTGATTTAAAAAAATTAAACTCAATTATACATTGTTTTAGGCAAAATTCATGTATACTTGATATAATAAACTTCATCTACTCATTAATAATAATAATAATAATAATAATAATAATAATAATAATAATAATAATAATAATAAAAAGAACTCCATATTATCAATGAGTAGTTCACCTTCTTCACGAATGGATCTTAGATCTACTATTCTTTTATGCCAGTTGCAACAAAAAGATAGTAATAAAGAACTGGTGAAGCCATTCTATTATTGTTGATACGAAGTTGTTGAAGTATTTTGTATTTGCACATTTTGTGATGCAATTGTTTAATATGTTAAAATTCAAGGGATCTAATGTAATTAGTGAATATTGAAATAAGATTGTAATAGTATTGTGTGATATCAGAATAATATTGTATTATATATAAAAATTTTAAGTCGTAAATTTTTAAAAATATATTAAGGATAAACTCTTAATGCTTATTAGAGGTAGTAGATCAAATTTTTGTTGATAATTTTAGTATTTAAAAATTAATTTTTAAAATTCTATTGTTATGTTTTGTCAATTTAAGTCAGTACATTGTAACCTTCTATAATTTTGACTTTAAAAGTAATTATGATAAAAGTCAACCTGTTTTATTAATTTGACGATGGTTATGATTAATTGACAGTATAAAATATTTTTACATCGTCGATATATACAAATTAAATCCAAATTTTTACATTACTAATACAATTTTCTTAACTACAAATAAAAAACAATATATATAATTATTAAAATACATTTAAACACAACACATTATTTAATATACCAATATTCAATATTGATATAGTGTTAATAAAAAATAATGATTTGGTTTGAGTATTATGCGATCTATTTTAAAATTATGTGAAACTATATCTCAAATCAATATAAGTCGGATTTATTGGTTTAGTTCAACTTGAACTAAAACTCATACAAAAAAATCTTAAACTAATCTAATTAGTTTTAGTTAAGTTTTTGGAATTATAGGATCATTTGGTTTTATTTTTATATCTCTAAATAAAATTAATAGTTCACGGACTTAAAATTTAGGTTGGAAAATTTAGTTTATTTTATAAGTATAGTAGTTGTTTTTGTAATAGGCATTTGGATTATAATTTGGTCAACAAAAATTAAATAATCCATATTATGAACCAAATACATCCATTTTTCTTTATCGAATTATAAATCAAATGTATTTTATAACAAATAACAAAATATTATTGAAACACAAACCTCGACACAAATACAATATTGTGTAAAATAAAGAATTACATCACATTTTATATTTGTGTTCCAATACATAATATTATTTTGTGTCAAATTGTGTTTCATTAGTATTACTAAAAAAAAGATGAAAAATAATAGTATTTTAAAAAAAATTCTAAAAGACTTTAGGGTGCTCGTGACCGCCATGTATCTCCAAGAATTTGTGCTACTCATTATAATATTTAACATGAAAGTTTAATAAAGAAGGGGATAAATATTATATCCTAATTGTCATCTAAAATTAGTGAAGAGGACTCAAATACATCAAGAATCAATGACTTCAAGTAATAAGTTCTAAACCCTTTGAATGATTATTTATGGTTTCTTAGTTCATGCAACTATAACAAAAGGTATTATTCATGAATGCAAAGTTTATTTCATGATGTGTGATAAATATTAAAAGAAAAAACTGAATTAAGTTAGAAGGTACCATAAGAAAAAGGAAAGAAAAAAAAGGGAGATGCAGAGGAATATTCCCAAAAACAAATGAAACGAAATGAATTTTGAATATTATTTTTCGAATTTGAAATATACTAAGAAACTCAGAAAAAAGAAAGAAGAAGAAAATATTGAAGAATCTTAATTAATTTAATTTAGATTTTCATTTTTAATTAAATTATTTAAAATTTAATTTTTAAACTAAAAGTTTATTAGACGTCCACGTAGGAATACATTTAATAGACAATATACATTTTTGCAATAACTGAACAAAACTTAAATTAATAATTTAGTATATTTAAATAAAGTAAATAAATGCGACTTTTATAATTGATTTGTTACAAATACTTTTTACCCAACCTTGCCTTCCTCCCCAAAATGAGACATGAAGTATACTCTATATCAAAATGACTTTGCTCTCTTTCAAGGTTTTAAAAATAGTCCGCAATCAAGAAAGCACAGGCAACCATTATTGTTATTTTCTATTTTAATAAAGTAAAGAAAAAATTACAAAAAAAAATGTGATAAAATATTATTTCAAATCCGAGAATTACTATTAGATTAGTAGTTAGTCGGATAACATTTTCCTTTTATCGTTCATTAATTAATTAGTTATAAATTAATTTTATATTTATTATAGTTAGTTGAATTTGTTAAAAGATGATAAGAATTAGACCTTCTGTATAATTTTTCATTTGTAATTTTGTTGTTCAATTAACGAATAGATTATTCACAACATTTTCATTTTATTCATTTTGTAATAAGAATCCAATAGTCTTTATCATAAATGAATAAAAAATATTTTTAAAATAATCTAAACACCTCCCTCCTCAATTTCTAGTTTTAATATTCTCTCGATTATTATTATATATTATATGATAGTACAAATAATTTTAATAAAATTTGTGTAATAATGTGATTAATTCACACCACAACAATTACAATCTATAACACAAAATCTGTATTAGTTGAAATCGTGAAATCCTTTATAGGATCGGGATTGCAACCAAAATTTAAAACTATATATATATATATATATATATATATATATATATATATATATATATATATATATATATATATATATATATATATATATGCATGAATTAAAAGTCCAAACAAACAGCAAATTAAAGAATAGAGTCACACCCACCCTCCCAACACGGGCTCTGCCTTGCAGGACACTTCCTCTGTAATTTTGCAGAACTCTTGTTCTTAACTACATTACACACTTTCTCAATTCTGCAACACATACCACTTGAATTTATATACCTACACTTGTTTGTTTTATAACTAGGAATTTGATAAAAAAATGTGAAGTGATTTTCACCACAACCTGTCATAAGAAGATACAATAATTTCTGATTTTTTAATTTTTTTAATTTTTTATGGTGACCATGTGTTTACAAAGTTTGAGGCAACTGCAAACTGCTCTTTCACTAATTTACTTGTAGCTTTCAAGTATAGTCAACTGAATTTTAGGATCTTGCTTCCAAGATAAAATTGACATGCATTAATCATTTCAATGCAATAATCTCTATATTGTATAGTGAAAAGAATATACGCAGAGATAACACATATTGAGGTTTATATTGAATTTTAAAATTTAGACCTTTTGAATATAAAAATAATATTTTTGTAAAACTAATTATATTTAAAAAATATTATTTGTGGAGTTTTTTTAAATCCAAGATCATTTATTGTTTATCTACTTATAAACAAAATAAACTATAGTATTTAAAAAAATTACAATTCCCATGATTATCAGTGATTTGAGATAATTACGTTTTTTTTAAAAAGATCATTGCATAGTAAAAAAACATATTGCCATATTCATTGCAACACTGAGTTTGGAGTGGATCCAAATAATATGAAGTAAATCTTCATTTTGTTCCTCAATTGTGTGACGAGATATCACTATAAATTGCAAAATAGCTAGACTATTTTGAAAGGAAAAAAAATCTGCATAAAATCTAAAATCCAAAGTGCACAGGCACTGGTAGGCAGCAACACTTCTTTTCAGGACCACAAAAAGGGCTAGCATCAGCCCCTGACATATCAATACATAGTACTATGTTGGAAAAAATGGAGGCCCATGGCCATTCACCTCTTTACTGGCATGTCCCTTGAGAAGAGACAACATCATGGAAGAAATTTAGAAGATCCTTCATCTGTTTTGTCTCCCATATTTGTTCACTCGTCTCTAAATACACTATTAGATCTTAGCTTTGTATTGTATATTTTGTTCAATTTTCCATTACTGGAAATTAAAATTCCATAAAAAGCCAAAAAATGAGCAAACATGATGAACTGAATGAACGATTATTAAAAATTTATTGCAAGATGGACAATCAAAGCCTTTGGTTGTTGACGGAGATAAAAAAAAGACAATGCCAAGGTAAATGTGTAAGAATAGTTTAATTAAGGGAGATTATTTTCATACGCCTTAACATACATGTCATTAGTACACATTTGAAAAAAAAATATAGTGCTTTTTTTTTTTTAGATGTGTACTTCTGAACAAAAAGATAATTTAATTAATTGTAATGACTCATGTGAAATTAGTTATTTAGTAATAAAGTAATGCTATAAAGGATATGGATAACTTTCTACACATAGGATTTGGATTGTGTGCAGTCACAACCTTGTCATTACACGTAGTCACACTATCATCGTTGTAATGGAATAATTCAGATTTGAAGATTTGAGTTTTTTTTATTTAAAAAGATTAAAATCTGAACCATCCAATTTTTATCAATAATGTGACTGCATCATCCAATACAAAAATTCTAGTGGTAATTTGATGGGAGTTACATACTTTCACGCTCAAAGAATTAGCTTTCTTTCGTAAACTTTCTCTCTTAACAGAAAGGGCCTTGAGAAAGATCCAACATAAAAGAGATAGATTGAGTCTAGAAAGACTGTTGTTTCCACTCTATCACCATACCTTCATGAAAGAGTGCAAGTCTTTCAATATTTATGTGAGAGTCATATATTACAAGGACTAAATATTTTATGTAGTTTTCTTGAATATATAAACCTTGTGTGAAAATTACAATTTACACGATGTAGATGACAATTTATAGTCACAATTTCACAAACTGGATCCTCTCATTTATCTTCCTTTTCCCCTCTCTTTTTCTCCTCTTGTCATGGCCATTGAAATTGGTGGGTAGTTGTATAATGTTAGACAAAACACTTATCATATGTTTGGATATAAAATTAAATTAATTGTTTATTAAATAAATGTTCTTCATATAAGCTATTTTTAGTATTAAAGAATACATTAATAAAAGCCCGTTATGAAACTCCCACCACTCTTCCTTTTCTTTGGCCTCCAAAAGAAACTAAGCTACGAGCAGGGTTTAGCTCTAGTACTATAATTTCTAGTTGGAGTGAATGGAGATTTATGAAAGTATTGATTCAAATAGTAGTAATAGTAATAATTATTTACTAAAAAAAAAAAACTAAATCACTTAGTACATATTATAAATGATTCCTTTTTAGTTACACCTCTAAATTATCCAGCCACACACATAATTTACGTGAACTTAGTTAAAAATATGAGATCCGTACAAAAAGTTATCTTAAGAGAACTACGATTAAATAGCAAAATTAGTGATTATTGTTTTCCAATGAATATAAGTAATTATAAAAAAAATAAAAGCATTGAATTACAAGTTATTGTTATACTAGTATAAAAGTTTTATCTAAGACAAAATATTAACTAACATAGGCTTGTGCCTTTTCATATAAAACTACACAAAGTCTTCCCATTTTTCAGTTTTTCTCATATCCTATAACATTACTTTCTCCTTGTATACATAATGAACAGAAAGGGAAATCACATCCTTTTGATGCATAAGATAACTTCAAAATCACAATCCTCAAAGCATTGAGAACTAAACTTTACCTCAATTACACAACTATGTTAAGTGTGATGAGAATTAGAGTGTCCAAAAGGTCTTGGTTGCAACTAGGATTTTCTCTCTGCCATGTGATTCGGTTTCTTTATCATATATGGTATGCCTCCATCTCACTGCATGAGCGAAATGAGCTACTTTGTCGATTACTTCGGGGGCATCTCTCACCACAACGGTGCCTTCTGGTCGCAACATTCGGTCTATTTCGACCATTAAATCAACTAGGTTACATCTGCCATGAAGTCATTATGCAATAGGGTGAGCTCTTGTTTATGCGAGAAACAACATAATCAACTAACACTTTTATAGAGGAAGCTTTTGAAAGTTGAGATTAAACATTCATATTAAAGGCCCTTTTTAAATAAATAACTTAATTAAGTACTTATAGCATAAGTGCTTATGTAAAGTTATTTCTAATATAAAACATAAACTAAATTCAAACTATTTCATATCAACTATAAGCTGTTTTCAAAAGCTCTCTTGAAGAGCTTATGAAAATAAGCTATAAAGACCTTATGGACATATCATAAGTTGTTTCCATTAGTTCC
The DNA here is from genome assembly GCA_037974295.1 of Cicer cuneatum. Taxonomy (NCBI): domain Eukaryota; kingdom Viridiplantae; phylum Streptophyta; class Magnoliopsida; order Fabales; family Fabaceae; genus Cicer; species Cicer cuneatum. Next base: position 63,226,680 of record JBBPBO010001985.1, on the reverse strand, counting down.
GTCAAACAGTCATAAGTATTTATACTAGTAGATAAGCTCAACTAAGTCAATTCAAACAACCTTAAAGAAGGAAACTAGCAATCTGGGAAACTCAACTAAAATTGAAAGAAGGTTCAGCCACTCTTTGATTCATACTGTAATTCTTATGAATCATTCCAAACAAACCAATGAACAAGTATGACTTTTGGTGATGTAAGTTTTACAAATCACAACTATTCAAACTAAGTAACCAAGTTGAAAAAGTAGACAATCAATTTTTTACATAACATATGAAAATGCAAACATTTAAAAGCATTCAAAATCCATGGTTATATTATATGAAACAAAAGTAATCATAATAAAACATGTCATAGATGCAGTGATGGCATTCAGTACAGATCTAACACATAAAATTAATAGCCTTTCAGATAGCAATTTATTCCTCAATCTCTTTCCACTTGTTTGTGCCAGCAAATATTTGAAAACAAGAACTGAGATTTCAAATTGGTATTTACAATCACATTATAATGTTCCCTAAGAAGTCCTACACCAATATGGTGACATCAAATTAGCATTTTATTTAGCATAAAATACCTGCTTTTGCCAGAGGCTGGATCCTTTATAAGTGATTCAATGCTGCCCACATGGATCAAATCATAGGAGCGGGGATATGTCGAGAAAGGTTCACACCTGAGAACAATAAACAAACAACTGCAGATTAGGAATCAGTTTGCAAAGCAAAGTAATTTCTGCGAACTACCAGCTGCATGAAATAATCTTCAGTTTTATAGTATGAAAAAACTTAACGATTAAAAGGACAATTTTCGCACACTGTACGTGCTTTTCAGGTTATATCAACATTCATTGATGTTAAAAAAAAAACGAGTCTGCAACATTGATTAAGGCAAGCCGAAAGACAAATATGAAAACTTATAAAACACTTGATTTTCAGCTAAAACCCACCAATCATGATAGACTCCAATGAGACCCCTGTCAAAGATCACATCAAGAGTGGATGGCTTGCGAGATGGAATTACATTCATTACCCACACGGGATCTGATTTTAGTGCAGCTGCAAAACCTCCAAAGAATGCATTCATGTCCATGACATTCCGTACTGCCGGAGTCCCCAACTTTATGTTTAGAGAATTTTTATAGTGTGCAACCCTCCTTAACCATCGCCTAGTGTCAGCTTCGTATACATCAGCAACGTTTTTCAAGAGTGTTGACCTAGGTGGCGGAGCAGTTAGCCTTTCTGGCCACTTGGGAATCATCCCAATACCATATTCTCCTTTCACAGAAGATATCCTGCTGGCACATTTCTTCAATTTGAAGTACCTGCAAAATAGATCATATTAGTTTTGGAAGTTCCAAGTAACCACCACGAGAAGTCTGGTAAACAAATAAGAATGATAAGTTTCACCTGGGGGATATTCTTATCAGGTCTGTACGATACATATATTTGTAGAAAGCATAAAGATTTAAAATATTACAGTTTTTTGTGAAAAATCACTTTTTAAATAAATTAACCAATTTTAGAAGTTTGCATCCGCTTGTTACATATTTTAGAAAAATGAGAATCTCACAAAATCTAAAAGTTGCTTCAAATGATAAACTGTTTTGAGTAGCTTCTCTTAAAAATCATTTTCGATAGAGGATTTTTTTATATAAAAAATCATTATGGTAAACAAAAACAAAATAGCTCTTGCTTTTTTAAAAATTCCTAAAAATTAATCTAAATTATTGAATATCAAAATAACTTTTTTTATAATTTGTAACAAATGGTGTCATTATCAATGTGGAATAAGGGAAAATGTGAAGCAAAAATAGTAAGAGGAAAAATGAACTCAAACTATAGCCTACTGGAAATTACCAAGCGGAATTGGGATCATCTGATTCATCGCATAACTCAATACCAAATTCGTTTTGGTTGGGGAGACACAGATCTCCTGCTGGCTTCTTCCAGATGACGGTGTTGCCATCGACAGCAATCAGTTCATAACACAGAGCTCTTGCCACACCCTGGAGATCAGACCACTCTTTGTCTTGTTTAGGCCACTGAACAGGTGGGCCGGATATGACTAGATATCCGCCAGGGCGAAGTAACCTATCGACTTCAAGGAAATAAGTTGCATCTGCAAGGCGGAGTTTCGGAATTAGGGCAGCCACATCTGTTAAGAAATTTGCAAGATATGGACAGGGGAGCTGCAGCGAAGAACTTACTGTGGGTTGTAAAAGGAATTAAACATCGAGAACAATGGACTAAGTCGAAGCCAAATGCAGGAAACGGAAGTCTGCGAGTACCAAGCATGGCAACAAAAGCAGGTATTCCTCGTTCAAGAGCAAATTGTATTTGTGATTTGTGTGAATCCCTTGGAGCAAACGACATTGTTATAATGTTTTGTGATAGTAAAAATCCTCCAAAACTGGCAACCTGAAACACGAGAAAAAAATTCAGTTGCACATCAAACCAATGTTTTTAAATAGCAGCTATAGTGTAGCGGGATTTGAAGAACCACAATTGTTTTGTGATACACTATTTTGTACAAAATGTGTGTAGCGAAATTTTAACAAACTACTGTTTTCCATTATCTGTAATTGACAACACTGCATTAAACAATAATAAATTCAATCTACCAAGGTCTCTATGTTTGGATTGGCAGTATAGATTGGAACAGAACGGAGTGGAATGGAATGAAAAAACATATTTTTTTTTAGATTCTAACCTATTCCATTCCACCATATACCACAAATCCAATCATACCCTTAAGGAAAAGAGGAAATAGCTCCTACCCCACACCCCATATCAAGAGCAGTCCTAAGAACGCCACCATTCATTGGAATGTATTGACCAAGTTTTTCAATATACTGCTCTGCTCCATCTGGAAACATTGTGCCGCCTCCAGGGAATATAAAGTGCGGACCTTCAAGTTTCATCCATCCTTGGTGACCTTTCCTGTCAGCAATCTTGTTGTGCGGCATGTTGCTGTGCCATATCTGCATAGGATATATTAGAGAGCCTTTAGACTGATGGATCACTAAAGACAAACATCAAAAACATTATAAACTATTTTATGACATTATGTTGATGCGTCTCATCAAATATAAATGATATATAAGTAGGGTAAATAAAGAAATAATGTTAATAGATGATCTTCAATTAATCAGGATCCATTAAAGCTAATAGTTATCAGGACCCTGTAGGAATAATTTAGGGCATATTTGCTTAGAGAAAATATATTTTTTTACTTTACATTACCAAACAGAATGCAATTTCATTTTTACTTTTATTCTTCTTTTTTATGGGATATACAAAAATAGTAAAAACGTTAAAATATTATGTTCAATATTTCCTATACAACTCATTAAAAACAGAAAACAATGTGAAAAATAAAATAAAATTTTTGTAATAAAAAAATGAAAAGATAAAATGTTTCCACAAATCACACAGATCATAGTTTGCTCAACTTCTGTCTCCTCTTTCCTTTCCAACTTTTTCTTATTCTTCAATCTCTCTATCACCTTTTTCTCACTTTACACTACATTCTAATAGCTGCAAGCAAGCCTCCTTTATTGACAAATTCAAACACATCATTCTACATAAAGTCCTTTTCTGAAACATATTACTCCCTATTCCGATGACAAATATTTTTGTCCTAGGTACATCAAACAAATGTCTTAGGGCCAAGGTTACCCAAAAACTTGGCCACAAGATAATTTGAACAGAGCATTCAATGAGATCGCCAATTACCTATAAAATGACATGGCATTTGTCAAACGATCCTGATTCGGACAAATTATCAACTGTCACAACCCAATAGCATAACATAACAGTTACTTTTCTCTTTTTAAAAACAAAGACACATCAATTTAAGGCTTCACATTCACAAGGGTATGGACTCAGAAGTCAGAAGCGCCTTAGAATGCAATCACTACCTTCGCTCTTTTTTGAAAGTGGAATCTCAAACTCCAAAATCCTATAAAACACAAACTAATTATCACTTACAAGAAAACTCTCAAAGAGATATTCCATACCAAACTAAAAACACACTAAAAACCAAACTCCTATCTTCCAAGTTCCAAAACTATATTGAGTATCTAAACACTTATGAAACCCCATCATGGGCACGTACTTCAGACACGACATGGGAACTACTGTGTAGCCACCAGCAATAATTTGAGAAAATGAAAGTGATTAAATGTATGTGTAGGACAGAGAGACACACCATCAGCTTGAGGTGTTGGTACTAGTGCTACATAGTTGAACACCTATGAGGTATTGACATAGACACAGATAAACTAGACACGACACGGACATGCAGACACCGATAACAATTTAAGAAAATGAAAGTGATTGACTCGCCACTGTAGTATCGGTCACCAACCCATATCGAATACATGACACACCAACAAGTTAAAGTGTGGCATCTGACAACACATATCAAACACAAAACATACCTTCAAAGTGCTACATAGATAAACACTCAACATACTAGTTCCTTATGCAAAAAGCAACTAAAAAGCACCAAAATTAAAACAAACAAAACAATCCACTAATTCATCAAAATTCCTACACTTTTTTAACATCTAAAAAAAGTCCCATCATTCATAATCATACCTTATGCAAACTCTCAGGCCACTGAACCGAAACCTTATACCCACTAGGCGGAGGAATAAGACAAAGAGGCCTATTCTCCACCGATGGACAATGTCTCTCTCTATAATAGTTCATCTCTCTACTAAGCTGACTATTAAGCCTCGGATCCTCACACGGCATATGGTCCACTTCATCAACTGGACACGCCTCGATAACCCTCGGCTGTCCCGCCTCAATTGCCGCCACGACACGCAGACGCTGCTGTGGATCAGAGTCAGACATCAGCAGCGTCTGTCTCCCCGAGGCGGCGAGGTTATCGCCGAGCGGCGTGAAGACAAGAATGAAAAAAAGGAACACCAAACCGAAGAACGCGGCGGAAATAAGGTCTAGTAACCGCCATTGACGAGGGTTGTAGTTGATGCCGCTGGTTCGCTTTGAAGCTGGAAGGTTTACATGACCCATTTGGGAAATAAGCTGGATCTGATTAAATTAGTATGTTGGGTTTGAGTTTTGATGCATTTTGATGGTAAAAATCGGTGCTTTTTGGTGGAATTGAAAGGGGGTTTTGATGGGTCGGAAAAATGAGGTTTTTTTTTACAAGTGTTTGGGTTTTTTTTTTTGTTTGTTTGTTTGTGTGAGATTGGAAATTTGTTATGAAGATGAAGGATCTGAGATTGTGTGAGTGGTTTATGTGAGCATGTTTAGCAAATACTAGACAGATGAGAGAGGAGAATTGTAGTTTGGAAGATAGAGATGAATTGGATTGTGAAGCAGGTAATAAGATAGTAGTGAATTTGGAAGTAAAGTATATTAGTAGAAAATTGTGTTGACTGTGCAAAATAAATTCCACTGTGTGTTGAAAAGTGAAGATTTTGTTTGAAGGAAGTGACCAGATAGGTAAATGTTTCAGAACACCGCGTCATTTACTCCCTCCAATTTTTCTTAGAAGTAAAGTTTTGGCCTTTTATTTTTTACTAAAAACGATTTCGAACCCAAATTAATCTCTAATATTTAATATACTTAAAATTTGACCAATTAGTTGATGAATGTTATGAATTTAGAAAAGTTGATATGTAAAATATTTTGAGCAAATTCAATCTCTTAAATTAGTCTCTCACTGGATCAAATTAATTTTTCATTTAATTTTTTAACTATTTTACAAAAAAGGCACAAATTAGTCTAATTTGTGGTGACATCTCATTTTATTTTTTACTCGTTAAAAGACTTGAATTAGTCCATTTTTGAAAAAAATATGTGGGTTCATATACTTAAAAAAAACTACAACTACAATTTATCAGTGTACCCAAAAAAACTATGGGTTATTTCCTAAGTACAATTGTTTAACTATTTAGATTCTGGCAATTTGTATATAAAATTAAGAATTTTTCGAATTATAATATTTTCTTACTCTATTCTCTTCTTCACTCTAAACATATTTTGGAGGATTGAAAGGTCTAATCAAATGTGTTTGAAATTATATCGATTGTGTAGTTGAAGAAAGAATCAAGTTCAAAGGAGGCTGTGTTGCTTGTGGTGCCATTAAAGCACGAGGTATAATTGGGAGTGGTCTTATAAGTGGTGGTTGTGGTGATAATCACAGAATATCAAATGATTGTTGTTCCTATAAGTTTAATGCATATACCAAAATGAATTAGTAAAATAGGAACACACAAGCGTCAAACTTTACTAATATTACTATTCATAAACATTTACCTGTGTTACACTCATTTTAATGATGTGGTTACGTTATTTGCATGCCTTTTCATAATAACTCATTTTAATTTACACATTTGACCTCATACCTCTTTTTAACTCGGTTGCTTGTTGGAAATTCTTCTCATACATATTTTCTCATGCATTTATTTGGCCTAATAATAAGCCTTTCTAGTTTGGGTGACTCTAGTTTAGAATGATCGATAAGCACAAGACATGTCACTCAAGTGCCACATTTGGCATGTGAAGTAAAGTTGACCCCCATATTTTTCTGATTTCGGTGAATCTCATAAATTTCTTTTTTTGGAACGCCAATATAGTGAGATTGGAAAATGTTCTTTTTTTTTCTAGGTAATATTATACAAAGATATGTGTTGTTTTATGATTGATATTTTTCACTCATTCTCCTATGATTTTGGTCAAATACAAAAGAGGCTATTTGACTAATGTCTAGTAAAAAAGACAAATCAATATTCACGTATTTTATTAAATTTTCTTCGATAATAATTACCATCACTGTTTTCAACATATGTGAGTTGAGTTGTCTTATAATTATTTTATTTGTCAAAAAATCATTCACCCTACTACCTTCTTCTCCATAATATATAGGACCTACATTTCTTGCATTTAAAGAAATTTAAATGCATAGTCAAGTAAATTTGGATCATTAAAAAATTGAAGGATTAACAATTAAAATAAAATTTTGATATCTAAAATTTGGGTTAAAAGTGATATATAGACAATTAAAATAATTTTACTACATTTTCTATGGCTGAGATCATTCATATAGTCAAAAGTGATTGCAAGGAGTCCATTTCCCAACACTCAATAGCATATCCAAAAAAAATTCATCTAATAACGAATAATCACATACGTTATTGAGGTATTTATATGTACCATATTATAGTAGTTGCTTCAATATGAACACAAATAATTCGCTTGGCAACCACATTTAGTTTGCATAATTGAAAGTCACTTTCACATTGTTGTATCAACGACTTTTTATTCTATATTACCATTTAAAGCAACCCTAACATATATATTACATATTAAGTAGAACCTTGACATTTTGAAACAAAGTTTGATATTATATATTACAGGTGCTTCATTTATATTTATTTTTCATATATCTTGTACCGATCATTATCAAAAATTACATAAACTCGATTTAGAGTTGTCTATTTCTTCCTCATTTAAGTCACTACCCATTTCTTTAGCTAATGCCTAATGGAGGTAACCTCTCTAGTTTTTGGATATAATTGATATAAAAGTATACATTTTCCAAATATATGATATTAATATTTGAACATTTATACATCAAAATTATAATAATTAAGATCTTCATCTTTTTAAAAATGAAGAGAATTTAAACTCAACTAATGGTATATCTTCGTATCTCTAAAAGTTATGAACAATTTACATGTTTATGTACTTAAAATAAAGGCAAAATATATTTATGGTCCTTTTAAGTTTAGTTCACTTTTTGCTTTATCTCATTTTCAACAATGATTGGTATTGAAAGCTTTTAATCATTAAAAACTCTATTAAATGTTGCAACAATATGTCTCTCACACTAATCATTTAAAAAAACATTCAACAAACATTATAAATGGTCTTCATTTGTTGATTTTCTCTTCAATCAGTTAGAAATATGCATAACCATAAAAACATGGTAATAAATGTCTATTTACAAAATCAATGTCATTAACTCCTTCCACTTAAAAATTAGCTTGGACCTTTTAATGTAACACCCCGACCCTTCAGCGTTATCGGCGATGCTACTCGGTCTTCTCACTCCCCCTAACCACCTCGTGGAAATAGTGAGGGATCAATTGGTAGTGGGAATGTGAGGAGGCGGTTACTTATCCCCCAGGTACCGGGCTCGATTCCCACGGAAGGCAAAAAACTCACCCGGTACTTGGGGGATAAGTAACCGTCTCCTCACATTCCCACTACCAATTGATCCAGTTAACTTATATCGACATTTCGATTAAATTTTAACATTTCATGATAATAATTTTAGAGAAATTCAAACTCAAAGGATTGCTTGTGTGATTCAATATAACTTAAGGTTAATAGTGCAAACTTAATGTAACTTAAATGACCAAATCGAAAGAGGGAAAAAAACTTAAATAACATAAGCGGAAATTAGACTAAAAGTGTATTTTTACTTCAAAATAAAAAAAAAACACCCGCTACGCCAAAAATGACCTTTTACAGCGCGTATTTTAAAGCGCTTCATAACAAAAAGCGTTGTTGTATAATATTTTAAAATTAACAGATGATACAACAACGCTTTAATGACAAGCGCTTTAGAAAAAATGTTGTTGTAGGGTCATGAAAGGGTTTAGGATTTACAGAAATTGCTGATGTAGGGTCATAGCGATTTCACATAATGTTTACAGCACTTTTATAGCGATTCGCATAAAAGAACTGTAAAATATAACGCTCTCATATAATTTTTACAGCGCTTTTTATAAAAGTGCTGTAAAATATAGCGCTCTCACACTATGTTACAGCGCTTTTAAGAGCCCTTTGTAAAAAGCGTTGTAAACTCTATAAATGTTTTGAAATTTAATTTTTAAAAGCCTTTTACAGTGCTTATGGACAAAAGCGCTGTAAAATTATAAGTTCAGTTCAAGTTATATATACTTGATTAATTAATAAATAAAAACATATTTAATACGTTATCTCCCTTCGAATCCTATTACGAACCTTCCTCTCCTCTATTGAGTGATTGTTGTCTCAGATACTGTATTTATTAATTTGTTGTTGTCTTTAAAATTGATAAATTGTTACATGGTAAATCATATAAAATATTAGGTGATAAATCTATTCTGTTTTGAAATTTGCTCGATATGTTCTATTTTGATATATAAATAAAAAATATTTAATACGTTCTCTCCCTACAAACCTTACGAACTCTCATCTCCTCTATTGTGTGTCATCTTCTCGCTAAACCATCATCTACTGAGTAATTGTTGTCTCAGGTACTGTATTTATTAATTTGTTGTTGTCTCTAAAATTGATAAATTGTTACCTGATAAAATTGTTGTTGTCTCTAATGTGAGTTCTCTTCTTTTTTCTTCATTTTATTGAAATTTCTATATAATAATTAATTTTCTGTTTTATTATGATAGTTTATAGTGAATTCAATTTTGGTGATTCTTTATTTTTTTTCAGGTTGAATTGAGTCTGTTTATTCAAATCAGAATTTTATGGTGATATAGCGATGAAGAAAGTGACGCCGAAGGAGAGAAATTGGAAGGTTGGAAAAGGGAGAAAAAAATTGAAGAGATTAGGGAACAAGTATTTGGAACCTGGAACTCTTGCTCAGCTTCGGTGTAACAAGTTTTTAGGTTTGGGATTGAGTGAGGTTAATGACAGTAAAGTGTTTGATAAAAGTCCGAGGAGAATAGTGAGGTTAATGACGGTAAAGTGTTTGATAAAAGTTCTCTTATGCTTTCGCCTGTTAATTTGGTTAAACAGAGTGGTTTGCTGTGGACGCCGAAACTCCGAGAATTGAAGAGTGTCAATCGGAATCAAGGCTTGAGCCTCTTCCCATTGATTTGTTGGTATGCTTGTTGCTCATTTAATTGCACTTAATGTAGTTGCGATTTAATGGCTCGTTACACTCAAACTTGTGTTCATTTGGTATTTATTTTATCATAACAAATGTCTTGTTTATAGATTGAGATTGCGGTTTTTAATTAACTATCGTGTTGTGATCATTTATATAATGGAATATTGCAGTCAAATAATGTGCCGTAATTGCGGTTGTAATATATGTATAAAATTTGTTAATGTCGTTGTCACAAATTGCAGTTGTCGACTGTTATTTAAATCTTTTGTTGAGGTCACTTGCAGTTGAAAATTCATGTATTCAGATTTAAATCCTTTGTTGCTTTTGTTGATTGTATAGTGCTCCAAAAGCATTTGATTTTATCTTTGACATCCCTCAAATTACTGAATGTGTTACTGTATGACTGTGATTTGTTTTAGTGTTTTTGATTGTTTTGATTTGATAATTGTAATTAATTATGAAGCATCATATGAAATTAATGAAGGTTGTTGAACATTATTGAAGTTGTTAACAACTGCACAACTACAAGTAAAAAATGTTTAAACTATTTTTTTATATTTTCATTTTACTATATTCAATCAATTGCCTCTAGTCATGTCTTTCTGAATTAGCTCTTCATTATATTTTGATTTTCATATATAAACTATATATATATATATATATTTGATTCTAACTTATTTATGTTCAAATATTATATCGCATGGTACTTTGACAACTTCGATTCAACATACTCTGAAAGTGATCTAATTGAAATAAAAGAAGACTGATGTCAGTATGTGCTCCAACTGAAAGTTATATAATTTGTTAATAGGTGAATTTCACATTGCTGGAAGTTGTAAACTATTATATATTTTGGTGTGAACTGATCATTATTCTAATTAATTTGTTTTATTTTTTGTTACAGTAGGGTAAAGAAAGAAATTATTGGAAATTGCTACTGAACTGACATGATATTTGCTGCTGTGAATATGTTGCTACTGTCAATATTGTTATATTTGTTGCTACTGTCATGAATTTGTAATTTGTTGATGTGAATATATATGTAATTGATATTGTTGATATTTGTTGCTGTAAAATATGAATCTAAATTTGATAAAAATCTGAATTTGATGTGAATTTGAATTTGATATGAGTCTGAATTTGATAAGAATATGAATTTGATGTTGATAAGAATCTGAATTTGGAAAAAAAATTGAAATTTCATTTTAAAGACAAAGTTTTTTTAAAAAATGGCATAAAAGATATGTTTTCATCCTTTTACAGCGCTTTTTTAAACCTTTTACAGCGTTTTTTTGAAAAAACACTATAAAACTAGTTGATAATACAAGCGCACTATATATATGTACCTATTAAAGCGTTTTTTTGAAAAAAGCGTTGTAAACCTAGTTGATAATACAAGCGCGCAATATATATGTACCTTTTACAGCGCTTTTTTGAAAAAGCGCTGTAAAACTAGTTGATAATACAAGTGTGCTATATATATGTACCTATTACAGCGCTTTTTTGAAAAAAGTGCTGTAAAATTAGTTGATAATACAAGCACGCTGTATATATGTACTTATTACAACGTTTTTTTTAAAAAAACGTTGTAAAATTAGTATAAGAGAAACGCACTATATATTTACTATTACAACGCTTTTTTACTTTCAATAGCGCTGTTGTATCTTTTAACAGCACTAGATACTATATTGCTTAAAAGCGCTGTAAAAGACTTAAAAAAAGCACTTTAAAAGACTATTTTTGACGTAGTGACCATATATTTATATCATAGTTAAACTTATAAAATTATTTAAAAATTTACACTGATAACCAGCGACAATATTCATTCTTCCCATTATTCATTTAACATAAATATGGAGTAGTATGCTCAAATTACTAAAATGTTAGTAATCATATAATTTAACATAAAGCTCAAAATTTAATATAATAGTATTCACATAAAATTATATAAGTTACACTATTTAGTTATTGCAAAATCATCATAATTCATCGTAATTTTGTCAATCTCACTACAAAATTAAATATACACTTTTAATGTCCAGTGGAGTGATTTGATCTTTATTTTTATTATTGGTTTAGTAAATTCGATTCATGCGTATGAGTTTAAAAAAGTTTATTAGTATTGGTTGAATTTAACTGAGTTTAATTGTGTCAACTCGGATTTATTTTAGATTTTACTAAATTTTAAATTTACTATTTAACCGACAATAAATACTACCCAAAATCGTAAAATCGTAGAAGAGTTAACTCACTATTTTAACGAACGTTTCTTTTGAAATTTGAAATAAAATGGTTGGTGGAAAACCAATTTTGAGTGGGATAATAACAAATAGGTAAGTGTGAATGAGAATGGTTATAGTGTTGAAAAATGCAAAAGAAATTGGAAAATCAGGAGAAAAGTTGCAACACGTGAAGCAAGAAAGAATACTTATATTAAATACTAATAGTAGTTGGTTAGATTCGGGTTCAAAGAGTTCCAATTTCATGACTTGGGAGAATATTATAAGACTCATTTTAGTGTGTCGGTTGGTTGAAAGGTTGGGTGATGAATTGGTATTTTGCGGTCATATCAAATTTGTCTAGGAATCAACTATTTCTAACCCCAAGTTTCGTAAAAACTACATATGTTTTTTTTTTCTTCTAAATATTAAATAAAAGAGGAAAACAAAAACCTCATCGAACGTTGATCTTATTCAAAAAAAATTGAAAAAGACAAGAAAAGAAAAGCAAAATTAAAGCTACATTATATAGTGTTTTGAGTATTAAATTCTAAAATGAGTACCCTAAACATATTTGCGCTCTATTTTTTTTTTTTACTTTGAAACAACTTCAGTAAAATCTTAATTATGATAAAGATTTGTATGTCATGAGTAATATTTGAGTTTTGAGTCTGCCTAACATGGAGTTTGGTGAATTATGAGAGGTTCATCATCTTATGCATTACTCCAGTTACTAACAATGCACATATCTAAAAATTTGTTTACTTAATTATCTGTTGTTTCTCTCTTAGTAGTTGAGAAATTTATTCTCAGAAATAATTTTCTTAGAAAATAATGGTGGGAAACTTATTTCAAGGTATTTTTTAGAAAACATTGTTTTCTTATGAATTTTTTAAAGAATTGGATAGATAGGTAGTTATGGGAAATTATATCAATTTTATTTACATGGAGAGGAACCTTTTATTACCACCTCATTTCATGGAAATAAAAAATTGAAATTTGAAAAGTTATTCCATCTCTTGGAACCTTTAAACCTATGAATAATTTTTTCCAAATCTATTAACAAATAACCTTTAATTCTTTGTTGTCTACAGCATTGATATCCTCTTTATCATTAGTTTGTTGCAAATCAACGACCTTTCCTTTCTATTTCAAAACTTCATAAACGTTTTGCTTGTTTGTGTCTTGATTTCCATCAGCTGATCCAATCTATAATTTGTTCGAAAGTGTATTTTGAACAACATTTTCTTTAAATAATATACATTCGAAACCATTTATGGGGTGGGGATATCTCCTCCCATTTTTTAGGCAAAATGCACAAAGTTGGGTAACGTTTGTATTGGTGCATGTTTGTCTATTTTATTTACAGTTTGAGTCAAATTTGAATATCAATGTGTTGAATACATGGACCTGAATCAGCCAGTAAAAATTCATAACAACCAATGACACACTTTTCAATCAACCAGGCTAGTATGACTATAAATTTAAATTAGGCAAATGTTATTTGTTATAAATATAGAAATTTTATTGTAGAACATGTGAATTCAACTATATGAAAGTTCAAAAATTATATTTTTAAATAAAAAAATTCTACTTTTAGATTACTTAACCAATACATAAAGACACATATTAACAAAACAATTTAAAATTATTATTATTTATAACTCCAGGTCCCTAAACTATCTGTAGCACTTGGCTTCCTACCATGTTTAACATCTAAAAACAGTTTTTCTAGACCATGGTCGGTAGCCTCAAGGCAGATCAACAATTTTAATTCTTGCATTAAATCGATTATTATTATTATAGACATGATAGTTGTATGGATTTAGCTATTGACTTTTATCATTATTTTTTATTTCTCTTTTAACTGAGTATTTACAATAACAAACCTCCAAACATGTATGACTATCTTTTGCTGAGATCAATTAACGTTCCCCAGTTTTTTGGATTTTTATTGAATTTTAACTTCTAGTAGTGTAAAATAAATTATCAGATCCTAGCTTCCGATAGTATATTCCGATAGTATATTTAGGAGTGAGGGGGAAAATCAGAGTAAACATTCACCTTCAAACAGGCTTTAAAGAATTACTCCATTGGTAGACTGGAATTCAGTTTGCCTTGTGAGAGAATTGGTTGATTTTCATTGTTTTCCGCCATCTTCAGTTAATTTCAAAAAGTGATAGTATCCCTCTTTTACATGCTTGAACTACTCTTAACAATTATAGATTGTCTATTTTTATTTTATGTTTTGGTACCTATATAATAATAACTCCAATTATTGCATCAAAGCTCCCTTCGACAGAGTAACAGTACATAAACAAAACAGAAAAAGGAAATAGAGATCTAGTGACAAATTAATTTAAACTATAAAATAGTATATACAAAAAGCAACCATAAGTATCATTAAATGTTGCACAAATTAATATCCGCAACCTTGATTCAACTAGCCAAAAAGTAAGGCGATCTTCTTCAAACTTGCTACATTATAGTTGACTGTTGTCCGTGAATATGTAAAATAGCCACCTTGGTCTATTTTTGTCTTCAATGTTTCCTTAATGCCCTAATATTGAAGTCATGCTTAATAAGATTTGATCTCAGCAACATGGAACGAACATCGCGATCAAATTCCCTTCCAGTTTCTAGAACCCTTTGAAAGGTGGCATTCCTTTGATCTGCGTGCCGTGCATACAATATTTTGTTGTGTGAATCAATTCGAGCCTGCATAGATCCAAAAGTTTTGTTAAATCATGAGCTGTTTAAGTCCCAGACAAGCTTTGTTCTTCTTTTTTGTAAAAGAAGCACTGGGATATTTAAAATCATATGCAGAAGTTATATGGACATGCACAAATATAAAGAGAAGCATGCAATACTAAGATTTGTATAATTTTCTATAATACAGCCTCGTTGAGCTATGAACCACAACAAGGCATAGTAACTCAAACCATACCTGTATCTGATTATCAGTAATCAATGCTTCAAGTTCTTTCTCAAGTCCAACAACAGTTGTCCTGAATGCATTAGCCATCATACTCAAATCAACAGACACAAATGGGTGTGTATACTGGATAAGGGCTTTGTGACGAATTTGATCATAAAGTGTCTCAACATGGTCATGCAAATGTATATCAAGCGACAGATTTGCTTTGAGGTTCCCGAGGTATTCCAGACATGAAGCATAGTGGCTGCAAAAACAAAGGAAAGAGATCAATGTTTATTTACACAGAAAGTGACAGAGATGCAAACAAACAATTTGAGTATGATAAAAGAAGTAACAAGTCCATTATTACCAATTAACAATTCAACAAAATTCAAAACCCAGTTTTAAAATGTTCTAAATTGCTGACCACAAATTGAATTGACCACAAATAAGATAACCAACCCCATAAATATCAATTAAGTCTGACTGTCAGTATCTAATGAATTAATGACTATATTCTCTATGCAAACATTCCAATCCAAGTCTTTTGAATTCTGGTCATTTTTTCAGACAAACAGCTTAGCACCATGGATGAAGAAATATCCAGTGCAACTCTACCAAATCAAGACTCTTAAAATCACCTTTGATTCAGTTAACCAAGAAAATAAAAATGTGGTGTAGTGAGCAATGTTATGTTACATAAACCATGTGAAGTAAGACATGAAATAAGAGACATGTGTCTAAACTACGTGACGGAAGTGTATTACATACATTGTATTTACAGTTATCCTAAATACCATAATTACATGTACTCCCTCCGTCTCAATTTCAATGTCTCATTTAAGTTATGTGCAGTTCTTAAACAAATGACTAGTTGGGTTGATTTCAATGGTAAAATTAGTATCATTTACAAAAACATCCTTATTAAAACTGTAGTTAGTAAAGAAATTTGATAAGTTAAGATACAATAAATAAGGATATATTAGTGGAAAAAAGTAATTAATGCTGTATTGATATTGTAAAATGACAAATAATTTGAGACAAGGAAAAATGGCAAATGAGACACTTATTGTGAGACGGAGGGAGTACTATACAGCATACAACTACAACTACCCTATGTATATTGTTTTTCTAATAGATGACATAAGCAAACAACAGAGAAAACAAAGAGAGCACTTGCAGTTGCGCTCACTTACCTCGAATAAAAGTCATTTATCAGTTCCCTTACTTCAGGTACTAACTCTAAGAAATTCCGGAAGTTGGAATTGTCTATAACTTTACTCTGTCAAATATAAGAAATAAAATCATAAAGACAATGTAATCAATGTATGAGTAGTCATTTAGAAGAGATGGTTCTGAAAATATAATGGAGAACTTGCCTTTAACTCTGCCCTATCAAATGTTGCAAGTGCACAAAGTCCCCCATATGTTGCAACATCTTGAGGTGCAATAACTTCATTATAGTGACTACCCAGTTCTGGGCCTGTTTCTAGGAACTGCATTATGTAATGAAAATGTGGTTGCCAAATAAATAAAGTTAATAGGCTATCATGCATTAAACAATGATAAATGAATATTGAATCCTCAGACTCCAAATCAAGACTTCATTTATCATGCAGTAATCCTTCAATGATCAAGTATTCTGAACAGAGTTAGAGTCAAAAAGAGAGAAAAGGAATAGACCTTTCGAGCAGCGAGCTTATACTTTTTGGCCTCTAGATTCGCCAATCCGGCTGCACATCGTAGCTTGGAAGTTATTATCAAGTCAACGTCATCTGTTGCCTGCTCCGCCTTGCTAACATAGCTTGAGACATGTGAAAATTGACCCATCTCAATACTGACCAGAATTGTACTCATACACATATGAATTATATGTTTTGCCGTAGTGCAATAATCCCGGGTACGAACATAACTTTTAAAAGCATCCCCTAGTTGACCATGAGAATAGTAAAAATCTCCAAAATCATTGTATCCCATTCTTATGCTTTCTTTAATCAAGTTTGTCTGCAAAAAATAAAAGAAATCTGAATGATGGATAATGAAAAGCAGCAACAGTAATTCAATTAAGGTAGTTAGAAAAAGAAAAGGAAAAATCAGGTGATATTAAAATATCATATATAACAAGACAGTCCAAGTACAAAACCTATTCATGTAGCTCCATATTTTTATTCTTAGTTTTGGGTTTGGGTGGAATGCATCTAGCTACTTTACCATGCCAAACACCTAGCCCTAGATATAAGGTGAAGTTTCACAGGGACACTGCTTTAGAATTCACAACCATATCAAGTAGAAATGACATGATAATATAGTTTTGCATGATTGATACATTTCACCCACAATCTAACCCAGTAATCAATTTTAAGATGATGCAGAATTTCAAGCCTGAGAGCAAACAATTGCTAAAAACAGCCGTCTACCCTCAGAAGTTCACAGAAAATGGTACGCACAAATAAGGGCAGACTTAACACTTCAAAAGGAAGAAGTGCAAATTATAATAGTAAACACTTGATATTGTAATAAAAATACATACATAAACCAATACAACAAACAAAACAATTAATCAAATCACAACAGTTCAACCAACAGCCTATAAAATTCACTACTCCCTTTACTAGGTGCAAATCCAAACAAACAAGGTTCAATCAACACAAAAAAAAAAAATCTGACTTTTCACTAACATTGCCTATCATAACGCTTGTGCTTAGATTGACTCTGTTTGGATAAACAGACTAAATAAGGGCTTTTAGCATAAATGCCTATTATATAAATGCTTATATATAAACTATAAACTATGCCTATTATATAAATGCTTATATATAAACTATAAACTATGCCTATAATGAAACAAATTGTTTTATTATAAACTATAAACCGTTTTCATGTGCTTTCCTCGAGATTTTATGGAATTTAGCTATTAAAACTTATGAACATCTCATAAGCCGTTAATTTATATTTTCTCAAACAGTCTCAGACATGTCTATGTCAGACGCATAAACTCAAATAAGTCAGTCCGAGTGAACCCTAATTCATTCCATGCTATATATTTTTACTATCAAATCGTATACTCATAATTTGCTGGAAAAACTAGAGAATTTTTTCCCTAAATAACAATAATCATAAAAAACCAAAAGTGTGAAAAGAGAAAATCACCCTATAAGCATTAAGCTCATTCTCGAGCCTCTCCTTCTTCTGCTCAGCTCTTCGATCAACAATTTCACACCAACTCGAATCCATCTCGTAATTCGAACCCAACCTACCATTAATCTTCTGCACAGCTTCCCTAAAAAGCTGAGTATTCTCACCCTTCTTAATCTCATCATAAGCCATGCGAAGCGCGTCAAGCTGAACCGTCGGATTCTTAGTGTTGTTAGCGATGAAGAGCAACCGCATGATCTTCGTCCGACCTGAGTAAAGAGCCGCGTACGCTTCAATGTCGAGTTGATCGCCGCTCATGATTGCTCTACGACTACGCTGATCGCTCTCTTCGCCGCCGTTGGCGTAGATTTCGTCGATCATTGGACCCGAGGTTTCGTCGTCTCCGTCCATTGGGATTAGGATTAGGGTTAGGGTTTGTTTTGGTTTGGTGTGAGTCACTGTGTTAGTTTCTACTCTCTGCTGTGAGAGTGATTATGCACGGAGATCGTTCTTCGGAATTTCGCTACAGTCGGTAACCGCTACCAAGATAACTAAACGTTGTCGTTTCATATATGTTAGATCTTAGATAATTTTATATGATAAAATCTAGAGTGCAATTTATTACATATATTTTTAAAAACAATAACTTTTTTTAGTGTTCGCCCGTTTGTTACCTTTTAAAAAATTTAAAAAATATTATTTTATGTAATTCTTCCCTTTTTATTTGAAATTTTTATAATTTGACTGTGAGATATCGACAATTGCAGTTGCATTTATGTTGATTGTTGTGTGAATTCATAATATACTTATTCATAATTGTTGAAAGCAATTAATGAAGAAGATAATGAATTTTGTTTTTGGTTGTGTTGAGAGAAGGGAAATTGGTAACTAACAAAGTAGGCAGTGATATGACGTGCAACTTTAATCTACTTGACACACTATAATAGGATAATTGTATGAAGAGTATACAGGTAACTATTTGTAAGTTTTCCCGAATAAGTTTTACACGAACTGCTCTATTTTACGATCCCCTCCTCTTTTCCAATTATTATTTTTTGAAAAATGTTATTTAAATACATTTTTTGACACAAATACAAATACAAATATAATACTTACTTTTTATACATACTAACATAAATGTGGGTCATACTTCATCCATCTCTCTCTCTTTTTCTATAAATGTGAGTCATAGTGTATTTGTGTTAGTATTTGTATCAAAAAATGTGTTCAAATAACATTTCTCTTATTTTTTATCAGGATTCCCTTAATAATATTTCGCCTATGTGTTGCATGGGTGATGTATTTAATTTGTAACAATTGTACTCTCTACTCTTGAGAGAATAATAGTAAGAAAAATGGTTAAGGAATTGTATCTAATTTTTCCTCATTTTTACTGTGTAAATAGCATTTTTGGTCTTTGTATATGGTAATTTTCTAGTCTTAGTTTTTGAAGAAAAAAATATTATCTTCCTGTAAATGTAAAATTAAGATTCTCTTGATTATTGATGTTATCTTTTCGTCTGTAATGGGTGACATGACAATGAAGAGTCGTGTGACAATACTAACATGGTGTGCCACATGAGATTTTGGTGACATATGCCACTAAGTTTTCATTGTACCTTCTTGTGTGCATCTTAGGAGTGATTCTCACGTTATAGGAAAAAAAACATATATATAATGAACAAAGATGATAATTAGAAAGAAAAAAAAAACTTTATTTCTAACTTTAACTACTACATACACAAATGAATCATCACTCTACAATAATAAATTTTCTGTATATCTTATTTTTTATTACGACCACGAGTCACATTTATGAAGTATTTTGCACGTTCAGTCTTGTGAATAAGACCTCACAATTTTTCTTTTAATAAAAGGTGGGTTGAGGAATGTGTTATTATTTATAAACTATTTTTAGCCTCGATTCCTAACCAACAAGACTATTTTGATGTACCAAAATAATAGCCCCCCAATCGAGGCTACAAGAGTTTGTTAACCCTCAAGTGTAACATAGGTTCAATCCCTGCCAGGAGTGAAAATGTTTCAACCCCAAGCCACATTTTTGAGGTATTGTTCACTTTAGATCATATGCGCAAAGTCTCATGACATGGAAGCGTAATAATCTTTCAATGGGTAGAAGACTGGTTCTACTATGATATGTTCTTACGACATTATCAGTATATTACTTGTTATTCTTCAAAGCTCTGTCGGATATCATATCGAAATTGGAATATCTTTTTAAGGGTTTCTTTGGTTCAACGGGGCGAGGAGAAGGATTTTAATGGAGGAAAAGATAAAGATTTATAATGATTTTGTGTTTGGTTCAAGAGAGATGGAGAAATTTTAAATTGTTTTTGTGTTGTTTTGGTTCCCTCCAAATCCCCAAAAAATAGAGGAAGAGTAAAATAAGCTATATGAAGGATTTTGACTCCTTCCCCTCTCCTTATAAAAATTGAATCAAACATAAACTTAAAAATATTGTCTCCCTTCTACTTCCCTTCATATACCTCCAATTAAACACACCATAAAATATTTTTTTTAGGTGGGGATGATGAGAGGAAAATTCACTGGATTAATTGAGAGACAGTGTGTTCCCAAAAAGAAAAAGGAATGTTTAGACATAAAGACTTGAAAGCTTTTAATTTGGCATTACTAGAAAAATGAGTTTGTCGTATAAGGGTTAAAAAATAGTCTTTGGTATAGGGTGCTAAAACATAAATAGGAGAATGGTCAATTAGAGTTAATGATGAGGGAGTTAGAGGGTTTTATTTTTGTCGAGGGTGGGAGAGATAAATTGATTTAGATGAGAGATAATTTAGGTGAATACACTGTGAGTTCGACTTATTCAATCTTGAGAAGCCTTATGGATAGAGGTGTAAATGGTCTTAACGGTAAAATTTGACATTCTTATTCATTTTCTAAAGTGGTTTTGATTGTGTGGAAGCTTTTCCTTAATCGAATTCCTTCAAAAGTCAACTTGTGCTTTGTTAATAATTTTTTTTTTATATAAAAAAAATGTCTTGGTGAGTAGAAAAAAGACTAACTACTAAATTTTAGGGTGTGTTTATATTATAGGAAAACAATATATCTCATATCATATGGCTGCTTATATCTTGACAATTGAAGTGATAAAATGCACTTTTCGGTATTACTGTTAGCTATAGTGAAAAAGGTAAATGTGATTAAACTTTCGAGCAATGTGAAATTTATTGAAAAAGGTAAATGTGATTAAACTTTCAAGCAATGTGAAATTTGTTGGTGTACTGAAACAACAATATTCTCCCAATTAATGCTAAGGTGTTAAAGGGTCTATCAATGCATGAGTGCGCTTATACCCTTGTTTCTCACATACAACACCACTTATCTAATTTGGGCCTAATGTAGTGATTAGAGTAATGACAATGTGGTGGTAGTAGACAATTTTCCTTTATAAAAGGGGTGTGATACCTACAACAAATGAAAATAATAATAATAATAATAATAAAAAATAGTTTTAATATGTTTTAATATTTTGCAAATATATTACTTTTTGGTTTTATTCCTGTAATTTTTTGTTTTGTTTTTAGTATCGTCAAATATACATTTTTTTTGTCATTGATATTTTATTTTTAGTCTATGTAAAATTTATTTATATTTGAATTGATCTCTATAATACGTGAAATAGTTTATTTCAATTCCTCCAAATAAAGAATAAAATAACTATTTACAGGAATTGAAAGCAAAAAATTTATATTTGCAAGAACTAAAAACAAAATACCAAGGACTAAAACAAAAAAAATGTATAATTACATAAGCAAAAAATAAAAAGTTATTTTTCAAGGGATTAAAACCAAAATGTGACATATTTGTAGAGACTACAAATATATTTATACATAGCTTTTCTAGATAAATTCTTTGACACCTTAGAGTTTTATTGGTACCGGTACCTTGCTGATAAAATTAATTCAAATTTTAAAATAATTAAATATAAAAATAATGTCATGACATTGAATGATTGGATGATAGGTACTCTAGCCAACAAAATTATAAGTAACAAGAGTGTTCACTGGAAAACCCTTAAATTTTAAAATTAAATTCAGATTTGATTTTAAGGGTATTTTGGAATATTTGTGTAATATTCAATATATGTATATTTTGTGTAAATATATATATATATAATTAATTGTTTTGAAGTTGGAATTAAAATTATGGATGATGGATGAATTAATTTAATTTCGAGTAATTAAATTATCGGGCCGATTAATTAAGATATTTTCTGCTATTTGCGACGAAACGGATTAATTGCTGGAGGATCAGAAGATATTTTAATATAAGAGTTGGTGAAAAAGGAAACAATTCCTCTCTCCTCTGCTGTGTTAGTTGCTTTTAAGTGGATACTTAAGCGAGAAGATATTTCTTCTTTGCTCTGTACGACAGAATTCTGCATATATCTTCTTCTTCTTCTGTTTTCTGTGTTAGAAAAGGAAAAACAGATTTCTAAATATTCTTTTTCTGGAAAATCTGAGTGTCGAATCAGAAAGTTTCGAGTACGAAAGTCATTCCTCTGATCGTTACGGAGCTAAAAGAACTAATTTTCGTAGCGGCGAACGCGAACGGGAGTATCGTCGGCTTTTTTTCGCAGAAGCGTACGAACTAGGGGAACGTAACTAAGGTAAGGGCACCTTCCAACTTTTTAGATTGCATTTAGGGCTGTAAATGCATGTGTGATGAATGATTATTGGTTTATGTTTGTGAAAAACATGGTGTTATGTTTTGGAAATCATTCCGTGTATGTTGAATGATGATTCTGGTTCTGATTTTGTTTTGTTAAAAATCAGTGAGGTTATTCTGATTTGAGTGAATCTATGTTTTGCTGGGTTTTGTTAAAACAATCTGTTGCTGATATTGGATGAAAAATGTTCTGAGTTGAGATTTTAAAGAGTGGTAATTATGATTCTAGGGTTGGGTTGGTTTTTCAAAGGAAAGGTTTTAAACATGTGTTGAAGTTCCAGGAAATTTCACTGAATTTGAAGGTGTATTCGAATACGGCTTGAGTGTATTCGAATACAGCCTGCAAGGCTTCTGTTTTCTTCAGATTTTCGAACTTGTATTCGACTACGACCCTCTGTAGTCGAATACAGATTTTCCAATTTTGCTTCTGACTTAGCTTCTGTATTCGACTACGACCCTCTGTAGCCGAATACAGATTTACAACTTTTGCCACTGACTTCGCATCTGTATTTGACTACGACAACCTCGTATTCGAATACATAATGCTGATTTTTCACTGCTTTAGCTTCTGTATTCGAATACAAGGGAGCTATAGTCGAATACAGATTCGTGTTTTTCAGAAATTCAAGTTTTTAACATTGTTTTATAAACCTTAAGTGTTGGGGTACCTTGGGAAGGTTTGTGGTGATTAAAAATGGAAATTTGGTGATAGTTTGAAGTGGTGATGATGAAGTTTTTGAGAATTTACTGAAGTTGTAGAAATTCTGATTTTTGTACTATGACAGCCTCTGTATTCGAATACAAGGAGTCTGTATTCGAATACAGGATGTTGATTCTGCCTTGTTTGGCTTCTGTATTCGAATACAATGAAGCTGTATTCGAATACAGATTCGTATTTTTGCCAGAAAACCTCAGTTTTAATCACAACTTTGAATCTTAACAGTTGGGGAAAAACCTTTGTTAATAAAGAGTGGAACTTTGAGGTAATGCAAAGTGTAATGCTTGCTTGAATGGTTAATCTTTGAATGTGTTGAGATGTTTTGAATAATGAGGAAAATGCATGAATTTTACTAAGGTTGCATACTGTTTTCCATGAAGTGAAACAATGCATATTCATGCATGGCATAGTCAGGTGGTACCCGCGATGGGCCACAGAGTAATGCGCATCCACGTGCTGATCTGTAGTGATTGCACGAGTGCTGATCTGTAGTGATTGCACGAGTGTTGATCTGTAGTGATTGCACCCTGGTCATGAGGGCCGTTAAATTGTGCTGGTCTGTAAGCGACTGCACCTTGGTGATTCCAAGAATTTATGATCATGAGCATATACATATTGCACCAGAGTGTTTGACCGGAGGGTCACGTTTTGATTTTATGTTGATGGTGGAAAATTGTTATGTGAGTAAGTATTTTTTTGAAAATCTGTAATTTCGGATGAATTGATGTTTGTGCTTACATCATGATTTTTATACTTACTTGGTTGCTGTTTTGTAAAGTACAAATGACATGGATTTCAAAATTTAGCATCCTTATTTATCATCATGTACTATGAATATGTTTGATATTCTTGATATAACTGCTATGTGGTAATTGTTATTTTCGGTCGGTGACCCTTTACAATTATTGTGGAAATTAGGCTTTGCCCTCAGATGAGATTCAAACCCGTGTCCCTGATGGTCATACTAACGACAGGGAACGTCGTTAGTTTCCCTTGATCTTTACTTGTGGGCTATGCAAAGAGATGAGCAGCTGGGTGAAGAAAAGACTTGTGAATATTGTAATGCTACTGTAGCTTAAGGTATGATCAGAGTAGACTTATGTATAGGGTTTTGAAACTCAATGGTTGTAAATATTCATTTTGGGAATTATTGTAAAACTCTTCCGCACTCTGATAAATATTTTGCTGTATCTTTATTTTAGTATATTATAAAGATCAAATTTCCATGAATATCTCATTCGATTTAATTGTGATGTTGCTGTTTTAAATTCCTTACTATTTTTGATTACGAAGTCGAATGATATTTAATTTGAATTGATTTTAATTTCCTTGAAACGTTATTCTGAAAACTCTTTGGTTTATTTATTCGTTTTTAAAAAAAAAAAATACACTCGCGCTGTGTTTTAAACTCGGGGTGTTACATTCACCCTTTTTCTTTGGAGTAAATCACAAAATTAGTCATTGTCTCTATAAGACATTGTCAAATACATCTATAGACTATTAATATTTCAAAATAATCTCTTATTACAAATGTTCAATTTAGCCCTTACATTGACCTGAATTCTAACAAAGTTTATCAACAAATAGTTTGTCATTACTTGTGGAGCTCATTACCATTTTTGTTTTAATAAATAAATTAATAGCCAATTTATAAATATTTCATAAAAATTCACTACATTCTAAATTTATAAGCACAACAATTTGATGGTGAAAATGTCAAACAAGTTTGACCATTTACTCTCAATTTAATCATAATGAACATAAGACTATAATTTGACCACAAACAAAGTTGTATAACTTATTTGTGTGGAAAATAAGGAGCAAGCCCTAAGAAATGATAAAAAAAACTACACACCTATAAGAAAATCTCAAATATGTTAACATATCATTAGATGAGAACTCGTGATAAATATAAAATTGCTACTATTCTTAGAAAGAGACAATAAAACTTTCCGTAAATAATCTGCAACTTGATTTGATTCCTTATGCACATACTTTAGGCTATAGAAGGAGAATCCACGAAGACATTTCATTATCTGATAGATCAAAGTGTAACTAGAATTACTAACACCAGATCAATTCAAAAAATTAATTGTTGTGTAATATCCTCACAACATACAACTCAAATACAACATAAAATTCAGCGAAATAAAAACCATGAAAGTGACACAAAATCTTAGTATTCGAAGATCAACCACAACCCCTTCAAAATTTAGCATAATCTTTGTCATCCATTTTTCTTCTTTTCAAGTTGCATTAGATGCACTCATAGTAGGTTCAGTATCGTGAGTTTTAAGAGGAAACACTTCATCCACTCACAATAAATTCATTTATTTTTTCTTATTGGAATGAATTTGTGTTTTGGAAATTTAGGGTTCATTTTTATTTTTAAACATAAATAGGTTTAGGATTCAAAAACATTGGAGGAAGAATAATGAAAAATAATATTTGAGAAAAATGACGAAGAATAGGGATAAAGAAGAAGAATGTAGAAAGAAGATTATGGTTTCTTTAATGAGAAAATAAAGCATTTTTTAATTATAAATTATTGTCTAATCATCTTGATATATATTTGACAGGTACATCAATGTTTGTAACGGCCTCATAAAACAAAAGTAATTGAATGACCTAAATTGAATAATGTTGGATAAAAATATAAATTATTTTAAAATATTAAAATTTGATAGTACAAGACTAACTCAATAGATTACTCTTTTATGTGTTTTACTCTTTAATAGTTATACGTTGACAATATAAAATATTTTGAATTGAATTTCTCTAAAAAAATTATTATAGCGAATAAAATAAATAATATTATAATTGAGATTAAATGATAGATAATATTTTATGCTCTACCTTCTTTTTTATTTTTATTTTTTCTTCTAAAAAATAGAAAAGATGCGAACTCCATAGGATGGTGTGTTTGTTAACAGGAGTCCATCCAACAAAATCAAATAAAAGTTGAATAAACGTGGCGCGCATTCCCATAACAACTCTATACACTTCACTCTCCTACGCGCTCTTCCTATACACACTCCATCTTTTTATCTTTTCTCTCATAAACAAACACAAGCTTTCAACTATTCCAGATTCCGTGCGCAATGGCCACGCCGACACCGGAAGCCGTTGCAACCTTCATGCGAATCACCGGAGCATCGGAGTTCGTCGCCGTCCAGAAATTAGAGGTCATCTCATTTCTCATTTCTCATCTTTCATTTTTCACCTCTCACACACAACACCCACCAATTTCACGATCTTTAGATCATAATTGTCGCTATCTTACTTTTTCTACTCGCATTTATTTCAAGCGAAAAGATGGAACTAACGCTACTGTTCTGTTCTATGCTAATTTATTGGTTTTTTTTTTTTTTTTGACAAAAATGGTATTTATTATATGGGAACTTCTATTTTAAATTTGCAAATTGGTAAGCATTGCTACTACCAAATCAATTTAATTGACCAATAGTTGTATGATGGGACTTTAATAAATCGGTTTGTTCAGATTATATATTTAAAGCCAACAAACTTTTAAATTTTGCATTTTGTTCTCTTTAATTTATTATGTATATAATTGTTGAGAACTAAATTGCATAGACAAACCTACCAGTATTATTGATTTAGTCGATCTTTAATATGCATGAATGTAGTCGTGGATGAGTTAGTGGAAAACTAACTCAATTATTATGTAAAATTTTGATAGTACCGGTACACCTTTTTTCTTTAGAGTAGTGTAGAAGTTGTTTCATTATATATATATTATTGTATAATATCTATGTTATTTTAACTTGTCTAAACTTCAGTTTTAATAGCCACATTATCTGTTTTTGAATAAAATTTAAATCTAGAAAAGAATTGTGTGGTTAAAGAAAAATTCATACAGATAAAAAGTCCTATAAAAAATTGTTGGTTATTTTTGGAGTTTAGTTTAATTAATGTTAAAGATTTATATTTAAATTTGAAAAAATTGTGTTTTAAGGATAAATTTGTAAAGAAAAATGTCCGACTAAAATAGTTAATTTTATTTGCTTTATATTATGGTAGATTACTAATTTATTACTATAATTACATTTGTTTATTCCTATATGTTATTTTGTTTGTTTCTTTCAAGAGTTGATTTTGAAGAAACAAGAATTAAAAAGAGAGAACTAATTAACAATTTATATTTTTTTAAACTTTTGTCTGCAGGAGTATGGTGGCAATCTCAACGAAGCCGTGAATGCACATTTTATCGAAGGACACAGGCACATGTATGGCAATGCAGTTCATAAAAAGATTTTATTTATTTCCTTTCATATCATCTCATCTTTTATTAACTACTATGAAGTAAAACGTCAACACCAATAATAATTTGAGAAAATTAAAGTAATTGCATGTAACTTGTAACCACATATGTCCACCAACACATGTCGGACATTGACTCATGTTAGACACAAACACACCTTCAATATGAAGTTTAGTCATAGTTTATTAATACCTTTATTATAACTTGGAATCTTACTAGACATAAGAGGTTGAAGTTTTTTTTTTCCTCTATTTTTCTTGTGACTAAATTATCTAGTCAGGACCAAAATCTTGCTGCTGCTGCAACCCCACAATATAATTACTCTGAAGCTAATAATCAAAACAACCAAAACCGCATTGGGTCACGTGGAATTTGGCCTTTGTTCAATGCTGCTAGAAGGTTTAGACCTTCACTACTACTTGACTCAAATTATAGGAGAGAACTTAGAGATCTATGTAATGGGTTGGGTTCTACTACGTTTTCAAGTAGTGCACCACCACGTAGTTCCCCTCAAGGAGAGGCGGTGGAAGTTCCTACAGGTACGGATGGTGCACTTGTGTCACCCTATCAATCAGGATTGAGCTATGCAGGTGCAGATATCAATGGAAATTTATCATCTCGCGGTCGAGGATATTATGGGACAGATGATTATCAGAATGACTACCCTTTAGCTCAGTCAAATGCTTCACGTGTTCATGATCAAGATGCAGAGGAGGCAATGATTCTAGCTGCTATAGAAGCCTCAAAGAAGGAGAGCAGAGAAGGTTCTTCACGGAATGCTCCTAATGTATACTCATAGCATAAATCTTAACCATATTGTTTTTGCTTCTATTTCTTTATGCTTTCTAAAGTTTTCTCCTCCAAAATGTTATTTCAGCATTCATCTGATGATGGGCTTCCTCAGAGTCATTTTAACCGCGAAGATGATGATGATTTAGCTCGTGTCATTTCACTGTCATTACAGGTTTTGGAATTTTCTTTTTATTCCAATTACTCAATTATCACTGTCCCAATGTTTCTGTTTCTTTGTTCCAATTGTGGGAATTTAGACTGCAGAGCAAGAGGAGGCAATACGTGAGCTTCATGTGAAAGAGGAAAAGGAAGTTCGTGATTTGTTAGCCGAGGGAGAGAATAGCAACTCTAGCAGAAGCAGACTAGAGGTGAGTATTTCATAAACTTGATGCAACTTTTCATCTACACACACATGGGTGTTAAAGCAGAGGCATCGTGTTAGAACCATAAAATATGTTTATAAGAGAAGAAGGAAGAGAAATGGGCCTTGAGACACAGGCCTTCAAAGCAAGGAGAATGAGAAGGAGGGAAGGGAAGGCAAGGACTGTGTAAGCATAACAGAAAGGACAGCTGGCTGTAGGGGATTGGAGAAGAAAAATGTGATAATCATTGCAGTAGTTGATGAATTGGGGGGATTTATGAGAGTGTAGTGGGAAACATTGGGTCCGAGCATTGAGAGTGATTCTCATCTCAGTAGTGGGGTTCTTAGAAGAGTATCATTTCCTTTTATATCTTCTCTACTGCTTCAAGAAGGCTAGTTGTTTCATCCACTGTAATTACATTACTGTTCCATACAGTTGCAGTGGATCCTTCCTCCGAGTTTACGTTAATACCTTCATATCGTACTCAGTGAATTAGAGTTCTATCCTATTGCAATGCATGTATTGGATGATTCTATATTAAGGATTCATGCAGCCATGGTCATTCCATAGTTCACAAAACTTGATTTTTTTTTGGTACAGTCATTCCATATTCACCCACATATTTCTAGTGTTGCTTAAAATCCTGTGGAGCTATATATTCTGGTTCTGCCAACTTTATCTTCCTTCTTCTACCCATGCCATTCCTAACCCGTGTTCACTAAACTACATAGCAAATTCTATTGAGCCATTTCAGGTCATGGACGGTCTTAGTTAGCCGGAACTAATTTTGTAAATTTGAAAAAAAATTTTGATATATCAATCAAAATTCAAATGTATTAACTTAAGTTGGCACATGTTACCTGCAAATCATGCATTGCATTGCAAACATGTAATGTTTCTGCTCTAATATTTGCATGTCTTGGGCTTTAATTAGAGTTTGTTAATAATAATTTGCCTTTAAAAGTAGAGCAATTCATTGAGCTGTTTAATGGGAGAAATTGTGCATTTAGACTATCCAATCTAAATAAATAAAAAATCAATATGTATTGCTTTCATTATAAATATATTTTTTCCAAGCAAAATTAGAAACATCATCCAATCAAAATGTAGCTCCAGATGTTGCACAACCAGTCATTGGTAATCCATTGAACCACAGTGCTGGTGGTCATCATCAAGTACATGAAAACATGTTTATGCCTGACAAGGTGCCATTGGAGATCCAAAGATATGTAATGCATTGCGAACCTTCATATCTAATACTGATGGTTATGCTAATGATTTGTATGTAGTGGGGTGGTATTTCTTCTGATGAGCTCAATGAAGCATTGCTGATTGAAACTGCACTTTTTGGTGAAACTCCCAATCGAAGTTCTCACAAATTTTCATCTTTGCCTGACCTGGAACGTCATTCAGAAAAAAATGTGGATCCCAAGATGCAGTGTTCAGCATCTCAATTATTAGCTGAGACTCGGTTGCTAAGACAACAACAGGTTTAGATTCTTTCTTGTAATGGTTGTATGATCGATGTCCTTGAAAGGATAGCAATGTGTCAACATTTTTTATGCAGGATGCTGACTATATAGCATCACTACTAGTTGATAAACAAAAAGAATTGAATTCTCTCAACAAAGCTGAAACCCATTCCTCAAAGGAAGAAGAATCACACAAACTGATGCTTGAAAAAACGGTAATGTAGTTGCTGTTTATAACTTAATTTTTCCTGCTGTTAGTTGAGCTATGATTTTGTTTGTTTGTTGATCTTTGGATCATCCATGTATGATCAAGTATAGAAGTTAAAATCATCTGACCTATGTGTAACTTTTAATCTTCACTCTGTTGCAAAATAAAAAAATAAAAAAACTTTTAATCTTCAGCATCCATGCAAGATGAATGGTTAAATTAGCAACTCTCACCTTTTACAGTTGCTGGATGAGAGAGAACGAAGGCATGAAATGCTTAAAGCTTTAACAGAATTATTCAAATTCATTCTTTCCATGTAACACTTCTGTGATAGGGCCTGCATGTCTGACTTTTAATCTTCAGCATCCATGCAAGATGAATGGTTAAATTAGCAACTCTCACCTTTTACAGTTGCTGGATGAGAGAGAACGAAGGCATGAAATGCTTAAAGCTTTAACAGAATTATTCAAATTCATTCTTTCCATGTAACACTTCTGTGATAGGGCCTGCATGTCTGACTTCTTTGTGGCAATTAATGAATGTTCATATTGAAGTGTTGGTGTAGAGCACATTGTTTTATATTGATTGTTGATTCCATTTGCGTTTTGCATGAGTGGATTTTTTATATGAAGCACAGACATCTCAAAAAATGGTCTTTGTCTTTTGAACATGCTTCTTTCACTTGGTAGTCATGTTACCAACTCTCTTGTTATACAAGAACGTGACAATTCAAATTTTAATGTGAGGCTATAAAATATGTGTTATGACAGAATTTGCCTGAGTCATGTCCTTTGTATGGTACATTATTCTTATGGCTTTTTTGTATTGCTTCGACAAGAGAATTTCGTTTCCATTGGTTTTAGAACAGTACTGAATTGTGTTTACCTCTGTGCAGGAATTGGAGAAAATACTTGATACAAAAAATATTATGCTTTCAAATGAACCATGGTTAGGTGATGAAAAAGCAATTACTATTGTTGTTCGAATGCCAGATGGTGGTCGTTGTGAACGTCGCTTCCTCAAAACTGACAAGCTTCAGGTGAAGATAGTACTAGAATTGAAGGTTATAAAGTTGACAAGATCTCCTCCAAGGGTTTCTTTTTTCACTACTTAACACTTGATAGGTTCTGTCAAAATATAATTCCCCTACCCTTACTTCCCCCTATTTATTTGTCTAACTAATCCAGTATTCTCCACTGACTAATTGGTTATATGAACTAATGATGTTGTCTTCCTTGTATTCTTCCAAGCAAATATACGTTTGTGCTCCTACCAACCCCTTTAAAGTTCAACCTTGTCCTTAAGGTTGAAAACCAGAAACTAGATAAGCCACTAATGCTTTCTTCAGCTGGGACTGGGAGACATGAAGCTGTAATAGGACGGAAATTGAAAACAAATTTTCAAACAAATATTCTCTATCTCTCCCTTAATTTATGATAGCATATGTATGAAGTTCTGAAGTAGGCAACTGTGTCTATTTTACACTACTGTGGAAGTTCAGATACTTGTTATTGCTAACACCTTGTTATTTTGCTGCCTTGTTTCTAGCTTCTTTTTGATTTCATAGACATTTATGGAGCAGTGAAGCCTGGTACCTATAGAGTTGTGAGTGTTTCTTATCCTATTCAATTGATTTATGGACCAAACATTTATGTTATTTTACTATGACATGGTTTCTGACAATTTTGTTGCTAAAGGTGTTGTTCAGTGGTGGCATAATCTGTTGTCCAGTGGTCAATGTTCATACATAATTGAGTTTAATGGGCATACACTGACAATGCAAAACAGTTTTACATTGTCATCCAATGAGAAACCACCATTTTGTCATGTCACGCCTCCAATTTCAAAATATCCTTAGTGATTTTGCGGAATACAAGATTCTCATTGGACGTCCGTGTAAAACTAGTTTACATGGACAAAATATCTCCTATTTTCTCTAATTAATTACATTATGCTTGTATTACCATTTTTAAGGATGTCACACTTTGTGGAATACTAGATGCTGACCCATGCAATGCGTGGATGAAATTTAGTTGCACCGGTGAGATATAATATAATAACGAGTTAAAAAAGTGTATGAAAAATATGGAAAATCTAAGTTAACATATTATAATATATTGAATCACATGTAATAGAAGATTGATAGGAAATATTTGGAAGTTATACCTTTAAATTTGTGGTTCAAATAATACTTTGTGTACCTTAAAGAAGATCTCTACCAATGGTAATTTGAACAATATTGTCCCGTCATTGATAAATTCATAGATGCCACTTATCTATGAATCAAATTGATATACAGAGACTTCTATCATGGTTTTTTGTTTTTTGAAAAAGCCCTTCATGTTGTTATATATCTTGTTAGCTTTAGTGATTGAGATGCATATCTGATCAACTATCACTGCTTGGATATTTGAACAGGTAAAGTCATACCCGCGGCGAGCATACAGTATTAATGATAGCTCGGCTACTCTGACTGAAGTAGGCCTTAGCAACAAGAATGAGGCTTTATTTCTGGAGTTGATTTAGTTTACCTATTTTCCATTAAGTATCCTGGTCCTTCACTAGAGCTCACAAAATTATTAGTGTGCTTGACTTTTCTAGGGATAAACATTGTCTTTGAGATGGACGATATTTGTTGAACACAACTGAGAGCCATTGTTATCCTTTTGTCTGTACAGATCTTTTGCGAGTTATTACATCTGGGTATGAAAGAATTGGCTGTTGGTTAAACGTGCTTGACCATTTGATCGAACTTATTTTCTAATTTCTTTGTGCACCATTCATCACAAAAAACCGACTGAATTGCCAAATCAAAAGGTGGAGCAGCCATGAACTGACTCAATTGCTGAGCTGAATAAAAACTGTTGTCAGCCAGAAAACCAAGAATTGAAAATGGCTAATGCTTATTTTCATTGATATATTGTGATGCAAAGGTAAGAATGTGAAACCTCCAGGCACAAGAAGCATTTAAAAGCACCCATTCTTGACGAGGCTTAGCTAAATGCACATCTTGATGAGGTTAGCTAAGTCATACAATATTTGGTGTTAAAAATCAGTGGAAAATCCAGGGGAATGACAGCTTGTGTATACAAATGAGGTTAGCTAAATCATACAATATTTGGTGTTAAAAGTCAGTGGAAAATCCAGGCGAATGACAGCTTGTGTATACAAATGAGGTTAGCTAAATCATACAATATTTGGTTTTAAAAATCAGTGGAAAATCCAGGCGAATGACAGCTTGTGTATACAAATGAGGTTTCACTGAAATTCAGGTACAGACAACACCCTGTACAGTGAAAGAGTTTCTGAAAATATGACTACCAGAAAACTGAACTAAAGGGACACAACCATTAGAGAGATGCATACTTTCAAAGTGTTTATACTCACATGACTAGGAGAAATATTACATACATACAGTTGATATTTGGTGTTTATTAATTCATGTTCAATTAATTTACAAACTTTCCTTTAATATGAAACCAAAATTTTAAAGCCTCAAAATGTTAATAAACCATGAAAATTTCACTTATAAGTTATAAGCACCACCCACAAAAATTGGGGTTTGTTGCAAGAATTGAATTCCTATGAAAATTTTGACAAAAATATAAACAAATTAGCACTTGCTGTGTTAGTTTTGCTCTGTTTGTGGAGCTGTCCAGTACTGCTTGACTGCTACTAGTATCTTTTCTCTTTGATAAGGTCCATCTTCATGGTCTGTAATTCTGGCATCCCACTGCATTTCAACTGCAATGCTCTTCACCTTTGTCAACACATCCACATCATCGCGCAAAATGATGCTACCTTGTGGCCGCAAAATCCGATCCATCTCTAGAAGAATGTTCTCCATACTACATCTGTGACACATTCGTTTGATAAATTACAAAGCTTTAACAATCTTGATTAATGTTATACTATAATATTGAATTAAGATGGATGCAAATTTTTAAGGTTGACTATAGAAACTGGAGAAGCTGTTCGTGGAATTTTTTAGCTAACTAAAATGACATTACCTCAAAGTTTTGCGATTAGTTAAGAAATTGGCTTTTTCTGTTTGGTACTATTCTAAAAAATCAAGGGTGCATTTGAGTAAAAACTTAAGTGTTTATCATACACATATTTTTATTCAAGTTATTTCTAAGAGGATGTGGTTAAATTGTTATGATATAATTTTGAATTATTTTAATAAGTTATTTTGAAAAACTTGTTGGAGTAAGCGAAAAACGGCTTATAAATATGCTGTAAACTATTTTTATAAGCTCTATAGAACACATATACTCATGCTTATTTTATAAGATAAGTTTAAATAAACTCTTCAAAATGTTAAATGAAAAATAATACTTTTCATCATATTTTTTCTAGAATGAAATATAAGTAAAAAATAGTAGTTAAAAAATTATATATATACTAATTAGATACACCAATATTTTAACTACTAATTTTACTTATATTTTATTTTAGATTATATATATATACACACTAATCAAATACACCAATATTTTAACTACTAATTTTTCTTATATTTTATTTTAGATGGAGTGTTTGATTAGCACTAGAAAACCAAGTTCTAAAGATTTGATCATTACATCTAATCGATTACTATCATTTACCTGTTCTGGTAGAGGCTAAAAACTGAATCACCATGAAAGAAGTCATAAGTTCGTGGGTAAGTGGACATAGCTTCACCCCTGAGAGAAGACAAAAATAGCAAGCAATGATTTTTAACTACCACATGCTTAGACTAGACAAATATTTGGCTTAAGTTTTACTTTTCATGATACTATATTGGACAATAGTATCTGTGAAACAGTAGCAAAGGACAGAAATAATGATGATAGAAATTTTTTATCTAACAGATAATGTGACATTAATTGAACTATTCTTTTTTATAAAGCTGCTATTAGTGGTAGGTCCATGACTTTATAAAAAGTTTTAAATAATCAACTTGTGTTATACTGACAAACTATTTATCATAACAAAAAGCTACTTTTATGTTTTAACTCATCTACCAATATTGCTTGTTATTCAATAAATCACTCAACTTTCCCTAGTAAAATTGTTGAGAGAGCAACATGGAAATGTGTTTATAATCGAAAGATGAATTACTTTATAAGTTTTATAGAGTTTAATTATTTAAGATGTTATCAAAGTCTATCTAAGATTTGTTGTGCGATTTGTTATCGGGCCACTCGTGCCATGCTACAGATGTCCAATCTTATACGTGAAGAGGTGTGTTGAAGAGTCACACATTAGATGAACCATGACTTGAAAATGTGTTTATAAGTGAAAGATATCTCTCATAGCCGACTTTTTTTTTTTAAATAACCAATGTATTATATTAAGAGTGAGGATTAAACCCTCAACCTCTTTATCACTCTGCTCCTTAACTACAAGCTCGTAGGATTGAGTCAGATCCAACTCAAATTCAAAGAGAATAGAAGAAAAGCGTACCAATTTTGATAGGTTCCAATCAATCCACGTTCATATATGACACCAAGGGTGTTGATTTCAGCCTCAACTGGGACAACATTCATGACCCACACAGGATCATCAACTAGTGCAGCTGCAAAGCCTCCCAAGTAAGAATTCATATCAAGCAGATTTCTGTATCTTCCACTCTCAGCTAGCTGAGGATCCAGGGTCTTGTAGTGTACCACTCTCTTTTTCCATAACTCAGTATTTTCTATGAACATCTCTGCAGTTATTCCTTTCAAACTTTCACTACTAATCCTTGGAGGAATTGAAGTTAGTCTCTTTGGCCACTTTGACAATTCCCCACCAGCAACTTCTTTGATGTTGTTTACCTCTGGCAGTGGTGTCAAGCATGTATCTAGTTTAGTGTACCTGCATTAAAAAAACTTGATGTAATAAACAATTTTATTCAAAATGTGTATGAGTATAATGTGAAATGATTTATGTTTGGATTCATTTATACAATAAAAGTGAGTTGAACAATAAATTTGAAGTTAAAAATCAATTGTAAAGGTAAAAACTCCAAGTACATGTTCGGTTCCACTTTTGGAGTTAAAACCGATTCTAAAGGTGACAAATTGATTTTGACATGTTTGAGTGATATTTTGCCCCCATAATTGATTTTAACTTGAAGCTAAGATTTTTAGCTTTTGAGTCCAAACATGAAATATTGTTCAACTCACTTTAACTTAAATATATCCAAATATAAATCCATTTGCATTCAACTAACTTAACTAAAAACATGCTAAATTCTATGTTCAAATTAGAATCAATTCTTAAGGAAAAATTAATTTTAATCAGTGACATTTCAAAGTCATTTTTACACCTCTAGAATCAATTTTACCTCGTACAAATGTTAAAACTGAAACTGGTTGTCATGCCATTGATTTCACTAACTGAATATTAAAACTGAAAGAAAAAAAAGTGTTTTTACCAAGCCATGTCTGGATCCTGTGCCTCATCACAGAAGGGTCTACTCTTGAACATCTTTATTTTGATTTTGCAATGAACATGATTGGTTGGCTTCTGCCATATTGCAAGATCACCTTTTTGTATCAATTTTTTCCAGCATAGACTTTTTGCTGCATTCTCAATTCCTTCCTGTTCATCACTAAGACTCTCTTTAGTCCTTTCCCATCCTTTCCAATGTTTCTGCCAGTTTATTGGTGGCCCTGACAGAATCCAATATCCTCCAGGGCGTAGTACTCTATCAACTTCAGTCAAGTATAGTGCATCTGCCAATCAGCATTGCAAAGACACAAATTAGATGCTTAAAAATTTATTATGGTTAACTAGTAGAATTTAATTACTATCTCCAGTCTTGTATATAAGAGAAAATTGATCAATAAAAAATTTATACATCAAATTTTATAAACCTCTTTTCTTTTATATAAGTTTGGAGGTAGTACTAAGCAACTAGAAGGGCTAGACATATATTTTCAAACATTTTGTATCCAACACTCTTCGAAGTGTTTGGTTGAGTGGCAGACGGCAGACGGCAGACAACTGCCACGGTGAGTTTAGAGTTCTCCTATCGTAATTTTTAAAAACTATAACTTGTAGCTTTTAAACAAAATTTTTAGTAGTTTTCAAATACACTTTATTATTGATAGATGGTAATTCACGTGCATCTCTCTAAT
Source organism: Cicer cuneatum (assembly GCA_037974295.1). NCBI lineage: Eukaryota > Viridiplantae > Streptophyta > Magnoliopsida > Fabales > Fabaceae > Cicer > Cicer cuneatum. Next base: position 63,188,884 of record JBBPBO010001985.1, on the reverse strand, counting down.
TTATGAGTTACATTTTCTATGAGGTATTAATGGTAGAATTAACATAAATTTCAACTAATAATAGAGTTGAGTATTGGAAAAGTGTGTTACTAATACTCTATATAATGAGTGTAAATTGGTTTTCACAATTTTTTTAGAAGTGAAGAATTCATTGGCTTTGACGAGATTGATCTCTATAAGAAAACCTAAGTGACCATTTTTAGCTGGTTTTGCATCACATCTACCTTTTTTATATCTTCAAAATTTGAATCACTGACATTGCTTAAAAAGTTTGAGTTTAATTCCACGTAAACAAAATACATTTACCAACTTTTATTTTAACTATTTTTTATTATATTTTAAGACAGTAATATTATAAACATAATTTTACTGTTTTAATAATAAATAGTAGAATATGATTGAATGTGTTTGTGCAAAACTTGTTTGTTATTATTAAATAGTTATGGGTGGATGTACCATAGTGGCCCCATGGAATGAGGCACCTTGAGCAATGAGCCATATCAAAAGCTCTTGAAGGGTAAGGTAGCCTTATTGATGCAATAATTCCAATCAATGCAGGAACACCTCGTTCAAGAGCAAATTGAACCTGAGCTTCATGTGTATCTCTTGGTGCAAATGACACTGTTAATATGTCACGTGACAGAAGATAACCTCCCCAACTTGCAACCTGAAAATTGCCATACAAATACTAAATAAATTTGTCATAATACAAAATAAATGAGCGTCGGTTCACATTTTAGTAATATTTTAACATTATTTTGTGGGTTGGATTAGCACATGCTACGTACTAATTCTCGTGCCCCGGTGTCGTTCCCGTGATGTTAATAGATGAATACATTTCTTTTTAATACAAGATGTCGCTAGATGTAATCAAGACCACATAGATTCTATCCATATAAAATAAAATAAAGCGCACATAGATTCATAGAAAATATTTGACATCCCAAAAAGAAATATGCAAAAGAAAATGTCCAATTTCAAATGATTTTGATAAGCATGTTTATATTATTATTATTATTATTATTATTATTATTATTATTATTATTATTATTATTATGCTTTACACTTATTCTACAACAATAATCGTCACAAACTATATTATTGCTGCTGCAAAATAAATTAAAAATAAGTTTGGTAGTATAATAATGCAAATCTACCTAATTCAATCATTGAGTTTTATAGAAAAAGATATAATCAATCATTGAGGCAAAAAAGCTTTATGCTTACAAAATAATATTACATTATTTTTATTTTTATAAAAGACAATTAATTAATTGTTGATAAAATTAATATATTTAATTAATATATATATATATTAATTATATTAATTTTTATTAATTTAAATATTTTTTATAAAAAAAAAATATACCAAGAGATCATAAGTTGTTGAGTTCGGACCCTCAAAAGGGTGAGGGAGACTTATATAATTATAAGATTAGATATATAAAATTTAGACAATATTTTTTTTCAATAATAAAAAATGAATAAATTTTATTTTGGTTGATATTAAAATACTATGCATTAACTCTATAGTTATGTAAAACTAACTTACACACAAGCCTAATTAGACATACTCTATAGATACTGCACAAAAATATTAAAACAGAAAAATTACTATATAATATAATATGTATTTTTATTTGAAACTGTGTTCACTTAAGTTTTTTTTAAAAAAAAACCGACCTTCAACATCCACAATACAAAACACAATTATTATTTTTTATTAATTTCCAACAATCACTCTTTGTTTTTTATTGGTGATTACTCCAAGATTCATTTATTGCGTCAATCTGAACATCCGAAAAATAACCCAATAAAAACTGCAGGATATTGGTCGTTAGAAACAACTAAACCGGGAAATCGCTTCAAGGACATTGCAAATGCAAGACAAAAAACCGGTTCAGATAAAACTAAACCGGAAAAAAGGTTCAATAATAATTAACATACGTACCCCACAACCAGTATCAATAGCGGTTCTGATAGACCCATCTTTGAGATTAATTAACTTTCCAATATCATCAATGTACGCACTTGCGCCACGTGGAAACATGGTCCCACCACCCGGGAACTTAAACCGGTTCCCTTCGAACCGGACCCAGTTCTGTTTTTTCTTTTCTACAGTTAATTCCTTATGCGGCACGTTCGCATACCACGCCGAGTCACGACTTTCTGGCCACCGTAACGGTAACCGGTATCCTAAAGGTGCCGGAATTCTACACCGGAGAATCTCCTCCGGCGCTGGACAGTGTCTCTCTCGAAACACAAGTCTGTTTCTCGGGAACTTCAACGACCTCTGCGTATCCTCGCAGGGAGTATACTCATATAGGGAAGGATCGCAGGGTGGGAAGTGATGTCCACGCGCCTCCGTGGGAGGTGGTTCATGGAGGTAGTGACCGGCGGCGAAGTCGATCTTGTCGGATGAAGATTCAGCTGTGGTGGTGTTGTTGCGGTGAAAGCATAGGGTGGTGGCTCCGGCGACGGCAGCGGTAGAATATCCGGTGGCGGAGATGACGGTGGTGGAAGGGTAATGGTGCCATAGACCAAGAAGATAAAAGAAGGTGCAAAGGAAAGTTGCGAAAATGAGAAAGTAAAGATTAGTCAACAATATGTTTGACTTTTTGGATTTAAAATTGTGAAGTAAAGTTGCAAAGTTGATATTCATATTCATGTTAGCTATTTTTGTTTGTTGTTCTTCTCTTCACATAGAGTGATAGAGTGTTGAAGTTGAAAAAGACTTTGAAGATTGGGTGTCAGTGGTGGTTGGAGTTTGAATAAATACACATCTGCAAAAAAGCAATTATCTTCTCCTCCCTACCTCGTGTACTCTTTTATCATCATGCTTTGTCCTTTACTAAATTATTCTAAAATAGGGTGACCCTCTCTCTTTTAAGTTTTAGCACATGACTTTAATAAGGACATATAACTTTGGCAAATTCAAAGTTAAAATTGTTCAAAATTTCATCCAAGAAGGATGTTGTTTTAGAAAAATAAGATTGAGAAAGTAATTTGAATGATGTTCATTTGATAAAAAATAAAAAGAAAAATAAATATGTATCACTTAAAATTAAACTTGTTGAGTTGACATAAATCTAAGTCATTATCTCAACTATAAAGATAAAAATGACATGAACTTTTATTTTAGAGGAGTGTCTTCAATCATCGTTAGAATTTCAAGTGATTTTTAAACATCGGTCAATATTGAACTATATGTTGTATTTGTTACTCAATATGACTAATGGACTATAAAAGGGGTTGAATAGACTAGTCTTTTTTCACGGTAAACATATTTCTAAAACATTTATAGTATTGCAATGAATTAACACAAAGGGACAATGATAAAATTTACACAAGAAATAGTATTTGATTGAATGATTTGAAAACACTTTTTATTCAATCAAATTGGTGAAGATTACTTTTTTTTTTAATGAGTATTTGGTGAAGATTACTAAAACGCTTGATAATTGCAACAAGATATAAACACAAAAAATAAAAATTTCAATTTAGAATCAAATCACAATTGTTGATGATGATTCAAAATAGAATTTTATCTAAACAATTCCAAACATGAAATTGATCCAAAATAGAATTTTCAATGTTCTTAATCTTTCTATGACACAACAAAATTTTTGCATCTGAACTCCAATATATCAAAAATCGATCAAGAATAAAATTGCAAAAATTAAATGAGTTAAGGGAAAGAGAAAAACACACAACGTTTCAATAGGTTCCTTTACTCCATTCTCGCATGTAGAGTGCATCTAGTCCTAATTCAAATAATGAAAGTTTCTTCCTTTATATATTAATTTGAACATTTACAAGATCTGTCGACAATTGTTACAACAAGTACACCAATTCATTCTTCCCTAAAACGGTCTTAAACCAAAAATCTTGGAACAATCTTCCATAGAAATCTGAAATCATATCTTCAAGATGAAGACACCTCATCAATTCTTGCAAGATAGAATCCAGAGAAAATTCCTCTTTAGCAAATGGAAGATATCCTCTCTTCAGTCTTTCAATACAACATCAATTGATATCCTCTCGATGATTTATGTCTAGAATAATCACATCAACACATACATCCCCTCTATGTTGTTTCTCTTACAAAACTTCGAACGCAAACCTAGCTTGAATCATAAAGAGTGTTCAATATTAAAATTATGATCTTGAAAGCATAAAGTTTTTAGAACTGGTGAAAGTATTCTTATTTGCAATTGATTGTATATGATGCATGAAAAGAATGACCAAAGTTTTAAAAAAATAACATTCCAAGTGTTGCAACTCTATTCGCAAAGACTGAATCAAATTACAAAACTTCCTATTTTGTTGTGAGTCGTTTCACAAGTATATGAGTCGATTTACATAGTTTGGAACATAAAATATGAGTTTAATTTGTATCTCTGGACATCAATTCACAAACATGTAAATTAATTTACAAAGTTAAAAATTACTTAGAAATTATTTTTAATGCATTTTAAAGTATGTCAACTTGCTAAAATATGATTTTTCATGCACTTATTTCTAATTCAAAAGCATTTGCGAACGATTGAGAAATAAGAATCAACAAAGGCATACACATACTATCTAATCTAGACAAACGTAGTTTTGACATCATTTAAAACATTAAGTCTAATCCAACCTCTAAGAGAATCTTACAATTACATTATCCCATTTTTAAAATGGTGGTGAGAAATGTCTAGAATAATTTAGAGATTTTTATTTTGAGGGGTTCAACATGACAGAATCTAGAGAAGAATTGGGAGGCAACATCAACAGACCACCACTGTTTGATGGAGAAAGGTTTGAGTATTGGAAGGACAGAATGAGAAGTTTTGTCATATCTCAAGATCCTGAACTATGGAAGATGATAGTAAAAGGATACACTGCACCTACTGATCTAGAAGATCCAACTAAAAAACTAGACATGGATGATATGAAACCAGATCAGAGCAGATTACACAAACTTCATCACAAGTCCAGAAACATCATGATCAGTGCCATCACATTCAAGGAATTTGACAGATGCACAGATAAAGAAATAGCAAAGAGCATATTCGACAGTCTGGTTCTGACCTATGAAGGAACCCAGCAGGTTCAAGAAGCAAGGGCTAACTTACTGGTCAAACAGTATGAGATGTTCAAGATGGAAGATGATGAAAACATTGATGGAATGTTCTGCAGATTCCAGACTCTGATATCTGGACTGAAGGTCTTGAAGAAAAGCTACACAACAGCAGATCATGTCAAGAAGATTCTAAGAAGTTTACCAAAACAGTGGAGACCAATGGTTACTACAGTTCAGCAAGCCAAAGATCTGAATAACTTAAGACTTGAAGACCTGATCAGCTCACTCAGGTCTCATGAAATAGAACTGGAAGAAGATGAACCAAAGAAGAAGAAGAATCTGGCTCTGAAGTCGAAACAGAAGAAAGCTGCAAGGGCAGCATCAGAATCAGACGATAGTAACAGTGATGATATGGCTTACTTAACCAAAAAGATGGTTAAGATCTGGGAAAACAGGAAGAGGAGAGGTTCCAAGAAGAAACATAATAGCAAAGATAATGAAGAATCTGACAAAAAGAACATCATCTGTTATGGATGCAATGAACCTGGACATATCAAGTCAGAATGTCCAAATCTGGAAAAAGGCAAACAGCACAAGAAGAGTTCCAGATACAGAAAGAAGGGTCTGATGGCTGCCTGGGATGTATCAGAATCAGAAGAAGAATCGTCTGATGAAGAAGAGGTAGAAACAGCAATGATGGCACACATCAGGTCTGCTTCTGGACCTCATAAAGGCATGATTTCAGGAAGGAAAGCAGGCGAAGGAAGAATGAACGAAGTAGTCATTCAAGCAAGTCTGGAAGCACATCAGAGGAAGCAATTCTGTCTCTGATGGCTAATACAAACTCAAGTTCTAGATACAACTCAGGCTCTGGAACAGAATCAGAAGATGAAGACAGTGAGGTATTTTCTGATCTCTCTAAATCTTAATTAATTGAGACTTTAAAAGACTTGTTAAATGCAAACAATAAAAGGTCTTTAAAACTGAAAACTCTTAGGGAAGATAAGAAAAATCTAACCAAAGAAGTCCCAGTTTTAAAGAATCGAAATTCTGAGTATGCAACTGAAAACAAAGATTTTAAAACTGAAGTTGCAAGACTCAAATCTGAAAACCAAACTCTCAAAAGTAATATATGTTCCACTTCCAAAACTGTTTGTGAATCTGATATGCATGAACAAGTTTTTCAAAACTTTATTTCTAATGGAATGGAAAGAAGTAAATATGCATCTATGATTTATGGAAACAGTAACACTGGAAAGAGAGGTCTTGGTTTTACAGAAACGATTCCTGAAAGTAAAGCTGTTCATTATGATGTTTTATGCATTGTTTGTGCTAAGAAATGTCACTCTGAATTATCTTGTCCAATGGTAATATCTAAACAAGATCAGAAAGCTGTTAAGACTAACAAACCTGGACCCAATCAGTTCTGGGTACCAAAAGATGAAATTGTCTATGTTGCAGATGTTCTGAGCAACCAGAAAGAGACACCAACAATGGTGCCTGGACAATGGATATTGGCAATGCACAAGCAGAAGAAGGTTTATGTTCCTGCTACAACCAGGCAAAAGCAATATGAGTCTGATGGAAGAAGGTCTGGTCAATGCAACAAGAACCAGAATAATAGGAGGAACAGGAAATATCAAAGATATCACACCAATCAGAGGAACAGGAACTGGAACCAGAACTGGAATCAGTATCAGAGGTACAAGAACTGGAACCAGAACCAGAACCAGAAGCAGCACTGGAACCAGAACCAGAATCAGCACTGGAACCAGAACCAGAATCAATACTGGAACCAGAACCAGAACAGGTATCAAAGGTTCAGGTATGATCATCAGAATTACTCTAATTATCAGAATCAGTATAACTACAAGAATTATAAGAATCACCAAAACCATCAAGGTTATCATAATCACTAGATTCACCAAAGTTACCAGAACCAAAACATGTTCCAGAATCACCAGAGGAACATGGTGTATCAGCCAAAGCAGAAAGAGTGGAATCAGAATCAGGAGAGTTCTTCAAACACTCCAGTGAGATTCATCAAGACTACAAACCTGGAAGAGAATTGAAATCCCCTCATCCAAACCATGTAATCACAGAACATACAGATTAGGAATCTGAAAATCAGAAGCAAGAGGATTTTCAGAGTAAAACTGAAACTGTTGACATAGAGGTTACATCTTGCTGTAAATACTATTATTATTTGATATTTATGTTTACTGTGATAACAAGAAGCTTGATCTTAACAAATCAAAGCTAGATAAGTATTCTGCAGGTTTTCAAACTGTCAGAGGAATCAGGTGATTCACACGAATTGAACACTTCAGCAGAAACATCATTCCAGTGGTTTCAAAAACAAGTAGAAACCACCAGAAGCAGAATTAATGGTTTGGCTGTATTTAGTTCATTTTTAAATTAATTGATTAATATTATGTTATATGACAAACTGCTTGATCTTGACAAATCAAAGCAAGATAAAGACAATGCAGGTTCACCAGAACCAAAGGGAGTAGAAGCAGAAGAAACAGAAGTACTTGGAAAGGAACCAGAAACTGATTTATTAGAATCAGAACCTGAATCAGAAGCTGTTACAGATCTTCCAGAAACAGAAGTTGATGCAGACCAACCAATATTGATGAAGCTTTGGCAGAGGAAGGTTGGATACTTGCAATGCTAGAAGGAATGATGTTTGGGATCTGGTACCCAGACCAAACAAAAACATTATTGGAACCAAGTGGGTGTTCAGGAATAAACTTAATGACAAAGGTGAAGTGGTAAGGAACAAAGCCAGACTTGTATCTCAAGGATACAGTCAACAGTAAGGTATAGACTACACTGAGACTTTTGCTCCAGTGGCCAGGTTAGAAGCAATTAGAATTCTATTATCATTTGCTACTAATCATGATATAATGCTAAACCAAATGGATGTTAAAAGTGAATTCTTAAATGGCTACATAAGTGAGGAAGTCTATGTCAAACAGCCCCCTGGATTTGAAAATTCTGACTTTCCAGACCATGTTTTTAAACTTAAGAAATCCTTATATTGTTTAAAACAAGCACCAAGGGCATGGTATGACAAACTTAGCAACTTTATGCTTAAGATTGATAATACTCTATTTAGGAAATCCATTAAAAATGATATTTTGATTATTCAAGTTTATGTTGATGATATCATATTTGGATTGACAAATGGCACTTTGTGCAAAGAGTTTTCTGACCTAATGCAGAAAGAGTTCCAAATGAGCATAATGGGAGAACTCAAGTTCTTCCTAGGAATTCAGATTCACCAAGGTAAATCAGGTATACTCATTCACCAATCTAAATACACCAAAGAACTTCTTAAAAAGTTCAAGATGAGTGACTGTAAGCCTATGGCCACCCCCATGCACCCAACCTGCTCACTTGAGAAAGATGAAACCAGCCAAAAGGTAGACCAGAAAACATACAGAGGTATGATTGGATCCCTTCTTTATTTAACTGCTTCTAGACATGACATCTTGTTTAGTGTTTGTGTCTCTGCCCGTTTTCAAGCTGACCCTAGGGAATCCCATTTAACTGCTGTCAAATGAATTTTAAAGATACCTTAAAGGAACCACCAACCTTACATTGTTATACAAGAAAACCCCACCTACAAACTCAAAGGTTTTTGTGATTTCGACTATGCTGGAAAGGAAAAGTACAAGTGGCAACTGCACTTTCTTAGGTGATAATTTGATCTCTTGGTAAAGCAAAAGACAAAGCACAATTGTCATGTCAACAGCTGAAGCTAAGTATATATCAGCAGTAGGATGCAGTCCACAGTTACTTTGGATGAAACATCAACTTGAATATTACAACATCTTTGAAACCAATATCCCTTTGTTCTGTGATAACACTTCAGCCATAAACCTAACCAAGAACCCTATCTTACACTCTAGAGCCAAACACATTGAAATAAAACACCATTTCATTAGGGACCATGTTCAAAAAGGGACTTTAAGCATCCAGTTTGTGGACACTGATCATCAATGGGCTGATATCTTCACCAAAGCATTACTAGAAGATAGGTTCGAGTTCATCAAAAAGCATCTCAGCATTACCTCCATATCTGACTAGCTTAAGTAGTCATCTTAGGAGTTTTTAAATTTCTTGTAATTTTATTTTCTGTCTTTTATTTTTTCTGTTTTACTTTATGTAATTTGTAAAGAGAAAAAAAAATACAAAAATAGTAGGACCTCTTTTTGGCTGATGACAAAAAGGGGGAGAGAGAGAGAAAAAGGAGAAATAAGTAGAAAATGAGAGGAATCAGGGAGAGAGAAAAAGAGAATGAGTTGAAAAGGAGAGGAAACAGGGAGAGAGAAAAACAAAGAGAGAAAAAGAAAGAGTGAAAAGAGAAGGAGTTGACAAGGAGAGGAAATGTGAAGAGAGAAAAAGAAAGAGAGAATAAAGAAGGAGTTGAAAAGGAGAGGAGAAGAGAAGAAAAGAAAAAGTGAAAAAAGAAGGAGTTGAAAAGGAGAAGAAAAAGTCAGTATCAGACTTAGGGGGAGAGATTAGTCTGAGGGGGAGTAATTCAAGTCTTCGAGTTATAAACTAGCAAAATAAGTTAAGGTTTTGTCATCATCAAAAAGGGGGAGATTGTTGGAACCAAGTTGGTTCTAAGTCTTAGGATTTTGATGTTTACAAAAGGACTCAATGTAATCTTATTTTGTACCTTGAATTATTACTTCAAATACAACCAGAATATGAAGTTTGCAGAGGCAGAAAATGCATCCAGAATGCATCCTGGAATTACCAGAAGATACTCCAGGATGACCAGAAGATATCTTTGCTTGCCCAGATCAGAAGGAAGCAATGTCAGAAGAAGACCTGGACCATACCAGAGGAAAGCCTGTCAGAGGGAGAGTTTGTCAAGACCAAGAGGAATCAAATATCAGATTTATTCCATAAGTTATTCTGACCAGAAGATGGCCTGGCAGTGAGAAATTAAAACAGCCCAGACTTGTTCGAGACTCAACCAGAAGATAAGTTAATGAGTCCAGAACAAGAGAATCAATCCAGATTTGACCCAGACCATAAGATAGCATGATTCAGGGCATGAAACTAAGTCCATACCAGAAGAAATGATTTCCAGAATTGATCCAGATTTGATCCAAAATCAAAGGTAAAATGTCCAGACTGAAATATTACTTGTCCAGATTTAAATTCATTTTAATCCAGACCAAGTCCAGAATTGGTCCAGATCAGAGGGAAGATTTCCAGATCAATAGTTCAGGTTTAAATTATTTGGCCTAGTGATGGCCCAGATTAGAAGATCAGACCATGGCCCAGTATTGGCCAAAATCAGAGGGTCAGGATGTGTGGTCCAGCAATTGCCGAGATCAGAGGATTATAGCATATCAAGTGCAAGTCCAGGATGGCCGAGATCAGAAGATCAGAGGGTTAGGAAGTGTGGTCCAGGGATGGCCGAAATCAGAGGATCACAGCATATCAATTAGGCTGGTCTAGATGTGGACTAGCACATTAAGATCCAATGGTCCAGATTTAATCATGAGGATTAACGGTGGAGATTTTAATTTATTTTGATCAAAATATTAAAAAGATTTGTTACAAAAATAAAAGTGAAGTATTGTGGAATTTAGGAGCTGTGGCGTGAAGCAACTAAGGATTTGATTGGCCAGTTAATTTTGAAAGAAATCTGAAGCTTAAAAAAGATATGTTTTTTTATTTAAATGAAGCCCAATTGGTCAAGTTATTTTTGCAAGAGAATCCAGCAAGATTCAGCTCGAAATTAAGCTTGGAAGATGCCCAAATCTGCATCTATAAAAGGAGGCTCAAGGCAGAATACTTTGCATCGAAAATCACAAAAGAGTCATACACTTCCAAAGCAAACACTCAAGTTTTCAGTGAGGTTAATTTTGAGGTCCAGCTTTCAAGAAGCAAGCACTCGTGTTATTTTCTTTCCATTGTGTCAAATATAAGTTGTTGAAGTAGAGTCTACAATCTGAGGGAGTCAGAAGGGGTAGCAGGTTACTTGGCAATTAGATTCATAGTGTTGAAATTTGTTCTACAATCTGGGATTGTCAGATTGGCTGAAGACAGGTGCTATATTCCTCAAGAGTCTAGGATTGTTAGAATGTTTGAGAAGACTGACTTGGAGGGTCAGTAGAACGGTTGTAATTCAATGTTTGAATTAGTGAAATCCTTCAAGGTGAAGGGACTTGACGTAGCCTCGTTAACGGTGAACCAGTATAAAAATTCTGTGTTTTATTTTTACTTTATATCCGCTGCTAACTCTGTTTTTATTCATACATCAAGTTTTGTTTTAAAAGTGTAAAAACAGGAAAAGTATTCAAGTTAGTCAAACACAATTCAACCCCCCTTCTCGTGTTTGCACCCTCAGATTTGAGTTACGAATTTGATAAAATTTGTATTATATTAAAGAATATAATTGATTTTATGGGTTTGGGTTGAAAATTTTGATGAGTTTTTTGGATTTTTGTAAAAAAAAAGATAATATTGTTGACATTTTAAAACATAAAGGATCACATTGTTACTTAAAATTAAAATAAAGGACCAAATCGGGAAAAAAAGAAGATAAAGGACTAAAACGTTAACTGAAATTAAGTTAAGGGACCACGAGTGCTATTTAGCCTTTATATTAAAATAAAAATAGTACAATTAGATATAATGATTAAAAAAACAAAAATCATGTTAACAATAAACACAAAAATTGCAGAAGTTAATGAAAAATACTCAAATCAAAACCTTAATTCTAACAACTAAGTTAATGACTTTTGCTGATCAATGATCTAGAATAATGCTAGATCAATAATCTTTAATGTCATTCATCTTCGAAAAAAATAATTGTTGGTGTTCGCTCATATAGACTATAGGTGATCTTTGACATGACCAATCTAACCACATATTGACTAGTCATCTGTAAGACTGGGAGAATGTTGAATTTGGTGGTAACCTTCATAAATCCCTTACTCAAAATATGATACTTACAAAATGGACCATTTGCCTATGTGAACACCGCACCAATACGAGAAAGTAAAAAACGTCACACCATGATGATGAATATTCTAACGTCACACTCAGACGAAGAAAAAAACTAAATCTATGTGGAAAACCACTTATTTAAATAGAAGGAAAAAATAAAATAACCAAAAGAAGTGATTTCAATCCAAAAAATAACCAGAAAATATCCCTCTAGTGGAAGAAAAGGAAATGCGAACATAAGGTTATTTTGAAGTAGTTAGGCGGTGGATACAATTTTTATTCTAAATAACTGTGTAGTAAATAATATATATTATAGAAAATTAAATCTTCTCTTAGTGTAAGTACTCCCTTTCTTACTTATGCTTGAAATTATAAAATATCACTTTGAAAGAAAAATAATAAGAGTTAGACCATTTTATTTTATTTACTTGTTGCTTTAATGTTGTAGCAAGTACAAAATGATATTAATAATACTTATTAGTTTTACGTCAAAGTTTTAATAAGATTAAAAATAATATATTTATCTCAAGTAATATATGAACAATTTTTAAGTCTTCTTAATCTAATTATTTTAAATTATTATTATTTTTGTTAGATATGATTTAATATTCAAATATTCATTATGAAAATTATTTAAGTAATTTTGATTTTACATAAGCATTGTTGACATCCATACTTGGAGATAAAATTTACTGGTAGTATGAGTTGCTAAATTATTTTCTAATGAGAAAATATATATTTTATCTTATTTTGATTTATTTTATAGTTTATAATCATTTAAATAAAAAATGTAGATATGATTCATTGAAGAAATTTTTGTGTCGGTCATTTATTTATATGCAAAAGGTTGTCTTTGATATACACATATAGAAATGCGAAATGTAAATCAAGTCTTTACAATCTCAATATAAAATTTTATTTGGAATACAAAATTTTGAAAGATATGATTATTTATTATTAATTCGAAGGAATTAGAAAAATTGAAACTTGAATCATTGTAAATCTAAAGTTTATAAATCATATTAAAGTTTGTTGTTGGCAAGATCGATTTGACCATCCCAGATCTATTACGATGCAAAAAATAGAATTTTTTATGTCAACATGTATTGAAGAACTAGAAGATTCTTCATCCCAATATTTTGTGTGTTATAAGTTTTCAAAGGAAGTTGATAATTTGAGAGTGAGTCTCTTGCATTTCTAGGATGTACATGAGGTGGTATTTGTGAATCAATTCACCGATCATAAACTAAATAGTTGTATCTATGTTTTTTGTCAACTCACAACCAGAAGTTTGTGAGATTGTTATGTCAACTAATTTGACTAAGAGGTTTATTTCATAATTATCTAGAAGGAATTTGGAAAGCATTGAATGTTTATTGAATTTGATGTTGAACATCATGTAGTGTATGTTCATATCCAAAAATCATTCTTTAGATGTTAAAAGTTAATTGTATGATCAATACTTATGAGATCATAACTTTTAAATACTACTTTGGAAACATGCAATCACGTGTGCTGAGATATTGATTTGTATCAAGCTAACAAGTTAATATATGGTTAGATTCAAGTGTGAGTGGTTAAGTCTCACTTCTATTATGAACGTGCTAAATGTTGGATATATAAGAGAGGTGATCTATATACCTATTGCGTTAAGGTTTTGGGTGAAGATATGGTGTCAAATTCTCTTAAAGGATCTTGGACATCATTGCTCCAAGCGCTCCCTCGGACTCTCCAAAAATGGGTATCAGAGCCATGGTTCAGCTTGGTGGAGGAGCGGGAGTGGATGTTGGTGTGGAAGCCTTATATCGAAAGTCTTTCTGACGGTGTACTTAGGAGGCATGTCCTATTGGTAATAAAGACGGTGCAAGTATATGATGTGAGAGACTCACACTTGAGGGGAGAATGTTTGGTTCAAGTCTGAGTGGTTAAATCTCATATCGACTATGAATGAGTAAAATGTTGGATATATAAGATAAGTGACTCATATACCCAGTGTTTTTTGTTGCTTCCGTATCCCTGGACTCCTTAATATATATATAAGTCATCCCCTTAATTTACAATCAATTTCTGGGTTGATAATATAATATTTCACATAGAGATTTGTTGTGTGCATTCCAATTGGTCCAATATAATGTAGTAAGATAAGTCGTAAAACATGAATACATATAGGTTACGCAATCTCTATTTATAATATAGTATATTAAGTCAAGAAATTTGATATTTATTTACAAATAGTTTGTTGATTATCATTTGATGAATTAGTATTCCCAATATTAAGGGGGAAGAAAATAAACACCTAAAACTAATTATCGAAATATATTATTATCTCATTTTGATCGTCATACTAACTAGTTTGAACCAAAAGTTCAAAAGATTACTTATTTGCAAAATTTATGAAATCAATTATCAGCTACTAATGCTCCGATCAAAATGGATGTCCATGTTGGAAATATAATATTGCAAAGGAGTCTCAACTGCACCAGAAGCATGGAAGGCAAGTTGGTTCCAACGACAAAAATCCTCAAACAAGAAAAGGAGCTAAAAAGAAAGATAACACAATTGAGAATATGAAAATTCCAAAAGAGTACTTTGACAAAAAAAAAAAACAGTTTCAGAAGAACAAATTACATACCTGAAATTTATGAAAATAAAGAGATCTCAATAAATTATATCATAAATAGAATGCGATGAGGAATCAAAATGAATTCAACGCTGACAATGTTTTTACATCTAATATAGCATTATGTGTGATTAATGGGTATTAAGGATCATGAACCAAAGTCTATTTAAGATTATAGACAAAGAAAAGTTTTAAAAATAGAAAGAAGGAATTAAAGTGGAATTAAACTCGCATAACAAAAACAAAAAGTAAATGAGGATGTAAAGCTAGTTAGATATGAATTATTTTCACGCGAAAAGTAAATGAGAATGAAGAAATACATATTCACCTGGAGTGAATTCAAGAACTTTTTTATACTTGATTAAAATTAGTAGCCATGAAAGACTCAATTTATATGAAAAGTATTACAATGAATGTGTGTGGCTCACTAACTTGATAGTGATGATTATATGAAACTACCCTAAAGATTAAATTTCCATGAGACGAACAATTCAAACTACTCAAGTGATGAGTTAATCAAAATGAATAAGTCTTTTTATATGTTCAAACAATCTAGATGCATGTTATGTAATATTCTTAGTGAATATTTTCAAAATGAAGGATATGGAAATGACATATTTTGTCTATGTATTTTTAAGAAAATATTTGTTTGAGATTATAAAATGAGTATTTGAAGAATATTTTTGTGAATTATGAAGCTTATATAGCAAATATTCTAAAATGATTATTGTAAGGTCATCAATTGTGAGCAAATGTCTTTTTAGAGCTCAAGAAAATGATGATTATTACCTGACTTTGAAGTACCATATATTAGTGCAATTAAACGCTAATGTGTTAGACATGTGTACTTCTTTACATATACAATGACATTGGAACCAGATCAAATATATACTTTGTTATCTTAGATATGCATGTTATTTGTCTAATTCTAATAATGGTAAAAATCACAAAGAAATTATTTGTTTACACGATGAAGTACAACCATTTTGTGGAGATCTGTTAAATAAATCACAACAACAATATCATTGAATGATGAGGAAATTTTAGCACTACGTGAGACAAATCAAGAATGTGTTTTGGTTGAAATATATGATTCAGCAAATACAAGAGATTTGTAACTTTTCTTCTAGAAAATGTTATTAGAACAATTATACGGGAATAATATCTTATGCACTTATATTTTGAAGAAGATTGGTAAAAGAGATAAAACAAATTTTTCTATAAGTCACCGTCAAGTGAAGCCTTTGAGCAACATACAAATAGTTACTTAGTCAATTTGGCGTCTCCAGATAATTGTCTGCACTAAGGGGATACATAAATGTATGTAAGACCTGCATTTTTCTTTATTATTAGTAATGTGTGAAATATTTTTTTTTTGTAATTTATAATGTGGTTGTTATTATTATTATTATATTTTTTATTCAATTATTATTTTTGAAAAGTATATATGTGTATGACATGATTTATTTAATTTGACTAAATATTTTTGCTAAGTATTTGAAAAAAAAAATGCCTATAATAATGACACAATTTAACTATTTTTAGAAAACAAAAATAATAAAGATATTTTAGATTAGTCAACCGTCCAAATGTTAGCGAAAAAAGTCATATAAATCTCTAGTTGGTTATTAGGCTAGGTTAACAAGACAAAAGGAGAAAAAAAAAGAAAGATGTATAAGTGTCTAGTTAACAGCTACTAGAGGTTAAAAAAAAAAAGGAATGCTGAATCCTAATAAGTGTGCAAGAGAGGGGAAAGAAACATCCGTGCATCCATGATGAGAGAAAGAAGGAAAATCGGTTCTGGTGGTCTGTGATTGTACAAGGAACTTGCTCCAATTTCGTTCAACTTTTAGTATGCCATCTTTACCTTTGAACTTGAATTATTTGTATAATCTATTAATATTTTTACTTTCTCTTTGACTAAATTTGATAAAACCTTTGATTTTGAAATGATGACTTTTTGATGCAAAATTTATATTTGTAAATTAAAATATTGATTTTTATAGTAAAGTTGTTAATTTTGTTACTAATCAAAAACTGATTTTTAGTAAATGGTTTTACAATGATGGATAATTTTGAAAACGGTGTTTGTTATTATTATTATTATTGTTTAAGAAATCATTTTTAGTTTAAAAGCAAAATTGTGATATGCAATTTATTTTCTTAGACATGTTCTTCATTTTCTTATGATATTGATATAGAAACCTATTTTGATTAGAGAAAACGTTTATCTATGTCAAAAATTAATTTTCATCCGATATAAGTCGTTATAAAGACTAGATCATGTTTTAATCAATAGAAATCGTTATTGATTACAAACTAAATTTTTAGTTGGTTAAAATTTTTTGTTGTGATAGTTTTAGTGTTGAAGAAATTTTTAGAAACCTTATTGATGTTAATTATAATCACTTTTCTATAAATGTTTTGAAAGTTGTTGTTATAGTTATTTCTTTAAGAAGATTAAAGTTATGATTTTATGAGACAATTGTGTGGAGGTTGTGTTGGCTTATGAAATAATAATAATAATAATAATAATAATAATAATAATAATAATAATAATAATAATAATAATAATAATAATAATAATAATAATAATAATATGGTTGTTTTATGAGAATTTGTCTAACTCTTAAACTAAACTCAAACTTTATTTGAGTAGGAGTTAGTAGTTGAAAGACAGTTAAATACTAACTTAATTATTACTTATTTGAAGGTGTGAACCGAGTTGAATAAGAGTTTGTGGCGAATAATTCTAGAAACAACTTTGGTAATGGTAAGAGTGTCACTCCATTCGCTTTCCTACTTGAATTATCGTGATATAAATGTACTCTGATGTTGTGTATTGGTTTTGTTTGTATGTTATCTTCAAAATAAATGTTATATAATACGTTGTTATAATAGTTGTGCTTGACACGTTCCAATTATGAAAAGTAAATATATGATACGTTGTAATAATGATTGTGCTTGACATGTTATGGTTAATTCTGAAGGTGCAAATAGGTTGTCGTTAATAAGTTAATCTCGCATAATATTGGTGATTTACTACAAAAGTGTCTACATTCATGCATTCATAGTTGTGTGGTGCGTGCATAATTGGTTGGAGCCCACAGATCCTTGTGGGGATTTTTGTGTTAGTGGTGTTGCTTGGAAGGACCCACGAATCTCTTGCGGGGGAGGTGATATTCCGGAATCATGCATTGATATATAGTCTAACAAATAGAATTTGTGCATTTTGATTGATTTGTATCTTTGGTGCTTTGTGATTTTAACTGTTAAATGAAGTATATGATTTATTTATATTTTTGCTATAACAATTATATATGCATGTTTATTTGCTCTGTGTTTGTTATTTGTAGATGACCCTTACATTTGACAGGACGTCACATATAGTGTTACTTGAGCGAATAATGTCGCGGGCCAACCTAGTAGGAGAAATGCGAGGAAAAAATAAAATGCAGTTGGAGGCTCCGAGATACTTTTGTATTGGTGTTAGACTTGTTGGGAGAGTTTTCCACAAGCGACTAGAATTATGACCAACTAGGATTTATCTTTGGGTAGTAAAACGTGAGTAGTTTTGGCTTTAAGAGTTTATTTTATTTTACGCATTAACTTTACTTTTTGTAATTGTGAATACGCTAATTCATTATTTTGAAAATACAATTCAAAAAGTTATTAACTGGTTTTAATGTAAATGAGTAATTAAGATAATCTTATACATATATAAAATTAAAAAAAATGAATCTGTCTCTTTACGTTTAGAATTTCATTAGTTAATATCTTAAAAAAGCGGGATGTTACATATTATATGCACTCTTTTTTCTTTTACCATGATTTTGTTCCATTTAGTTTTTCTAGTAAGATTTTTAACGTGACAGTTTCTCGAACAAATGATAATGTACACTTTTTTCTTTAGTAGATTTTTTTCTCATTGAGTTTTTTCTTGTAAGGTTTGAACGAGATATATCATCGATGGGAATCGAAGGGAGAGTGTTATGAATAGTGGATGTCCATTAATAAGTGGATTCTATTTTGATTGTTCACTTATTTCCTTGTGTCCCATAAACATGACTCACATTGTAATAGAAAAATTATTTCAAAGAAAATAATAATACACTCTCTTCTTCTTTTTTCTCTCATTCATCTATGTTGTTGATCTTGTTTTGATTAGTTTTATAACTATTATCACTTTTTTAATCTATTATTGTATATATAAAAATAAAAAATTAAATGTCACTCATTTAATTTTATTCAAACCTTCTTCTACTTTTTCTTTTCCCTATCCTATCTCCTCATTTAAAATTTCACAATATTTTCCTTTTTCAATTCACCCATTTCAAATTTTAAATATTTTCAAAAAAAAAAAAGAGAAAAATTATAAAGTATTAATTATAGTGTCATTAATACATTAGTTAAAATATATTTCACTAATCAATTTTTTTGAACAATATTTTGTTGTTGTTGATAATAACATAAGACTATATTAGATGAGGCCTTTATGATGAGCAAGAGTTGCACAATTTCATTGGGAGGGAAGTTTAACCGGACAATATTAGGGTTTTTTGGTGCAAACCTAGGTAGCTCATGAGCCACTTTATTTTTATTTCTACAAACAAAATGGAACTTAGAGAATTAGCAGTTGGTATCCACTTGATTAGCATCATTCGAACCTAGAGAAATTTAGTCATTCATCATCATGCTTCCAACAACCAATGGTAGCAGTAGAGTCATGAGCAGAGGGAATAGGGAGTTTGCAACAACCAATTTTAGTAATTAATATTATTAGTATTTTGTTGAGGGTAATGATCGAACTTTCGACCTCGTTATCACTTTTATTAATTTTCTTTATTGATGAGAGAAAAGTGGACAAAAGTAAAATGGAAATCATATTGAATAATTAAGTATTGTTGTGCTTAACTTGTAAAACTAACTAACTAATATGCTTAATGTCCTGTCATAACTTGGAATGTGCTTACTACACTTCCAACTTGGAAAAAATCAAAATACACAAATGTCATAAATGCATCGGCGAAAAAGAATAAGAAAATGACAATGAGACTTGAATGAAGGAAATTTACATAATTATCGATCATATTTATGGATAGAAACTAAAACGCAAATTAGGTTAGAAAGAATAAAATTTATTTAACCATTCATTTTTTTATGGATAAAAGTTAAAATGTCGATTAGGTAAAAAATGAAATTTGTTTAATGATCAATTTTCTTTAAAGATAGAAGCTAAAATGCCAATTAAACTAAACAAGAATGAATTGTTTGTTTAACACCATTTTGTTTTTTGTGTTCTTGAGAAACTTTATCAAATGTTGATCTTGATCAAATCAACAAACCAAATTGTAGTTTTTGTTCTTTAACAATTGATGGGAAAAGAATTTTAATCAGAAACTTGAATATATGTATTTTGCATATTTCCACATTCTTCTTGAAGTGTTAGGCACATAAGAAAATCAATGAAAATGGAAGGTGCAACCAAATCTTTAGCTGCTCCACCAATTTTTCATTTGAATAAGAAAAAAAATTACCAACCTTGTTCCTGAGATGCAGTGCAATTTTTTTTTTTCATTCAAGCTTCAACTTAGAAACTTTGTAGGCGGAGACTAATTCTTGTTGATTCGAAGAAATGGACAAAAAATGAATGAGCATGATCATTTGGCTTTTTTGCTCTTTTGCCTAAGTATTACATACTTGAGAAAAAAAATTAGATTCTTTCTCAAGCTTGTGAACCGATTCTTCGAACTTCACCTCAAAAAATTGGAGTATGAGAAATTGGATTCAACCAGAATCTTGATCGAAACCTTAAGAATCCAATAGAAAATAGAAATTTGAAATAAAAAAATAAATGAAGCTTCAATAAAAGCGTACATAAAATTATCATAACTAAATATAATTTACTACAAGAATCATACACAGGGATATACATCTAATTTCAAGGAACATATTTTAAATTATGTATAAGATATATAATTGTAATTATGTTATTAGTGTTACTATTGTTAATAATAATTTCTACCTCTATAATTAAAAAAAATACACGGGGATATATTTTTACACTAATTTGTGTTACTTTCTGTTCATTTGTTTAATATCAATTCAATTATTTTAAGAAGCTAGATCGATGCAAACTAAGAGAGTCCCTTTTCTAATAGTTCCTATGTATAAGAATTTGTTTATTAAATTACGGGGTATTAAAGAAATTTAATTGTAGTATTTTAATAATTTAAATTATTTGAATAGTTTGCCTTTAAAGAGAGATAATTTGTTTATGTTTTTTTAATGTATTATTTATTACTATCTTTAGTTTTAAATATAAACGAAAGTGAGTCAATAAATATAATATATTTAATCTCAAATTTTGGACCAGCTCCATCAACTTTTATTAACCCAAATTTTATTTATATCCAAAATCAGAAAGTACATATTGAAGAAAAAATATAATAAAATTAGGAATAAATTAGTAATGAAATAATTAATGTAATTGGAAATTAAAATGACTCTTATTGAAAGGGACAACAAAATTTTAGGAAGATATATTTAGAGCGGAAGTAGTATTCTTTATTCTTAATAATTGTTAACGTAGTTTGGTTTTAATATACTCCCTCCGTATTTAATTATATAATATTTTTTTACTTGTTTTTTTCACTTGATGTAAGACTCTCACAAAATTTAACAAATTTTAATGATGTCTTTAAAATATACCATTAGTTAATTAAATATAACTTATTTTTCTCTTTTTTCTCTGCTATCAATAATTATAATGATAAATATATAAAGAAAAATATTGGTTTTGTACGAGAGAGAGACTAAGGTTATGGGATACATATTTTAACACCTGCACATTAATGATTTACATATTGTCTTAAAGTTAATAGTTGTTTTACACAGTATATTTGTGTTATTAATTACTTTTTAAATATATATCTCGTTAATACTAAAATAAATGACATTAATTACTTTAAAGTATTTTTTAATTATTAAATTGTAATATTTTATAGTGATTAATATCTTGCATTTAGTTAATAAGATATATATTAAATAAGTAGTATAAAGTAATTAATGTTTTGTATTTAGTTAATAAAATATATATTAAATAAATGGTGAATAATTTATATTTTAGTGATTAATGAATTATTCAAAGTGCTTAATGATACAAATTTGTATATATAAGATTTCAATAATAGATAAAAAAACTAAAACAAAATTTTGATTTTAAAAAAAAAATAATAATATTCAACTATATAAATACGATAAACAACAGTATATATACTGTATCAAGTATTATGTTAAATGTGTGTTCAAATATTTTTCTAAAGTTGATAGGAGGAGTTATAGTTGGTGATTGATGTTTACAATGACATCCAAAGATGTCAACGAAACTTAATGCTATCGTAGATATATGTCTTGGATTTATTTATTCCGGTGGATAAGAATGAATTAAAGTTAATTAGCCTTCGTAATGGGTTTGAATAAGTCTTTGACAATTGACAATGTTTAAGTATTCATTTCATCGTTCGCTTGTCATCAGTAAAGTTGATTAATTAGATATGTATTTTCTTTTAAAAAACAAGTGCAATATAACCCGCATCTGTGTAATTTGTAGAAAAAATGTCCAATGTAAATTTTTTAAAAAGTTTGAAACTGATATTTATAGTGTATAAATGTATCAATTTGATCGATAAAAAGTTTTAATATTTATAAGTTTATTAATTTATAAAAATAATAGTTGTATAAAAAAATAATAAATGAAATAAAAACAATTGAAAAGTTTGTAATCAAAAGAGTTATTTTCACTCTAAAAAATATGATTAAAAAAATATGACTGATTTTCGGTCTAAAAATATTATTAAAGAAAATGTGAGTGATTGTTTGTATATATTTTGTTTTGTTTTAAACATTCAATCATTGTAGAATACTTTATTTCTATAAAAAATAGAATATATATTTCGCAAGTATTGATTGAGATATATTTGTAAGCATTGGTTTTTATATGATCATTATTTTTATTTTTGTTTTATTTTTTATATTGAGTACTATTATTTCTTTATTCTTTTTTGACTAAATGAATAAACTACTACTTCTTATATTTTATGTTTCATGTCTCATTTCAACTTAAACATTCAATAATTAATTCTTAATTAGAGGTGTTATGTCACATGTTTCTTTCAAAAACATTTTGATTTAATTATCTTTTTAGATAGTGTATGTAATGAACAAACTCGAAATACTATTTTTCACCACAAAAATACGAAATAATGTTAGAAATGATAAGACATCACTACTTGATTATGATTATTTTTGTCGTTAATTGAAACTATGTTCTGATTTATCCTTCATCAAATCTATAAGTTTAATAATTTGAAATGAGTATTTTTGTTTTCATGAACAATTTATATAGACAAATATTTTCTTTTGTATTAGAATAATATAATATGTATCCGAGAACTATTAAGAGAAAAATTAACACAAATTGTATATTATTTTGAAAATATTTAATGTATAAATTAATATTTTTATTTTAAAAAAATATTGCTTGTTGTTATTTTATTTTTGTTGCATAGACTTGCTAATTTAAATAATTATGTTTCAATATTTATTTATTTTAATTTAAACTTCATTGGATTGTTTGTGCATAAGTTTGATCGTTGATTTTTAATATGAGATGATTATGTTTTTATATATTTTGTGGTAATTTATGGTTGTTACATTTTAATAATTAAAATATAATTAAAATATTGTGATGTATTTTTATGCAATGAATTAAAAAAGTAAGTGAAAATTAAATCAAGTTTGTAATGAGAATTATATTTTCTATTGTTGGTTTTTTAATTATAAAGATATACACAAAGAATTAGTAAAACGAGAAATAAAAAATGAATAAATTTTGTATGTACCACATTATATTATTGAATGGTGTGGTAAAATTAGTGTTACATGACATATAAGAATATGACGTGTCAATATAATATTTTAAGGGTTTATTTTAATATATTATATTGATGGAAAATGAGAAATTTTTTATTAATCAAAAGAGTAATAATCTCATTTTACAATTGTTTGAGGAAATTTGAATTCAGGAGATAACAATGCTAACTCTTATCACAATTAGCCATGTACTCATGATTAGCTAATTCAATTATTCATAGCAATAATTTGTGCTTTTGTATATGAATCCGCGATTTGGATCTTCTTAGTTCAATTTTGTTTTTAAAAAGTAAAAACTACAAGAAATTAATGTTCACTATTTTTCATTTTGGAGTTGAGTTGAGACAAAAGTAAAATATAGTTAAAATTATTTAAAAAATTCAAACTTTAGTTCTCTTGAATAATTTGTTATTGATAGAATTAATTAATTACTTGAATCAAACCGGTGAATTAATGCCGAGTGTGTCTACTTACAAGCATGTTAATGTTAACATGGTTATTATACTAAATAAAGTGCTAAATAGCATAGGTTTTCAAACCAACCCTAATTAAATTACAGAATGACATATTTTTTAATGGTAGATACAAAGTGACTTGTTATTTATAACAATTCAAAAACCTCCACCTAATAAAAATGAAAATTGTTGTAAATTTAACGTTTTTTTTCTTCTTTTAAGAGCATTCATTTTCACATTTTCAATTTCATTTTCAAGATCAACATAATATTTTATCCTTTCTTTGACTTCATTTTCCCCTTTCTTCATCGACATCTTTATTTTCACGATCAACATAAAAGCTACAAGCTTTAACGCCAGCCAACAACTTCAGTGTAGTCGTGATTAGGGTTCACTTGTTGGTTGTTTTGAGCTCATCTTGGAACTTACTCTTCGTTTTCATTTGAGGTGATTGGTACAATGATAGCTATTGAAGTTTCTCATCAACTTAACTCTTTGTTGGTTATTCGAGTGTTCTCTTCTCCTAATCTTGTTCTTTTATTTCTAAGGAACACATGGTTCAATTGTTTGCTAATGATCTATAATATCATATTTAAGGAAGGTAACAGTTATGTTGATAAACTAACAACATTTTTTTGTGTTTGATGGGATTCTTTATCCAAATGAATTAGGGCAGAGTTCATTCATAATTGTATAATTGTTTGAACCTCCCCAAATTTAGATTTTAATGTTTCACTTTTTCCTCTTGGTGGGTTGGGTTTGGTTCCCCACCCAGTACCCACCACTTTATGTATTTTTCTTTATCTATTTAATATACTTTTAGGATGTCTGCAAATGATTGTTAAAGTTAAGGGTGTAGGGTGTCTAGTTTTATTGAGATGACTTTGCACATCTTTTGGTTTATAAAAAAAAAAACATAAATAAATATGTTTTTGTTGTTTATCTTTAATTAAATATTCGTTTATTTGATTTTTTTAATTTATTTTCGTCATTTATTTTTAACTAGTGATGAAAATGAGTTCTTTTTACTATTTTTATTTCAAGCAGTTATATAATTATTGTCATGAGCTGTTGAGGTATAATATTAGATTAATAGTAAAGTTAAATGTGCAACTTTAACAAAGAGGAGATAAATATACAGAAAACTCTTATAGATGTCATCCATTTGAAAGTATTCGAGAAGTGTTTTTGCAAGTGCAAAGTTATTATTGAGTTAAATGATTTTTTTATAAATATTATGGGGGATATATATTGACATTTGTTAGAAGATATTATAACTTTTGTTGTGGTTGTGAAAAAGATTAAAGTTTATCACCTATAAAAGTTAAATGACGAAAATTAATAAAAAAATTTATAGATATGACTAATACAAATATTAGGTAAAAGACAAATTAAAGATTAAAAATATGTTTTAACCTAAAAAAAATACATTTAAATATATTAAAAATTAATGTAAGTGAGTATGTTTAAATTATAGAAAATATTAGCAAATTAGTTATTTAACACAAAATATGCAATTTAATATAATACCTATAATTTATTTATATTTATTTAAAAAGATTGACTTGATAAATCTAACAGACTTTTTAGTAGCATGTTGTTTGATCTATTTAGCTAAATAGGGTTTTAAAAATGTATTGCTCTTGCTAGTTTCAAAAAAAGTCTAATCTAACATAAACTTAATGTAGACTAGCCCACAAACTCATATATGTCGGTTTGACATATTTTCATCATACTTGAGACAAAATTATTCCATAATTTAGCGAGGAAAAAAATTCCACTTATTTTTTCGATTTCTCGCCCATCATTTTGTGTGATCTCACGGTGAATTTTAAATCAAACACAATGCTTAGAGTGGCGTGCACACAATTTTTAGATAGATTTTTTTACTTTCTCCATCCCATAATATTTGTTGTATTTAATTATTTCTTATAGAGTAAGCAAATATGATAAATAAAATAACGAGAATGATGATTTTATTAATTTATCCTTATTATCTATTGGTGTATTTTCACTACAATAAATACTAATGGGAGAATAATAATTTGAAAATTGTGTAAATTATATTAATTAGAGGGTAAAATTGAGAAAAAAATAATTAAAATTGCATTGGAAACCTTGGGATGACAACACTATTGAGACAAAATCTCTTTCAAATGGTTTTAATGATAACAAAATTATTTAAAAAGATTATGATTCTTGTTAATAACTAATCTGTGCTCTTGAGTGAATTAATATTAGAAAACAAGTTTCTCTTTATTAGGATGCAAAAGAGAAAAATCTGAGTCAATCCAACAAGTTTTCAAAATTGGAGGATAGACAAGAGGATGAACCATCAAATATGCAAAATATTCAAAATCACTATAACAATGATTTCTTATCAAAAGAGAAGTTAAATCAGTGTTAGAGTTTGAAAGAAAAAGAAATTTAACTGAATAGGACAAAGACAGAGGATAAACGGAGAAGGGTGAACTATAAGAGGATGGACCTCCAGCTCACTTCATCCACATATGATGAAAATGGTTCAAACTTATCAAAGTACAAAAAAAGCTGTACTAAACAAGACCAAAATAGAATCTGACATGTCTTGAAGAACGAAAAAGGAAAAGGACAGCTCATGTCCAAACATCTAGGAGGTTTGAACCTCCTATACGAGGATAAACTGAATTCCCATCCTCTTGCGCTCAAACAAGTACAAAGGACAACTAGATGGCAATTCTGTAATTAAGATAACTGACCTTGGACTTTTGATTAAGCCCCCAACAGTATTAAAGTATCTTAACACATGGATAAAGCATATTAAAACTCTATAAAAGGAAGGGAGTTCTTCATCATTCTACACACAACTACAAAACATACAAAGAGAAAGTCTAAAAGCTATCAAGAGCATTCCCATCCTCTCTTTATACTTTCTATAATCTTACACTAGATCTCTAAAATATCTTTTTAGAAAGTGTTAGAAAAGAGAAATATCATAAATTTCATCATATCATCTTGTAATTTCCAAGTGAGTTACACTTGAGAATAGTTGAAATATGTTAGAAGATATTGTAAGCTTGGTGAGGCTCTAAAACACAAATTGTTATTGACCTATGTAAGAGGTTGATTGTTTTGATTCTTAGTGAAATCTCACAAGTGTGTGAGGACTGGACGTAGCCTTCATTGGGTGAACTAGTATAAAGTTGAATGTGTCATTCTCTATTCTCTCTCTATATCTTTTAGCAATCATCTCATACTCAAAGTTTTAAATATCCAACCTCTGATTTTCGTCCTCTCGAAGAGGATAATATTTTAAAACACGAGAGAAAATATTAAAACAACAAATATTCAACCCCCGTTCTAGTGATATTCTAGCTACTTCAATTGACATCAGAGCAAGGTTCTCTAAAAAACTACACCTAACAGTGTAAGAGAAAAAGATCAAAAGAAAAAATGTCAAAAGCTTAGTATATCCCTGAAGGAGGATCGTCTAGCAGACCTCCCTATTTTGATGACACAAATTACTACGACTGGAAAGGAAATATGAGATTGTTTCTCATATCACAAGATAACAACATGTGGTCTGTAATTAAAAATGGAAATCACGTCATTAGAATCAACAACATAGATTCATCCTCCTACGAAAAACCTCAAGCACAATGGACGACTAAAGAAAATGCTAAGGTACTCATAAACTCTAAAGCTCATTTATTTCTAACGTGTGCTTTGAGCAGGGAAGAATATGACAGAGTTGAAGAATGCCAAAGCGCTAAGGAACTATGGGACACTCTGAAGATCCATCATGAAGGATCAAGTCACGTTAAAGAAGCTAGGATGACATGGGTGTAAAAGAATTCGAACTATTCGAAATGAAGGAGGAAATGATTGATGAGATGTTCTAAAGGCTAACAATCATCCTAAACAACTTGAGGTCCCTTGGAAAGGAATACTCCGTTCAAGAAAGGATAAGGAAAATCCTAAGGAGTTTACCAAAAGAATAGAGACCAATGGTGACTGCCATTACAGAAGCAAGAAACTTGGGCACCATGAGGTTAGAGGATCTGGTTGGAACTCTTAGAACTCATGAACCATTGTTGCTTGCTGATAAACCAAGCAAAAAAGGAAAAATGATTGCTCTAAAATCTAGTCAAACAGAAAGTCCATCCCCCAAGAAGACTTAAGATGTCACAAAAAGGGAAAACTCAAAGTATCCTCTATCCGAGGAAAAAGATGAACTCGCTCTGATTGCCAGAAGAATTCAGAGGATGATAAATCGGAGAGGACAAGACAAAAGATCTCCTCAAAAAGAAAAAACTGACAAAAGTCATATAACGTATTTTGGATGCAACAAAATAGGAAACTACAAAACTGAGTGTCCTATGAACAAAAGGAACACAAGAAGATTTCACAACCCAAATAAATCCATGATGGCTACTTGGGATGATAGCGATAGATCATCCTCCGAGCAGGAAAAGGAAGAAGAGGTTAACCTCTGTCTCATGGAAAACTCAGATACTGATGAGGTAACCATTACAGAACTATGTTGTGAAAAATTAGAAATAAAATTTGACAATCTTTTAAATGACTCAAACACTTTATCTCATAAATGTGGTTTTCTTAGAAATCAACTTTATGAAATAAAGAAACTAAATGAGGAACTTCAAGCTAAGAATGAGAAGTATCAAAAAATTATTCTAGACTTGCAGCAATCGCATAGAAAAATTTCTGAGCAACAAAAGTTTTTGAACAAAAAGAATGTCAAAATTCATCCTCCAGAAGAGGATACAGAAAAGAAGGAATTGAAAATAAAAGTTGAAGAACTCAAGAATGACATTACCACTGAAACTTTTCAAAAAATTATGGGATCTCAATCTAGAATTTTTGACAAAGCTGGTATTGGATTTAAAAGTTCTCAAAAGCAAAAACTATATGAAAATTTCTTTCTACCCGAAAAACAAGAGGATATGCCGAAATACACATTTTGCGAAAAACATGGACATACTATCAAAGTTTGTCATGCTAAGAAAAGGGCTGAAAATAACAAAAGGAAATGTTCATTTTGTGGTAAGCATGGGCACCATGATTCCATTTGTTATCATAAAAGGAAAATCCTTACAAGAGGACAAACTAACCACCAAGGACCCAATTCTATATGGGTACTTAAGTCCCTTCTAAACTCTGACAAAAGCGCATCCTCTGATCAACAAAAGAAAGCCATGGTTCTTGGACAATGGTTGCTCAAGGCATATGACAAGGGATAAACATTGTTTCATTTCGTTAGAAACAAAGGATGGAAGACCAGTCACCTTTGGAAACAATGATAAACCTCAAATAAAAGAAACAAGTATCATTGGTAAAAACAATTCTGCCAAAATTGAAAATGTTTAGTATGTAGATGGTTTAAAACATAACTTGCTAAGCATTAGGCAACTGTGTGATAGTGGATTTGAAGTAATTTTTAAACCCATTCTATGCGAGGTCAATCATTCATCCTCGGGTAGAGTTTTCTTCTCCGGTATTTGAAAAAAGAATTTATATGTTTTATATTTGGATGATTTGCCTACTGAATCTTGTTTTATTTCTCTTGAAAAATATAAATGGATGTGACACAAACGAGCTGGTCATACAAGCTTGAACACTATTTCTAAATTATCAAAATTAGAATTAGTCAAAGGTGTTCCAGAAATTAATTTTGAGAAAGACAAAGTATGTGAAGTTTGTGTCAAATGAAAACAAGTTAAAAGCATTTTTCACTCAAAAACATTGTTTCAACAAATCATCCTCTTGTACTCCTTCATATTGACCTCTTTGGTCCTATTAAAACTCCAAGTCTTAGTGGAAGAAGATATGGATTTGTAATAGTTGATGACTTCTCACGATTCACATGAGTTTTATTTTTAAAACATAAAAATAAAGCATTTGATGCATTTCATTATTTTTGTAAAAAGATTCAAAATGAAAAGGCTACAAAAATTATTTCTGTGAGAAGTGATCACGGAGGTGAATTTAAAAAATGAGTCTTTCAAAATGTTTTTTGATGAAAACGGAATTTCTCATAATTTTTCTTGTCCAAGAACTCCTCAACAAAATGGAGTTGTTGAAAGGAAAAATAGATCTCTACAAGAAATGGTTAGAACTATATTGAATGAAGCCAACATTGAAAAATATTTTTGGGCTGAAGCCATCAACACAACTTGCTATGTTTCAAACCGTGTATCCATAAGAAATTTTTTAAATAAAACTCCATACGAACTTTGGAAAGACAGAAAACCAAATATTTCTTATTTTCATATATTTGGATATTATTGCTACATATTAAATAATAAAGAAAATTTGGGAAAGTTTGATCCAAAATCTGATAAAAGAATATTTTTAGGATACTCCACATCATCAAAAGGTTATAGAATATATAATCTGAGGACTCAAACTGTGGAGGAATCCATGCATGTTATTTTTGATGAGTTTGATGACTTGTGTTTAGAAAATATGGATAAGTTTGAAGAAGATGGACATTCATCCTCTAGAGTACACAATCTAAATGAAGAGGACGATTCTGATCCAACCTCTCAGCAGCCTCCAAGAGGATGGAAGGTGGTAAGGCATCATTCTCTTGATTTGATCATTGGAAATACTGCTGATGGTGTTAGGACTAGAAAATCTTTTACAAACAACATGACCATGATATCACAAGTTGAACCTAAAAACATTAATCAAGAAATAAGTGACAAATCATGGGTTGACGCCATGATAGAGGAACTGTCACAGTTTGATAAAAATAAAGTATGGGATCTTGTACCCCATCCTCTGGACAAATCCATCATTGTAACTAAATGGATCTTTGGAAATAAATTGAATGAGGATGGAAAGGTCATTAGAAATAAAGCAAGACTAGTGGCTCAAGTTTACAACCAACAAGAAGGAATAGATTATGATGAAACATTCGCTCCGGTTGCTAGACTTGAAGCAATTAGAATCCTCCTAGCATATGCCACTCACAAAGGTATCAAACTATTTCAAATGGACGTCAAAAGTGTCTTTTTGAATGGTTTCTTAAATGAGGAGGTTTATGTTCACCAACCTCCTGGTTTTGTGAATGAAAAGAAGCCTAATCACGTGTTCAAACTCTCTAAAGCTCTTTACGGATTAAAACAAGCTCATCGAGCTTGGTACGAGAGGTTAAGCTCATTTCTGAAAGAAAATGGTTTTTCAAGAGGACATATCAATACCACACTCTTCAAGAAAACTCTTAAAGAGGATCTGTTAATTGTACAAATATATGTATATGACATAATCTTTGGGTCCACAAATGAAAGGATGTGTGAAGATTTCTCTAAGCGAGTTTGAGATGAGCATGATGGGTGAACTGAAATTCTTTCTCGGTTTACAAATTAAACAACTGGAAACCGACATTTCCATTTCTCAAGAAAAAACACCAAAGATCTCCTAAAGAAATACAACATGAATTAAGCAAAAACTATGGGAACTCTTATGCATCCATCTTCCATGTTACACAAAGATGATGAAGGAACTTCAATATCTGAAAAAGAGTACAAAGGGAGATTGGATCCTTACTATACTTAACTACTAGTAGGCCTAACATCATGTTTGCTGTTGGTCTTTGTGCACAGTTTCAATCCTCTCATAAGGAATCTCATCGCACTTCGGTGAAATGAAATTTTAGAATATGGTTGGCACCACCGATCTTGGAATATGGTATAAAAAGAGTTCAAATCTTGATCTCATAGCATATTGTGATGCGGACTATGCAGGAGATAAAGTTGAAAGGAAGAGCACAAGTGGAACTTGCCAATTCCTTAGTGAATCTCTCATAAATTGGTCATGCAAAAAACAAAGTACCATTGCCTTATCAACTACAGAGGCATAATATGTATCAGCTGCACAATGTTGTTCACAAATACTTTGGGTAAGAAATAAACTAGAGGACTACTCATTATGGTACGCAAAAATTCCCATCCTCTATGATAATACAAGTATTATAAACCTTTCAAAAAATTCCATACAACATTCTCGATCCAAACATATTGAAATCAAACATCATTTCATAAGAGATCATGTTCAAAAGGGAGATATTGAGTTAATTTTTATTGAAACTAATTAGCATATATTTTTACCAAACCTCTTTAGGAGGACAGTTTCAAAAGCATTTTGGAGAACTTCTCCATCATAAGTCTGTCCAATATACTTTAAAAGTTCCTTTTATTTTGGTTAATTTTTAAATGTATTTTAACATTTTCCTTCTTTTAAAAAACAACTTTTGTCTAAAAATCTCATTTCGTAAGGATCATTCCTAAAAATAGCAATGTCCTCCACTTAACCAAGAGAATGAGCAAACTCAAAATGATGTTTGGTCAATCTCACATTTCTGTTTAGTCTAATCTGTCTTGGGTCAAATTCAGTCTCTCTATGAGATCACATATGAGTGTTGAAAATAGCCTCAACAATCAGTAGATCAAAAACACCCATAAGAGGATCATTCCATTTTGGGGCCCAAAGTCAAAACTGCCTACTCCATCATCACCTTATGTCAATCCCAACGGTTACCAACCCTTTCAAATACTCCTTCCTTCTTCCTCTAACCGTCACTTTATTTTCAAACCTCATTCCTCTAAAAATTCCTACATTGTAACTTTCAAACCTTCATTCGTTTCTCATCAACGATTTCAAACTCTTTCTCTCCTTCACTCTAATTGTTCGCATAAAAATTTCTGCAAAACGTAAAGTCTTAGACAAAGCTCTAGAAGAGTTTTATGAAGATTACTTCAGCACTGAACTAAGCAGTCACGAAGAGGATGAAACTGAAGAAATCCTCCAACATGAACCTATGAATGTCATCCATCCTCCTCTACACACTGCCACTATTCCAAACATCACATCCACTCCTTCTCTTCTAAGACCTCCTCCTCTGTTCCCATACGAAGGTCCTTCAAAATCATGTTTGGGGTCGTATCCTCAAAAAGAATGATCTCACAAGACAACACTGTCTACATGATCGACTTTGATGACTCGGAGCTGACGGTATCTGCTGGCTCTATTCCTAAACCACCCTCTAGAAAAACCTCATCCAAAACCACCTCTCCCAAAAATTCTCAATCACCAAAAACCACACCCACAAAAAACCCCAATTCTAAATGCTCACTTCAAAAAACTCATTCTGCCTCCATCGCCTCTCCGTTTGAATCTCCAGCTTTGGAGAAAAGTTATTTTTCTAAATGGCACAATAAGTCTGTGGTGGATGGCAAGTTCATTGATCTTGCTGGCTTAAAAAAGGGAGGCTTCAATATTGAAGAAGTATTTGACCAACTTGGATGGACCTCTTTTCTGATAGTAAATGAACCACAATATCCTCGCCTTGTGCGAGCATTTTACGCCGCCGCTAATGGATCCAAAGGAGATGCTGGTTTCAGTATTGTCCTCAAAGGAGTACACATGGAAATTAACCCTACTTCCTTGTGTCAAATTTTGGATATTCATGATGAAGGCTCACTTTGCTTCTCAGAAAAATGGTACTCTCAGTGCCATGTCTCTAGAACATCTGTTCTTTAGAACACCTTGATGCATCCTCCTAAGCCTTAAATGGCTTCAAACCTCCTTCCCTTGTGTCACATCCTCCACAACATCTACGTACATTCCATTGTGCCAAGGACTGGTAGTTTTGAAAAGGCCACTGAGCTTGACCTCTTGCTTATCCACCATCTTACAACTGGAACTCCTCTTGGGTTACATTATTTTTAATTTCATGTTGAATGATGTTGTCTTGGGTCATTATGCTCCATATGGAATGATCTTTACAAAAAATTTCAAGTTTTTTAAACTGCCTCTTGAGGACGAGCCCTCAGTTCACTTCAACAGCACATTTTCCATGAGAAACGTGAAGCAGATGAAGCTTCAACCTCTTGATCTGCCTTACTCCAATAAATCCACCACTACAACTTCTGCACCTGCTAAACCATCATCTGCACCATCATCTAAGAAAAAGAAGAAACTTAGAAAAATTTCTCACGCCATTCCACCATCTCAACCAAAAACCATTCAACCTCCTTTAGAGGATATTTCCTCTCATACCATCCACGAACCTTTTGTTACCACTGATCGCACTCCCTCTCCTCCTTGTGATTTTGATGATACATGTCTACCACACTCTCCACCGTTATCTATCATTCCGTCTAATCTTGAAGAAGTTCATACTGCTAACGATGCCCTAGCGGATGCTCCTCCCCAAATTATGAAGGATGGTGAAGAACTTTATTATGATATCATTTTAAGTCACCACAAATTCTCTCCAAAAATCCCTCTTGGAGTGGAGCCTGCTGAAAATTCTTAGAACTTAGCGGAAACTTTCATGATACCCCATATCCTCCACTTAGTCCATCACAGCCACCGCAAGTAAGTTTGAACACTGATTTTTCCTTTGTCCTCCCTCCTACTACAAATGCTCCATCTCTAACTGCTCCTGTTATTGGTGAATCCTTTCGACCTCTTCCTGAGGTTATTGGTCAGTTTAGCTCTATTGACTCCTTCTTGGCCAAGACCATTGAGCACTCGTCTAAAGACAAGGCTGGCAGCTCATAGAATAAAAGTGCGAGTGTCAACGATGTCCCCAAAGACAAACGCTCTTGTACGAGGACGGATGAACGTCGCAGTCAAAGGGAAATCAGGCTATTAAAGAAAATTCGAAAGAATCAGAAGAAGATGTTTGTAAGTTTCACAAACTTTCAACACCAAATGGCTCAGTCCGTCGTTATCCTTGAATATGTCACCAAGCATTTGGTTCCTACCATTGCACTTGGAGACCATCATCCAGTACTGCAGGTCTAGCTTCCTTTTGCTGATGTTCCATGTCCATCCACATCCTCTTCCTCAGATGATTCGTCTCCGTCCAAATGACCTTGTGTATCTTTGATTTCTCTTTTCGTTGCTGCCCAAATTCAGGGGGAGCAAGATTATGAAGATTATGGTTGCAAATTTTTTGTTTGTCCTAAAATATATTGCTTATTTCTCTATTTCTCTATCGCTCCTTGAATGTTAATTTTAATATGTCTTTTTGGAATATGTCATATGTTTACTATTATTCAGTTTAATGAAAGTTAGTTCATTCCAAAATTGCATATCTCAAAAACATTTCTACAAGAATGCTTGAAGGGAAATTTAAAAAAAAAATACTTGTATAATTAAGGGGGAGCTTAAGTATTTCATTATCATTTTTTACCATAATCTAAAGAATTTTGTCATCATAAAAAATGGGGAGATTGTTGAGACAAAATATTTTTCAAATGGTTTTAATGATAACAAAATTATTTAAAAAGATTATGATTCTTGTTAATGACTAATCTGTGCTCTTGTGTGAATTAATATTAGAAAACAAATTACTCTTCATTAAGATGCAAAAGAGAAAAATCTGAGTCAATCCATCAAGTTTTTAAAACTAGAGGATGAACCCTCAAGAGGATGAACCATCAAATATGCAAAATATTCAAAATCACTATAACAATGATTTTTTATCAAAAGAGAAGTTAAATCAGTGTTAGAGTTTGAAAGAGAAAGAAATTTAATTGAAGAGGACAAAGGCAGAGGATGAACCTCCAGCTCACTTCATCCTCATATGATGAAAATGGTTCAAACATATCAAACTACAAAAAAAGCTATACTAAACAAGACCAAAATAGAATTTGACATGTCTTGAAGAATGAAAAAGGGAAACGACAACTCAGGTTCAAACATCTAGGAGGTTTGAACCACATATGAGGATGAACTGAATTCTTATCCTCCTGCGCTCAAACAAGTACAAAGGATAGCTGGATGACAATTCTGTAATTAAGATAACAGACCTTGAACTTTTGATTAAGTCCCCAACAGTCTTAAAGTATCTTAACACATGGATGGAGCATCTTAAAACTCTATAAAATGAAGGGCGCTCTTCATCATTCTACACACAACTACAAAGCATACAAAGAGAAAGTCTAAAAGCTATCAAGAGCATTCGCATCCTCTCTTTATACTTTCTATAATCTTACACTAGATCTCTGAAATATCTTTTTAGAAAGTGTTAGAAAAGTGAAATATCATAAACTTCATCATATCATCTTGTAATTTCCAAGTGAGTTACACTTGGGAATAGTTGAAATTTGTGAGAAGATATTGTAAGTTTGGTGAGGCTCTAAAACACGCAAATTGTAACTGACCTCTATAAGAGGTTGATCGTTTTGATTCTTAGTGAAATGTCACAAGTGTGTGAGGACTGGATGCAGCCTTCATCGGTTGAACCAGTATAAAGTTGGGTATGTCATTCTCTATTCTGTCTTTCTATCTTTTAGCAATCATCTCATACTCAAAATTTTAAATATCCAACCTCTAATTTTTGTCATCTCGAAAAGGATAATATTTTAAAACACGAGAGAAAATATGAAAATAGCAAATATCTCTATTCAACCCATCTCCTAATGATATTCTAGCTACTTCAAATACAACTGCACCCGTCGATACCCACCTGAACCCGTCACAATTTGAGCGGGTAAAATCCATTTTAATTATATGCAAGTGTATGTTTTTTTTGAAATTAAAATTTGAAAGCGGGATGGGTTTAAGGTGTTGATATCCACCTCACTCTACTAATAATATTATTGTCATTTTTAAATTTTATATATATGTACCTATTCAATATATTTAATATTTATTTAAATATTTAAATTATAATATTCTCTCAATAGAAAATATGATTTTAATATTTTTTAATTTTATTATTGTATAATAATAATTATTTTAGTATAATAAATATAAATTTTAAATTTATTATTTTATATATAAATGAGTGCGGACCGAAAAATCTCAAATTCTCTTGAAAGCATGTGTTAGAATTTAAATTTCACTCAAATAAAAAATTAGAGTAGGTTTTTTCAAATTAATGGAAGACAAAGGTGGGGATTTTATATATATATATATCTTATTTTTCTAAAAAACTAATCAATATATCCCACATTGAAAAATATATGCGAAAATGTCCTATTTTTTTAAACTTTTAAGGTGTTGCATCTCCGTAATGCGACCACTTGAAAGATTAATTTTATTTTTCAATAAGAGGTGACATTCTCAACTATAAATTCTAATTTGTTTTAGTAGATATGCAACCTCCTACTAGAAGAAAAAAATATCATCATTGAAGTTTCTTAAGAGTGCAAAAATATAAAATATTTTGGTATATAAATTTTAATGTAAGATACATCGATTAATTTTTTAAAATAAGAATATAATAATAAAAAAAGAAACCAAAGGCGGAGGAATACGTTCTATTATGGAACAGATGTTTTTTGAATTATTTTAGGACTTATATTTTATTTATTTATTAATTTTCATTACATCATCACTTATCACATTTTCTATATTATTTTTCTTCTTTATCTCTTTTGGGCGTGAACGTAATCCGATCTTCATACAACCATAGATCTTCAAGAACTCAATTCAACTAAAAAACGGCGCACACACGCGTGTCGTTTATACCAATTAGCTTCACCTCCATACGTGTCGTTTCCTTCTCCAATTCCCCTTTTATAACAACTAGGGTTTTTATTGTCCGAAAAACAAATTGGCAGTGATAAAATCGGGTTTGTATATGATGAATTTGACAAATTCTGATCCAAGATCAAGTTTTTAGTCGAATTCGCATTCTGGGTCAGTAAAATCTTAGAGTTTTACATTATGGGTGCTAATTTTTCTTCATGTGTATGTGATGGTGATTCTACTTCAGTGAGACCAAGACTTGGTGATATACCTGAGAGTTGTGTAGCATTGGTTTTGATGTATTTAGATCCACCAGATATATGCAAGTTAGCACGATTGAATAGAGCATTTCGGGATGCTTCTTTTGCTGATTTTGTTTGGGAATCGAAGTTACCTTTGAATTATAAGTTCATCATGGGTAAAGCTATGGAGGATGGTGATGATGCTTCTGTTGCTGAATTGGGGAAGAGGGATATTTATGCAAGACTTTGCAATCATAATTTGTTTGATAATGGAACTAAGGTAAGTTATGATGGCACATTAACTCGAATAAAGAAGATCTCTATTTCTCTAAAGAAATAGAAAGTTATGTAATCTGAATTTGTGTATAAAATGTTTTTAGATAATTTATAGGGTAACCATATGATTTAACTCAAGTGGTTTATGAACTTCGGTTAAGGTCGAACTGATCAGAAGTATCCGCCTTCATGCGTGATTCAAACAATCAACTGGCCAAATTTTACTTACCTCTGGTTGGAACACCAGATTAGTTGGAAAGTGAACGGTTAAGACCAAAAAACATCCTCTACAGCATTGGCCATAGTGCATCTGCTGCAGAGCCCTTATATTTATATCTAATAGATTAAGGGCTCATTTGTTACATGTTATAAAAAAAGTGATTCTAAAGATTATTTTTTAGATTTTAAAGAAAAGTATTAGTTATATGTGTTTCCCTGCCGTGATAAAAATCACTTTTTTTTTAAAATAGTGATTATAAAAAATGATTTTTTTAAAAGCTACTAAAAACAGCTTTTCATTTAAGCAGTTTTTAGATTTTTTTTCTCAGATTCTCTGTTTTTCAAAAAGTTGTAACAAAGAGATGAAAACTTTTCAAAGTGGTTATTTTGTAGAATCCAACTTAAATTCAATGGCTCTGTAGTGGCTGTACGATCCGGCTGTTGTGGAAGATCCATACTCAAATAAAAGCCCATTAATATCACCAATTCAATAAACATGTGCTTTTTATACTTATACACATAAAAACATAGTATTGGAAAGACAAGTAGAGGATGTCCACTCTATTAAGTCACGACATGATTTTTCAAGTGCTAGATGTTTATTTGTCAAAAATGTTACTTTGGTTTAGGAAATTTGGCTAGACAAGAGGACTGGTGGAGTTTATTTGGCAATTTCTTCGAAAGCGTTAAGGATTACAGGGATAGATGATCGCAGATATTGGAATCACATTTCGACCGAAGAGTCAAGGTGAGAGTATTGTAAGTGAAATTATGTTACTTGTGCCAATATAATAGAACTTGCTACACCTTGACTCTGTGCTATGCTGTGTTTTCATCTTTAAGAATGGAAATTAAAAACATTTGTTGCTGATTTTTTTTCACCCTTTGATAGATTGATTCCACTGTATTGGACTTACTTTCTTGCTCGGTTAGTTATGAAGATTGAAAAATGGAATATTCACACTTTTCCAACTCTTGTTTACAAAGGTTATGATCTAATACCAATTCTCTTGCGGATATGGATTGCATAGTCGCAATCCCCCACAGTCACGCAATTGGGAGAATCACCACCATTCATGCTAGACTTGATGGCTCATATCGTAGTATATTTGATAACTTAGTTTCAAACCACATATTGTTATCAATGGTCAATATCCCCATATAGTCACTTTTATCAAATCATATTTTATGAAATCAATTCTAGTCAAAATCACATTTGTCAAATGTTCATCAAACACATGGTCGGTTTTAGGATTTGGTCACCTTTTGATATTAGAGTCTTATAAATTCCATAATCCCTTTTTTATTTTATTTTGGAAAAAGTTCTATTATAACATATTTATATACATTATAAGAGCACCAGAATATGGTGGAACATGATATAATATACTCTTGTTGTTTGTGTATGAATAGGTTCCATACAGTTGCTTATCTTCAACAAATCTGGTGGCTTGAAGTGGAAGGCGATATTAATTTCCAATTTGCACAAGGGATATACAGCGTGTTCTTCAAACTTCACCTTGGCAGGTCATCCAAAAAGCTCGGTCGTCGAGTTTGCAAGACGGAGCACATCCATGGCTGGGCTGCAAAACCTGTAAAGTTTCAGCTGATGACTTCTGATGGTCAACGTGTCATATCCCATGCTCATTTGGATAATCCAGGACAATGGATCCTCTACCGTGTAGGAAACTTTGTTTCGAAGAATTCGAACGATTTGATGAAGATCAAGTTTTCATTGACTCAAATAGATTGCACTCATACAAAAGGTGGTTTGTGTGTAGACTCTGTGCTTATATGCAATAGTGGTGAGGTAAGAAAAGAAATGTAAATTATTTTTTGTTGGTAGAAAAATTGAGTCATCCAAGTCGTCTTAGCGATTTTGGTTTCGAGAAGCTCATTAAAAGCTTCCCAATGTATATGTTTTGTTTCTTTGATAAGATAATGTTTCAAGGTGTGACTTGTGGATTTCTTCTATTGTTGATATTGGGAATTGATTGTTGTGTTTCCTCAAAGAATGGAATGGTTCATGTGTTTCTCCTTCATTCTCTATGGGCTCTTGTTACCCTTAAAAATGTTTACAAGTGCTAACTCTTTTTCTCACCATCTAATAGCTGGACTTAAATTATTAAGTTGACTTAATTACTTTTGATAATATATTTTAACATATTCACAAATATTCACAAAAATAGTCTCTTTATTTTAAAATTAAACTTTTTGATTCTTCTATTTTTACATTTGTTGCAGTTTTGGTCTCAAAGTAATTTTTACTTTAAAAATAATAATTTTTAGCCTAAAAAATGTGATGTTTTGCCCGATAAGTGAAGTTTTTACGGTCTTTTATTCTTAATTTATGAGTGTTAATCATTCTACATTATCGTATCATATGACACGTTATTTAAAATATCTTATATCGTCATTTTTTAATTAAAAATCATAAGGAGAGACCAAAATTGTCAGACTTTTAAAATAAATACAATGATAAAAACTAAACTTTTCTATGTAATCTACTAACGTTAAGATATATGAAGTATGAATAATTTTAAAATGAAGTATCTATATCTGATATTTCACCTGTATCGGTACTCATACCGTACACAATACTCTATTTTTTCTCATTATTTCATTGCGAGTGAAATTAATAATTTTTTTTATATATTAATATAATATTATTTGTGTCTTTAAGTTTATTTGTTGTTGTAATTAAACATAATTTTTTATTTTTTAAACTTGTATTATTATTTTATATTGTAAATTGAAACAATTTAACTCTATTAAAAAAAATTATGTTTTTTGTTCACGTACTTATACCTTAGATTTTTCTTAAAATATTGTATATACATGTAATGTATGTACCATACCGCACATGTAACTATGCATAGGTTAAAATTCTATTGTCTAAAAATAGCATTATTCTATATTTTCCGCACCGACTTAGACAACAACTAACCAAAAAGAATAAAGTTTCTCCCTCATAACTCTTGCCACCATTAACTAAACTTGCAAACTAAAAAGCATGGTTGGATGACAAGTTCATCATTGCTTTGTTGATACCTAACTATTGCAAAACCTCCTTCCAGATATGTCTAAAACAAAGACACTCAAAAAACAAATGTTGTACTAATTCTTGCATGCCACAGCCACCGCACAACTGAAGATCAACAACAACAATACGTCGCCAAATCAGTTTGTCCTCGATTGACAATCTATTACACAATAGACATCACACAAACAAATATATTTTCAATGATACCATCATATTTCAAATAATATCATATGCAGGAAAAGAGTGTGCTACCATCATCTTGTCATATCAAATTGTAAGTTTCTTTGAGAAAATAACTTCCACCATGACAATGAATTCAAACCCGAGAATTAGGGACATTCTCATGCAAAACTACATTAGCTAAAGAATCCCTATATTCCAACATCAACTCCTCTTCTCCACCCAAATAATCTTCTCCTCCAGCTCCACCCCTTACCATCCATACCAACCTCACACCTAAACATATCAACCACTGAATCCTCCTTATTAACAATCGAACTATAAAGTCTTCTAAAACGCTCATTAAGAGCACCTCCCTTCAACCAAAACTCAGAACAAAAACGAGCCTCAGCCCCATTTCCATGTACCTTGTGCAAATTTGTATCAAACCAATTACCAACCTCACTCCCTACCACTTCTTGAATAGAAAATAAATCTTTCCACCAAACCGAATTTCTACCGTACCTCACCACTGAAACACCAGACACTGACCCATATTTATTGGCTAATACTTTAAACTACAACCTCTCTCTTTCATTACTCACCCTCCAACACCATTTACACAGCAAAACAATATTAAAAAAAAAAAAAATTTCAAACCCCCTAACCCTCCATTTTCTTTTGGCAAACACACCTTTTCCTATTGAACGTCTACTGCTTAAAAATTGGAACAACATTATAAAACACTAATTATAATTTTATGTGTAAATCATACATGGAACATATTTTAGTAATCAATCAATTAGTTAAAAGAGAAATATACATTTCATTAGTAGTTTGTATCTTTAATATTTTAAAAAAATTTTAATTTAAGAAGATAATTATAAAAAAAGTAATTATAATTACTATATAAATTATTCACGAGATAAATATTTGTCATTGCTCAATCAATTAAAAATTTGTCTTCCACGAATCAATTGTCAAAAGAGTATATAAATTTTATTAATAGTGTATCTCTTAAACACCTAATAGATAAAAAAAAAATAAAGGAAATTATAATACAATATTATAATTCACTATAAAAATCATACACGGAAGAAATATTTGTTACAATTCAGTGGTATGAGTTTGACTATGTAACGTTAAGGGACATAATTTTAATTTCATGTGGGATAGTTATAAAAGGCAATTAGTCCCACCGGTATTAATAATTATTTTTTCTTTCCCACTTTTTTTAAAAAAAGATATACGGAACAAATGTTTGTCCTATGTCAATTAATTAAATAGTTGTCTTCTATGAACCAATTGATGAAAAGAGAAATAATTTTTTTATTAGTAGTGTATTTCTTAAATATCTTGTTGAAATTCAAGTGTGAGTTGTAACACCCTGAGTTTTAAACACAGCGCGAGTGTATTTTTTTTTTTTAGAATAATTGAGTAAAAGGATTTTTCCAAAATTAATATCAAGGGAATTAAAATAAAATCAGTTCATTTCAAAGGTTATCACCTGGCCTGTGGCCACTAATTAGTGTTAGAGTGCAGAATAATACAGCGGAAAAAGTAATACATTAATTCCCAAAATAAAATTGCATTTCCCAAAATCAAGACCATATACAAAAGTCTAGACTGATCATGCACTAAGCTACAGTAGCACGGTCTCCACCGTATCCTCTATAAGTCTCGTCTTCAGCCAACCGTCCATCCCTCTGCGTTGTCCACGTAGACTCTGTACGTAAAAATCAGGGAAAACTAACGACGTTTCCGTCGTTAGTGTATCCGTCGGTAGGACGGGTTCGGGTAACATCTGAGGGCAAAGCCCAATTTCCACAATATAATGGCAAGGGTCACCGACCGAAATTAACAAATATTCACATAGCATATATTGCACAACAACAATTATAATCATGGTATAGCATATGATGATGAGGAAAATAATAATGCTCATTTGAAATTTAATGACATATATGCCTTTTCAAAAACAGCAACCAATCATTATGAAATATGTGGTAAGTACAAGCAACATCTCAGCAAAACACAATCATTAAATCAGAATTTCTGATTCTGGACAGTACTCACACACATTCAATTTTCCACTCATTCATCATATAATCAAACGTGACCCACCGATCAATACCTCAATGCAATATGTATATGCTCATGTATACCATTTCTTGGAATCACCAAGGTGCAGTCGCTCAACAGACCAGCACATTATGTTTGACTTTAACGGCCCTCAAGACCAAGGTGCAATCGCTCAACAGATCAGCACCCAGTGCAGACGCTCAACAGTCCAGCACTCGTGCAGTCGCTCAACAGACCAGCACGTTTGACATATACCAAGGTACAATCGCTCGGCAGATCAGTACCTAGTGCAGACGCTCAACAGTCCAGCACTCGTGCAATCGCTCAACAGATCAGCACGTGGCTGCGCATTTCAGGGTACAGACGCTCAACAGTCCAGTACCAGTGCAGACGCTCAATAGTCCAACACTCGTGCAATCGCTCAACAGATCAGCACGTGGTTACTCATTACTCTATGGCCCATCGCGAGTACCACTTGACTATGCAATGCATGAATATGCAGTGTTTCACTTCTCTAGAAACAGAATGCAACAACAGAAAATTCATGCTTCTCATCATGTTTAAAATATTTCAGCACAGTCAGAATTAACATCATCACAATCATGATTAAACAATCCACTAATCATTAACACTTTGAAAGATTTTCCCAGACTCTTAAAAATTCAATCACAGAGTTTAAAACTGCAGATTTCTGGGATTTTACGAATCTGTATTCGAATACGGCTCCTTTGTATTCGAATACAGAAGCTAAAAATAGTGCAGAATGACACTCTGTATTCGAATACAGCCCTCTGGTATTCGAATACAGAGGCAATCTTAGTGCACACAACCTCATCTTTCACTACATCAGTAAAGTCTCAAAACTTCATCTCTACAACTTCAAAACATCACCAAAAATTCCATTTTAATTCACCACAACAATCCCAACATTCCCCAAACATTCAGGGTTTACAAAACACTCTTAAAAACTTGAAATTTTTGGAAGTTCGAATTTGTATTCGAATACAGACCCCTTGTATTCGAATACAGAAGCCAAAAACTGCAATTTTAACATTCTGTATTCGAATACAGCATGCCTGTAGTCGAATACAGAAGACAAAACCTTGAAAAATTTAATCTTTTCTTCCAGATCCTTAAAGGTTTTCAATTCTTCATCCTCTTCTCTTCAAAGATATTTCAAGAACTCCATTTAAAATCACTTTAATCCTTCTCAAAGTTCCCAACACTTTAAAATTCACAAGGTAGAGTTTAAAACTTGATTTTCTAGAAAACACGAATATGTATTCGAATACAGCTTCCTTGTATTCGAATACAGAAGCTAAAAACAGTGCTTC
Organism: Cicer cuneatum; assembly: GCA_037974295.1. NCBI lineage: Eukaryota > Viridiplantae > Streptophyta > Magnoliopsida > Fabales > Fabaceae > Cicer > Cicer cuneatum. The sequence continues at coordinate 63,143,980 of JBBPBO010001985.1, read as the reverse complement.
TGGAAAAAACACGAATCTATATTCGAATACAGACCCACTGTATTCGAATACAGAAACTGAAACAAGTGAAAATTTGCATTCTGTATTCGAATACAGCATGCCTGTAGTCGAATACAGATGCGAATACAGTGTTAAAATCCCACTTCTGTATTCGAATACGACATGTTTGAAAAATCCTTTCTCTGTATTCGAATACAAGTTTGAAAACTTTAAGTAAAACAGAAACCTGGAAGGTTGTATTCGAATACACACATGTCGTAGTCGAATACACCTTCGAAAACCAGTAATTTTTCAACCCTTTTCAAACTGTTTTCTTTTAAAAACAAACAACCAACCTCAAAACAGATTCAACACTTTTTCCAGACAATACTTTCCTCATTAAAAATCCATTTTCTTTTTAAAACATCAACATCCCCAGTATCATTTACACAGAAACAGAAACAGAATGGTCAATCATCAAAAACATCCAGATTTTCAAACCATCAGAACAACACATAGCATTTCAGCTTTCTCAATATCAAAATAACATGCAAGCATTTCAGCTTTCACACACATCAGAATAACTTGCAAGCATTTCAGCTTTCACACACATCAGAATAACATGCAAGCATTTTAGCTTTCACACACATCAGAATAACATGCAAGCATTTCAGCTTTCACACACATCAGAATAACATGCAACATCACAGAGCAAAATGCATTTTTGCATTCCAAAACCATTTTCAAAACAGTTTTATGAACATGCATTTTTTAAATCATGTTTGAAATAACATTCAAGACATTTTCCACTCTCCCACATAAACAGCACAACCTCAGTGCATTCAGCTCAAAACAGAAATCATCATAGAGCTTTTAAAACGTCAAAAATGCATTTTTTTTCCATTTCTTTCAAGCATAGGCAAACCAGTTTCAAAACAGTCATGAAAACACTAGTAATGCCATGAAATTTATGCACTTACAGCCCTAATGCAACTAGAAAGTGGAAGGTGCCCTTACCGTTGTTGCGTGTTCTGCTTCTGCTCAAGTGTGTGCGTCAAAATGGTGAAACTGCAACTGGTGTTTGCTGCTGCGAAACTGGGTTCTTTAACTCCGTAATGGTGTGGGGATTAACTTTTGTACTGGGGTTTGGGTGTTTCAGTGTTTGGATGTTCCAGTAATGATACTTTGAAGAGTTCCCTCTCTTCTTCTTTTATAACCGTGATTGGAAATGGGAAGGCAGAAAACAGAGGCAAAATGGGAGGGAAAAATGGGTTACTATTACATGCAGTATGGGCAGCAAGGAAGGAGAGTTGGTGTTCTGAATTCACCATCATGCTCACCGTACTTATACGCTTTTGGTGGTGCCACATCACCCCAAAATAATATTAAAATAAGGCTGGGTTCTTCAGCACTTAATTACCTTGTAATTAGCCACTAATCCTCAATTAATTGTCCAATTAATTTAATTACTCATAATTAAATTAATTTAACCTTCACCCCATAATTTTTATTTCATCCTCCAAAAATAAATATTTATATATATATATATATATATATATATATATTCACTCAAACATACATATATTAAATATTTTACAATTATCCCCAAAAATACAATTAAAATTAATTCCATAATTTTAATTAAAAATTAAGGGTCTTACATGAGTGATCAGTCTCACGTCGATAAGGAATGGAGAAAATGTTGGATATATAAGAGAGGCGACCCATATACTCATTTCTTTAAGGTTTTGGGTTGAGATGTAATATCAAGGTCTCTTATAGATCTTGGACATTTAGCTCATTGCTACTCTCTTGTGCCCCTGGACTCCCCAATAGGTATAGTGTCAAAGTCTTTTGTGGTCATAAAGTATTTGACCTATTGTTGCTCTCGTGTCCTCGGATCCCCACAAGTGATATTAGAGTCATGATTCGGCTTGATGGGGGAACGAGAGTGGATCTTGGTGCTGAATCCTTGTATAAAAAGTATTCCTAACGGTGTAATCAAGAGGCGGGTCCCGTTGGTAATAATAGCAATGCAATTATATGAGTAAGAGACTCACACCTGAGGAAGAGAATGTTAAGTTCAATTGTGAGTGGTTAAGTCCACACCGGCTAATAACGCGTTAAATGTTGAATATATAATAGTGATGACTCGTATATCTAATGTTTTAAAGTTTTGAGTGAAGATGTAATGTCAAAGTCTCTTAAGACAGTTGCGGAGTTTGAATAAATATTTTTGGGGTGCACCTGTTTAGAATAGACAGAGTTATAGCTATAACATATTCCTTCAGTTCAATCAGGTTAAAATTATAAAATTAACACTAGATTTTTTATACACTTTTTAAACTACAATGAGAAAATTAATATTTAATTAATTATAAAATCCTTAAATACAATATATTTAAGATAATTCTATTGATATAGTCTAATGATTTCATTCATATATCAGTGGTCAATTTTAAATGAATTGAAATCATACTCAAATAAATAGAGATTAAGTTGATTTGATCTGATCCAAATTGAATTCGAAGACATAAAAAATCAATTTAATTGATTTTGATTTTATTTTGTGGGTTTATTAGATCATTAGTTTGACTTTTTTATATATCTAAACAAAACTCAAAACACATACAGCTGAAATTTAAGTCGAAAGATGTAATGCATTTTTTTAATTAATATATTTTGTAATTTTTATAGATTATTTATTTAAAAAAAAAATTGGTAGGACATTAGTGTGGCCGTGACCACCATATGTCCCTATTTCACTAGTGTCTTGAGATCCTAAAACATTTGACATGTTGAAGGGGGTCATAAGATAGGAGGGATGATGTTCTGATTTCACCATCATGCTCACCCTACTTATAGGCTTTTGGTGGTGCCACCTCACCCCAAAATAATGTTAAGATAAGGCTGAGTTCTTTAGCACTTAATTACCTTGTAATTAGCCACTAATCTTCAATTAATTGTCCAATTAATTTAATTACTCATAATTAAATTAATTTAATCTTCATCCCATAATTTTTATTTCATCCTCCAAAAATAAATATTTATATATATATATATATATATTCACTCAAACATACATATATTAAATATTTTACAATTATCCCCAAAAATACAATTAAAATTAATTCCATAATTTTAATTAAAAATTAAGGGTCTTACATTACTCCCCCCTTAAATTAGTTTCGTCCTCGAAACTACATATCAGTAAACAACTGAGGATATTGTTCCCTCATCTTACTCTCCAGTTCCCAAGTCGCGTCTCCCATAGTCGGATTCCAAATCACTTTGACTAGTGGGACTTCCTTGTTCGTCAACTGTTTAATCTTCCTGTCTTCAATCCTTACAGGCAATACTTCAAAAGACAGGTTGTCCCTCAGCTGAATTGTATCTGGCTCGATCACATGTGACGGGTCTGCAATGTATTTCCTTAGCTGCGATAAATGAAATACGTCATGAATATTGGATAGTATTGGAGGTAAAACAATCCGATAGGCCAATGGTCCAATACGCGCAGTAATCTGGTATGGTCCAATAAATTTCAGAGTCAACTTTCTTGACTTAATAGCTCTGCCAACACCAGTTGTAGGCGTGACCCTTAGAAATACATGATCACCCTGCTCAAATTCCAAGGGTCTGCAACGCTTGTCCGCGTAACTCTTCTGACGATCTTGTGAAATCTTCATTTTCTCTTGTATCCTCTTGATTTTCTCCGTAGTTTGTTCCACCATCTCAGGTCCAACAATCATACTCTCTCCGTCCTTATACCAGCATAAGGGCGTCTGACACTTGCGTCCATACAAAGCCTCACAGGGTGCCATTCCAATACTTGCGTGAAAACTGTTGTTATAAGTGAACTCAATCAATGGCAGTACCTCATCCCAGTTCCCTCTGTCATCCAACACACATGCTCTCAATAGATTTTCCAAGGACTGATTTGTTCTCTCAGTTTGTCCGTCTGTTTGTGGATGGTAGGCTGAACTCAATTTCAGTTTTGTTCCCAAAGTTTCATGCAACGCTTCCAAAAGTGAGATGTGAACTTTGGGTCACGGTCCGATACTATACTTGATGGAACGCCGTGTAACCTCACAATCTCAGCGATGTAGATTTCCGTCAACTTATCTACCTTATAAGTGGTTCTTACCGGCAAGAAATGAGCGGACTTTGTCAAACGATCCACGATTACCCAAATTGAATCATTCTTCTTCCTTGTCTTGGGCAGTCATGTTATGAAATCCATGGAAATACTGTCCTACTTCCACTCTGGTATGTCCAAAGGTTGCAGCATTACAGCAGGCCGTTGATGTTCCACTTTCGCTTTCTAACAAGTCAAACAAGCTGATACATATTCTGCCACATCCCTCTTCATTCCTAGTCACCAGAAATTCTGCCTTAAGTCCTGGTACATCTTGGTTGCTCCAGGATGAATACTCAACTTACTCTTATGAGCCTCTTCCAAAATTGCTCTTCTCATTTCTACAGCTTTCGGTACACAAACCCTTCCGTTACATCTCAGAATATCATCTGTTCCGATGCTGAATTCAATGGTCTGTCCTTGCGCTATCAGATTCCTCTTTTCTTGGATCAATGCGTCATCTTGCAAGTTTGCAATCTCCTCCAGTAATCCATTCGAGATTGTTATCATTCCACACTTAATCATTCCTGGTGCAAACTTTACGTCCAAATGTAGATCTCTAAATGCTTCCCACAACTCCTGTTGTCTGGCCATAATCATTGAAGATACTAACACGCTTTTCCGACTCAATGCGTCAGCCACCACATTGGCTTTTCCAGGGTGGTACTGCAATGAAAAGGCAAAATCCTTGAGAGTCTCCATCCATCTTCTCTGACGCATGTTCAATTCCTTCTGATCGAACAGATACTTCAAGCTTTTATGGTCGCTGAACACCGTGAATGTGCATCCAAATAGGTAGTATCTCCAAACCTTTAACGCAAACACTACTGCAGCCAGTTCCAAATCATGAGTGGGGTAGTTCCGTTCATGAGTTTTCAATTGTCTTGAGGCGTAAGCTACAACTTTCTTGTGTTGCATCAAAACACATCCCAAACCTTGGTGAGATGCATCGCAGTAAACTTCATATGGTTCCTCTGGCTGTGGCAATACTAACACTGGTGAGGTTGTCAACTTTTCCTTTAGCAACTGAAAACTCTCCTCACACTTCTCCGTCCATGCAAACGGTTGATTCTTCCTGGTGAGTTGTGTCAGAGGAGCTACAATCTTAGCAAATCCTTCAATAAATCTCTTGTAGTATCCTGTTAGTCCGACAAAACTCCTTATGTCCGTGACAGTCTGGGGCTGTTTCGAGGCAAGAATTGTCTCAATCTTTGCCGGATCGATAGCGATTTCTTCTTTCGTTATCACATGTCCCAAAAAGTTCACTTCCTTTAGCCAAAAGTCGCACTTCGATAAATTGGCATACAGTTGCTTCTCGTGTAAGACTTCAAGAACTTGGCGTAAGTGCTCTTCATGTTCTTCTTCATCCTTTGAATAAATCAAAATGTCATCGATGAATACCACCACGAACTTATCCAAAAACGGGCTGAATATCCTATTCATATAATCCATAAATATTGCTGGTGCATTCGTAACTCCAAAAGGCATAACGAGATATTCATAGTGTCCGTAACGAGTCCTGAAAGCAGTCTTCTGAATATCTCCTTCTCTTACTCGAATCTGATGGTATCCCGATTTCAAATCAATCTTTGTAAATACTGCTGCTCCCCTCAATTGGTCCATCAAATCATCGATGCGTGGTAATGGATAACGATTCTTGATAGTCACCTTGTTAAGTTGCCGATAATCCACACATAAACGTGAACTTCCATCCTTCTTCTTAACCAACAACACCGGAGCTCCCCAGGGTGACACACTTGGTCTGATAAATCCTTTCTCCAATAATCCTTCAATCTGACCTTTAAGCTCGCTTAATTCCAATGGCGACATCCGGTACGGCGCAATGGAAATAGGTCCAGTTCCGGGGGTAATCCTGGAATTTCTGTCGGAAATACGTCCGGATATTCTTTGACTAACATCACATCTTCTATGTTCACATCTATCTTGGTCTCCATGTTAGCCAATGATAAAAATTCCTGAGTTCCTTCTCTTAGTGATACTCCGAGTTGGTTAGCAGCCAAATACCGAACGACTCGAGGTTCAGGGAAAAGAACCAATTTTCGAGCGCAATCCAAAACTACGTAATTATAGGTCATCCAATCCATACCGAGAATGATCTCGAGTGATTGTAGGGGTAAACATATTAGATTGACCAAGAAATCTCTATTCTGTATCGTTACGGTACAGTGTAAACATGCATAGTTTACAGTCAAAGTCTTAGCAGGTGTAGAAACAACCAAATCAAAAGGCAAAGCAGACACAGACAACTTCAAACGATGCACACAATCCATAGCAATGAAAGAATGGGTTGCCCCCGAATCAAAAAGTGCAGTTAGTGTGTTACCTGCAATCTTGCAGTCTTGCTGGATTAAATTTTGAGCTTGTCTTCCAGCTTCAGCACCCATGTGGTAAACGTGGCCTCTAGCAGTGGGACGAGTAGCCCTAGTCGCGTTCACAGTTGGCTCCACCTTAGGCACCCGGCAATCCCTCGCCACGTGTCCTGGCTTGTGGCAGTTGAAGCACAACAAATCCTTCACAGTACAAGCAGTTGCAATATGTCCTTCCTTCCCACAGCGATAACACCGAACTCCTTGTCCTAATTGTCGTCCAAAGCTCTGGTTTCCCGGCCGATTATGGCCTTTCTTGCTGTTTGGTGGCCGGTTATACGGCTTGGCAACTTGCTTCCCTTTATTGTTCTGGCTATGTACTCGACTAGGCCCTCCAGAGTTAAAGTTCCCTCCTCTGTTGGCCCTCCGGTTCTTCATCTCTTCCACCTCTCTACACTTCTCTACTAGCACTTGGAAACGTTGTATTCCCAAAGGTAGGACCGAATCTTGGATTTCGTACTTCAATCCATTCTGAAAGCGATGACACATGAACTGTTCATCGACTTCTTCCCGGAAGAATCTGAAGTGTCTGGACAGCGACTCAAACTTAGCTGCGTACTCTCATACTATCATATTCCCCTGGTACAATTTCAGAAAGTCATCCCCCAACTTGGTCCTAGTGCTCATTGGGAAGTACTTGTCTAGAAACTTCTTTTTGAATGACTCCCAGGTCACTTCCTCTTGAGCTGACCCCATCAGCAATCTCGTACTCCTCCACCAATACTCTGCATCCCCTATCAGCAGGTACGTGGAATAGTTTGTTGGAACCAAGTTGGTTCTAAGTACTTAGGATTTTGATGCTTACAAATGTACTCTATGTAAACGTATTTTGTACTTTGAATTATTAAGTTAAATGCCCCAGAAACTGAAGGAATCAGAAGCAGTGATCAAAGGATTCCAGAAAAATGAATTCTGGAATGACCAGAAGATACTCTAGGAATGTCAAAACATGACCAGAAGATATCTTTGATGGCCCAGATCAGAAGGAATAAAAATCCGAAAGAAACATGGATCATACCATTGGAAAGCCTGCCAGAAGGAGAGTTGTTCTAGACAAACAGGAATCAAATATCAATTTTATTCTAGAAGGTATTCTGACCAGAAGATGGCCTGGCAGTGAAAAATTACACAGCCCAGACTTGTTCCAGACTTGACTAGAAGGTATGTTTATGAGTCCAGAACAAGAGAATCAATCCAGATTTGGCCCAGACCATAAGATGGCATGATTCAGGGCATGGAACTAAGTCCAGAACAAAAGAAATGAGTTCCAGAATCAACCCAGACCTGGTCCAAAATCAAAAACAAAATGTCCAGACTGAAATATTTTTTGATCAAGTTTATTTCAGTTTGTTCCACACCAAATTCCAGAATCTGTCCATATCAGAGTAAAAATATCCAGATCAATGGTTCAGAAATAATTTTTTAGAGTCCAGTGATGGTCCAGATCAGAAAATCAGACCATGGCCCAGTGGTGGCCGAAATCAGAGGGACAGACTGTGCAGTCCAGCAAAGGCCGAATTTAGAGGATTTTAGCATATCAGGTGTGTGGTCCAGGAATGGCCGAAATCAGAGGATCACAGCATATCAATTAGGTTGGTCCAGTTGTGGACTATCGCATGAAGATCCAATGGTGCAGATTTGATCATGGGAATTAATGGTGAAGATCTCATGTTATTTTTATCAAAGTATTACAAAAGATTTGTTATAAAAATAAAGTGGAGTAGCATGGAAATCAGGAGCTGTGGCGGGAAGGAACCAACAGATTTAATTGGCTAGTTATTTTGAAAGAGAATCTAAAGATATGTTTTTTATTTAAATAAAGCCCAATTGGTCAAGTTATTTTTGCAAGAGAATCCAACAAGATTCAGCTCGAAATTAAGCTTGGAAGAGGCCCAAATCTGCATCTATAAAAGGAGGCTCAAGGCAGAATACTTAGCATCGAAAATCACAAAAGAGTCATGCACTTCCAAAGCAACCACTCTCAAATTTTCATATAAGTCAATTGTGAGTTTCAGCTTTCAAGAAGCAAGTACTCGGTTATTTTCTTTCCACTGTGGCAAATCTAAGTTGTTGAAGTAGAGTCTACAATCTGAGGGAGTCAGTAGAGGTAGCAGGTTACTTGGCAATTAGATAGGGTTGTATCTAAGTTGTTGAAGTAGAGTCTACAAACTGAGGGATTCAGAAAGGGTAGCAAGGTACTTAGCAATTAGATTCATAGTGTTGTGAATTCTTCTACAATCTGGGGTGTCAGATTGGCTGAAGAACAGGAGTTGTTTTTCCTCAAAGAAGTCTAGGATTGTTAGACTATTTGAGAAGACTGACTTGGAGGGTCAGTAGCAAGGTTGTAATTCAAGGTTGAATTAGTGAAATCCTTCAAGGCGAAGGGACTGGACGTAGCCTCGTTAACGGTGAACCAGTATAAAATCTGTGAGTTTTTATTTTTATTTTATCCGCTGCTAACTCTGTTTTAATTATACATCAAGTTTTGTTTTGAAAGTATTAAAACAGGAAAAGTATTCAAGTTAAGGCAAACACAATTCAACCCCCCTTCTCGTGTTTGCACCTTCAATTGGCATCAGAGCTCGGTCTCAAGGCTGAACACTTAACAGTGTTTGAGGAAAGGTTCAAGGGGCTCAATATGGCAGAAGAATTGGGAAACAACATCAACAGACCACCACTGTTTGATGGAGAAAGGTTTGAGTATTGGAAGGACAGAATGAGAAGCTTTGTCATATCTCAAGATCCTGAACTATGGAAGATGATAGTCAGAGGATACACTGCACCTACTGATCCAGAAGATCCAACTAAGAAACTGGATATGTTTGATATGAAACTAGATCAGATCAGATTACACATACTTCATCACAAGTCCAGAACCATGATGGTCAGTGCAATCACATTCAAGGAATTTGATAGATGCACAAATAAAGAAACAACAAAGAGTATATTTGATAGTCTGGTTCTGACCTATGAAGGAACCAAGCAGGTTCAACAAACAAAGGCTAACATATTGGTCAGAAAGTATGAGCTGTTCAAGATGGAAGAGGATGAAGACATTGACACAATGTTCTGCAGGTTCCAGACTTTGGTATCAGGACTGAAAATATTAAACAAAAGCTATACCACTGAAGATCATGTCTGGAAAATTCTGAGAAGTCTTCCAAAAAGGTGGAGACCAAAGGTTACTGCAATTCAGGAAGCTAAGGATTTGAGTACCTTGAGGCTTGAAGATCTAATCAGCACACTTAGGTCTCATGAAATAGAACTGGAAGAAGATGAACCTAAGAAGAAGAAAAATCTGGCTCTGAAATCGAAACAGAAGAAAGCTGCAAAGGCAGAATCAGAATCAGAGGATAGTGATAGTAACTGTGATGATATGGCATACTTAACCAAAAAGATGGTTAAGATCTGGGAAAACAGGAAGAAAAGAAACTTCAGAAAGAAACATTACAGCAAGGATAAGGAAGAATCTGACAAAAAGAATATTGTTTGTTATGGATGCAATAAACCTGGACATATCAAGTCAGAATGTCCTAATCTGGAAAAAGGCAAACAGCATAAGAAAAGTTCCAGATACAGAAAGAAAGGTCTGATGGCTGCCTGCGATGTATCAGAATCAGAGGAAGAATCTTCTGATGAAGAAGAGGCAGAAACAGCAAAGATGGCTCACATCAGGTCTGCTTCTGGTCTTCATAAAAGCATGAATTCCAGAAGGAAAACAGGCAGAAGGAAGAATGATCGAAGGAATCATTCAGGCAAGTCTGGAAGGACATCAGAGGAAGCAATTCTGTCTCTGATGGCTCATACCTACTCAAGTTCTGAATACGGCTCAGACTTTGAAATAGAATCAGAAGATGAAGACGATGAGGTATTTTCTGATCTCTCTAAATCTGAATTGATTGAGACTTTAAAAGATTTATTAAATGCAAACAGTAAAAGATCTTTAAAACTGAAAACTCTTCAGGAAGATAAGAAAAATCTAACTAAAGAAGTCCAAGTTTTAAAGAATCAAAATTCTGAGTATGCAACTGAAAACAAAGATTTTAAAACTGATGTTGTAAGACTCAAGTCTGAAAATCAAACTCTCAAAAGTAATATTAGTTCCACTTTTGAAACTGTTTGTGAATCTGAAATGCATGAGCAAGTTTTTCAAAACTTTATTTCTAATGGAATGGAAATAAGTAAGTATGCATCTATGATTTATGGAAACAGTAACTCTGGAAAAAGAGATCTTGGTTTTACAGAAACAATTACTGAACCTAAAACTGTTCATTCTGATGGTTTAAGTGCTAAGAAAGGTCACTCTAAACTATGTTGTCCAATGGTAAAATCTGAACAAGATCAGAGAGCTGTTAAGACTAACAAACCTGGACCCAATCAGTTTTGGGTACCAAAAGATCAAATTGTCTATGTTGCAGATGTTCTGAGTAACCAGAAGGAGACACCAACAATGGTGTCGGGACAATGGATGTTGGCAACGCACAAGCAGAAGAAGGTTTATGTTCCAACATCTACCAAACAGAAGGCAAGTGACTCTGGTAGAAGAAGAACTGGTCAACACAATCAGAACCAGAACCAGAATCATAGGAGGAACAGGAAATATCATAGATATCACTCGAATCAGAACAAGAACTGGAACCAGAATCAGAACTGGAACCAGTATCAGAGGAACAACAACTGGAACCAGAACCAGAACTAGAACCAGTACCAGAAGCACAAAAACTGGAACCAGAACTTGAACCAGTATTAGAGGTACATGAACTGGAACCAGAACCAGAACTGGAGGCACAGAAACTGGTACCAAAATCAACACTGGAACCAGAATCAGAATCAGAATCAGTACCAGAACCAGAACCAGAACGGGTATCATAGGTTCAGGTATGATGATCAGAATTACTCTAATTATCATAATCAGAATAACTACAGGAATTATCAGAATCACCAGAACCGTCAAGGTTATCAGAATCATCAGATTCACCAAAGTTACCAGAACCAAAACATGTTCCAGAATCACCAGAGGAACATTTTGTATCAGCCAAAGCAGAAATATCATAATCAGGAGAGTTCTTCAAATACTCCAGTGAGATTCATCAAGACTACAAACCTGGAAGGGAATTCAAATTCCCTCATCCAAACCATGTAATCTCAGAACATATAGATTAGGAATCTGAAAATTAGAAGCAAGAGGATTTTCAGAGTAAAACTGAGGCTACATCTTGCTGTAAATACTATTATTATTTGATACTTATGCTTACTGTGATAACAAGAAGCTTGATCTTAACAAATCAAAGCTAGATAAGTATTCTGCAGGTTTTCAAAACATCAGAGGAACCAGGTGATTCACACGAATTGAACACTCAGAAGAAACAGCATTCTAGTGGTTTCAAAAACAAACAGAAACCACCAGAAGCAGAATTAATGGTTTGGCTGTACTAAGTTCATTTTTAAATTAATTGATTTATATTATGGTATATGAAAAACTGCTTGACAAATCAAAGCAAGATAAAGATAGTACAGGTTCATCAGAACCAAAGGGAGCAGAAGCAGAAGCAGAACGAATGGTTTGGCTGTATTGAGTTAAATTTTAACTTATTTGATTTGCATTATGTAGAATGACAAACTGCTTGATCTTAACAAATCAAAGCAAGATAAAAATAGTGTAGGGAGCAGAAGCACAAGAAACAGAAGTACCTAGAAAGGTAAAGGATACGAGCAAGTCAGCAACACATGACAAATCTTCAAAAGATAAATCTGATCAAGTCAGAAACAGCCAAGATAAGTCATAAGAGAAATCTGGATATTTACCAGAATCTAAAGCTGTTACAGATTCACCAGGACCAGAAGCTGATTCATCAGAATCAGAAGCTGTTACAGAACCAGAAGCTGATGCGAACCAAGCATTGTTGATGAAGTTTTGGCAGAGGAAGGTTGGATACTTGCAATGCAAGAAGAGTTGAATGAAATTCAAAGGAATGATGTTTGGGATCTGGTATCCAGACCAAACAGAAGCATTATTGGAACCAAGTAGGTATTCAGAAACAAATTCAATGAAAAGGGTGAAGTTGTAGCTCAAGGATACAGTCAACAGAAAGGTATAGATTACACTGCGACTTTTGTTCTAGTGGCCAAGTTAGAAGCAATTAGAATTCTCTTATCATTTGCTGCTAATCATGATATAATGCTGTATCAAATGGATGTTAAAAGTGCATTCTTAAATGGCTACATAAGTGAGGAAGTCTATGTCAAACAGCCCCCTAGATGTGAAATTCTGATTTTCCAGACCATGTTTTTAAACTCAAAAAAATCTTTATATGGTTTAAAACAAGCACCAAGGGCATGGTATGACAGACTTAGTAACTTTCTGCTTAAGAATGAATTTAATAGAGGCCAGATTGATAATACACTATGATATTCTGGTTATCCAAGTTTATGTTGATGATATCATATTTGGATCAACTAATGGCACTTTGTGCAAAGAGTTTTCTGATCTAATGCAAAAGGAGTTCCAAATGAGCATGATGGGAGAACTTAAGTTCTTCTTGGGAATTCAGATTCATCAAGGAAAATCAGGTATACTCATTCACCAATCAAAATATACTAAAGAACTTCTCAAAAAGTTCAAGATGAGTGACTGTAAGCCAATGGCCACCCCCATGCACCCAACCTGCTCACTTGAGAAAGATGAAACCAACCAAAAGGCAGACCAAAAAACATACAGAGCTGGAAAGGAAAAGTATAAGTGGCAACTGCACTTTGTTCTGTGATAACACTTCAGCCATAAACCCTATCTTACACTCTAGAGCCAAACACATTGAAATAAAACACCATTTCATTAGGGACCATGTTCAAAAAGGGACTTTGAGCATCCAGTTTGTGGACACTGATCATCAATGGGCTGATATCTTCACCAAGGCATTACCAGAAGATAGGTTCGAGTTCATTAAGAAGCATCTCATCATGACCTCCATATCTGACTAGCTCAAGTAGTCATCTTAGGAGTTTTTAAAATTTCTTGCAATTTTATTTTATGTCTTTTAATTTCAGTTTTTACTTTCTGTAATTTGTAAAGAGAAAAACAACAAATACAAAAATAGTAGGACCACTTTTTGGCTGATGACAAAAAGGGGGAGAAAGAGAGAGAGAGAGAAAGAAAGGAGAAATAAGTAGAAAAGGAGAGATAAAAAGAAAGAAGGAGAGAAAAAGAAAGAGAGAAAACAGAAGGAGTTGAAAAGGAGAGGAAACAGGGAGAGAGAAAAAAAAAGAAAGAAAAAGAAAGAGTGAAAACAGAAGGAGTTGAAAAGGAGAGGAAATGTGAAGAGAGAAAAAGAAAGAGAGCAAAAAGAAGGAGTTGAAAAGGAGAGGAGAAGAGAAGAAAAGAAAGAGAGAACAAAGAAGGAGTTGAAAAGGAGAGTATCAGACTTAGGGGGAGAGATTGGTCTGAGGGGGAGTAATTCAACGTCTTCGAGTCATAAGTTAGCAAAATAAGTTAAGGTTTTGTCATCATCAAAAAGGGGGAGATTGTTGGAACCAAGTTGGTTCTAAGTACTTAGGATTTTGATGCTTACAAATGTACTCTATGTAAACGTATTTTGTACTTTGAATTATTAAGTTAAATGCCCTAGAAACTGAAGGAATCAGAAGCAGTGATCAAAGGATTCCAGAAAAATGAATTCTGGAATGACCAGAGGATACTCCAGGAATGTCAAAACATGACCAGAAGATATCTTTGATGGCCCAGATCAGAAGGAATAAAAATCCGAAAGAAACATGGATCATACCATTGGAAAGCCTGCTAGAAGGAGAGTTGTTCTAGACAAACAGGAATCAAATATCAATTTTATTCTAGAAGGTATTCTGACCAGAAGATGGTCTGGCAGTGAAAAATTACACAGCCCAGACATGTTCCAGACTTGACCAGAAGGTATGTTTATGAGTCCAGAACAAGAGAATCAATCCAGATTTGGCCCAGACCATAAGATGGCATGATTCAGGGCATGGAACTAAGTCCAGAACAAAAGAAATGAGTTCCAAAATCAACCCAGACCTGGTCCAAAATCAAAAACAAAATGTCCAGACTGAAATATTTTTTGATCAAGTTTATTTCAGTTTGTTCCACACCAAATTCCAGAATCTGTCCATATTAGAGTAAAAATATCCAGATCAATGGTTCAAAAATAATTTTTTGAGTCCAGTGATGGTCCAGATCAGAAAATCAGACCATGGCCCAGTGGTGGCCGAAATCAGAGGGACAGACTGTGCAGTCCAACAAAGGCCGAATTTAGAGGATTTTAGCATATCAGGTGTGTGGTCCAGGAATGGCCGAAATCAGAGGATCACAGCATATCAATTAGGTTGGTCCAGTTGTGGACTATCGCATGAAGATCCAATGGTGCAGATTTGATCATGGGAATTAATGGTGAAGATCTCATGTTATTTTTATCAAAGTATTACAAAAGATTTGTTATAAAAATAAAGTGGAGTAGCATGGAAATCAGGAGCTGTGGCGGGAAGGAACCAACAGATTTAATTGGCCAGTTATTTTGAAAGAGAATCTAAAGATATGTTTTTTATTTAAATAAAGCCCAATTGGTCAAGTTATTTTTGCAAGAGAATCCAACAAGATTCAGCTCGAAATTAAGCTTGGAAGAGGCCCAAATCTGCATCTATAAAAGGAGGCTCAAGGCAGAATACTTAGCATCGAAAATCACAAAAGAGTCATGCACTTCCAAAGCAACCACTCTCAAATTTTCATATAAGTCAATTGTGAGTTTCAGCTTTCAAGAAGCAAGTACTCGGTTATTTTCTTTCCACTGTGGCAAATCTAAGTTGTTGAAGTAGAGTCTACAATCTGAGGGAGTCAGTAGAGGTAGCAGGTTACTTGGCAATTAGATAGGGTTGTATCTAAGTTGTTGAAGTAGAGTCTACAAACTGAGGGATTCAGAAAGGGTAGCAAGGTACTTAGCAATTAGATTCATAGTGTTGTGAATTCTTCTACAATCTGGGGTGTCAGATTGGCTGAAGAACAGGAGTTGTTTTTCCTCAAAGAAGTCTAGGATTGTTAGACTATTTGAGAAGACTGACTTGGAGGGTCAGTAGCAAGGTTGTAATTCAAGGTTGAATTAGTGAAATCCTTCAAGGCGAAGGGACTGGACGTAGCCTCGTTAACGGTGAACCAGTATAAAATCTGTGAGTTTTTATTTTTATTTTATCCGCTGCTAACTCTGTTTTAATTATACATCAAGTTTTGTTTTGAAAGTATTAAAACAGGAAAAGTATTCAAGTTAAGGCAAACACAATTCAACCCCCCTTCTCGTGTTTGCACCTTCATAGTTGACTTTCACCTCCTCCCGACAGTTAATCATCTCAAAGATCTTATCCATCTCTTGGATCCATTGGTCCGCTCTCTCTGGACCTTCATCACCTTTGAACTTGGGAGGATTATGGCGACGAAAATCCTCTAGTCCTCTAGATTCAGCAACGCGAATCTCTCTTTCTCTCTTTTCCAGATCGCGCTGAGTCTTGGCAGCCGTCTGTGCAGCAACAGACGCATCCATGATGTTCATTGCTTCAGCCATCCGATCTTCCCGGCTGACATTTGTTCTTGCGGTGTCATCTCTTCGGGGAGGCATTGTTTCCTACAAAACCATCATCACTTCAGTCACACCACAACTTACTCAAGACTTGACACTTTAACTACTTGCTTTTATGCATGATCAGCTAATAACTCAAAACAAATACTTTAAATCAGAGCTTTATCCCAAAACTTTAACCAAATGCTCTGATACCACAATTGTAACACCCCGAGTTTAAAACATAACGCGAGTGTATTTTTTTTTTTAGAATAATTGAGTAAAAGGATTTTTCCAAAATAAATATCAAGGGAATTAAAATAAAATCAGTTCATTTCAAAGGTTATCACCCGGCCTGTGGCCACTAATCAGTGTCAGAGTGCAGAATAATACAGCGGAAAAAGTAATACATTAATTCCCAAAATAAAATTGCATTTCCCAAAATCAAGACCCTATACAAAAGTCTAGACTGATCATGCACTAAGCTACAATAGCACGGTCTCCACCGTATCCTCTATAAGTCTCGTCTTCAGCCAACCATCCATCCCTCTGCGTTGTCCACGTAGACTCCGTACGTAAAGATCAGGAAAAACTAACGACGTTTCCGTCGTTAGTGTATCCGTCGGTAGGACGGGTTCGGGTAACATCTGAGGGCAAAGCCCAATTTCCACAATATAATGGCAAGGGTCACCGACCGAAATTAACAAATATTCACATAGCATATATTGCACAGCAACAATTATAATCATGGTATAGCATATGATGATGAGGAAAATAATAATGCTCATTTGAAATTTAATGACATATATGCCTGTTCAAAAACAGCAACCAAGCATTATTAAATATGTGGTAAGTACAAGCAACATCTCAGCAAAACACAATCATTAAATCAGAATTTCATATTCTGGACAGTACTCACACACATTCAATTTTCCACTCATTCATCATATAATCAAACGTGACCCACCGGTCAATACCTCAATGCAATATGTATATGCTCATGTATACCGTTTCTTGGAATCACCAAGGTGCAGTCGCTCAACAGACCAGCACATTATGTTTGACTTTAACGGCCCTCAAGACCAAGGTGCAATCGCTCAACAGATCAGCACCCAGTGCAGACGCTCAACAGTCCAGCACTCGTGCAGTCGCTCAACAGACCAACACGTTTGACATATACCAAGGTACAATCGCTCGACAGATCAGTACCTAGTGCAGACGCTCAACAATCCAGCACTCGTGCAATCGCTCAACAGATCAGCACGTGGCTGCGGATTTCAGGGTACAGACGCTCAATAGTCCAGTACCAGTGCAGACGCTCAATAGTGCAGCACTTATATACCAAAGTACAATCGCTCAACAGATCAATACCTAGTGCAGACGCTCATTAGTCCAGCACTCGTGCAATCGCTCAACAGATCAGCACGTGGTTGCGCATTAATCTGCGGCCCATCGCGGGTACCACTTGACTATGCAATGCATGAATATGCAGTGTTTCACTTCTCTAGAAACAGAATGCAACAACAGAAAATTCATGCTTCTCATCATGTTTAAAATATTTCAGCACAGTCAGAATTAACATCATCACAATCATGATTAAACAATCCACTAATCATTAACACTTTGAAAGATTTTCCCAGACTCTTAAAAATTTAATCACAGAGTTTAAAACTGCGGATTTCTGGGATTTTACGAATCTGTATTCGAATACGGATCCTCTGTATTCGAATACAGAAGCTAAAAATAGTGCAGAATGACACTATGTATTCGAATACAGCCCTCTGATATTTGAATACAGAGGCAATCTTAGTGCACACAACCTCATCTTTCACTACATCAGTAAAGTCTCAAAACTTCATCTCTACAACTTCAAAACATCACCAAAAATTCCATTTTAATTCACCACAACAATCCCAACATTCCCCAAATACTCAGGGTTTACAAAACACTCTTAAAAACTTGAAATTTCTGGAAGTTCGAATCTGTATTCGAATACAGACCCTTGTATTCGAATACAGAAGCCAAAAACTGCAATTTTAACATTGAAGACAAAACCTTGAAAAATTTAATCTTTTCTTCCAGATCCTTAAAGGTTTTCAATTCTTCATCCTCTTCTCTTCAAAGATATTTCAAGAACTCCATTTAAAATAACTTTAATCCTTCTCAAAGTTCCCAACACTTTAAAATTCACAAGGTAGAGTTTAAAACTTGATTTTCTGGAAAACACGAATCTGTATTCGAATACAACTTCCTTGTATTCGAATACAGAAGCTAAAAACAGTGCTTCTGGAAGAAACACGAATCTGTATTCGAATACAGACCCACTGTATTCAAATACAAAAACTGAAACAAGTGAAAATTTGCATTCTGTATTCGAATACAGCATGCCTGTAGTCGAATACAGATGCGAATACAGTGTTAAAATCCCACTTTTGTATTTGAATACGACATGGTCGTAGTCGAATACAGATGCTAAGTCAGAAGCAAAAATCGTTTCTCTGTATTCGAATACAAGTTTGAAAACTTTAAGTAAAACAGAAACCTGGAAGGTTGTATTCGAATACACACATGTCGTAGTCGAATACACCTTCGAAAACCAGTAATTTTTCAACCCTTTTCAAACTGTTTTCTTTTAAAAACAAACAACCAACCTCAAAACAGATTCAACACTTTTTCCAGACAATACTTTCCTCATTAAAAATCCCTTTTCTTTTTAAAACATCAACATCGCCAGTATCATTTACACAGAAACAGAAACAGAATGGTCAATCATCAAAAACATCCAAATTTTCAAACCATCAGAACAACACATAGCATTTCAGCTTTCTCAATATCAAAATAACATGCAAGCATTTCAGCTTTCACACACATCAGAATAACTTGCAAGCATTTCAGCTTTCACACACATCAGAATAACATGCAAGCATTTTAGCTTTCACACACATCAGAATAACATGCAAGCATTTCAGCTTTCACACACATCAGAATAACATGCAACATCACAGAGCAACAGAACACAGCAGAATGCATTTTTGCATTCCAAAACCATTTTCAAAACAATTTTATGAACATGCATTTTTTAAATCATGTTTGAAATAACATTCAAGACATTTTCCACTCTCCCACATAAACAGCACAACCTCAGTGCATTCAGCTCAAAACAGAAATCATCATAGAGCTTTTAAAACGTCAAAAATGCATTTTTTTCCATTTCTTTCAAGCACAGGCAAACTAGTTTCAAAACAGTCATGAAAACACTAGTAATGCCATGAAATTTATGCACTTACAGCCCTAATGCAACTAGAAAGTGGAAGGTGCCCTTACCCTTGTTGCGTGTTCTGCTTCTGCTCAAGTGTGTGCGTCAAAACGGTGAAACTGCAACTGGTGTTTGCTGCTGCGAAACTGGGTTCTTTAACTCCGTAATGGTTTGGGGATTAACTTTTGTACTGGGGTTTGGGTGTTTCAGTGTTTGGATGTTCCAGTAATGATACTTTGAAGAGTTCCCTCTCTTCTTCTTTTATAACCGTGACTGGAAATGGGAAGGCAGAAAACAGAGGCAAAATGGGAGGGAAAAATGGGTTACTATTACATGCAGTATGGGCAGCAAGGAAGGAGGGATGGTGTTCTAATTTCACCATCATACTCACTGTACTTATACGCTTTGGTGGTGCCACCTCACCCCAAAATAATATTAAAATAAGGCTGGGTTCTTTAGGACTTAATTGCCTTGTAATTAGCCACTAATCCTCAATTAATTGTCCAATTAATTTAATTACTCATAATTAAATTAATTTAACCTTCACCCCATAATTTTTATTTCATCCTCCAAAAATAAATATTTATATATATATATATTCACTCAAACATACATATATTAAATATTTTACAATTATCCCCAAAAATACAATTAAAATTAATTCCATAATTTTAATTAAAAATTAAGGGTCTTACTTGAGTGATCAGTCTCACGTCGATAAGGAATGGAGAAAATGTTGGATATATAAGAGAGGCGACCCATATACTCATTTCTTTAAGGTTTTGGGTTGAGATGTAATATCAAGGTCTCTTATAGATCTTGGACATTTAGCTCATTGCTACTCTCTTGTGCCCCTGGACTCCCCAATAGGTATAGTGTCAAAGTCTTTTGTGGTCCTAGAGTATTTGACCTATTGTTGCTCTCGTGTCCTCGGATCCCCACAAGTGATATTAGAGTCATGATTCGGCTTGATGGGGGAACGAGAGTGGATCTTGGTGCTGAATCCTTGTATAAAAAGTATTCATAACGGTGTAATCAAGAGGCGGGTCCCGTTGGTAATAATAGCAATGCAATTATATGAGTAAGAGACTCACACCTGAGGAAGAGAATGTTAAGTTCAATTGTGAGTGGTTAAGTCCACACCGGCTAATAACGCGTTAAATGTTGAATATATAATAGTGATGACTCGTATATCTAATGTTTTAAAGTTTTGAGTGAATATGTAATGTCAAAGTCTCTTAAGACAGTTGCGGAGTTTGAATAAATATTTTTGGGGTGCACCTGTTTAGAATAGACAGAGTTATAGCTATAACATATTCCTTCAGTTCAATCAGGTTAAAATTATAAAATTAACATTTATACACTTTTTAAACTACAATGAGAAAATTAATATTTAATTAATTATAAAATCCTTAAATACAATATATTTAAGATAATTCTATTGATATAGTCTAATGATTTCATTCATATATCAGTGGTCAATTTTAAATGAATTGAAATCATACTCAAATAAATAGAGATTAAGTTGATTTGATCTGATCCAAATTGAATTCGAAGACATAAAAAAATCAATTTAATTGATTTTGATTTTATTTTGTGGGTTTATTAGATCATTAGTTTGACTTTTTTATATATCTAAACAAAACTCAAAACACATACAACTGAAATTTAAGTCGAAAGATGTAATGCATTTTTTTAATTAATATATTTTGTAATTTTTATAGATTATTTATTTAAAAAAAAATTGGTAGGACATTAGTGTGGCCGTGACCACCATATGTCCCTATTTCACTAGTGTCTTGAGATCCTAAAACATTTGACATGTTGAAGGAGGTCATAAGATAGTTTGATGATTTGAGAGGGTTAGAGTGACAAGTTCAAACTTTTTTATTTTATATGTAAATAGGGATAGTTAATTAAATAAAAGAAGAGGGATAACCCTTTACAAAATAGTTTAACTCCTCCACCTAACAAAATTTATGTCTTATTGTTAACATCGTCTCTTTAAAAAACATATGTCCCCAAATACATTTTTTAGTCTTATAAAACTATCATGCATGTGTTTTAGTCGTCAAATATTTTTGAATGATTCTTTAAGAGTCATATTTACAATATTACAAAAAGTTTTTTTACAAAAATGAGTTAAAAATTCCATTTCTAAATCTATATTTTTGTTACTTTTATCTTGTGTTTATAACATTTAAAATATTCATATTCACTGATTAAAAAATTCTAAATTCTTTTTAAAGCAACTTTTTATAATATTCTAAATATACTTGTAAAAATTTATTGAAAATAAATGTTGATATTCTATAAAAAATTTAAATACGTGCATGGTAATTTTATAAAGACTAATAATGAAATTTTTTTATATAGATTTTTTATAAAGAGAAAATTTTAATATTTCTGAAAACTTATTTAAATTTGGTTATTTTTAGTATTAAATAAAAATAAAACAAAAAATTAGCTTAGCTAAGCTAAGTTGTTCTAAATTATTGTGCTTCCCGCTGAAAGTAAAAAACCTTCTTCTTGTTTGAGAAGAACCTCCCATAAGAGTCGCTATGGCGTTGGTGAAGTGCGGGGTCGGTGTTGAGGGAGATGTCGGAGCTGGCAGCGATTTCCAGGAAAGAGACGGAGTTAATGGCGCTGGAAAGCTTGGAGATTCTCCTCCTCCGCTTAAGTAAATGATTCTGAACTATCACCATTGTAAAACACGTTTTCTTTTTATTTTTAAATTTAGATTCTAAATTTTGAATTGGTTTTTCCATCCTAAATCAGCATTTTGTCCTTTAAAATGTAAGAATAGCTGAATTTAGTTCCTCAAATTTGTGAAAAACGAAATTTAGTCATTCAAATTAAAGAAAATAAGTCAATTTAGTTTCCCTATGATAATATCTCTTTAGAAAATGTTGGAACATAGTGTATTTAAAAATTATAAGTCTTCCCTTTGAACAATCTTATATATTGAGATCACTATATAAAGAATTTTCAAACTTTTGTTGAAGTTCCATATTGGTTAGGAAACATATGTAAATTTGCTTCCATCACTATATAAAGAGTGTTAATCTATTACAAAAAACGCACCAAAATTGAATGCATTTTCTAACTCTCTCTTTTCTCTCTCTTATATTCTGCTCGAATTTTCGAGCCACTTCTCCCATTTTTTTTCTTATGTCACTTCGAGTTTTAGTGGTTCTAATATCAAACTGCCATATTGAGAGTGACTTTAATTGTCACATTGAGAGTGATTTTAACTGCCATATTGAGGGTGTAATTTTAGAACGATTTTCTAAGGAATTCCGATACAGTGAATCTGGACTGTTTTATTTTTGGGATGTCGTGGTTGATAGTCTCCTTGCACAATTTGGGCAGTGCCGCGAAATGTCTTAAAGAAACCGACCTATTCCGCGACTCAACCCAGTAATATCTTCGGTGACATAAATTGATTTTCAAACGGTTTTCAAAAATGAAAAACATCAGAAAAGTTAGATCAAAACCAAATATTTCCTTGAATAGTATCATACTACATTATACCACATCTAGTCAAACATAAAACTTTTAAAGTTGTGCTTCTAAATTTCATATAAAGTATGAAATTGATCGTAGATTTTAGTTTAAAGGTCTAATATGTCATTTTATAAATTTGAGACATTAATCGCTCGTTTGTTTCCACAGTGATTTGACTCCCAGTGCACGTCTATGTAGATTCTCATGATGGTAGCTTTGGTCCTACTGCGAGTTTAATATGCATTCACCGTGAAAACAAACACTCTGTAAGTTAATTGACACTTACAATTTCAAGGAAATTCTGGTTTCGACTTGTTAAATGTAATCTATGGAGAAATGCTTTTCTTTTAATTTACATTTTTACTTACAATGAATCTCTTTAATTTGTCTGAACTGCAATAGCTTGAATTGTAATAGCTATGGAATTATGAATACGAAACTGACTCACTCATCGAACCTTTGCAGGGATTATTTTCATATGTATATTTTTGCATTGTCCGTGTAATTTTTTACATTATAGCTTATATAGACTCATGTTGCTATTTATATAACTCTCACGACATATATTTTATCACAGAACTTGAACTTTCTTGGTCAAAGAAGAACAAGAACTACAAAGCTAATCTCATAATTAATTTCAATTCATTGCATTTATTTTTCTTGTTAATTATAAATAACATATTCATGCTGTTAAACATCTATGCAGAAGATGTAGTGGAGGATGAAGCATGGGTTCTCTAATTTGTTGTTATCAGTTTTTGTGGTCACCTCGTGTAAAAGCGAGGCTAAAGGAGTACGTGATTCATTTGAAATTGTATGAGGCAACACTTCTGTAACTTAATGCCGGCATTCAGAATTTCAAGAAAGCTAGAGATGCAGTTCAACACAAAGTAGACGGGGAAGAAAATCGATATGGGAGAGGAATTCCTGTCAAAGTTAAAGAATGGATAGAAGCAGTGATTGCAACAATTTATGAATATGAGAAGTTTGATGAGGAAGAAGATGACCATAAACTTGCCATATTTGACTTGTTTAAAAGCGGCTACCTTCCTAAAACTGGAATAAGGTATCAGCGGAGCAGAAAAGCATTTGATATTACAAAGAGAGGGTTAATAGACAACTGCAAACGGCAAACCATGACAATTTTCTTATTGGCTTGGTCCACCCTCCATGGATGCCTTTTTTCATACCATTGGTTATGAAAGCTTCCCAACTAGAGATGAAACCATGAAGAAGATTAAAAAAGACTTGAAAAGCCCAAAAGCTACAATGATTGGGCTTCATGGGTTGAGTGGCATGGGTAAGACCACTTTGGTCAAAGAAATTGTTAGGGAGGCTTTACAAGCCTCCGAAGCTGCTAAGATGTTTGATGTAGTGGTCATGGCCAATGTAACGAGGAAACCTGACATAAGACAAATTCAAGGGCAAATTGCTGACATGTTGGGGATGAAATTGGATGAGGAAAGTGACATTGCAAGAGCTGCTCGAATACAAAGAAGATTGAGGAACCAGAAGGAGAGTACGCTTATCATCTTGGATGATCTTTGGGAAGCACTGGACTTCAATTTGCTAGGGATTCCACTTGAGAGTGTTGATGATGGGGAGCACAGTAGGATGAAAGCAATGAAGGAGACTCCATCTGAGCGCGTCAAAGAGGGAAAAATCCTTGGGGAGTGCAACAGTAGGACAAAAACAATGAAGGAAACTCTGTCTGAGCATGTCAAAGGGGGAAAAATCCTTGGGGAGCATTACAGTAGGACAGAAACAATGAAGGAAACTCCACCTGGGTACGTCAAAGAAGGAAAAACCCTGGGGCAGCACAATACAACAAGACTAGAAAAACACAACAGTGATATCAGTATGATAAAATCAAGGAACTTCCCCAGCACATCTAGTAGTGTGAAAACAGTGGAAACTCCTAGCCAATACAAAGGGTGCAATGTTTTGCTGATTTCTGAAAGCAAACAAGTATTATTAAGTCAAATGGAAGGGAAGGAAAACTCTATCTACTTTTTGGATGTTTTAAAGGAAAAGGAAGCAGAGGCACTGTTCAAGAAAATGGCTGGAATAAGTGACAGAAATTCTGAGTTTGACAAATTAGCCGTTCAAATTGCCAACAAATGCACCGGCTTGCCAATGTCAATAATCACAACAGCAAGGGCATTAAAAATTCAGAGCCGCTCGAGATGGGAGGATGCTTTTCAGAAACTTCAATGGCAGAAGTTAACAGGAGCGCCAGAGCTTTATACAAGGTTGAGTTATGATCATTTAGAAGATGAGGAGCTCAAGTATACTTTCTTAACTTGTGCTTGCATGGAATCTGATGCATTGATTATGGACTTGGTGAAATACTGTATTGGTTTGGGCTTCCTTCAAGGAGTCTACACTGTTAAGGAATGAAGAAGCAGAGTATATGTGTTGGTTGGAAGGTTAAAATTATCTGGCTTGTTGTCTGACAGTCATTCAAGAGACCATTTCACCATGTCAGATAATGTTTGTTGCACAGCTTTATCGATAGCATCCGAGGGGAAGCAACATGTGTTTACATTAACCAAGGGAAAAGTAGATGAATGGCCCGATGAAAATTAACTTCAGAGGTATGCTGCTATTTCCTTACATCATTGTGATATCAACGAGGGGTTTCCTTCACGTATAAACTTCCTAAAACTTAGAGTCTTCCATGTTAACAACAACGATCCTCTTCTGGAAATACCAGGAAACATTTTTGAAGGAATGAAAGAACTCAAAGTGCTGATATTGACTGGCATTCCATTTCCATTGTCACTTAGATTCTTAACAAAACTCAGAATGCTCTGTTTAGAGAATTGCAAATTAGGTGAGCAGTTGCCCATCATAGGCGAGTTGAAAAAGTTAAAAATTCTTAATTTTTCAGGATCTAATATTGAAAAATTGCCAGTTGAGTTAAGTATTTAACCAAGCTACAAATTTTTGACATAAGTAATTGCTCCAAACTTACAAAAATTCCATCCCATGTAATATCAAGTTTGATTAGCTTGGAAGAGTTATACATGAGAAACATCTTGATTCAATGGGAGCTTGAAGAGCAGACTTATGAAAGTGAAAATGCTAGTCTTCTGAGTTGAGGCATCTAAATCAGTTGGTAACTTTAGACATAAAAATTCCAAATGCTTCCCATTTGCCAATGAACCTGTTCTTTGACAAGTTATATAGTTACAAGATTGTCATTGGAGATTTGAATGCATATTCCGAGATGGATTTCAAGATCCCACAGAAGTACGAAGCGTCAAGATTTTTGGCAATACAGTTAAGAGATGGCTTTGACATTCATTCTAAAATGGGAATCAAGATGTTATTTGAAAGAGTTGAATATTTATTTTTTGAAGATCTTAATGGTGTCAAAGATATTTTCTATATGTTGAATTTGAAAGGATTTCCATATCTAAGACATTTGTTTGTTGTCAATAATTCGAACATTCAATCTCTATCAATCGGAAGAAAAGGCGACATCCTGAGAAAGCTTTTCCTAAATTGGAGTCATTGTATCTCTATAATCTTTAGAACCTTGATAAAATATTCTCCTGCAAACTTTCAGTACCCTCCTTTGGTAAATTGAAAATTATCAAGGTCAATCTCTGCGGTAAATTGGAAAATCTCTTCTCAAATTCAGTGGTGAGACTTTTAACTGTTCTTGAAACAATTGATGTTTCTGAATGTTATGCTTTGAGGGAGATTGTTGAAGTCAATTCACACAATAATCCTGCTGAAATGAGGTTTTTGAGTTTCCTGAATTACGCTCTTTGACGCTACAGTGTTTATCTGATAAATTTATTGGATTCTGTCTCATTGCACCAACAATAGCAGAGCGCAGAACTCTCTTCAATGAAAAGGTGCGTTGCAAAGTTTCAAGTAAATTTGTTTGTCTTGTACATTTCAAACTTTATTTTCATATTTTATTAGTTAACACTTAAAGGAAGGAGTTTGTAACATGGGAGACATAAAAGAAACTGGGGACAATTAATTTGAAAAAGTCAAGTCAATTCTTTAAATTTTCAAAACACTAACTATTTGAGTCACTTTGCAGGTTATAGTTCCCAAATTAGAGAGAATGGAGTTGTGGTCAATCCAGATTGACACAATATGGAGTGACATATCTCCCCTAAGGTCCTGTTTTCAAAATTTGGTACACTGGGATGTGAATGGCTGTGGGAACTTGGAATATTTGATTTCGTTTCCAATGGCCAAGACTCTAGAGAATCTTCAAAGCCTTTTTGTAAGTGGATGTGAGAAAATGACAAGCATATTTCCCCAAGGGCAAGGTAGTCATGGTAAAACGAAGCTTTGTAGGCTAGCGAGCTTAGATTTACATGCACTTGTTATCTTGCATGTTAATTTGAAATCTCTATTCAACGAGTCTTGTAATATTGAAAATTCCTGCAGAAACATACATATGACACACAAAAAGGATTTAATAACTATATAGCCACAAAATAAATATGTTTGACTTTTACACTGAAGTCTAATCATTTTTTGTTTTATCTTACCAGATTGAAATATTCCATTTTAAAATAATACTATATATGACAAAATGTTGAAACATGATTGGATTTGTACATAGAACCCAGTGGTATTGTTAGTCTATTGTTGTTAAACTCATTCAAAAATATGAAGAACCTTACATATGTTCAAAGACAATATCAACATATAAATTAAACATCTAGATACCATAGTGTGACTTATTGATGATTTCATGAATTACTGCAGCTTATTTTTGTTCGAGTATAAGTTGTAAAGGTTGTATTTGCTTACATTTATTTTTTGCTTGTTATTGATTTCACCATAAACCTGCATATATGATCAAGGTACTTTTTAGCTCTCTCTTTATTGATTTGATTTTCTTTATGTTTAGCCATAGTTTAAATTAAATTATTGCTATTTGAACTAAAACAAGGTAGTATCTTTCCCAATTTGAAGAATATCAAACTAAGCAGCATGAAGAGTTTCCGGGAGATATGGAACTCTGAACTCCCTTCAAATTCCTTAAGCAGACTGTGTACTCTTATAATTGAGGAGTGTGACAAACTTGTCACTGTTTTTCCTTGTTACGTGGATGGAATTTTTCATGAGTCTATGCAACTTGAGGGTTACAAATTGCAAATCAATGATAGCAGTATTTGAACTAGATGACAAAAAACGAAATGATGGAAATACAACAAACTTGCAAGATGTTTATTTAGAAACACTCCCAAAACTGGAGCATATATGGAAATGGAGCATAGACAGTGACGGCGTTCTTGAATTGAAAAGTTTTCAAAAGATGTTGGTTCATGATTGTCTTGGCTTAGAAAATCTATTTCCAACTTCTATTGCCAAGCGTCTTCCCAATCTTGAGCACCTTGCAATATCAGATTGCTTTGGATTGAGGGAAATTGTTGCCAAGGGAGAAGGTATCAACACCGACGCAAGCAATCCTAATCCATCATTTGAGTTTCCCAAACTAATCACGATCAGATTTTCGGAACTTCCCAAAATTTCTTGCTTCTATCAAGGAGATTACGAATTAAGTTGTCCAGCATTGAATGACCTGTCTATTGGGCACTGCGACCAACTGGACCCATTCAGAAAAGACACCACAGATGCACCAGCCCTCTTTCTGGAAGAGGTACCGGCCTTTAAACTCTTTTACGAATTATTTCTAATTCATAGAAAAAATAGCAAAAACTATACACTGTTGCTACCTGCACCCCCGTTTTTGCTTCCCATACCTCTAAGTCTTTTTAAAAACCAAAAACCTCAAAATACCCTTCAGTCTTCTACCTCATTAATACGTTGCGATTCTAAGTTTTTTAAAACAGTACGTGAACTGAATGACAGGTTTACGTGAATTCACGTAAGGTTCATTATGGCAAGTAACTCCAAAATTTATTCCAAAATTTATTCCAATTAATTCTAAAATTTATTCCAATTAATTCTAATTAATTTCAATTCCAATTAATGCGGTAACTCTACTGATTTGGTACAAGTTTAACTTGAGTTCACGTATTTGTCACAGAAATGGCTTGTTCGTGATCTGAGTCAAAAAAATTTCAAAAAAAACGTATTTTACGTGAACTCAGTTCACGTACGCACAAATTTGGCAAAAAATTTAACTTACGTGAACTGAGTTCACGTACGCACAAATTGGACAAAAAATTTAACTTACGTGAACTGAGTTCACGTGAACTCGTGAACTCAATTCACGTACGCACAAATTGGGTAAAAAATTTAACTTACGTGAACTCAGTTCAAGTGCGCACAAATTTGGGCAAAAAAAAAACAACTTAAGGTCAACTCAGTTCACGTACCCTTGCTTCATATGAGTTCACGTGAACTCCATTGTTTATGCAAATTCAGTTGTTCACGTATGATTTCCAGATTTGAAAAAAGAAACTCAACCAAAATCAAAACTTTGAACGTATCTTCTTTGAACACTTTAACAACAATGACAATATGAGATTAATGGGTTGTAAGGTTTGAGTAAATGTTGTGAGTTTTGAATGATAATGAGTTATAGTGGGTGAGTTATGGATGATTTTTAGGTTTTGTGATTTTTGGGTTTAAAATGTGGAAGAAGGTGAAAAAGGGATGAAGAAGAAAAAAGAAAGTGGTCTAATGAGGTAGAAAACTGAAGGGTATTTTGGGATTTTTGGTTTTTAAAAAGACTTAGGGGGTGTGGGAAGCAAAAACGGGGGTGCAGGTAGCAAAAGTGAAAACTATAAGTAAAACATTATTAATTACATGGAATATTATTATAATACTAGAAAAATATTGTGATTAGTGGTAAATATTGTAATCAGCTGTAATTTAAGTATTAAAAGTAGCTACTTGTGCTAAATAGTGGTTCTTAATAAAATCTTTATCTTATCTAAATAAAGAAGTAGCTATTTTTATGAGTAGTGCTTAGATATTTGAAAACAATACAATATAAGATTTTTCCATCCTAAATCACCTCTTGATAAATATGCTTTTTTGTATATATTCTTTTCCATTAATTCTCACTTCATGATTTATATCTTATAGGTAATCAATAAGTTGAAGTCCATGCAAATTGATTCGTAGCATGCAAAGTCATCAAGCAGTTACATGGGGGACTGGAACCATCGACAGGACAACTTAGAAGAGCTTTGCTTATCTAGATTAACGAGTCCTGATATTCTCTATTCTTTCCTTCACAGCAATCCTAATCTGAAAAGCCTATTGTTAAATGATTGTTCCTTTACAGATATAGTCCCTCTCAAAATGCCTCCTGAAATTAAAAACATGGGGGTTGTTCCAAAGCTGAAAAGCTTGAAGTTGATCAACTTACCTGATCTTGAGACAATAAGCTTTGAATGAGACACGAGTCTTCAAAGGATAGAGCTCTTGAGTTTAAACAATTGTCTGCTTTTAGTCAATTTAATGAATTCCTCAGTATCTCTCACTCACTTGACACATCTAGTAGTGGTTAGTTGCGAAGGATTACAGAAGTTAATCCCACTATCGGCTGCTAAAAGCTTGGTACAGCTCAACAGCATGAAGGTGATCAAATGTGAGAAGATGATTGACAGTTAATAGACCATTTTCATATAAATGTGCATACCAATTAGTATAATAGACTATTTTCATATAAATGAAAGAAGATGATTGACAGTTACGATTTATTGAGTCAACTCTAATACACTTCACTGCAATAGTGGTCACACAACTTTTTCAATTTTGAAGATTCTAATAGGAAAAGCATTGTAATGATGTTTGTCAAATGAGAGAAAACAAAGGCATAATGTTGTGAAACCATGTGTCTCAACTACACAACAATGTCTGTTTTTATATAGGTTGAATGCAATAGATACAAATAAATATAGGAGATACTATTCCTGTTTATATTATAAGATATGCTTCTAAAATAAATTATATAGATCCTAATCATATTTTCAAACAATGTTTATAGAGACAGAGCAAACATTATATAACGTGATATATCTAATGACAGTTATATGAAATATTAACAGATGTATTTTGAAGGCATGGACAAGATGAGTCTTTCAGAACATTGTGAGCTACAACAAGCCTGGCATGGTGATATTGATCTGAAAAGCAGTTGGTTTTACAGCTTGAAAACCTTAAATATGGACAATTGTGATATTGAACCATATGCAGTTCCATCAAATATTCTCCCTTATTTAAGGAGCTTAAAAGAATTGGAAATTCGGGATTGTAACAAAGTAAAGGTAATTTTTGCCAAGAATGATGCCAAGGCTATTCCATCCCAATTGAATAATCTGACTTTAGCAGGGTTATCAGAGCTGGAGCATGTGTGGGAGAAGAATTGTCAAGGATCTCTCAGATTTCAAAATCTACAGCAAGTCCTTGTTATGGATTGTAAAGGCCTGAAGACACTTTTTTCAGAATCTTGTCAGAATTTGGTTGAAATTATAGGAAAGGAAGAAGTTGGAGTTGCAGATGCAGCAGAGAAGTTTATGTTCCCTTGTTTAACCTCGCTGCAACTTTATTACTTGCGAGAGCTCACTTACTTTTACCCTGAAATATTCAATGTGGAAGGCCCAGAGTTACATGAATTAGTAGTGTTGGAATGTCCTAAGTTGGAGCTATTTCCAAGCTCCTTCCCCAAGGGGGAGGGAGAAGGTAGTAGCACTTCAATTAATAGACAACCCTTTTTCTCAGATCTCATGGTAAGCAATATAGAATCTTTAATCTCCAATGCTTAATTTTTTATTTTGTACTTTTTTTTATAATCGTTTAATTCTTACCCTTTTCTTTCTGATTTGCTTTGTGCCTTTGCTAGGCCATTTCTTTTCTGGAGGTGTTATCAGTTGATTGGAAACACTCTTCGGTGTTAATCAAGGTTACAGCTAACAGAAGACCTCAAGTTTTTAAAAGAAATTCTTATTTTCTTTGATATGCATGATAATGTGAAGCCCAACTTGCCCTTTGATTTACTTGATAAGGCTCCAAATCTACTAGACATGAGTATAGAGTGGTGCAAAAGCCTTGAAGTATTCTTCCACACTATGAATGCAAAAGCCTTACAAATGCCAAGATAACCATCCTCCTATGTCTTTCCCCTATTTTATACACAAAATAACTACCCTATATACACATAACTGCCCATATATAAACTGCCCATGACAGATAACTATCCAAACTGACCAAGTTAGTTTCTTATTCCATATAACTACATGCTATAATTATAATAATTGTAGTAAATCAGATAATTGAAATGTTATATTTTCATATATTAAACAATAGGGTTATCGGGAAGGAATATATAGAGGAGGTAGGCACTCAACCATCCTAATCAGAAAAGAAATACAATTAATACAATAACTACTCATAAACTAGAATAAACAGAAAAGGACAAACTAATGAGGAGAGATGGCCACGTAATGGCCAAATTCCTCTTCTTCTAGAAAACAAATAATGCTTAATCAACCGTATTAAAGTGGCAAATTTCCACACTCCCCCTCAAGCTAGGTTGTAGATGTTTAGCAATCCTAGTTTGGATGTAAGATTCTCAAATGTTTTCCTTGGCATTGCTTTGGTGAGAATGTCTGTAGTTTGTTGGCTTGTAGGGATATACTGGAGTTATATATTTCCATTTTCAATATTTTCTTTGATAAAATGACGATCAATCTCAACATGTTTCGTCCAATCGTGATGAACAAAATTCTTAGCAATGCTGATGGTAGATTGTGTAAGAACAGAGTTGCACCTACGAGGGGGGGGGGGTGAATTAGGTGTTGGACAATTTTTCTGTTTTTAGAGTTTTGGAGATTGTTTAAGTGACTGTTTGAAGTTTGTTTAATCTTGTTGTGTTAGTAAATGAAAACTGTAAATGACAGAAGGTAAAAACACAGAGATTTATCCTAGTTCTCCTTACAACCAAGGGTACATCCAGTCCTCTTGCACCGCACAAGAGATTTTCCAATATCTGTTAGAATAAGTACAAGTCTAACCCTAAGACTTCAATTACAAATTCCTAACACTCTGCCTAAGATAACACACCACTATCTTAGTTTACAACACTTGAAGAAAATACACCACTTTCTTCAAACAATAACTTTAATGATTTTTACAACAAAATTCTTAATTAAGAACAACAGAATATAATAGTTTGTGTAAGGATATCAATCCAATATACTTTCAAGTACAATAGAGAACCTTTCTCAATGATATGAAAATGTAGAGCATGTACTTGAAGTATGAAAATATAACTTTGAAAAGTTCACAAAATATTTCAGAAAGTTGTTCAAAGTTCGTGGTAGGATTGATTAGTTTAAAACTGAAGTTTTGAAGTATTTATATTCCAAGGTAACACTTCAGATCAATGACAATGATTCCCAAATGTTTTGATGAACTTGTGCAATGTTTCAAAACTGAAAAGTTGCATTGTTTCGAAGTTGTATTCGAATACAGTCTAGGTGTATTCGAATACACTTCTATAACGTTCTGTTTGTATTTGAAATTTGAACCTTGTAGTCAAATACAACATCTTGTAGTCGAATACAAGTACGGGATTTTTGCCACTGATTTGAGTTGTATTCGAATACACAAAGCTGTAGTCGAATACAAATGTTTAAAAAATAGCTACTGACTTGAGTTGTATTCGATTACACAAGGCTGTAGTCGAATACAAATGTTTAAAATTAGCTACTGACTTGCAATCTGTATTCGACTACGACACTTCGTATTCAAATACAGATAATCAGTTTTAGTTTCTGACTTGTAGTCTGTATTCGACTACGATACCTTGTATTCGAATACAGATTTCCAGTTTTGTAAAAAACTTTATTTTCAAACAAGTTTATGTTTAAATATTTTCATAAAATATTTTAATGCATATGCTATCAGAAGGTTCTCATAATATTGTACTTAAACTGTATTTTGATTTAATATCAAATGCTTTTACCTAAATATAAATTTGAAAGATAAGTTGCTTAAAATCCTTTTTCTTTTTGATTAAGGATCTTTTTGTCTTCATCAAAAATGTAGATCTTTAAATTTCAGATTGATTATCACACAACACCATTATGTGAATTGAATTTAGGACTCCATTTTCATGAAGCACCATCTTTAACCATATTCCCTCACAAATACCTTGAGATAAAGCTCTAAATTCGGCTTCTGCTGAACTACGAGACACAACAAGTTGTTTTTTACTCCGCCAAGTGACTAAGTTTCCCCAAACATAGGTACAATAGCTTGATGTTGAGCGTCGATCAGTCACAGAGCTTGCCCAATCAGCATCGGTGGATATTTCAATTTCTCTATTAGTTGTCTTCTGGAAAATTAATCCATGGCCTGGTGTCATTTTCAAATATCTGAGAATTCTATATACTGCTTCCATATGTTCTTTTATGGGACAGTTCATGAATTGGCTCATTGTCTCACTGCAAAACTAATGTCTGGTCTAGTATGAGATAAATAAATGAGTTTTTCCACTAACCTTGATATCTTCCTTTATCAAATGGTGGACTATTGTCTAGAGTCCTTAG
Organism: Cicer cuneatum; assembly: GCA_037974295.1. Classification (NCBI taxonomy): domain Eukaryota; kingdom Viridiplantae; phylum Streptophyta; class Magnoliopsida; order Fabales; family Fabaceae; genus Cicer; species Cicer cuneatum. The sequence goes on along the minus strand of JBBPBO010001985.1, from coordinate 63,109,634 downwards.
CTTCATAGTTTCATCCATAGGAGTTTCAGATGGTTTACATCCAAGCATACCTGTCTCTTTTAGGAAATCTAGGACATTTTCGTTGAGAAACTGAAATACCTTTCTTAGATCGAGCAACCTCCATGCCAAAGAAATATTTGAGATTTCCCAAGTCTTTGATCTCAAATTTTTTGGCTAGGAGACTCTTTAATCTCTTAATTTCTTCATCATGATCTCCTGTTAGAACAATATCATCAACATATACAATAAGAATAGTTTTCCCTGGTGATTGTTTCAGAAACATTGTATGATTTGTCTGACATTGAATGTATCCAAACTTCTTGTTGAAAATATATTTATGATCTTTATATTTATTACATATCACATCATATCATGTAAATAGGGATAGTATCTCCCATATTTATTTTTGTATTTATTGCCTTGAGCCTATATTAAACCGACTTCATTGTATAGTTCAGACACACGGTTTCACCATATGTCTCTCATTTTCTCTTATTCAACATAGTATCTAGAGCCTATTAAGAGACAACCCTATACCGTGATTATCCAAGGATCCACTGTCCTTTGGTGAGATTTTTTTTTTTGGTAAACAGTGTCCCATTTTCGGTTTACCACTTCTTCGTAGCTGTTAATTTATTTTTCAGCAAATAAGTTGTACTATTCTTTGCGTGGCACTGTTCATAGCAAAAAAATTTTTTTGCCTCTTCCGCCACTGTTTCGCTGCTGGTTTTAGGTAACTGCTTATTGATCATGGCTACTTATGAAGATTTTCTTCGGTGGGTAGAGTATAATCAGAACTCGAGTTCTGTTGTTTCGGCCGCACAAAGTGGTAATTCACCTGTTTGCATCTCACCTTCTCTTAGCCCGTGGATTCTCGATTCTGGTGCATTTGACCACATTACTGGTAATAAGGCTCTTTTATCCTCTCTCAGAACTTATTGTTATTTACCTAGGATAGTCTCAGCCAATGGTTCCCAAACACAGTCCCAAGGGATTGACACTGTCTAAATCCTCCCTTCTCTGTTAGTTATATATGTCCTTTATGTGCCTGGATGTCCATCTAATTTAATTCCTATCAGTCGATTGACTCGTTCTCATGATTGTGTTGTCACATTTACTAATTGCAATGCTACTTTGCAAGATCGAATATCAGAACGACAAATTGGTGTCAGATGTGAATCTAATGGCTTTTATTTTTCTCAAACCCATCAACGGCGTGCCCTACCACAAATTCTCCTCTTACTATACATGCTCAGTTGGGCAATCCAAGTCTTCCCAAACTTCAACAATTAATACCTAATCTAACCAAATTATATAGCTTATATTGTGATTCGTGAAGTTAGGGAAACACACTTGTAGTCATTTCCATGATCGAGCCTATAAACGAGCTTCGTCCCTGTTTGCTTTAGTTTACTCAAATGTTTGGGGTCCTTCTCGTACTATTTCCACTCTTGAGTCTAGATATTTTGTTACGTTTATCGATGATTTTTCCCGTTGTACGTGGTTATTTTTAATGAAAAATAGGTCCGAATTATTTTCTATTTTTGAACAATTTTATAAGGAAATTAAAACTCAATTTAGTATCGCACTTTGCGCAGTAATAATGCCCGTGAATATTTGTCCCATCAACTTCAACATTTTATAACCTCTAACAGCATTCTTCATCAAACATCTTGTGCTCATACTCCTCAACAAAATGAGGTAGCCGAACGCAAAAATCGACATCTTATTGAAATCACTCGTACTCTCATTCTTCATGGTAATGTACCATCTCGCTTTTGGGGCGATGCTGTTCTAACAACGTGCTATCTTATAAATCGCATGCCTTGGTATGTTCTTGATAACAAAGTCCCTCACTCGATCCTCTTCCCTCGTACCCCTCTTCACTTACTTCCCCCTCGTGTCTTCAGCTCTACATGTTTTTTCCACAATCTCACTCCTAGTCTTGACAAACTTTCGGCTCGATCACTAAAATGTGTCTTTCTTGGTTATCATCGGACCCAAAAAGGTTATCATTGTTATTCCCCTTCTCTTCGACGATATCTCGTATCAGCTGATTTCATATTTTGAGTCTGTTACATACTATGAGTCGTTTCCTGACCCTTTGTCTGCAACTATTCCTGTGGACCTACCAGGGTTTGTTTCACCTTCTCTTTTACCACTAGAGCCTATTACGTATGTCCCACCTGAGACACCTCTAGTGGCCGCTCCCGTTGTCCCACTTAAGACTCCTCTTGTGGATCCTCCAACTGTACAACCTCTTCAGACATACCACTGTCGTCAACCACCATCGGTTGTATACGTGCCTACACCCGTTCTTGATACCGAGGTCATTCCGAATGCTCTTTCGCCGCCACCTCCTCCTTTATCAGATCCGACCCTTGATATTCCTATTGCTATTCGTAAAGGTATACATCCTACTCGTAACCCATCCTCTCATTACGTTAGTTTTAGTTATTATCGTCTTTCTCCTTTGCATTATACTTGTTTGTCTTCCATGCCTTCTGTTTCTATTCCTAAATCTCCAGGTGAAGCTTTATCCCACCCAGAGTGCAGACAAGCAATGATTGAAGAGATGTGTGCACTTCAGAGAAGTGGTATATGGGAATTGGTTCCTTTACCATATGAAAAGTCTTTAGTAGGATGTCATTGGCTTTATACGGTGAAAGTTGGTCCTGATGGTAAGATTGATCGTTTAAAAGCTCGTTTTGATGCAAAAGGGCACACTCAAATTTTTGGCTTCGATTACAATGATACTTTCTCACTTGCGGCTAAGATGGCCTCTGTTAGACTACTCTCTATTGCAGCCATCAAACATCGGTCACTGCACCAACTTGACATTAAAAATGATTTTTTGCATGGTGACCTTGAAAAAGAAGTATATATGGAGCAACCACTTGGGTTTTTTGCTCAGGGGGAGTCCTCTACCATGATTTGTCGACTACATAGGTCTCTCTATGGTCTTAAATAGTCTACTCGAGCTTGGTTTGGCAGATTTAGCACAACAGTGCAAGAATTTGGTATGATTCGAAGTAAAGCTGATCATTCTCTTTTTTATCGCCACTCAACCCAATGGTGCATTTACTTGATTGTCTAGGTAGTGATCAACAAGGCATACTCCAATTGAAACAACATTTCTCTCATAAGTTTGAAACTAAAGATCTTGGCAAGCTCCGCTACTTCTTGGATATTGAGGTAGCCTAATCTAAGCATGATTTAGTAATTTCACAAAGGAAATATGTCATAGATATTCTTGAAGATACAGGTTTATTGAATGCCAAGCCGGTTAACACTCCTATGAATCCAAATGTCAAACTTCTACCTAATCATGGGGAGCCATTTTCAGATTCAGGGAGATACAAAAGATTGGTTGGTAAATTAAACTACCTCACAGTCATTTGTCTAGATATTTCTTTTGCAGTCAGTATGGTAAGCCAATTCTTAAACTCTCCTTGCCAAGAAGATTGAGATGTTGTGATAGGAATATTGAAACACATTAAAGGTGCTTCAGGAAAATGTCTAATTTATGAAAACAGAAGACATACTCAAATAGTTGATTATTCAGATGCCGATTGGGCAAACTCACCCATTGATAGGCGATCTACTTCTGTGTATTGTGTACTTGTTGGAGGAAACTTAATATCTTGGAAAAGTAAGAAACAAAGTGTAGTTGCAAGATCTAGCGTTGAATACAAGGCTACAACATTAGTGACTTGTGAGCTCATTTGGTTGAAACAATTACTCAAAAAGCTTCAATTTGAAGAGATAACACAAATGACATTAATCTATGATAATCAAGCAGCATTGCACATTGCCTGTAATATGGCTTTTCGTGAGAGGACCAAACATATTGAAATAGATTGTCATTTTGTAAGGGAGAAGATCGAAACAAGCGACACCACCACTAGCTTTGTAAATTCCAATGATCAATTGGCAGATGTATTCACTAAGTCTCTGAGAGGCCCTCGAATTAGTTATATATGTAACAAGCTTGGTGCATATGATTTATATGCTCTAACTTGAGGGGGAGTGTTGAAAATATACTTATGATCTTTATATTTATTACATATCACATCATATCATGTAAATAGGGATAATATCTCTCATATTTATTTTTGTATTTATTGCCTTGATCCTATATAAAACCGACTCCGTTGTGCAATTTAGACGCACAGTTTCACCATATGTCTCTCATTTTCTCTTATTCAACACTTCCTTACCACCGTTGTGAATCTGTCAGACCAAGCTCTAGGTGATTGTTTCAATCCATACAAATATTTCTTGAGTTTGCAAACTGTAAGACCCTTAAATTTAAAATTAAATTATGGATTTAATATTAAGTGTATTTTGGGAATATTTGTAAAATATTTAATATATGTATATTTTTATATATAAATTAAATAAATATTTATTTTGGAGGTTTGATTAAAATTATTGGATGAAGGATAAATTAATTTAATTACGAGTAATTAAATATCGGGCAGTTAATTAAGATGTTATCTGTTAATTACAACGAAAGTGGTTAAGTACTTGATGGTGAAGCAATATTATAATATTACTGTGTTGGGTGAGGTGGCACATATATGCCTATATATATGTAAGTGAGAAGGAAGAATAAAGGCAGAAACATTTCCTTCCTTCCTCACTGCATGCGCCAGTTCTTTCTTTCTCTTCCCATTCTGTTTTTGTGTTGGTGGTAACCAAAGAGCATCCTCAAAAAGTCAAATTACTTGGAAATCCAAGCGCCGAACCAGAAAGTGTTAAGAACGAAAGTTGTTCTTCTCATCGTTACGGAGCTAAAGAACTAACTTTGGTAGCGACGACGCGAACGAGAGTTTCGCCGACTTTTGTCGCGGTAACGTGAACAAACGAACAAAACATAACAGTGGTAAGGGGCACCTTCCAACTTTCTAGATTGCATTTAGGGCTGTAAATGCATGTTGATGTGTGATTATATCTGATTTTTTTCTGGTCTGAAAATGAATTGTTGTGCATGTTGTTATGAATGAGGAAAATGCATGCTTTTGATGTTTTTGATGATCTGTGTTGTTGCTATTTTGGTTGATACATCAATGATATTCTGGTTGTGTGGGGATACTGGAAAGTGCTTTGCATGTCGTTTTGGGGATGATCAAAATGCATGTGTTTGGAAAAGGCTGTACTGTTTTGTGACTGTTTTAGAGGGTAAAATTGTTTTTCTATTGTGTGGTTAACATTCTGGTGTTGGTGGTTTTCAAAAGAAAAGGATTTTAAAATGGGTGGAGGTCTTCTGGAAATTTTGATGGATAATTGTTATGAGTTATGTGTGTGTTAAAATGGTGTTGTTATTTGACACTAAAACTGCCTTGCATGTAGACATGGACGATGGAAGTGCATGTTGTTGAGCTGTTCAGTGTTGTTACTGTCTTGGTTGATGCCTTGTTGCATATTTGTGAGTTGTTGTTGTTGTGTTGATGAGTAGAATTATTTATATGTGTTGAGGATTTCTGGTTTTTGTGGTTAAAGAAGTTGTGATTATGTTTTGGGGTTTGTGTTGGTTTTTCAAAGGAAAGAGTTTGAAAACGCGTTGAAGTTTTCTGGAAAATCTCACTGTATTCGAAGGTGTATTCGAATACGGCATTGGTGTATTCGAATACATTCCTGCAAAAAAATTTTTTTCTCAAATTTTGAACTTGTATTCGAATACGACACTCTGTATTCGAATACAAATAAGTGATTTTTGCTTCTGATTTAGCATATGTATTCGGCTACGACCCTGTCGTATTCGAATATAGGATTGCAAATTTTTGCCACTGTATTCGCATCTGTATTCGACTACGACCCTGTTGTATTCGAATACAGATTTGCTGTTTTTGCTAGTGACTTTGCATCTGTATTCGGCTACGACAACCTCGTATTTGAATACAGAATGCTGATTTTTCACTATTTTAGCATCTTTATTCGAATACAAGGAAGCTGTATTCGAATACAGATTGGTTTTTTTTCAAAAATTCCAGTTTTAAACATTGTTTTATGTACTTAAAGAGTTGGGGAAACATTGGGAAGGCTTGTGATGAATGAAATGGAATTTTTGAGAGGGTTGAGGTGGTGATGATGAGGTTCTTGAGATTCTTTGTTGATGTGGTGATAATGAAGTTGTTGAGATGGTTTGAGGTGGTGATGGAGTGGCTGGATTTTCAGCTGGTATTTGCATACTGTTTTCAATGAAGAGAAAACATCGCATGTCTATGCATTGCATAGTCAGGTGGTGACCGCGATGGGCAACAGAGTTGATGCGGTGACCGTGATGGGCCGTGAAGTTAAGTAGTAACCATGGGTTATAGAATAGTTCCGCGTGTATTAGACGGTCTATTCTATCCGGGATCAGAGTAGTTCTGCGTGTATTAGACAGTCTATTCTACTCGGACTACAGAGTGGTTCCGCGTGTATTAGACGGTCCATTCTATCCGTGCGAGGATTTAACTTCTGTGTATTTGGCCTGTGAGAGGCTAATACACGTCAATGTAGTAACCGTGAAGAGTTGTAGAATAGTTCCGCGTGTATTAGACAGTCTATTCTATCCAGGTTTAGAGTAGTTCCGCGTGTATTAGACGGTCTATTCTATCCGAGTTTAGAGTAGTTCTGCGTGTATTAGACGGTCTATTCTATCTGGGCTACAGAATGGTTCCGCGTGTATTTGACGGTCCATTCCATTTGTAAAATCGTGCTGGTCTGTGAGAGACTGCGCGTGTGTTGGTCCATGAGAGACTGCACCTTGGAAATTCCAAGAGTTGTGTACATTGGCATTTACATAGTGCATCGGGGTGGTTGACTATGAGTCATGGTTTAATATGAGTTGATGAGTTGAAACCGAGGGTGGCAAGTATCCATTGAAATTTGAGTGCCGAATGGGTGTTCGTGATTGCTGATTTTGTTGTACTTGCAATATAATTAATATGTAAATTGGCTATTTCGCGAAGATGTTAATGTATACGTTTCATAAGTAAGCATACTTCATCATTACTGTTGTTACATCATTTGAGCATGCCATGTATGTACATTGTTATCTTAGAAATAATTGCTATGTGCTAATTGTTATTTTCGGTCAGTGACCCTTTACAATTATTGTAGAAAATTGGGCTTTGCCCTCAGATGATACCCAAACCCGTACCTCCGACGGTTACACTAACGACGGAGACGTCGTTAGTTTTCCTTGATCTTCACGTACGACATATTTGTGGACAACGCAGAGGGACAGACAACTGGGTGAAGACGAGACTTGTAGAGGATGCGGTAGAAATCGTGCTATTGTAGCTTTAGTGCATGATCAGTTTAGACTTGTTGTATAGGGTCTTGAGCTCGGTGGATGTAATTATTTATTTTGGGATAATTGTATATTTTTCCGCACTCTAATAATGTTTTGGTGAGTCCAAGATACTATTTTTGATGTATCTTTATTTTAGTATATTTTGAAGATCAATTTCCCAAAACTAATTTACTCGGTTAAAGTTATGATGTAATTATTTAATTACATTCGTCATTTGAATCACGACGTATTATTTTATGAAATAATTTAATTTTATTTTCTTTTAACTCTTTTGAATTAATTTGAAAATTCTCTTATTGATTTAGGTTGAAAAAAAAAATACACTCGCGCTGTTTAAAAACTCGGGGTGTTACAAGTGTGGTATCAGAGCATTTGGTTAAACTTTTGGTTAGAGCTCTGGTTAGATTGTTGGTTGGGAGTCGTTATCTGAGCATGCATAGAAGCGAGTAGTTAGAGTGTTAAGTCTTGTATAGTTGTGGTGTGCTGAAGTAATGATACTGTTAAAGCTATATTTTGGAATTATTCTAAGCGGTGTGAGATTTCTACTTGATGATGGTTTTGTAGGGAACAATGCCTCCAAGAAGAGATGACACTACAAGGGCCAACGTCAGCCGGGATGATCGGATGGCGGAAGCGATGAATAACATGGCTGCGTCTGTTGCTGCACAGACGGATGCAAAGACTCAACGTGATCTAGAGAAAAGAAAAAGAGAGATTCATGCTGCTGAATCAAGAGGACTAGAGGATTTTCGTCGTTATAATTCTCCAAAGTTCAAGGGTGATGAGGGTCCAGAAAGAGCGGACCAATAGATTCAGGAAATGGAGAAAATTTTTGAAATGATAAATTGTCGGGCAACAGTAAAGGTCAACTATGCTACATATCTGTTACTAGGGGATGCAGAATATTGGTGGAGAAGTACCAGACTTCTGATGGGATCAGTTCATGAGGAGGTGAACTGGGAGTCGTTCAAAAAGAAGTTTTTGGACAAATACTTCCCGATGAGCACTAGGACTAAGTTGGGTGATGATTTTCTGAAATTGCACCAAGGAAACATGACGGTGGGTGAATATGCAGCTAAGTTTGAATCCTTGTCAAGGCATTTCAGATTTTTCTGGGAAGAAGTTGATGAACAATTTATGTGTCATCGTTTCCAAAGTGGACTGAAGTATGAGATTCAAGACTTGGTCTTACCCTTGGAAATTCAACGTTTCCAAGTCTTAGTGGAGAAGTGTAGAGAGGTTGAGGACATGAAGAATAGGAGGGCCAACCGAGGAGGGAACTTTAATTCAGAAGGGCCCAACCGGATGAACTATCAGAACAATAAAGGGAAGCAGGTGGTTAAGCCATATAATCGACCACAGAACAACAACAGAGGTCATAATCGCCTGGGGAATCAGAATTTTGGACAACAATTGGGACAAGGGGTTCGATGTTTCCGATGTGGGAAAGAGGGACATTATGCTACTGCTTGTACCACAAAGGATCCTACATGTTATAATTGCAAGAAGCCAGGACATTTTGCAAGGGATTGCAAGGTTCTGAAGGTGGAACCAACAGTGAACGCAACTAGGGCTACTCATCCTATTGCTAGGGGACGCGTCTATCACATGGGTGCTGAAGCCGGGAGGCAAGCTCATAATTTAATCCAGCGAGATTGTGAGATTACAGGTAACATACTAACTGCACTTTTTGATTCGGGAGCAACCCATTCCTTCATTGCTATGGACTGTGTGAACCGTTTGAAGCTATCTATCTCTTCCTTACCTTTTGATTTGGTTGTTTCCACCTATGCTAAGACTTTGATCGTAAATTATGCATGTTTACGCTATACTGTAACTATTCAGAATAGAGATTTCTTGGTTAATTTAATCTGTTTACCCCTACAATCACTCGATATCATTCTCGGCATGGATTGGATGTCGTATAATTATGTAGTCTTTGATTGTGCTTGCAAATTAGTTCTTTTTCCCGAACCTGGAGTCGTTCGGTATTTGGCTGCTAACAAGCTCGGAGTGTCACTGAGAGAACGAACTCAGGAATTTTTATCATTGGCTAACGTGGAGACCAAGATGGATGTGAGCATAGAAGATGTGGTGTTAGTCAAAGAGTATTCGGACGTATTTCCAATAGAAATTCCAGGATTAACCCCGGTAAGAGAGGTGGAATTCTTCATTGATCTACACCCAGGAACTGGACCTATTTCAATTACGCCGTATCGGATGTCGCCATTGGAATTAAGCGAGCTTAAGGGTCAAATTGAAGGTTTGTTGGAGAAAGGATCTATCAGACCAAGTGTGTCGCCATGGGGATCTCCGGCGTTGTTGGTTAAGAAGAAGGATGGAAGTTCGCGCTTATGTGTGGATTATAGGCAACTTAACAAGGTAACTATTAAGAATTGTTATCCTTTACCACACATCGATGATTTGATGGACCAATTGAGAGGAGCCGCGGTGTTTTCAAAGATCGATTTGAAGTTAGGATACCATCAGATTCGGGTAAGAGAAGGAGATATTCAAAAGACTGCTTTCAGAACCCGTTACGGACATTATGAATATCTCGTTATGCCATTTGGAGTTACAAATGCACCAGCGATTTTTATGGATTATATGAATAGAATGTTTAGCCCATTCCTGGATAAATTTGTTGTGGTATTCATCGATGATATATTGATTTATTCAAAGGATGAAGAAGAACATGGAGAGCATTTACGTCAAGTTCTTGAAGTTTTACGAGAGAAGCAATTGTACGCCAATTTGTCGAAGTGCGAGTTTTGGCTAGAGAAAGTGAATTTCTTGGGACATGTGATAACAAAAGAAGGAATCGCTGTAGATTCGACAAAGATTGAGACAATCCTTGCTTGGAAACAGCCTCAGACCATCACACATATACGAAGTTTTGTCGGACTGGCAGGTTACTACAGGAGATTTATTGAAGGATTTGCTAAGATTGTAGCTCCTTTGACACAACTCACTAGAAAGAATCAGCCGTTTGCATGGACAAAGAAGTGTGAGGAAAGTTTTCAGTTTGTTAAGGAAAATTTGACAACCTCACCAGTATTGGTCTTGCCACAACCAAAGGAACCCTATGAGGTTTACTGTGATGCATCTCACCAAGGTTTGGGATGTGTTTTGATGCAACACAAGAAAGTTGTAGCCTACGCCTCAAGGCAGTTGAAAACTCACGAACGAAACTATCCTACTCATGATTTAGAGCTTGCTGCTGTAGTGTTTGCATTAAAGTTCTGGAGGCACTACTTATATGGATGCACGTTCACAGTATTCAGTGACCATAAAAGTTTGAAGTATCTATTTGATCAGAAAGAATTGAACATGCGACAAAGGAGATGGATGGAGACTCTCAAGGATTTTGATTTTTCATTGCAATACCACTCTGGGAAAGCCAATGTGGTGGCTAATGCATTGAGTAGGAAAAGTGTGTCAGTATCTTCAATGATAATGGCCAGACAACAAGAGTTGTGGGAAGCATTTAGAGATCTACACTTGGACGTAGAGTTTGCACCGGGAATTTTAAAGTGTGGAATGATAAAAATTTCTAGTGGTCTACTGGAGGAGATTGCGAACTTGTAAGATGACACATTAATCCAAGAAAAGAGGAACCTGACAGTGCAAGGAAAGACAACTGAGTTCAGGATCGGACCAGATAATATTATGAGATGTAATGGAAGAATTTGTGTATCGGCAGTTGCATATATGAGAAGAACGATTTTGGAAGAGGCTCATAAGAGCAAATTGAGTATTCATCCTGGAGCGACCAAGATGTACCAGGACTTAAGACATAATTACTGGTGGCCAGGAATGAAGAGGGACGTAGCGGAGTATGTATCGGCTTGTTTAACTTGTCAGAAAGCGAAAGTGGAACATCAACGACCTGCTGGAATGTTGCAACCTTTGGATATACCGGAATGGAAGTGGGATAGCATTTCCATGGATGTTATAACTGGATTGCCCAAGACAAGGAGAAAGAATGATTCGATTTGGGTAATAATAGATCGATTGACAAAATTCGCACATTTCTTACCGGTAAAGACCACTTATAAGGTAGATAAGCTGGCGGAGATCTACATTGCCGAGATTGTGAGATTACATGGAGTTCCATCGAGTATTGTATCGGACCGTGATCCAAAGTTCACATGTCACTTTTGGGGAGCGCTGCATGAAGCGTTGGGAACGAAACTGAAATTGAGTTCAGCTTACCATCCACAAACAGGTGGACAAACCGAGAGAACAAATCAGTCCTTGGAAGATCTATTGAGAGCATGTGTGTTGGATGATTGAGGAAACTGGGATGGGGTATTGCCATTGATTGAGTTTACTTACAACAATAGTTTTCACGCAAGTATTGGAATGGCACCCTATGAGGCTTTTTATGGACACAAGTGTCAGACACCTTTATGCTGGTATAAGGACGGAGAAAGTATGATTGTTGGACCTGAGATGGTGAAACAGACTACAGAGAAGGTCAAGAGGATACAGGAGAAAATGAAGATTTCACATGATCGTCAGAAGACTTATGCAGACAAGCGTCGCAGACCTTTAGAATTCGAACAGGGTGATCATGTATTTCTAAGGATTACGCCTACAACTGGAGTTAGCAGAGCTATTAAATCAAGAAAGTTGACTCCGAAATTTATTGGACCATACAAGATTACTGCACGAATTGGACCAGTGGCATATCAGATTGCTTTACCTCCAATACTGTCCAATATTCACGACGTATTTCACGTGTCGCAGTTAAGGAAATACATTTCGGATCTGTCACATGTGATCGAACCAGACACAATTCAACTGAAGGATAACCTGTCATTTGAAGTATTACCTGTAAGAATTGAGGACAAGAAGATTAAACAGTTGAGGAACAAGGAAGTTCCACTAGTCAAAGTGATTTGGAATCCGACTACTGGAGACGCGACTTGGGAACTAGAGAGTAAGATGAGGGAACAACATCCTCGGTTGTTTATCGACATGTAGTTTCGAGAACGAAACTAATTTAAGGGGGGTAGTAATGTAAGACCCTTAAATTTAAAATTAAATTATGGATTTAATATTAAGTGTATTTTGGGAATATTTGTAAAATATTTAATATATATATATTTATATATATATATATATTAAATAAATATTTATTTTGGAGGTTGGATTAAAATTATTGGATGAAAGATAAATTAATTTAATTACGAGTAATTAAATATCAGACAGTTATTTAAGATGTTATCTGTTAATTACGACGAGAGTGGTTAAGTACTTGATGGTCAAACAATATTATAATATTACTGTGTTGGGTGAGGTGGCACATATATGCGTATATATATGTAAGTGAGAAGCAAGAACAAAGGCAGAAACATTTCCTTCCTTCCTCACTGCATGCGCTCGTTCTTTCTTTCTCTTTCGATTCTGTTTTTGTGTTGGTGGTAACAAAAGAGCATCCTCAAAAAGTCAAATTACTTGGAAATCCAAGCGCCGAACCAGAAAGTGTTAAGAATGAAAGTTGTTCTTCTCATCGTTACATTGCTAAAGAACTAACTTTGGTAGCGACGACGCGAACGGGAGTTTCGCCGACTTTTGTCGCGGTAACGTGAACGAACGAAGAAAACGTAACAGTGGTAAGGGGCACCTTCCAACTTTCTAGATTGCATTTAGGACTGTAAATGCATGTTGATGTGTGATTATATATGATTTTTTTTCTTGTCTGAAAAGGAACTGTTGTGCATGTTGTTATGAATGAGGAAAATGCATGCTTTTGATGTTTTTGATGATCTGTGTTGTTGCTGTTTTGGTTGATACATCAATGATATTCTGGTTGTGTGGGGATACTGGAAAGTGCTTTGCATGTCGTTTTGGGGATGATCAAAATGCATGTGTTTGGAAAGGGCTATACTGTTTTGTGACTGTTTTAGAGGGTAAGATTGTTTTTGTGTTGTGTGGTTAACATTCTGGTGTTGGTGGTTTTAAAAAAAAATGATTTTAAAATGGATGGAGGTCTTCTGGAAATTTTGATGGATAATTGTTATGAGTTATGTGTGTGTTAAAATGGTGTTGTTGTTTGACACTGAATTGTGTAAACCCTTTTGCAACCTGCTGTGCCTTGGATCTGTTGATGCTACCATATGAGTTTTGTTTAGTGGTGAAAATCCACTTGTATCCCACTAGACGTTTTCCTGATGATAGATCAGATAACTCCCAACTCTCGTTTTTTTCAAGTGCATGAATTTCCTCTAATATGGCTTTCTTCCATTCAGGTTTTAGGAGAGCTTCATGGACAAAGTTTGGAACTTGAATTTTATCAAGGTTGCTAACAAAAGCCATGTGATGAGGAGATAATTTATCATAAGAGACAAATTTGCAAATAGGATGATTAGTGCAAGACTGTTTGTCTTTTCTTAAAGCAATAGGTCTTTCATCTCATCATATGGAATAACAATGGGAGTAGGGTCACAATTGATATTATCTTGTGTTTTCAATCTCTAAATTCGGGTTGGATTCCTGATAGTCTTCGATTTGCTGCAGAGCCTTCGCTTCATGTTTCTTGTTCCTTCTAGTATAGAAACGAAACTCACTTATTTCAGCAGATTGGTTTGAATCGGAGGGATGAACAAGAGGCTGCTCTGAAGGCTGTTCTGACACTGGCAAAACAGAGGACTGAGTTTTAGGCAGCTTAAACTAAGAATTAGGCTGGTTTGACACAGGCAGAGGCAGAATAGAAGGCTGAGTATTGGGCTGGTCTGACATGGGCAAGGGGAAAGTAGTGCTAGGATCAAGGGACGCATTTGAGTCAGTTTGGTTTACTTGAGGTGACATATAGGAATTCTCACCGTAGGTTGACTCCAAGATTCCAATATCCCAAAGCTGGTATTCTTGTGTGAAACTCTCCCCCCGAATATCAGTTTTGGTATAAAATGACTGATTTTCAAAGAATGTAACATCCATTGAGTGATAGAATTTTCTAGTAGTTGGGAATAACATTTGTATCCTTTTTAGTTAGGAGAGTACCCTATAAATATGCACTTGAGAGCCATTGGGTCATGTTTACTGGCTTGTCGGTGGACAAACACAGAACAACCAAAAACTTTGGTTGGAAGAGTAGATAGGACACGGCTGAGTGTCTACCTCCTCTATATATTCCTTCCATGTAACCTTATTGTTTAATATATGAGAATGTTATATCTCCCTGTCGCAAATGTATACAAGGAGATATAACATTCTTATATATTAAACAATGGGGTTATAGGGAAGGAATATATAGAGGAAGTAGGCACTCATCCATCCTCATCAGAAAAAAAATACAATTAATACATTAACTCCTCATAAGCTAGAATAAACAGAAAAGGAAACAAACTAATGAGAAGAGATGTTAACATAATGACCAAATCCCTCGTATTTAGGAAACAAATAATACTTAATTAAATGTATTAAAGTGGCAGATTTCCACAATAATAATAATAATAATAATAATGATATTAATAATAATAATAATAATGATAATAATAATAATAATAATAATAATAATAATTTAGAAAACACAATGTTCACTTAGCATAAGTTATTTAAATACTAAGAGGATGAGGTAAGGATGTTACAATAAACTAATTTTTATTATTTGCAGATACACTGGAATCACAGAAACAGCACTGCAACTGAAATATTTGACTTTAGAAGCGCTATCAGAATTAACATTCATTTGGGAGAAGGATTGTCCAGGAGTCCTCAGATTTCAAAATCTACAACAAGTCAGTGTAAGTGATTGCAAAATTATGCAAACTCTATTTCCTGTTTTCCTAGACAAAATTTTTAAAATGGTCGGGAAACTAGAAATAGAATCTTGTGAAGAATTGCGACATATTGTTGGAAAGGAAAAGGAAGAAGATGCAGCAACTGGCGTAACATAAAAGTTTGCGTTCCCTTATTTAGCCTAACTGGATCTTGATTTCCTTGTTTATCTTCTCTTTACATAAGAGAATGCTACGTAAAAACTTTAAAGTTCTTGACAAGGATCTGCACACTTAAATAAATTTATTAGCGCAATAAAATGTTCCCGCAAAATAAATTTTGTTATCATCAAAACAATTAAGAGTCATTGTTCTTCTAACCAACTTGATCAAACAACCACCTTGTCTTACTTTGACATCAGAGTGTCTTCACATGAAAGTGTAAAAGAAGAAATTACATTTCAATACTATATGCGGGACCTATAGTTTACTAGTAAATACATATACTCACTCAATTCTTATTTGAAGTATTTACCGAGGCATGCTTCCAATCACTTGCCTATCTGGTTCTTGCTTGCATCTAGGAAGCCAAAGAAAAAAAATGAAATACTCTTAAGATACTGCAGTTTGAAGAATGTTGGATACATGATAGTAGAATTGTAGAAGCAATAAGAGGTGTTTGGGAGATGACAAGAGATTTTATGTCTAATAGAATCAATCATTTTGTGAATGATCTTTCTAACTGAGGCCAAGATCTCTTTGGTGATGTTTCCAACCAAATAAAAATTTCTCATAAGAAGTTGAACGATCTTAATGAATAATCATGACAAGAGGGAGTAATTTTAGAAATCAGAAGAATGGAGGCTAGATTGGAAGATTTGGTGGAGAGTGAGGAGATTTGGTGGGCTCATAGGTCTTATGCTTTGTGGTTAAACCATGGAGAAAAAAATACAAAAAAAAAATCATCAAAAAGCTTCTTAGAGAAAATCTAGAAATTGGGTGGATTGTATCTGGAATGATCGTGGAGAAAATTTTGATGATACGGAAGACATAGCCTTAGATTTTAATAATTTCTTTTAGAATCTTTTCTCTACTAATCCTGAAAGAGTTTATGAAGTTGTGGAAGTGGTCAAAGCTAGACTAACATATTCTATGTGTAACATACTAGAAATAGAGTTCACAGAAAATAAAGTTTTCGTAGCTACTAAAAATTTAAAGCCTTATGCTGCCCCAGATCCTAACGGAATGTCAACTTTATTTTATCAACAGCTTTAGAGAATAGTTGGCAATAACTGTTAAGACAAACTCTCATTTTTAAAGTTTTGAAGAAAATAAACAAAAGTTAATTAAGAACGTTAATTATGATTTTAAAAAGTTATGTTAATTTAACTTGTGCTTTTGAGTGTATTAATTCAAAGATAGGATTCAAGCAAAGCCAAAAAATCAACATAATAAAGAACAGAGAACATTCTTGACACAATCTGGAAAACGGAGAATGTTCTCCAGGTTCAAATATGGCCATGATAGCATAAAGACCAATCAATCTCCATTACTTAATTGAAGTTATTGCCTCTGGAATTTACATCAGTATTAAGAATACTTGACAAGGAACAGATAGGATCAATTACAATCAAAAAAAGCCATTTGAATCACAAAGAAAAAAAGGCCATGAATCAAGCTGTCCAAGCAAGACTGAACAATCTCTAGTTTGGCTGTCAAGACTGATAAACGATCTTGGCAATGTACAAGGCATCAGGGCAGCTTCTAGTATGTTCAGAAAATCATCCAGATTGATTATCAATCTTCAGGAAACTCAAAAGCTAAAAGTCCAAATTGATCATCAATCTCTAGAAGCTTCTTTTACAGTTTTCTGCAACAACCTTTCATGATCTTTTCGAATATGTTTTAATCAAGTTCAAGACTCCAATTCAAGGTAAATAACATCATCACATATCTGCAATATTAAATGATCATTAAGCTCAAAAGAATCTGATCAAGAACAAAGGATTCAGCCCAGTCAAAACAGAAATTAAAAATAGTCAAAAGCTGAATTATTTTTAATCAGAAATACTTGCTCTGGTCAAGCCTGACAAGAGCACTTCCAACGGCTCTATTGACCTCCATTTACTGCTCTCAAGCCTATAAAAGGAAGGTCAATGCTCAAGGAAAAATCAGAAGTTCAAGTGCTAACAAGTCTCATAAAATCATTCACATTCACTTACTTGAAACTCTCTCATCACTCAAAAGAATCAGTCTGACCAATCCTTACTTACTCTGATATATTTGCACTGAATTCTTTGTAAAGAATCGAATCTCAAACAAGAGTTGAGACATCTTAGATTCTAACAAAACAATCTCATCATTGTTGTAAAACTCAAACTATAAGAGTTTAGTATAGTTTGAGGTAGATTGTAAGAAATCCTATCAAGGTTGGTAGGTGATTTGATTAATCTCTTTTTGGGTGGAATTTGATTAAAGTCTGTAACAAGATCAAAGTTGATCTAAGCTAGGTGCTGTAAAACCAAGAAGGTTCTTTTTTTAAACACTTAGTGGAAAATCTCACAATTGTGAGGACTGGACGTAGCCCCAGTTGGGTGAACCAGAATATATTCTTGTGTGGTATCTTTTATCCCTTATTTCTTTATTAAGTTTGATTAATTTTCAAAGCTAAAAACACAAACTGTTTTTTTGTTTTTCACCAATCAAGAACGTTCTCTGTTTTTATGATAAAACCAAGAACGTTCTCCGTTTTCTACTTTGTTAATCAAGAACATTCTTGAGTTCAAATCTTATGTTTTTCAGGAAATTTTAAAAAGAGAGATTTACAATTCAAACCCACCTTCCTTGTAAATCAATTTTGCTACTTCAATTGGTACAGAGCACAATCTCTAAAAAGAACACCTAACAAGTGTTAGAGAAAAAGATCCAGAAAAATGTCCAAAGCAAAATACATTGTTGAGGGAGGATCCTCAAACAGACCATCATTCTTTGATGGTACTGATTACTATTTCTGGAAAAACACAATGCAGCTGTTTCTAAAATCACAAGACACAGACATGTGGAACATCATAATCAATGGAAATTACATTCCAAGAATGAATCATGAAGATTCAACTTCAGTAGAGAAGAAAGAAGCATACTGGACTGCTGATGATAAAGCTAAGGCACTCTTAAATTCTAAAGCTCAATTATTCTTATCGTGTGCTTTGAGCATGGAAAAAGTGAAAGAGTAGATGAATGCAAAACTGCTAAAGAAGTATGGGACACATTGCAAACTCACCACAAAGGAACAAGTCATGTCAAAGATACAAGAATAGACATTGGAATAAGAAAATTCAAATTGTTTGAGATGCAAGAAGGAGAAACTATTGATGAGATGTACGCAAGATTCACAACAATAGTGAATGAGATGCGTTCCCTTGGCAAAGCTTACTCAATACAAGACAGAGTGAGAAAGATCATGAGATGTCTTCCAGTTGTATAGAGATCAATGGTAACAGCTATAAGCAAAGCGAAGAATCTTGAAACACTTCCCCAGGAAGAACTAATATGAACCTTAAGAGCACATGAAATATTGCTATAAGAAGATAAACCAGTAAAGAAAGGCAAGGCAGTGGCTCTGAAAGCATATCAAGAAAGCATTACAATACAAACTGATGAAGAACCAGAAGAAACTGGATAAGAAGATGCTGATGAAAAAATTGCTCTCCTCCCCAGAAGAATACAAAGAATGATGAGAAGGAGAGATCAAATCAAGAAGGAATTTGCAAACAAAAATCCCAAATCAGAAACATACAAAAGCCAGATCACATGTTTTGGTTGTAATAAGTTAGGACATTACAAAGTTGAATGCCCCTTGAATAAGAAAACACCAAAAAAATTTCCTTTCAAAAAGAAATCAATGCTGGCCACATGGGATGATTCAGAAGAATCAGACACAGAAGAAGGAGAAGAAGCCATCATATGCTTGATGGCAGATACAGAAGAAAATGAGGTAACAAATTCTAACCCTTGCTCTTTGTGTGAACAAATGGGAAAAGAATTTGACAACTTGCTAAATGATTCAAACTTTCTCATTCAAAAATGTAGTTCTTTGAAAGAACAAGTTTTTAAAGAAAAAGAAGAAAAATAAAAGGCTCAGGCTATGATTGATATTCTCAAGAATACCATTCAAGAACTGAGAGAATCAAAACAGCAAAGTTGTGAAAATCAGAAAGGTCAAGAACGTTCTGTAGCTAAAATGGAGAACACTCTCCTTAAATCTGAAAATGAAATTTTGAAAACTGACTTGTTAAATTTTATTAAAGTTACTAAAACATTTCAAAAAATCATGGGATCACAAATAGGAATATTTGATAAAGTTGGTATTGGTTTCCATCAAACTCAAAAAACCAAAATGTATGAAAACTTTTTCTATTCCGGAAAGCAAGATAGAAAAATGTAAAAACAAGTGTTCATATTGTAAGAAACTTGAACATTTGGAATTTGCTTGCTACTTTAAAAAAATGGATGAAAAGATTAAGAACGGAAGGATTTTGAAAAGGAAAGAAAGTTTTGCAAATAAAGAACCAATATTGAAAAATCTGCAAAAGGGAGAACGTTCTCTAGATTGTTCCCAAAACGGAGAAAGTTCTGGAATAAAAATTGAACATTCTCCAGAAAGTTTGAAAAAAGGAGAACGATCTGGAACTTTTGCAAAATTAAGATTAAAGCCTTTTAAAACCCAGATTTCAAAATCAATACAAAGACCAACAATTAAATGCTCCTACTGTATCAAATTTGGTCATCAAGAGTCAACATGTTATTTCAAGAAGAAAGAAATTGTTAAGACTAACTCTCAAGGACCCAAGACAAAGTGGGTACCTAAAGTGGATGTAAACTCTTATGCAGACAGGATTTCAAAGTGCCAAGAGAAAGTCTTGGTTCTTGGACAGTGGCTGTTCAAGACACATGACAGGTGATAAAAACTATTTCATGTACTTCATTAAAAAGGATAGAGGATCAGTTACTTTTGGAAACAACAATCAAGCTCAGATTAAAGGTAAATGAACTATTGGTAAGGCAAACTTTGCTCAAATAACTGATGTTCAATACGTTGAAGGTTTGAAACATAATCTTCTATGTAATAGTCAGTTATGTGATAATGGTTTTGAAGTTATCTTCAAACCAAGAGTATGTGAAGTTAGAAAAACAGATTCTGGAGAGGTTTCTTTTCTGGAAATAGAAAGAAAAATTTATATGTCCTATATCTTGATGAATTGCCAGATGAATCATGTTTTATGTCAATCGATAAAGATAAATGGATATGGCATAAAAGGGTTGGACATATAAGTTTGAAAACAATTTCAAAAATATCTAAACTTGATCTTGTTAGAGGATTACCCAAACTGAATTTTGATAAAGATAAAATTTGTGAAGCTTGTGCAAAGGGAAATCAAGTCAAGAGTAGCTTTCATTCAAAAGATTTTATAACTACAAACAAAGCTCTTGAATTACTTTTCATAGATCTTTTTGGGCCAATCAAAACAACAAGTCTAGGAGGAATGAGATATGGTTTTGTTATTGTTGATGATTTCTCAAGATACACTTGGGTTCTGTTTTTAAAATAAAAGGATGATGCATTTGATGAATTTAAAACTTTTTGCAAAAAGGTACATAATGAAAAAGAATCCAGCATCATTTATGTAAGAAGTGATCACGGAGGAGAATTCATAAATGCCTCTTTTAAAAACTTCTTTGATGAACTTGACATTTGTCACAATCTATCTTGTGCAAGAATTCCACAAGAAAATGGAGTTGTTGAACGAAAAAATAGAACACTTCAAGAAATGGCAAGCAAAATCTTGGAAGAATCAAATGTTGAAAGATATTTTTGGACAGAAGCCATTAACATTTCTTGCTACATTTTAAATCGTGTGTCCATTAGAAAAATCATCAACAAAACTCCTTATGAAATATGGAGAAATAGAAAACCAAACATCTCTTATTTTCACATTTTTGGATGTTATTGTTACATTTTAAACAACAAATATGTTCTTGGAAAGTTTGATGCAAAATCAGACAAAACAATATTTATGGGGTATGCAAATGACTCCAAAGGATATCGAGTGTTTAATATGAGAACTAAGGTTGTAAAATCAATATGCACGATTTATTTGATGAGTTTGATGATTTGGATCTAACTAAAAAGGATGAGGATGAGGAAATCCAAACTGGTCTGTAGCAGCAAAATGATGTGCAGGAAACAGAGATTGATAAACAATCTCCGTTTCATTCTCCACCAAAAAGCTGGAGAACAATTGAAGGACATCCTCAAACACAAATAATTGGAGATACAGCTGATGAAATTTGAACAAGAAGATCATTCAAGAATGATGAATGCAACATGGCAATGATATCTCAGATTAAACCCAAATCCATTAAAGAAGCAATAATAGATCAGTCTTGGATAGAAGCCATGAAGGAAGAATTGCTTCAGTTTGAGAAAAATGAAGTCTGGACTTTGGTCCCTAATCCACAAGACCAAACCATCATTGGTACAAGATGGGTATTCAGAAACAAACTCAATGAAGAAGGCAAGGTTATTCGCAACAAAGCAAGGCTGGGCGCGCAAGGCTATAGTCAACAAGAAGGTATAAATTACGACGTAACGTTTTCCCCTGTTGCAAGGTTAGAAGATATTGTTGGAACCAAGTTGGTTCTTACACTCAAAGTTTTGATGTTAACAAAAATATTTTATGAGAATAATATATTTGACTTTGAAGAAGAATGCAAAAATCAGAGGATGACGTCACTAGAGGATGACGTCACCAGAAGATATCACAAGAGGATATCTCTAGAAGATACAACCAGAAGATGTCACCAAAGGATATCATCAGAAGCAAAAATAAGAAGATATCACCAGAGGCAAGAATCAGATGACATTATCAGAGGATACCATCCGAGGCAAACATCAAAAGAAGACATAGTTCAGATAAGAAGGAAACATGGTCCAGATCAGAAGAAGACATGGTCTAGATCAGAAGGAAACATGGTCCAGATCAAAAGAAGACATGGTCCAGATCAGAAGGAAAACATGGTCCACATAAGAAGAAGACATGGTCCAGATCAGAAGAAGACACGGTCCAGATCCGAAGAAGACATTGGTCCAGATTCATAGAAGACTTGATTTAGATTCGTGGAAGATTTGATTCAAAATTCAAAGAAGACTTGATGGAAATTTGAAGGAGATCTGATCAAAGTCTAAAGAAGATTTGATTTCAATTTGAAGAAGATTTGGTTCAAAATTAAAAAGAAACAGAATCGAGTTGAAGAATTGTCAAAAGGAATCTGAGCAAGATACAATTCGAAATTAAGCTTGGATCAAGTAGAAGCCCATATCTCAACTATAAATAGAGGCTTCAGGCCGTAGAAGAAATCATCGAAAAATACAAGAAATCAAGCTTAAAGTTCAAAGTCATACGAGAGTTCAAAAGAGACAAACACTTGTGTGAAAGAGAAATATTTTCTAAGTGTTCTTTTCTTAGAGTGTAAGAGTCATTGTTACAATCATCTTTCCGGAAGCAACTAGTAAAGAGAGTCATTGTTATAATTAGCTTTCCAGAAGCATCTACTCAAGAGAGTCATTGTTATAATCAGCTTTCTAGAAGCAACTACTCAAGAGAGTCATTGTTATAATTAGCTTTCCAGAAGTAACTTCTCAAGTTCCAAACCAATAGTGGTGTAAGTTCCTTCTTCAGTCTGGGGTTGTCAGATTATTAGGAGAAGACTTGGCTTGTAGGGTCAAGGTGGTGTAAGTTCCTTCTTCAATCTAGGGTTGTCAGATTGGTAGGAGAAGACTTGGCTTGTAGGGTCAAGGTGTTGTTGTTCCTCAAAAGTCTGGGGCTGTCTGGCTGGTTGAGAAGACTGGCTTGGAGGGTCAGGTGTTGTGTAATTCAAAGTGTTTGAATTAGTGGATTAAAGCCTTATGAATGAAGGTACTGGATGTATCCAAGTTAATAGTGAACCAGGATAAATCTATGTGTCCAAATACTTATGCTTTTATTATCCGCTGCTGTCGAATCTGATTGCATCGTCTCCAAGTAATTTATATCAACGTTCATAAAATCAGCAAAAAGTTTTCAACTTTGGCAAACACAATTCAACCCCCCTTCTCGTGTTTGCACCTTCAATTGGCATCAGAGCTCGGTCTCAAGGCTAAGCACTTTACAGTGTTTGAGAAAAGATCCAAGGGTTTAATATGTCTAAATTCAGTGAAGAAGTTCCCAGAGGAAACATCAACAATGTTGGAACCAAGTTGGTTCTATACTTAGAATTTTGATGTTTACAAAAGTACTTTTATGTAATCTTATTTTTGACTCAGAATAATAATGAAAAATGCCACCAGAAGATGACGTCACCAGAGGCAGAAGATGACGTCACCAGAAGATAAAATCAGAAGCAGAAGATGAGGACACCAGAGGATAAATCAGATAATGACACCAGAGGATACACCTCTAGAAGATAGCAGAGGATGTCATCAAAGGCAAAACATCAAAAGACAAATAACATCATCAGAGGATATCTTTCTTGGTCCAGATCAAAAAGAAGCAGAGTCCAAAAAGAGACCTGGTCCAGACCAGAAGGAAACTTGTCACAGGGAGACTTGGTCCAGACCAGAAGGAAACATAAGTCAAACTTGGTCCAAAGCAGAAGATAACTGGTCCAGAGCAAATGACTTGGTCCAAACTAAAGGTGCAAACACGAGAAGGGGGGTTGAAATGTGTTTGACTAACTTGAATACTTTTTCTATTTTTGCAGTTTTATAACAAAACCTGATGTATGAATCAAACAGAGTTAGCAGCGGATATAAAGTAAAAATAAAAACACAGAATTTTATATTGGTTCACCGTTAACGAGGCTACGTCCAGTCCCTTCACTTTGAAGGATTTCACTAATTCAAAACCTTGAATTACAACAATACCACTGACCTTCCAAGTCAGTCTTCTCAAACAGTCTAACAATCCTAGACTTTTGAGGAATACAACACATTGACTTCTCAAGTCAAGTCTTCTCCTACCAATCTGACAACCCCAAATTGTAGAAGGAATAACAACACCTTGAATCTAATTGCTAAGTAATCTGCTACCCCTTATGACTCCCTCAGATTGTAGACTCTACTTCAACAACTTAGATCTAACACAAGGGAAAGAAAAACACGAGTGTTTGCTTCTGGAAAGCTGAAACTCACAATTAACCTCACTGAAAACTCGAGTGTTTGCTTTTGGATGTGTATGACTCTTTTGTGATTTTCGATGCTGAGTATTCTGCCTTGAGCCTCCTTTTATAGATGAAGAATTAGGGTCTCTTCCAAGCTTAAATTCGAGCTGTATCTTACTGGATTCTCTTGCAAAAATGACTTGTCCAATCGGGTTTATCTTAAATAAAAAACATATCTTTTTCTGCTCCAGATTGCCTTCGAAAGTAACTTTGACCAATCCTGACTTTAATTAATTCTGGAACAAATCTTTCTTCCTGCCAATAGCTTCTGAATTCCACATGACTTCACTTTATTTTTCTATCGAATCCGTTTAATACTTTGATTAAATATAATCACGACTCCACTGATCATGATTCAATCTAGACCGCTTGATCTTCTGCTCTCGTCCACATCTGGACCATACTAAGTGATCTGATGTGATCCTCTGATTTCGGCTACCATTGAACCACACTTTCTGATCTTATGATCTTGACCAACACTGGGCCATGATGCTTAAATATGGACCATTGATCTGAACACCTTCCTCTTGATCTGGACCAATTCTAGACTGGGCCTGGATTGAACTGAAATTAACTTCGGACAAAGGATATTTAATTATGGACATTTACCTCTTGATCTGGATCAGGTCTGGATTAAATCTGGACATCATTTCTTCTGGTCTGGACTTAGTTTCATACTCTGAACCAAGCTATCTTCTGGTCTGGGCCAAATCTGGACCAAGTCACTTGTTCTGGACCAATTATCTGTAGCTCTGGTTAAGTCTGGATCAAGTCTGGGTTGTTTATCATTTCACTGCCAAGCTATCTTCTGGTCAGAATAAATTCTGGACCAAGTCTGATTTATGATACCTTCTGGTCTGGATCAACTCTCCCTCTGGAAGGCTTCATACTGGTCTGGTGCAGGTCTCCTTCTGGACTCTGCTTCCTTCTGATCTGGGCCAGGAAAGATATCCTCTGATGGTATTTTGACATCCTGGAGTATCCTCTGGTGCTTTCAGGATGCATCCTCTGGTACCTTTTGGATGCATTATTTGGTGACTTCTGGAGGTGTATCCTCTGGTCTGATTTTACCTTTTGACTACTCATCTTCTGCCTCTGGTGACTTCAGCTTCTGCCTCTGATAACTTCATCTTTTGGTGGCATTTAATATAGTAATTCAAGGTACAAAATAAGATTACATGGAGTGCTTTTGTAAACATCAAAATCCTAAGTACTTAGAACCAACTTGGTTCCAACAATCTCCCCCTTTTTGATGATGACAAAACCTTAACTTATTTTGCTAGCTTGTAACTTGAAGTACTTGAGATACTCCCCCTCGGACCAATCTCTCCCCCTAAGTCTAATACTGACTCTTTCTTCTCCTTTTCAACTCCTTCTTGAATCACTCTTTCTTTTCTTCTATTCTCCTCTCATTTTCAATTCCTTCTCTATTCATCTCTTTCTGATTTATTTTTCTCTCTCCCTATTTCTTCTCCTTTTCAACTCCTTCTCTTTTCATCTATTTCTTTTTCGCTCCTCCTTTCTTTTTATCTCTCCTTTTCTACTTATTTCTCCTTTTTCTCTCTCTCTCCCCCCTTTTTGTCATCAGCCAAAAACGAGGTCCTATTATTTTTGTGTTTTTGTTTTTCACTTTACAAAGTACAGAAAGTAAAAACAGAAAAATAAAAAACATAAAGTAAAATTACAAGAAAATTAAAAACTCCTAAGAAGACTACTTGAGCTAGTCAGATATGGAGAGAATGTTGAGATGCTTCTTGATGAACTCGAACCTATCTTCAAGTAATGCTTTGGTGAAGATGTCAGCCCATTGATGATCAGTGTCCACAAACTGGATGCTTAAAGTCCTTTTTTGAACATGGTCCGTAATGAAATGGTGTTTTATTTCAATGTGTTTGGCTCTAGAGTGTAAGATAGGGTTCTTGGTTAGGTTTATGGCTGAAGTGTTATCACAGAACAAAGGGATATTTGTTTCAAAGATGTTGTAATCTTCAAGTTGATGTTTCATCCAGATTAACTGTGAGCTGCATCCTGCTGCTGATATATACTCAGCTTCAGCTGTTGACATGGCAATGGTACTTTGTCTTTTGCTTGACCAAGAGATCAAATTATCACCTAAGAAAATTCAGTTGCCACTTGTACTTTTCCTTTCCAGCTTGTCTCCGGTATAGTCGGAATCACAAAAACCTCTTAGTTTGTAGGTGGGGGTTTTCTTGTATAACAAGGTAAGGTTGGTGGTTCCTTTAAGGTATCTCAAGATTCTTTTGACAGCAGTTAAATGGGATTCCCTAGGGTCAGCTTGAAAACGGGCACAGACACAAACACTCTGTATGTTTTCTAGTCTACCTTTTGGCTGGTTTCATCTTTCTCAAGTAAGCAGGTTGGGTGCATGGGGGTGGCCATAGGCTTACAATCACTCATTTTGAACTTTTTGAGAAGTTCTTTAGTGTATTTAGATTGATTATACCTGATTTACCTTGGTGAATCTGAATTCCCAGGAAGAACTTAAGTTCTCCCATCATGCTCATTTGGAACTTTTTCTGCATTAGGTCAGAAAACTCTTTACACAAAGTGCCATTAGTGGATCCAAAGATGATATCATCAACATAAACTTGAATAATCAAAATATAATTTTTAATGGATTTACTAAATAGAGTATTATCAATCTGGCCTCTATCAAATTCATTCTTAAGCAGAAAGTTACTAAGTCTGTCATACCATGCCCTTGGTGCTTGTTTTAAACCATATAAAGATTTTTTAAGTTTAAAAACATGGTTTGGAAAATCAGAATTTTCAAATCCAAGGGGTTGTTTGACATAGACTTCCTCACTTATATAGCCATTTAAGAATACACTTTTAACATCCATTTGATACATAACTATATCATGATTAGCGGCAAATTATAAAAGAATTCTAATTGCTTCTAACCTGGCCACTAGAGCAAAAGTCTCAGTGTAATCAATACCTTCCTATTGACTGTATCCTTGAGCTACAAGTTTGTCTTTGTTCCTTACCACTTCACTTTTTTCATTGAGTTTATTCCTGAACACCCACTTGGTTCCAATAATGTTTTTGTTTGGTCTGGATACCAGATCCCAAACATCATTCCTTTGGAATTCATTCAGCTCTTCTTGCATTGCAAGTATCCAAACTTCCTCTGCCAAAGCTTCATCAACATTGGTTGGTCTGCATCAACTTCTGGTTCTGGAAGATCTGGAACAACTTCTGATTCTGATAAGTATCCAAATTTCTCTTCTGACTTAACTTGGCTATTTCTGACTTGATCAAATTTATCTTTTGAAGATTTTTCATGTGTTGCTGACTTGCTTGTATCCTCTACCTTTCCAAGTACTTCTGTTTCTTCTGCTTTTGCTTTTGCTCCCTTTGGTTCTGGTGAACCTGCACTATCTTTATCATGCTTTGATTTGTCGAGATCAAGCAGTTTGTCATAATACAAATTTTAATAATTAATAATTGAACTAAATACAACCAAACCATTAATTCTGCTTCTGGTGGTTTCTGCTTGATTTTTGAAACCACTGAACTGGTTCTGTTGAAGTGTTCACATCACGTGAATCACTTGGTTCCTCTGAGAGTTTGAAAATCTGCAGAATACTTATCTAGCTTTGATTTTTAAGATCAAGCTTCTTGTTATCACATTAAACATAAATATCAAACAATAATAGTATTTACAACAAGATGTAACCTCTATGTCAACAGTTTCGGTTTTACTCTGAAAATCCTCCTGTTTCTGATTTTTAGATTCTGAATCTGTATGTTCTGTGATTAGATGGTTTGGATGAGGGGATTTGAATTCCCTTCCAGGTTTGTAGTCTTGATGAATTTCACTGGAGTGTTTGAAGAACTCTCTTGATTCTGATTCTTCTCTTTCTGCTTTGGCTGATACACCATGTTCCTCTGGTGATTCTGGAATTTATGGTGATTCTGGTAATCATACTGGTTCTGGTTTTGGTTCGGGTTCTGGTACTGATTTTGATTCTGGTTCCAGTGTTGGTTCTGGTTCCAGTTCCTGTGCCTCTGATACTAGCTCCAGTTCTGGTTCCAGTTCCTATTCTGATTTTGGTTCCAGCGTTGGTTTTGGTTCCAGTTCTTGTACCTCTGATATTGGTTCCAGTTCTGATTCTGGTTCCAGTTCCTATTTTGATTAGTGTGATATGTGTGATTTCTTTGATATTTTATGTACCTCCTATGATTCTGGTTCTGATAGGTATTGTGTTGACAAGTTCTTCTTCTACCAGAGTCAATTGGCTTCTGTTTGGTAGATGTTGGAACATAAACCTTCTTTTGCTTGTGTATTGCCAACATCCATTGTCCAGGCACCATTGTTGGTGTCTCCTTTTGGTTGCTCAGAATATCTGCAACATAGACAATTTGATCTTTTGGTACCCAGAACTGATTGGGTCCAGGTTTGTTAGTTTTAACAGCTCTCTGATCTTGTTCAGATTTTACCATTGGACAAGATAATTCAGAGTGGCCTTTCTTAGCACAAATAATGCATGAACCATCAGAATGAACAGTTTCAACAATAGTTTCTGTAAAACCAAGACTTCTCTTTCCAATGTTACTGTTTCCATAAATCATAGATGCATATTTACTTCTTTCCATTCCATTAGAAATAATGTTTTGAAAAAATTGCTCATGCATATCAGATTCACAAACAGTTTTGGAAGTGGAACAAACATTACTTTTGAGAGTTTGGTTTTCAGATTTGAGTCTTGCAACTTTAGTTTTAAAATCCTTGTTTTCAGTTGCATACTCAGAATTTTGATTCTTTAAAACTTGGACTTCTTTGGTCATATTTTTCTTATCTTCCCTAAGAGTTTTCAGTTTTAAAGACATCTTATTGTTTTCATTTCAAAAGTCTTTTACAACATTAATTAATTTAGATTTAGAGAGATCAGAAAATAACTCATTGTCTTCATCTTCTGAATCTGTTCCAGAGCCTGAGCTGTATTCAGAACTTGAGTTGGTATGAGCCATTAGAGCCATAATTGCTTCCTCTAATGTGCTTCCAGACTTGCCTGAATGACTGCTTTGATCATTCTTCCTTCTGCCTGCTTTCCTTCCTGAAATCGTGCCTTTATAAAGTCCAGAGGCATACCTGATATGTGCTATCATTGTTGTTTTTGTCTCTTCTTCATCAGAAGATTCTTCTTCTAATTCTGATGCATCCCAGGAGGATTAAGGGGATTTGATACAAAAATAAATTGAAGTCTTGGAGGGAATTTAAAAGCAATTGGAGGGAAGAAAGATACAGTCTAGAATTAAACAAGAACAGGATTGGCCAAAGTTATTTTCAGAACAAATCTGAAGCAAAAAGGTTCAAATCAAGCATAAAGCTCAAACTCGATTGGCCAAGTTATTTTTGCAAGAGAATTTGGACAGATTCAGCTCGAATTTGATCATGGAAGAAACCCTAATTTTCATCTATAAAAGGAGGCTCAAGGCAGAAGACTTACTAATCGAAAATCAGTAAAAGAGTCATAAACTTCTAGAGGCAAACACTCGAGTTTTCGGTGAGGTTAATTGTGAGTATAAGCTTTCGAGAAGCAAGTACTCTTGTTTTTCGTTCCCTTGTGTCAGATCTATATTGTTGAAGTAGAGTCTACAATCTGAAGAGTCAGAAGAAGTAGCAAGTGACTTAGCAATTAGATTCAAGGTGTTGAAATCCCTTCTGCAATCTGGGGTTGTTAGATTGGTAGGAGAAGACTTGACTTGTGAAGTCAAGGTGCTGTGTTCCTCAAAAGTCTAGGATTGTTCGACTGTTTGGGAAGACTGACTTGGAGGGTCAGTAGTGCTGTTGTAATTCAGAGGTTTTGAATTAGTGGAAAAATCCTTCAAGGTGAAGGGATTGGATGTAGCCTAGTTAATGGTGAACCAGGATAAATCTTTGTGTTGATTATTTTACTTTATCCGCTGCTAATTCTGCTTGCTTATATATCAGATTTTAAATAATCATAAAAAACAAAAAAAGAATTCAAGTATTACAAACACAATTCAACCCCCTTCTCGTGTTTGCACGTTCAAACAGACCACCTCTATTTGATGGAGAACGTTTTGAGTATTAGAAAGACATGCTGGGAAGTTTTTTTATTTCACAAGATGCTGAACTTTGGGACTTGGTGGAAGACGGTTATACTGCTCCAAATGATACTGATGGTGTTGAAATTCCAATAAATGACATGAATGCTGATAAGAAGAAGATGTACAGGATGCATCATAAATCCTCCAGAACGTTCATGATAAATGCAATCACCTTTAAGGAATTTGACAAGTGCACCAACAAAGAGACAACAAAGAGTATCTATGATAGTCTGACTCTGACCTATGAAGGAAGCAAGCAAGTTCAAGAAGTAAAGGCCAACATCCTAGTAAAAAAGTATGAGTTGTTCAAGATGGAAGAAGATGAAGACATTGAAACCATATTTTCCAAATTCTAGACTCTGGTATCAGCATTAACGATACTCAAGAAGAATTACACTACTGCTGATCACGTGAAGAAAATTCTTAGGAGCCTGCCAACGAAGTGGAGACCAAAGATCACTACCATTCAGTAAACAAAGGATCTGAATACTCTAAAGTTGGAAGAATTAATCAACATGAAATTGAGCTTGAAGAAGATAATCCCAAGAAGAAGAACAAAACCCTAGCCTTGAAATCCAAGCAGAAGAAGGTTCTAACAGCAACATCAGAATCAGAATATAGTGATTCAGATGATCAAAATTTGAAACTAGAGGAAGAGGAGATTGCTTTCATAACCAGAAAGGTTCTAAAGATGTGGCACAACAAAAAGAAGAAATTTCCCCAAAGATATTCCAAGTAGTCCAATAGAGGAAAGGATGAATATGACAAGAAAAGTATCATCTGCTATGGATGCAATGAACCTGGACATATCAAGTCAGAATGTACAAACATGGAGAAAGGGAAACACCAGAAAAAAGAACACAAGAAGAAGAACTTGATGGCTACATGAGATGATTATGATGAATCTTCTGATGATGAAGAAGTAGAATTGGTTATGATGGCTCACACCAACTCTGCCTCTGGATCCAACACAGATTCTGACTCCAGAAGTGAATTAGAAGATGAAGAAAAAGAGATGTCCTCGCAACTGTTTTCCCTCCACTCCATTCTCAACCATTACCAAACATTGCTCAAGTTCCACCACATTTGAGAAAACCAACAAAACCCCAAAGACGGTCTATGAGAATTCTCGCTGGGATAGGAACATCAAAACCTAAACAAACTGATTCTCCTATGTTTATAATCTCTAACAGTGATGAAACAGAGACTGATGATCCTCCTCCCGATGTCCCTTTAGAAACCTCTCATCAAACCACACAGATACCCCCAACAACCCCACCAAGGCAAACTATTTCTTCTGAACCATCCTTCACACCTCCTCCAAACCAGAAGAGGAAAAACATAGATGAAATATTCTCTTCTTTAAAGCCACCTCAACCTCCTTAAAAAACCATGAAGAAAAAAATCCACCATCACCCTCTCATAATTCCTTGCCAAAAAGAAATTAAGGAATCCTTAGAAGACAAAATCAAGGGCTCCTAAACAAACCAAACAGAAACGTTCTCCCTCTGTTGAAAAACAAACTCTAGAACATTCTCCAGAACGTTCCCCAATACTTGAACGTTCTCCGTTTCATGAACCATCTCCTTCTGCCCCTCAACATTCGCCTCTCCACAAAACCAAAAACATCTCTCCAATTCCCTCCTCTGTATCCAAGCTTTACAGAGAAATGGGCTCAACACCCTATTGGAGTGGAAGGAATTGTTGTCTTTGACAACCTGATAGTAGATGGGAATGCTGTGAACATCACACTGATGTTTTGGACTAGACTTCCTTCCTACAGACATCAGAATGTTACTATCCAGATGTCATCAGAGCTTTTTATTGTCAAGCAAAAACCTTCTCTGAAAAGTCTCTGATCATCTCAAAAGTAAAGGGAATAGAGATAAAGTTAACTCCAGAATATCTGGCCTTCATCCTAAACCTCACTACTGAAGGCCATGGTGTTTTTGGAGAAAAATGATATGGGGCTTTGAATCTGAAAAAGACATAGGTGCTCTCTGATCTATTTCTAGAAGGGTCTACTCGCTAACTTTCCATATACCTTAAACCCCTTCCAAAAGTTTTCAACAGCATCAGCCAACATACCATACTTCCTCACTATGGAAGTCATGAGTATGTGTTAGAAAATGATGCTATGATAATCCATCATCTCTTAAATTGCAAGCGCCTCAACCTTCCACATCATAATATCCATCATATGATAGCTGTAGCAAATAAGGATTACAGAAAAAATACTGTACCTTATGGGATGATTCTTACTCGAATCTTCAAGCACTTTCAAATTCCTCTCAGCAATGAGAAAAGCCTAATAAAAATCTCCAAGTTTTCCTCCAAAAATATCACTCATATGAGCAAAACTTCATTAGAAGCAGGTGCTCCTTCATCATTCTTTCCATCATCACTAAAAAGGAAGCGCTCCTCAAGGAGAAGAGCTGTCGCTCTAACTCCAGCCCCAGCCTCACCACAACCCTCGCATGAACTTCCTGAAGCAGTTGTAGAAACTACTCAAGAATGTTCTACTGAAAACAGAGAAAGTTCACCTGCCCAACCCAACTTTCTCCGTATTTCCCCAAACTACTACCTTATCCTCAATAGACTTTCTCCCTTACTTTTAGTCCCTGTTGACGATATGTGCACCCTACTTCCCAATCAACACGTTTCCACCATGTCACAGATATTCATATCACCCCAAAAAACCAGCCCATCACTCTTTGGAATAAGTCAATTTTTGACTTTTTCTGATACCCCTGGACCTTCCATCAACCAGAAGTCCAACTCTAATCCCTTACCACCTGTCATCATTGCCTCTATACCTACAAACTCTGCCACTCCTACTCCTCTTATGCCTCTTCCTCCTCCTCCACCAAAAGAACCCACCAACACTGAGATCATGGCTGTCCTCCAAACCATCATGGCACACCAGACTCAACAGGATTTGGAGTCCACCCTGCTGCGAACCTGGATGACTGAGCAAATTGCTCCAAAACTTGGACTGGTTCCTCCTCCTCCTTCTCCTCAACCTTTCCCTGATCCTGCAAAGTCCTCTTCGTCAGAAGGATCCTAACCATCTCTAGCATCTGAGGATCTTTTTCTCCTTCCTTTTTGTTGTGACAAAAGGGGATAATTAATTTGAAGATTTTAGATTAAGTATAAGCTCTTTGTAATTAGATATAAGTCCTTTTTGTATATGGTACTTCAGTATATCTTCTGACTTAATCTTACTATGTATTTATCATCTGATTTCATCTAATGAAAGTCTTTATTATGAATCTGTTTGATCTTGAATTTGCATGATTTTTAATCTTCGGTCAAAATTAAATCACTGCACAAATCGAGGGAGAGCTTTTAAGTTCTTCAAAATTAAAATTAGAATCAAATTAAAATCTAAATTAACATGTTTGTCATCATAAAAAAAGGGGAGATTGTCAAGACAAACTCTCATTTTTAAAGTTTTGATGAAAATAAACAAAAGTTAATTAAGAACGTTAATTATGATTCTAAAAATTTATGTTATATTAACTTTTTCTTTTGAATATATTAATTCAAAGATAGGATTCAAGTAAAGCCAAGAAATCAGCATAATAAAGATCAAAGAACATTCTTGACACAATCTAGAAAACAGATAATGTTCTCCAGGTTCAAATATGGCCATGATAGCATAAAGCCCAATCAATCTTCATTACTTAATTGAAGTTATTGCCTCTGGAATTTACATCAGTATTAAGAGTACTTGACAAGGAACAAATAGGATCAATTACAATCAAAAGAAGCCATTTGAATCACAAAGAAAAAAGGCCATGAATCAAGCTGTCCAAGCAAGACAGAACAATCTCTAGTTTGGCTGTCAAGACTGATAAACGATCTTGGCAATGTACAAGGCATCAGGATAGCTTCCATTATGTTTAGAAAATCATCCATATTGATTATCAATCTCCAGGAAACTCAAAAGCTAAAAGTCCAAATTGATCATCAATCTCCAGAAGCTTCTTTTACAGTTTTTTGCAACCTTTCATGATCTTTTCGAATATGTTTTAATCAAGTTCAAGACTCCAATTCGAGCTACAAAGCATAATCACATATCTGCAATATTAAATGTTCATTAAGCTCAAAAGAATCTGATCAAGAACAAAGGATTCAGCCCAGTCAAAACAGAAATTAAAAATAGTCAAAAGTTGGATTATTTTTAATCAGAAATATTGGCTCTGGTCAAGCCTGACAAGAGCACTTCCAACGGCTCTATTGACCTCCATTTACTGCTCTCAAGCCCATAAAAAGAAGGTCAATGCTCAAGGAAAAAGCAGAAGTTCAAGTGCTAACAAGTCTAATAAAATCATTCATATTCACATACTTGAAACTCTCTCATCACTCAAAGTTGATCTAAGCTTGGTGCTGTAAAACCAAGAAGGTTCTTGTTTTAAACACTTAATGGAAAATCTCACAATTATAAGGACTGGACATAGCCCAAGTTGGGTGAACCAGAATATATTCTTGTGTGGTATCTCTTATCCCTTATCTCTTTATTAAGTTTGATTAATTTTCAAAGCTAAATACACAAACTGTTTTTTGTTTTTTGTTTTTTACTAATCAAGAACGTTCTTCGTTGTTCTGATAAAACCAAGAATGTTCTCTGACTGCATTGTTAACCAAGAACATTCTTGAGTTCAAATCTTAGGTTTTTCAGGAAATTTTAAAAAGGGAGATTTACAATTCAAACCCCCTTCCTTGTAAATCAATTTTGCTACTTCAAGAACGTGACTTCTTTTGCTTTATTGATTCTTAATGATGGTGGAAATCCAAGTAGTATCAATTATACTTATATATGTTTCATTCCAAAAAAGAAAAAGTTGAAGGTACCAAGTGATTTTAGACCATTTCTCTCTGCAATGTCATTTTTAAAATAATTACAAAAAAACAATTGTAAATAGGTTAAAATTAATTATTGATGATATAATTGGAAAATTTCAAAGTGTTTTTGTGCTAGGACATTTAAGCATTGATAATGCCTTACTAGCTTTTGAATATTTTCATTATATGACGAAAAAAATAAAGGCACGAAGGGGTGTGTTGGCATAAAGTTGGATATGTAAGGTATATGATCGCATCAAAGTCGATTTTTTTTTATTAAGGTTCTTCAGTCTATGGACTTTTCTCAAAAACGACATAGCTTGATTTTTAATTGTATTTTCACAATATATTTTTCTATTTTGCTGAATGGAAGTCCTTGTCATAAGTTATGTCCTCAGCGAGGTCTTCGTCAAGGGAATCCTTTGTCTCCTTATCTTTTTACCTTATATGTGCAGAGGCATTTTTTTGTCTTCTAAATAAGGCATATGAAAATAAGGTTCTTCATGGAATTCAAATTTCAAGATGAGCTCCAAAAATTCATCATTTATTTTTTGTAGATGATAGCCTCATATTTTGTAGGGATTCTATTCAAGATGCTCAAACCATTCAAGGAGTTCTTAATACTTATCAATCTACTTCTGGTCAACTTATCAATTTGGATAAATCAGAAATATCTTTCAGTCGAAATGTGTCTGATGATTGTAAAATCTTTTTCCAATGGTAGATACAAATTAAGGTTGTTGAGTGTCATTCGAAGTATCCGAGGTTACCTTCTTTTGTTGGTAGGTATAAGCAACATGTATTTAATTTTGTCCTAGATAGGGTGTGGAAGAAGCGGAAAGATTGAAAAGAAAGATTTTTATCAACTGTATGGATAATTTTTTTTTATCAAAGCAGTGATTCAAGCAATTTTTACATATGCTATGAGTTACTTTCTACTTCCAATGAGTATATGTGAGCACATAAAAAGCATGATTAGTAAGTTTTTGTGGGGTAACAAACAAGGTGAACATAAAATTCATTGGATTAATTGGAAAACATCATGTACAGAAGAAAAAAAAGGGTGGTATGGGTGTTCGTATCATATCTTAAAGGCAAGGTGTGAGGTATCAACCTCTCATAATTCAGCGCATGATGTTGATCAACATGTATGGAAAATAAAAAATATTTCCAGACACAATTATTTTGGTTGGAGGATTCTACATGCTAAAATACTAGTTAAAAATTATCTTTCTAAAAAAGGAATTAGTTGTGATCCATTGTGTGTTTTTTGTGGGCAACATAATGAGACAATTTCGCATCTCTTTATGGAGTATCACTAGTCAAAGCATGTCTAATTTACTTCCCTTTTAGGTCTGATATTTAATTCACATGATTTTAGGAATGTACCAGAAATATTATTAACACAAATGAGAATGTGATTGTACATGTGTTGACCTTATGTTATGAAAGATAGTGTACTAGAAATAAAAAATATTTTGAGGTGACTGATGTTGATGTGACTACCATTATTTAAAAGGCACACATATCTATTGTTAATAGTGTTAGTGTAGTATTGTTGGAGGCGCTAAGTGGAGGTCCCATTTTGCCTATATTTGTTGTTCGTTGGACACTCCTGTTTAGTGGTTGTTATAAGCTTAATATTGACGCAGTAGGTCCGATATATGGGATAAATAGGGTATTGGTGCAGTAGTGAGAGATGTTGATGGTGTAGTAGTTGTTGCTAGTTGTTGACAAATCATTTCATTACCAGATTCGGATGTAGCATAAGCTTTAGCTATACAGAATGATTTGGAAGTTGCCAAAGATACGTCTTTCTTGAATCTTATAGCAGAACTAGATGTTTCAAAAATGGTCATGTCATTGAACGGTCATCAACAACCTTCCACCTATGTTGATTCTATTATTGGAGATTGTATTAATTTTTAATGTTTGCTTTGATAGTTTAAATTTTTTATATGTTAGACATGAGGTCAACCAAACTGCTAAATATACTCTTCATAATTATGATTGTACGTGGATAGAAGAGATTTTGCTTTGTATTTTTATTGTTTGCATTTTGATTTGTTGTTATACTTTTTTTTAATTAAATTATCATTGACATAGATAAAAATGATATGACATTTTTCAAACTTATTAAGAAAAGTCTATATTGTAAATAATGTGTATAATTTGTGTGGGACTATTACTAATTTGTCATTTGCGTACAAATACATTCAATGTGAATATTTCAAATTCAAAAACAATTTAATAGTATTAATAAAATAGTTGTTCTATCTTATAATATAAACAAAATTTGATTAAAAAAATTAATATGTTTTATCTAAAATTTAGACTACATACATCAATTTTTTTAATTCATTTTTGCTTATATTTTAGTAAGAAGTAGTAGATATATAAAAAAGTGTAATAAACATATATGAAACGTTATAAATGGTCCCTAAATGTACCGTAAGGGTTTTAATTAAGGTCAGAGTAGTAGATCACAACTACTAAGTTTCTGTGTTGATGGGCAAGATCCGCACAACCAGGAAGGGTAACATTGTCCTTTCGTAAACAATAAATTTAATGAAATTCAGATTCACATTGTTTTGACCAAAAACAAGATTCACATTGTTGTTTCCTAACGTCATCCAAATGACACAATCCTAGTGACATCACCCAATCCAATCCATCTCTACACGTATCAACATCTTTAGCCGTCGGATGCCAAGATCTGTGTATGAAATTATGAATGGTGAGATTATTTTCTTATTTATAATGATTATATTCTTGAATGTGTAAGGTGTTATTGCTATGTTCTTTGAATATATCAAATTACAAGTCTAACATCAATATCTTTTTTTTTATATAATAATTTTGAAGACTAAATTAATCAAACAAAATGTTTGAAGATTTAACATATTAATTAAAGACATATTTGAGGTCTAAAATCATTAACAAAAATATACTTAAGCTTTATAATTGTGATGCATAATTCAACATCCTCTTGTTCACACTTTAAATACCATAACTTCCTATTGTCAAATTTCTTCCGTGTGTTTACTTAAACATTGTTTTACTATATGTTCACAATGACAATACTATATGTTCACGATGACAAGACACTAAGCATTTGAATTTTCTCTTTTGACCCTTAGTATGACATGATAAAAATTTGTCATCGTCTGATTGTAACATGAAAAATGAATTATTTATTTATTTTTTCACAAATAAAATAAATTTAATTTTTGGGATAACTCGTACGAAGATGATTTCATCCGAGGTTTATTTGTTATGTTTGAAAAATAGCAAGTTGAAGAAAGAAAGATATAATAATAATAATAATAATAATAATAATAATAATAATAATAATAATAATAATAATAATAAT
Organism: Cicer cuneatum; assembly: GCA_037974295.1. Classification (NCBI taxonomy): domain Eukaryota; kingdom Viridiplantae; phylum Streptophyta; class Magnoliopsida; order Fabales; family Fabaceae; genus Cicer; species Cicer cuneatum. Next base: position 63,071,023 of record JBBPBO010001985.1, on the reverse strand, counting down.
AATAATAATAATAATAATAATAATAATAATAATAATGGTGTAATTTACAACTTGCCACGTCAGCACGAACTTTAAATTAAAAGGGCCAGAAAGGAGAGAAATAAGACAGTAGTAAAGTAAGAGAATTAAATATTGCAAATGGATGATGAAAGAAAAGCAATGGAAGAGGTTATGAGAGGTTGTGAGTTTGCTAAACAACTTAGGCAAGTATTGCTCAATAATAATAATAATAATGAGTTTACAACAACAATCTCATTAGCCAAACATCTTGTCAACAAAGTCATCAACTCCTTTAACAATACCCTCTTCCTCTTGGAAAAACATATCCCCTCCATTGACCAAATACAAAAGGATATTTCCTCCATTGGTCCAACTAGATCTATGGACTTCAAAGAAAGTTGTAAGAGTACTTCCACACCAAGAGGATGTTGCCAAAGAAGGTAAATATTACTACGTACATCTACGTCTTTCTATTTATTATTTATTTTGAGAAAAAAACAGTCGTTTAAATATATAAGTTTTATTTTCAAAATACATCCTTAATTGAAAACTATTATATGTCTTGAAAACTATTTACTATTTTTTTTAAGAAATAATTGAATGTGATTTGCATGTTATGTATATTTGTTTTGGATAACTAGTTTTTGAAATTAATGATCACATAAGCAGAAAAACTACACAAAGATGGGAGAATGTGACAAAAACTCTGACAGATGATGGCCATCAATGGAGAAAGTATGGTCAAAAGAAGATCCTCAACTCTCAATATGCAAGGTGTGTATCAATTATTATTAAAAGATATTTGTTAGTAGTACTACGAGGGTAATAGTTAATCAATCAATAAATAAAAGTTCATTTAGAAAAAAACAAATGAAGCATTTGTAACTATTTTATTTCCAATAAAATTTTAATTTTTTTTTATTTTTTAGTTTCTACAAAATTATCTTATAAATTATTTTAATTTATACTAAAATAAAATATGTTTAATTATCATTCAACTTTAATTTTAAATTTTTGCAAGCATGTTTTAAAAATTATAAAATGTTTTTCCACAAAAATTTAAAATTTTTTAATTTGGAGAAAAATTAAACATGAATTTTTAAATAGACATTAAAATTCAATTTTTAGATCACTTTTTGTGGTGAATTTTTTTATAAAATTGTAAACATACCTAAAAATATTTTATATTTATATTTCAACATAGACCAATCCTGTTTATAGAATAATTTTGTAGAAAGTAAAAACTGAGATACTTTTAAGGATTAAAAACAAAAGTTAATAATTTTATAAGAAATAATGTCTTATTCAACCCTATAATAAATACATTATTTTTCCATACAAATTTACCTCTTTAATTTCTTCGCCAATGCACTTGTTAATACTCTAATATTGATTTGTTCTTTCTTTCTTTCTTTCCAAATAACTCCAATATTACATCTTTTTATGAGTCTAATTAGAGTTCCCCGATCCAAATTGATATGCAGGAACTACTATAGGTGTACTTACAAATTTGATCTAAGATGCCAAGCAACCAAACAAGTGCATAGAATTCAAGAAAATCCTCCTTTGTATAAGACCACTTACTATGGTCATCACACTTGTGAAAACTTATTCAATCATGACATCATACTTGATCCCACTTCTCCTCGTGACACTTCATCCATATTGCTTAGCTTTAACAACACATTTCCAACCAAACAAAATTGTCATTTTTTATCATCATCCATTTCCTCAGATTCAGTTGAGTGTAAGGAGAAAGTTCCGTCATCTTCCTTAGATGATTATCTGCTCTTCCTTGATCCCAGTTTAGATAATTTAGAGTATGTTAGTCCTATATCATCAAAACTTGAATATGATCACAAGGATTACTTTCAACCTTTTGATTGGCCTTGATAATCAACTCGCTATAATTTATTTAGTTTCTTAAATTATGTTAGAATTATAGCCTGATTAGCTCCATCATTGTAGTAAATCAATTTCTCTAATCCATTTTTCATGTACAAGAAATTAATAAAAGGAGTTTGATATTAGTTATTATTTAATGAAACAAATTAATATCCTTCGCACAACATTTTTATTCTCTTTTTTCTATTATGTTAAACCAAGAAATTGATATCTGAGCTACTCTTCCGAGGGACCTGTGAGACTGAGTTTCAATTCCTGAAAAGTTTGATGCTACAATTGCATCACTAGAAAACTCAAGGGATTAGTCAAGCGTTACCTTGGGAGAATTGTTAAACGATTTGCATGGACAAGAACAAAGAAGAAAGATGAGACAAGAAGAAGAGGTACAAGGTGCTTTTCATATAAAAACACAAAATTCTGGATGAGGCAAAGATAGAAACAAAAACAATTGGAAGAGCGATAAAAGTGGAAACTCCAACAAGAAGCAATATGAGTCTTTTCCACCTTGTCCACATTGTAAAAAGACAAATAGTCACAATTCGGGTATACTTAAGAAGAATTGAGTACGTGAAAGGATCTTAGTTCGTGAGAGTTATAGTTAATATATTAATTAATGTTACTAATGTTTTTTTATTTAATCAAAGACTAAAAATAACATACTATAAAATCATTAATTAAAAACGAAATGTTTGTATAAAGGAGTTTCGTTTTAAAGGAGTTTGTATTTAAATTAATTAATATTTGGCCTTTGGATACCGAAAACCTCAAAAATAACTAAGCCTAGAAACTTGAAAGCTGCTTTATAATAATATACTCCTGGTAGCTAGCTATACATATTCCTGAGGTCTAGTACTAATTCGCGGTTCGTGGTGGATAGTGGCGAATTCTGTAACTAACCACCCTTAAAAATGATGTTAGTGGAGGCCTGATGTTGAATGTAGAAAATGTGACAGTATGGTACATGAAGAGTGCATCTGCAAGTCTAAACTAGAAGAGGCAAAGGTCGTTAATGTCATGCAAATGATATTAGAGGAAGTTATAAGTTAATTAGAAATAGTTAAGAAGGTTAGAATTATGTTTTAACAGTTAGTGTGCAAATTGTTTTATATAAATTTTCTATATCAAGAACGTCCTTGGGGTGACTGATCAATCTCCGTTTACCAGAACATTCTGTTTTGCTCTCTTCTTCTCAATTTCAACTCCTCTTAGTTAGACAATCTCTTCTAATAATTGACATCAAGAGCTTCGGTTCTAATCTAAGGGAAACACGAGTGACAAATGAGAGGTTTAAAATTAGGAAACACAAGTGTAAGTGAAAGAGAGAAAGAAACCATGAATGGAGGAGGGTTTCCATGAAATCTTCCAATGCTTGATGGGAAGAATTAGGAGAGCTGGTCTGCATCCATGAGATCATTGCTGAGAGTTCAAGAAGTCAACATTTAAAGATTGCAAGGCATTGTTCTACATCCAGCAGACTGTGGATTCGAATAACTTTGAGAGGATTTCAAAAGCATCGACATCAAAGGAGACATGAGACATCTTGGTCAAGTACTATACAGGTGGGGAAAAGGCCAAGAAAGTGAAACTCCAAATGATTAGAAGGAAATACAAACTGCTGCAGATGGAAGAAGATGAAGCTGTTTTTGATTACTTTAATCATGTGCAGACCATTGTTAATTAGATAAGATCTAATGGTGAATCAATAACTGAAGTGGTGATTATTGAAAAGATTCTTAGAATATTAACACAAAGGTATGATCATATTGTAGTAGCTATTTAAGAGTCAAAAGATCTTGATAATATGAAGGTGGAGGATTTGCAAGGATCCCTTGAAACTCATGAGTTGAGATTAAGAGAAAGGTGTGCAGCAACATCAGCAGCTCAAGTGCAGACACTGCAGGCTCAGGTTAACAAGAATAACAGTCAAGATAATGGAAAGAACAAGAAATGAATGGGAAAATTCAAGTGGTACAAGAAGAATGAGTCTGATGAAGGGGCTGGAAGTTCAAGAAACCAGCAAAACAGTGACAACAACAGCAAGAAACAGATTGACAAAAAAAAGTTCAACAAGAAAGGGATTCAATGTTACAATTGTAAAAATTTGAGACATTTTTCAGATGAAAGCAGGTCCAAGAAAGTACAAAGAGATGAAGATGAGGCTCAGTTGGCCCAGACAAATGATTCTGACTCAGATGAAGTATTGTTGATGGCTGCTACAAGCATAGAAGATGACTGCCAAGGACTGTGGTATCTTGATACAGGTTGCTTAAATCATATGACTGGCCATAAAGATTGGTTTGTAAGCATTGATGATGAGGTGAACAGGGAGATCAGATTTGCAGACAATAGCATAGTGACAGCTGAAGGAGTTGGCAAGATCTTGATTCAAAGAAGAGATGGCAAACAATCTTTCATATGTGATGTCTTGTATGTACCAAATATGAATAAAAATTTGCTAAGCATTGGACAATTGCTAGAGAAATGATACTCTATGAATATGGAGAATGGACAAATGAAGATGTTTGATAGTGCAAAGATGCTTGTCTTGAAGGCACCATTGTCCAAAAATAGAACCTTCAAGATTAAGATCTAGATAAATGAGAATCAATGTCTAACTGCTGAAATCAAGAATGAGGACTGGTTGTGGCACCAGAGTTTTGGACACTTGAACTTTAGAAGTCTTCAAATGTTGCAGGGTAGGAGCATGGTGCTGGGAATGCCTGGAATTCAGATACCACAGGGAATATGTACAGAATGCTGCCAGGCCAAACAGCACAGGAATAAATTCAAATCAGAATTGCCTATTAGAGCTTCAAGAATGATGGAGGTAATTTTTTCTGATGTTTGTGGTCCATTTGAAGAAATGTCAATAGGAGGAAATAACTACTTTGTATCATTCATTGATGATTTTACACGAAAAATTTGGATATATCAAATCAAAAGAAAAAGTGGAGTGCTTGAGATTCTTAAAAGATTCAAAGTGATGGCAGAAAATCAAAGTGAATGTAAACTGAAAATAATTAGAACAAATGGAGGAAGAGAATACAATTCTCATGAATTTCATGAGTTTTATGGAAAAGAAGGAGTTCTACATGAAGTGACTGCACCATACGCACCACAACACAATGGGGCTGCTGAAAGAAGAAATAGAACTATATTAAACATGGATAGAAGCATGCTGAAGGAAAAACAAATGCCACACAAGTTTTGGGGAGAAGTAGTGTCTACTGTTGTTTACATTCTAAACAGATGTCCAACTAAAAAGATTGGCACTAAGACATCTGAAGAGGCTTGGACTGGAAGGAGACCAAGTGTGAGTCACCTACGAGTGTTTGGCTCACTATGTTTTAGATATGGGCCTGTCCAAAACAGAAGAGAACTAGATTATAGAGCTGAACAAATGGTGTTGCTAGGGTATGATTCAACTGGGGCTTATAAGCTTTATGATCCAAACAAAGAGAAGATAGTAATCAGCAAGGACATACTAGTTGATGAATCAAGAGGATGGGACTGGAAGGAGAGTGAAGCCAACTCGAGTAGTTCAGCCAGCCTAGACAAACCAGCAAACTTAATCAGTCCAGCCAGCAAAGCAGTATTAGTGGACCTGGATGAGAGCCAACCAGGAAGAACAACAAGTCAGCTAGCTTCTGAACCTATAAGAAGATCTGAAAGAGCAAGGCAGCCTTCAGTCAGATTGCAACCATATGAAATAACATCTGACTCGGCTATCAATGCAGATGGAGAACTAATACATTTTTCTTTGATGGTTGAATCAGAACCAATAAGTGAAGATGAGGCCTTAAGTGATCCTAGATGGAGATTAGAAATGGAGGAAGAGCTCAAAACTATAGAAAAGAACATAACATGGGAGCTGATGACCCTGTTAGTGCACAAGAGACCAATTGATGTGAAATGGGTCTATAAAATCAAATTAAAGCCTGATGGACAGATTGTCAAGTACAAGGCCAAACTTGTAGCAAAAGGATTCTTGCAAAGACATGGACTGGACTATGATGAAGTGTTTGTCCCAATAGCTAGAATTGAAACATTAAGGCTGGTAGTATCAATGGCAAGTTACAAAAGTTGGTCCATGTATCAGCTAGATGTGAAATCATCATTCCTCAATGGACCACTAGAAGAAGAAGTGTATGTGAAACAAACACCAGAATATGTGAAAACAGGAAAAGAAGATCATGTATACAAACTAGAAAAAGCTTTATATGGCTTGAGGCAAGCTCATTGAGCCTGGAACAAGAGGATGGACAGATTCCTCATAGAGCAGCAGTTTGAAAAATGTGTTATTGAGCATGGAGTTTATGTAAAAAAGGCAACAACAGCAACACCTGCAACTTTAATAGTCCTTTATGTTGATGATCTACTATTGACTGGCAGTGATGAAGCACAAATCCAGAAGTTCAAAATCAGAATGGAGAAGGAGTTTGAGATGACTGATCTGGACATGATGTCATATTTCCTAAGTATTGAGTTTGTAACCAGAGAAAATGGAATTTTTATGCACCAAAAAAAGTATGCTAATGATGTACTCAAGAGATTTAATATGCAAGATTGCAATGGAACTAGTACTCCATCAGAAGCAGGACTCGTCCTGTCAAAGGAAGGCAATGACGAGCTGGTTGATCCTACAAAATTCAAGGAAATGGTAGGATCCTTGAGGTATTTGTGCAACACAAAGCCAGACATTGCATATAGTGTTGGACTGGTCAGTAGGTATATGGAGAAGCCTAGAACACCTCACTACATGGCAGCAAAAAGAATTTTGAGATACATTAAAGAAACCAGTGAATTTGGATTGCTATATCCTAGAAATTCACATGAAAATGGATCTGGCATGAATGGATTCACTGATGCTGACTGGTGTGGGGATAAAGATGACAAGAAGAGCAGCACTGGCTATGTGTATATGATGAATGATTCACCAATCTCATGGTGTTCAAGGAAGTAAAGCATAGTAGCATTGTCCACTTGTGAAGTTGAATATGTGGCTGCATCAATGGGAGCTTGCCAAGCTTTGTGGATGGTAGAATTGATGATGGAACTGAGGCTGAGAAGTGAAGAACTAGTAATGATAAATATAGACAACAAATCTGCAATAGATCTAGCCAAACATCTAAGTGTTCAATGAAGAAGCAAGCACGTAGAGATAAGATTTCATTTTTTAAGAGATCAAGTGATTAAAGGCAAGATAAAGCTAGAGCATTACAACACTAATGACCAGAAAGTTAACATTCTAACCAAAGGATTGAAGATGGTGAAGTTCCAAGAGATGAGGAACAAGCTTGGATTAATATCACTTTAATCATTTTGAATTAAGAAGAGTGTTAATGTAATTGTAATTCACAAATGACATTAGAGGAAATTACAAGTTAGTTAGAAGTAGTTAAGAAGGTTAGAATTCTTTTTGAACAGTTAGTGTGCAAACTGTTTGATATAAATTTTCTATACCAAGAACATTCTTGGGTGTGACTCATCAATCTCTATTTACCAGAACATTTAGTTATACAATATGTTCTAACAAAGGTGTTCACAGATGAGCAAGAAGAGCAACTTTTTTTGTTGCAACATGCTTTGCTACAAGCAACAGTTCCATTGAGTCATGGTTAATAGATAGGGGCTGCACAAATCACATGACCAATGACCAAAATGTCTTTATTGAGCTTAACAATACCATTGCTTCCAAAGTTAAAATTGGAAATGGTGATTTCATCTCACTCAAGGGAAAAGGAACGATTGCTATAGAAAGCTTAATAGGTTTGAAACATGTTTCAAATGTCTTATATGTGCCTAAAATAAATCAAAATCTGCTTAGTGTAGTATAGCTGGTTGAAAAAGGCTTTAAAGTCATATTTGAAGACAAATGGTGCTTGATCAAAGATGCAAAAGGCATAGATGTATTTCAAGTCAAAATGAGAGCTAAAAGCTATGCACTATATATGATGGAGGACAAAGGGAGGAGACTATAAAGGAGCTGCCAAAAATTCCACTAGACTTTGATGATGATATAGATGACATTCCAGTCAGAAGCTGAGAAGGATGACAAGTGGATAGATGCCGTGAAGGAAGAACTAAAGACGATAGAACAAATGACACTTGGGAGTTAGTGGACAGACCTCAACACAAGCACGATATAGGTGTCAAATGGGTGGATAGAACTAAACTTAATGCAGATGGTTCTATAAATAAATACAAGGCTAGGTTGGTAGTGAAAGGATGTGCTCAAGTGTTTAGAGTTGATTTTTCAGAAACATTTGCTCCAGTTGCACGCCTTGATACAATCAGAATGCTGCTTTCCTTGACTGCGCATAAAGGATGGAAAGTAATTTACCATTTAGATGTAAAGTCTGCCTTCTTAAATGGTCTTAAACAAGCCATAGGGCCTAGTATAGCAGAATAGATTATCATCTCCAAAATCTTGGATTCATCAAAATTCCAAATGAGGCAACATTATATGTGAAATTGTCGTATGCTAATTTAATTACAGTTTCAATCTATGTTGATGATATGCTTGTAACAGAAATATGTTAAAATCAATTTCAATCTAGCTGAAGTGCATTTTCAAGCTGCCAAAAGAATTTTGAGATATATTAAAGGCACTATTGGTTATTCTGTGTGATTGGGGAGGTTCAATTGATGACATGAGAAGCACAACTGGTTATTGTTTCAGTTTTGGATCAAGAGTTTTTTCATGCTTCTCTTCAGTTTTTTATGGCAAAACAAAGCATATTAAGATCAAGTTGTTTTTCTTAATAATATTGCAGAATTGAAGATCAAAGTGCATATGTCTTAACAAAAGCTCTCCCAAAAGCCAAATTTGAAGCTTTCAGAATCAAAACAGGTGTTTGCAGCTATTAAGGTAAAGAGTAAAGAGGAGATTGATTGAAAGAATGTCTACAAAAGCTAGGATGTGTGGGATATTTAATCTAGTCAATAGGAGTTTACTTTTTCTGTTTTAAATAATGGCTATACTTTAAGAGTTTGTTATTTGCGATGTTGTTGTTTCTATTTTTCAAATTTAGAATGTTACTAGTCATGCCTACAAATAAGGAAAATATCACGTTCTTCTTTTCTAACTCTTCAAAAGGAGGAGTTATTATTCAATTAAAGAAATTAATATCCTAACATTTTTATTCTCTTTTTTCTCTTATATTAAACCAACATTACATACGGAGGGTACTACACGTTAAATTAAATGGCAACTAAGATATTGTTATTATTTGTTTTATAGGCAAGTGAATATTTTCAAGTAAAAGTGAGTTGAAAAGTTAATTTGAGGCTAAAAAACTATTTCTAGAATTAAAAGACCCTATAATTTCAAGTAATAATTAATTCTAAAATCAAAATCAATTTTTTTTTCAAGAACAATTGAATATGTTAAAATGAATTTCATAGTTATGGAATCTCAATTTTTTCTCCCAAAATTAAATCTAAACAAGCATGTTTAGTTGTGTAAGTTTTTATATGTGTTGGACAACTTAAAAGTAATCTATCCATAAATCATGGGTATTTTTTCAGATTACTATTAATGCATTACCAAAATAAATTGATGGTTCACGAACCATACAAAGCTTACTATGAACAAGAAAATGATTCAATTGGAAAGCAGAATGAAATTGAACAATGAATATACTATTTGTATTGATGACTCTATAAAACTCAAACAATTAACTCTCAAAGCTCAATCTAATACGGATTGCAAATTTCATAACTACGAACTAATTATTAAGTGCCAATGTTGGTGAGACACATGTATTAAACAATTGGAAAGAAGAACTAATTATTCTTGCTTGCTCCAACTTTTCAAATTGTTATATCTTCGTTGTGCTTTGATGCTCTAGCTAACTTGATTTTCTCCTTGAGTAATTCTTTCTTTTATTTTAAATAATCTTCGCTCATGTAAAGTCACATCATTGCATATAATACATTTTTTGTACTTCAAGTAGCAGATTCAATATTCTTTCACCCGCATCTAGATATCGCAGGAACAAACCTTTCTTCACTCTAAGACTGCATTCATGACGAATGGATATAACCCAGGCTTGAGAATTCTACTTCCCAACCCTTACAACTATACCTCCCACTCCTATATTTTTAGTAAAATTACAAATATACATTTTTTATATTCAAAATTGACAAAAACTCAAAATACCTTTATTTTTTCACAAACTCGAAACATTGAAAAAGTAAGTTTGAGAGAGCTCCGGATTTTTCAATATTCCAAAATACTTGGTATATAAAATAATATACCGTCTATTTTTCGATAAAAATATTTCGTATATATAGCTTTTTTAAAAATGAAATATTCAGTATCGTTTATAACACCGAATATTTGATGTTTTTTTAAAAAGGTGGTATTCAATTTTATGTACCGAGTATTTTGAAAATACAAAAAACCAATATGTTAATACTATATAGAATATTTTGATTTTGAAATATTTGATACTAATAATTACATGCCGAGTTTTTCCTTTTCGAAAAAGCCGAAACCCATTTATCAATTTTTTTTATTTTATTTTATTTTAATTTATATTCTTTTTTATTTAGTGGCAAGAGTAAAGGTCAAGATAGTTCAATTATTCGTCTGTGGGAGGAAAGAGTACGACCAACTACATCTAGGAGAAAGAGAGATGGAGAAGCTCGTGCCGATATATCTAGGATGCAAGAGGAGCCATCAGAACAACATCCCATAGAGGAACAACATACCAAGGAAGATCGTATTGAATAGCATACATAGTATGAGCATATGGAGTAGGTTCGGAAGGAATTAGAGCAGGGTCATGAGGAGCTGGAGCATGCCTTCCCTAGAGGACCATATGACACATCCGTTGAGATCATACGAGCACCATGTTGCTAGTAGATTATGACTAGAAGAAGTAATTGGTTTAATAATTAGTTATTTAATTAGTTAACTACATAATTATTTATTAATGTATCAATGAAATATTTATTATACTTTATTATATATGTAGGGCTGTAGTGCTTTGAAGGCGGTCACGCATGGTCTTAAAATTGAGAAGTTTAAGCTTAGTGACTTGCCTGAATTTGTAGAGGAGTGGATTGAAGAATCAAACTTGGAGTAGTTGATTGAGTACTCTTTAGCGATGATTGATTATAATCTTGTATCAACATTCTTGGAAAGGTGGCATAGTGAAACTAGCTCGTTTCACTTGTCTTTGAAGGTGCTGGAAAACACAAGAAAATGGGGGTTTGAATTGTGTTTTAACATTTTTATAAGATACTTTGATTGTTTTGCACCAAACGTTCTTTATCAAAGAGAGAGGAAAACACATATTTTTATACTAGTTCACAACACAACAGTTGTTACTGTTAAGACAAACTCTCAATTTTAAAGTTTTGATGAAAATAAACAAAGGTTAATTAAAAGATTGTTAATTATGATTCTAAGTATATTGTTAATTTAACATGTGCTTTTGAGTGTGTTAATTCAAAGATAGGTTTCAAAAGAATCAAAGAAAACAGCAGCAGAAGAACATTCTTCACATTCTGGAAAACGGAGAATGTTCGCCAGACTGTGACAGCATAAAGACCCAACTTTCTCCATCACTTAATTAAAGTTGTTGGCTCTGGAAGTTACATGAATATGATCACTACATGGCAGAGAACACATAGGATCTATTCAACTCAAAGAGGACATTCGAATTGCAAAAGAAAAAGACTCTCAAACTAGCCTGTCCAAACAGTTCTGGGAATGACTGTCAAGACTGTTAAAACAATCTTGAAGTCAAAGACAGTTTCCAATATGGCCACATAAACGTCCAGATTGATTATCAGTCTCCAAGGATACCTAAAGTACAAAAAGTCCAGAATGATCATCAATCTCCAGTCAGTTTTAAAAGCTTCAGTACAAGCTCTTTACATCAAGCTTTCATGATCGTTTTCAATCTGTTTTGAATGGTTCAAAGCTTCAGTTCAAACTAGCAATATTATCTCTTATTAGAAGCATTAGAGGATCATTAAAAATTCAAGAAAGTTTGATTCAAAACGCAAAATACAGCTCAGCCTAAAACAGAAAGTAAAAAGTGTCAAAAGTAGGATTACTTTTTGCCTCTGGTCAAGTCAGACAAAGGCATCAACAACAGCTATATTGGCCTTCATTAAATGCTCTCAAGCCTATAAAAGGAAGGCCACAGCTCAAGGAAAACTCAGAAGTTTAAGTGCTAACAAGTTTCTCCAAATCATTCACATTCACATACTTGAAATTCTGCAAATCATTTACATAATCAGTTGCATTTAAATTCTTCTTACTCTGATATATTCATACTGATTTACCTGTAAAAGAATCGAAACCTCAAACAAGAGTTGAGACATTTCAGATTCTAAACAATCTCATTATTATTGTAAAACTCAAACTATAAGAGTTTAATATAGTTTGAGGTAGATTGTAAGAAATCCTATCAAGATAGATAGGTGATTTGATTAATCTGATACCAAGTGGAATCAGATTAAGTTCTGTAAACAAAGATCAAGGTTGATCTAAGCTAGGTGCTGTAAAACCAAGAAGGTTCTTGTTTTAAACACTTAGTAGAAAATCTCACAATTGTGGGGACTGGACGTAGCCTAAGTTGGGTGAACCAGGATACATCTGTGTGTGGTATTTCTTATCTTTAATCTCCTTATCAAGTTTGATTGTTTTTAAGATTAAAATACAAAACCGTTTTTCTGTTTTACACACTAATCTGAACGTTCTCCGTTTTCTGATAAAACCAAGAACGTTCTCCATTTTTCTGCTTCCTTAACCAAGAACTTTCTTGAGTTTAAAACTGAAGTTTTTCAGGAAATTTTAAAAAGGGAGATTTACAATTCAAACCCCCCTTCCTTGTGAATCAATTTTGCTACTTCAGTTACATCTAGTCCTCCATTTACAGAGAGATTTTACATCTAGTCCTTAATTTACTATTTCAATCAATAGCATACAATTATTCTTTACTCTGCCTCTTTAGCCTTACAAGTATTCTTTACTCTACCTCTCCAAGCTTACAAGTATTATTACTCTTCCTATTCAGGCTTTGAGTATTTTTCTCTAACCTCTCTAGGATGTCATCGTCAGAACCCTTTTTCAACATTCTGGCAAACTTTAGTTGAGGTTCGTGAGTGTTGTTGTACCTTTTCAGGTACTCTTAGGGATGAGAGAGTTGTTACCACTAACGGGCTGATTTACATCAGTTTAAGTTTGTGTCTAAATTGTCATAAAGTTTGTTTCTAGGATTCTAACTCTCATTAAGAGGATGTTACATATCGAGTCCTATACCAGTTCAAGTGTATCAAAACACTTTGACTGATATACATCAATTCTAACAAGTCTCTAATTAGAGGATTTTTCAGTCATTATTTTCATTTGATGTGTTATTGGCTTTTTTAGAACTTCTTCTTAACACACTATTTTTTTCATTTTTCGTCTCTCTCACACATTATTGACTAAATGATTTCTTCTTAAATACAGGGAAGAAGTGTCTGTTAAGAATATTACCATTGAAGGTCTTTAGGGTTTCTAGCCTCTGTCCTTATTGCACAAAATCAACTTGTACATCATGAATTTTCGTATCAAGTCTTTGGAGCTAGATTTGTCATTGAAAACATCTAAGAAACGAATCCTTGTAATCGCTGAGTATATCTTGTATTGAAATAGAAGGAGCAGAGGATACGATGATCAGAACATGTCTCATAGAAATTTCATAGTTTTAAAATTTTTTGTACACAATTTAACTAATGGAAATTTCGAAACACTAAAATTTTTGGGTCAGTGTTTTTTTTTACATTTTTCAATTTTTTTTTACAATTTTTTCATTCAATTTTTTTTCAGTGAGAAGCAGAGGAGCGAAAAACATTGTGGATTATTCTCGAGTTCAACCTCCTACACAATCTAATAGGAGAGCCATTGTTGAGAAAAGGAGAAAGAGGAACGGAGAGATGCAACAGAAGACGATTATTATGTTTTGCTTGAGTTTGAGCAGCGGAAACAAACAGCAGAGGAAACAAACTAATTAATTGAAAACTGCATATCTATCTCACAAAGCAAAAGACATACAATTTAAGATATGAAATAAAAATTTAAATGTATGTTATAAATCAAAAGTGTCAATCATTTGTCAAAGGCATACAATCTGATGTATGTTCTAAATCTAATGAGCCCCAATGTTGTAGACGTTTTGCATAAGCTATAGCCCATGATGTAGACTCATCAATGTGGGGGTCCTTTCAATGCCATGCAAGTGGAAGCAACAAACATCCCAATTTCAATTTAAACTAAACCTAGTGAATTTCATTAACAACACCAATGCTAGAATGCTTAAAGGGGGAAAAGTATTAAAAGAAAAAGTTTTTCCCAATGTGACAAAAACGAGATTATATATTGTTGCTATCACGTAAACCATATCTGGAATTCTCATCCATTTCTCATTGAGTTGGTTTCCCAAATCATTTACAAGCAAAGAGTCTCTCACTTCTTGCAAACGTTCCTCAAATAATGCAACATATAAATCAAGTTTGGACTTAATTTCTATATACAACTGTCAACATACAATGCTATAATATTCTTCACTATAACCAAGTAAAGCAACAACAACACAATATTCACATTTTCCATACGCTTTAACATGAACTATGTTTTCAATAAATGGATGAATTAAAGGAGGAAATTTGTCCCTATATTTTCTAACTTCAGTCATCACAGGTTGATGTTTTAGTGCTTGTTGAGAGACTTGTTTGGATGTTTGTTGGGATGCTTCCATGAGTCCTTGCTAAGAGACTTGTGTAATTGCATTATTAGAATAAACGCATCCACATGCTCAAAAAATCAAGGGTCGTGATATACGTCAGATCCCTTTGGCTTCTTACCTTTCTTCTTCTTCACACCACCCTTTGTTTTGATCTTAACTGGTGGTGCACACATTGATGTTGTTCCAAAATATGTTATTTCACGCAACTTTCTCTTCAATACCCTCCTTCCAGCAAACCTAAGTGTTTTCCAAATTATATTCATATATGATGTAATGTCCAACTCTGAATCATTTTCTAACTTTTCTTCCTCTCGATCACTATTCATGGTTAATTTTCTCCAATGTATATGAAATGCATCCAATGGAATTGGAACACATTCCACCTTGTACCATGCCAACTCACATGTACAAGGTAATCCATGAGAGTTTCTAAGTATACACCGACATGCGGCTTTGACGTTACCGACAAAGCTGACTCTCTTGTATTCATCAACAATATGAGCTAAAGTTTTTCTTGATACAACCCAAGTCAGATTCTCATAGAATGGAATTTGTGTATATGTTCTTTGTGACTCTTACATGTCTAAAATGACCATTTTATCTTAATAATTTGCAACTTCAACATTGTTAAGACAAACTCTCATTTTAAAGTTTTGAGGAAAATAAACAAAGGTTAATTAAGATCGTTAATTATGATTCTAAATGTTATGTTAATTTAACATGTGTTTTTCAGTGTATTAAATCAAAGATAGGTTTCAATAAAGGCAAAGAAATCAGCAGAGAACATTCTTGACAAAAAACTAGAAAATGAAGAATGTTCTCCAGGTTCAAATATAATCAAGTCAGCTTCAAGATCAATCAATCTCCATTACTTAATTAAAGTTATCGCCTCTAGAATTTACATCAGTATTATGAGTACTTGACAAGGAACATATATAATCAATTACAATCAAAATAAGTCATTCGAATCACAAAGAAAAAAGGCCATGAATCAAGCTGTCAAAGCAAGACTGAACAGTCTCCAATTTGGCTGTCAAGATTGATAAACAATCTTGACAATTTACAAGGCATCAGGACAGGTTCCAGTTGAAGTAACAATATCAATTTACAAGAAAGGGGGTTTGAATTGTAAGATCACCCTTTTAAAATTCTTGTTAAAAACTTAAGAAAATAACTCAAGATTGATTTTGGTTGTGAAAACAAAAAACAGAGAACGTTCTTGGTTTTCACCAGAAAACAGAGAACGTTCTTGGTTAGTTTAAATCAACAATTCAGTTTATCTATTTAACTTGATAATTAAAAGACTGAAAGTAAATAGAGATAAGGGAAGAGATATCACACACAGATATATCCTGGTTCACCTAATCCGGGCTACATCCAGTCCTCACAACGGTGAGATTTTCCACTAAGTGTTCAAAACAAAGAACATTTTTGGTTTTACAACACCTAGCTCAGATCAACCTTGATTTGTTACAACATTCAATCCTTTCCACCCAGAAAGGAATTTAATCAGGTCACCTATCAACCTTGATAGGATTTTACACTTCACCTTTTAAAGTAAAAAGGATTTTCTAAACAAACTACTCAACCTATAAACACCCCTTATAGTCTTGAGTTTACACAATAATGATGTAGAGTGTTTTTACAGAATCTGATTAAATCTCAACTCTTATTTGAGGGTTAGATTCTTTACAAGAGATTTCAGTAAGCTAATAACAATGAATTCGTGAATGAATGTTACTGATTTCTTGTAAGACTTTTCAAGTATGAATGTGAGTGATTGATGATATATCTTGGCACTTGAATGTCTTTGATTTTGGACAGAATCTGAGTATCCTCAACTCGTGTTTGAGATTAGATTCTTGACAAAAGAATTCAGTAGAATGATTCTGATATGAAGAAGAGAAACAGAACTGAATCTTTTGTTTGTGATTGAGAAGCTATCAAGTATGTGAATGTGAATGATTTTATGAGACTAGTTACCACTTGAACTTCTACGTTTTCCCTGAGTTTTGGTCTTCTTTTTATAGGCGTGAGAGCAGTAAATGGAGGTTAATAGAGTCGTTGGTAGTGCTCTTGTCAGGCTTGACCAGAGGCAATATTTTTGATTAAAAATAATCCAGCTTTTGACTATTTTTAATTTCTGTTTTGACTGGGTTGAAACCTTTGTTCTTGATCGGTATTGTTCTTTCTTTCTCTGATTTTTTTTTTGCACTTGATGGTATCCTCTGATTATATTTTCTGGATGTATCCTCTGATAGTATTTTCTAGAGGTATCCTCTGATATCGTCTTCTGGAGGTATCCTCTTGTGACGTCTTCTAGAGGTATCCTCTGGTGACGTCTTCTAGAGGTATCCTCTGGTGACGTCTTCTAGAGGTATCCTCTGGTATCCTCTAGTGATGTCTTTTGGAGGTATCCTCTGGTGACATCTTCTGGAGGTATCCTCTGGTGATATCTTCTGGTATCCTCTGAAGGTATCTTCTAGTATCCTCTGGTGATATCTTCTGAAGGTATCCTCTGGTGACGTCATCCTCTAGTGATATATACTTCAAAATTGTTCAACGTTCTTGGCAGTCAAGCTGGAGAAGGATGTAACAAGGCTGGAGAATGATGATCAGTATGCTGGAGAATGATTGTATCATTCTGGACTGATGTTATCATACTGGAGGATGATGTTTGATCATTCTGGAGATAGTTGTTAATCATGCTGGAGAAAGATATTTGCTGCTGGAGATTGTTTATCAATCTGGAGACTGATGATACACTGCTGGAGAATGATGTTAAACATGTTGGAGATTAATGTAAACATGCTGGGGATTAATGTTAACATGCTGGAGATTGATTGTTAACATGTTGGAGATTGATTATTAACATGCTAGAGATTGATGTTAACATGCTGGAGAATGATTGGTCATTCTAGAGACTGATGATCATTCTAGACAGAAGATCATTCTGGACAGCAGATCATTCTGGAGATTAATGATCATTCTAGAGACTGATGATCATTCTAGAGATTGATCTGATTATTCTGGATATTTCTGGAGACTTCGATGAAGTAAATTGATTGTAATTGATCATATTTGTGTACTTCGATGAAGTGAATTGATTCTTGCTTGTTTACTTATGCATTCATGTTCCTTAAACAAAACTTAAGTGAATTATTAGTATACCACCATTCATAAAACTTAATAATTTATTTCATAAGGTTTGTTGTCATTAAAACATATATCAAAAATATTTTTTCTTCAACACCAGTATTTTCATAAAATCATCCAGATTGATTATCAATCTCCAGGAAACTCAAAAGCTAAAAGTCCAGATTGATCATCAATCTCCAACAACTTCATTATAGTTTTCTGCAACAACCTTTCATGATCTTTTCAAATCTATTTTAATCAAGTTCAAGACTCCAATTCAAGCTACAAAGCATCATCACATATCTGCAATATTAAATGATCATTAAGCTCAAAAGAATCTGATCAAGAACAAAGGATTCAGCCCAGTCAAAATAGAAATTAAAAATAGTCAAAAGTTGGATTATTTTTAATCAGAAATATTGGCTCTGGTCAGGCCTGACAGGAGCACTTCCAACGGCTCTATTGACCTCCATTTACTGCTCTCAAGCCTATAAAAGGAAGGACAATACTCAGGGAAAAGGCAGAAGTTCAAGTGCTAATCAATTGATCAAATCATTCACTCGCATACTTGAAATTCTCCAAATTCACAAGAGAGTTAATTATGTTTTTAGTTCATTTCATTTTTATACTTATTTTGAATCTCTTGTAAAGAATCTAATCTCAAACACGAGTTGAGATAACTCATATTCTAAACAAACAATCTCATTATCATTGTGTAAAAACTCAAGACTATAAGTGATTGAGTATAGTTTGAGTAGATTGTAAGAAATTCTTTTATGGTTAAAAGGTGAAGTGTAAACTCCTATCTAAAGATTGATAGGGAGATTGATTGTGTGTCTTTTTGGGTGGAAATATCACAGATTGTAAACATATCAAGATTGATCTAGAGTAGGTGCTGTAAATCAAGAAGGTTCTTGCTTTAAACACTTAGTGAAAAATCTCACAATTGTGAGGACTGGACGTAGCCCAAGTTTGGTGAACTAGGATATATTCTTGTGTGGTATTTCTTATCCTTATCTCTTTATTAAGTTTGATTGATTTTCAAGCTAAAAACACAAACTATTTTTCTAATTTTTACTAACCAAGAATGTTCTCCGTTTTTCTGATAAAACCAAGAACGTTCTCCGTTTTCTGCTTTCTTAACCAAGAACATTCTTGAGTTCAAATCTTAAGTTTTTCAGAAAATTTTAAAAAGGGAGATTTACAATTCAAACCCCATTTCCTTGTAAATCAATTTTGCTACTTCAAACATCTCATTCGTACCATCTCATATTTTACAGAAATCTCATTTATTGTGTTCTAAAAATCTCTTCAATGACCAATAAGCAGACTTAACTCTAATATTCAAACATAAAAAATGTTTGATATTATTTCAATAAAAAATATATCAAACATGCATGCTTAATCATAAATATGTATAAATATAAAATAAAATGCAAAGTTTTTGTAAAATACCTATTAAAAAGATTAAAAAAATTTTAAAAATACAAAAATAAAGGCAAGGAAGAACTTAAATGGTCTTTGAAGAAAAAAAAAATAAAGTTAATAGAATGAATACAAATGTATTGCGAGCACAAAACAAATGTGAAATAATAAAACAAATCAAAATGTAAACCTAGAATCTTCTTACTCTAAAATATTTAAAAAAAAAAACACATGCTCTTTGTTAGAGGGATTTAAATTGCATGTAGTCATGCAATCAGAGTATCTGATCATTTCATTAAAATTGGACAATTTAAATTTAAAATAAACTTTTATTTTAAAATTTAAATTTTAAATTTAGACATTTCGATTTTAATCAAATGACTAAAAAAAATTTTAAATACAAGACAAGAGTGAAATGACCACTTAGTGATAGAGAGAGAGTCTGTGTGAAAGTCGCTGGAAAGAGAAGAAAAAAATATCATAACGAAATTGGGGTTTGGACTTTTTTATTAATGAAATTATTACTAATTGTTGAATAAAATATGTAGCGTTTTGCCTCTTATGTAGTAGACAACAAACACCTTTTTAATACCATGGTAATATTTGGGGACAATTAAGTTAAAAAAACATTTAAATTCTTTTAAATTGGAGAATTTCATCTTCCTCGTCCTTCTTATAGTAAGGAACAATTGCGGATCTGATACGATATGAATACGCATATACGTGAAATTTTTTAAATTTAGAATATAATACAGTTTGGATAGGTTAATAAATTTTTTATTAAAACAATTATATATATGTAGAATATTTATAAAGAAATATGCATGGATCATTCTTCATAAATATATAATTATAGCGTATTAATAAAATTATCATTAAAATAATTTAAATAAATATTAATTTTATTCGATAATTAACAATTTAAAAATATTTTTAATTATCTTTTCGTTTAATACTATCATCCATAAAAATTAGTTTATAAGCATTGTTAAATGAGAGATAATTTTTTTTAATTTAAGAATAGTAACAATATCTTAAAGTGATTATGTACATTTCTATTGATCTTCTAAAAAATTATTTCACCTTCTTTATTTTCTAATTTTTCATAAAATATGTATTTGTAAGTATCTGTAAAATATCCAAAAATATTAGATAAATTAATTTTAAAAAAATAAAAATAATAATTCTGATATTTTTTAAATATGTATTATCTACGGATATATGTGAAGTATTCATGTTGAATACGTATCCGATATAAATACCTATTTGATATGAATATGTCTATTTTTAAAGTATACAAACTTCATAGTTCTGATCGCTTTCTTCTTCCTGTCGCACCGTTTTTTTTTATACTTTGGATAAAAGCACATATATGTGTTGTTGATAGATATTTTTTTTGGGTGTTTCAATTTTAAAGTAATATTTTATGTTGATCGTGTTACTTTTTTTTAGTATTTTTATTCCTTTATGTCTTCGAAATCAATTGGGTTTTTACTACTGAAATTTTGTTGTACAATTAAAATGACATTTTCTTATTTTGTGAAGGACTAATAGCAGCTTTTATTATTTTGTTGAAGGCCAAATTTGATCTCTTCAAATACCAATTTTCTTCCCGTCACATAATTAATGCACCACTTTCAAAAAGGAAATAAAAAAGATAAAATAAAAATTAAAAATAAAACTTGTGTGAAAAAGATCTATTAGTGCCCCTAAACGACTAAAAGTTGGGCAACTCTTGGAGAATGAATTTAAAAATAAAATACATAATTGTTTTCGCGGTCCCTTAATTTAATTTTAAATAACACTTCAATCTTTTATCTTTTTTTTATCGGTTTGAACTTTTATTTAATTTTAAGTAACAATTTAATCTTTTATGTTTTAAAATGTCAATAATGTTATCATTTTTTTTAAATTCATCATAATTTTCAAACAAAACTCGGAAAATTAATTATCATGTTCAATATAATGTAAATTTCATCAAATTCATAACTCAAATATTCAAATAAACTCATATTTTTATTCTTTATTTGATGAATTTGATGTTGTTGGATATGAAAATATGAGTTTATTTAAATATTTGAATTATGCATCTAATGAATATATGAATTTTCTTGAAATTGGTGTTGAATTTTATAGGTTTTGTTTGAACATTTTGATGAATTTTTTAAATTTATGTAAAGAAAAGATAAAATTGTTGACATTTTAAGATATAAATGATCAAATTATTACTTAAAATTAAATAAAAATTAAATCAAGAAAAAAAACTGAAGTATTTTCTAAAATTAAGTTAAGAGACCGCAAAAACAATTATGCATAAATAAAATAAAAAAAATGTATGAACAAACTCTATAGTAGAATCTATTAGGAAAAACAGAAGGTGCGAATAGTAGCACTAGCACCTATACAACATTTAAACTATAATCCATCACCAACCAATGCCTCCCCCGAGACAAAGCCCAATTTTAAAGAACAAATTGTTCTCACTTTAAAGCTTAATATAAGTTACAAAAGAAAAAGTTAGATATTAAAAAAAAAGTCTGAATTGACTCTGTCAAATTCTTAAACACACGGTTTTTCACTAAATTTATATAACATTCGTGTGTTTTAATAAAATTTATGTAAATTTTAATCAATCAAATACAAATAGAATATGTTAAAAAATGTGTCTTGGTAGTGTTTCTTGAAGAAAAAAAATATGTTATATTTTTAGTAAAATTTGGAATTTAGAAGAAAAGAAAACTAAAGCTTAGAATCAAAAGTTTGCGGCTTTTTTAAGCTTAAACTGTCAGAAGAAGAAGAACACATGCCTTTGAATAAGAAGAAGGGGTGATGGTTGGGTTTGAGAAGAAGATGCATGAGTTGTTCATGATGAAAAAATTAGATTCATTAATTCAATTTCATTTGCTGTTTTTGTTTGGATATATTTCATAAATTAATTTTTTGTTATTTTAAAATTTCTTTTACAAAGATATTGACCAACGCTACATTGCATTACTATTGCTGAGACGGCATCATTCATACCTTGGCATTTTTCATAGTAAAATTGTACGGAGGATCAAAAGTGAAAGAATATCGATTAATAGAATAGAATTTAAATTATTTTTTATAAGAACTAAAACTATATTAGCTTTATATTACTTGGATCAAACATATTATTAACCCAATTACTTTTTATAGATGTTTTTAAAATTAAAATAATTGAGTGAAAACTCATTTTAGTCTTAAAAAAATTGTAAGATTCAATTTAGTCTCCGAAAAAATAAAAGAATTTTTAGTCACTGCAAAAAATAAATTAGGACAATTTAGTCATTATCTAAATCACCATTAGAAAATTGATTTAATAGAGACAATTAAATCTTTGACAATAATTAAAAAAGAACAATATAATTCTTACAACTTATTATTTTAATTCATTTTATTTTAATTGATGTACTGATATGTATTATTTTAGTTTATTCATTTAATTCTCTTATATAAAATTTTGGCTCATATATTTGCACATTGAGATTATGTTTCTTACGTGAATAAGTTCATTTTGAGATGAGTTATATTATTGTCATGTATTTATTTCTTAATCAAATGAATGGTGTAGGGCATTTAAAATTGTTATTTGAAAAATAATTGACGATTAATTGAAATTACATAGAAATTTTTTGTTGTCGTAAGGACCAACCTATCTTTTTTTTAATTATTGTTAGATATCTAATTGTTCCATTTTAATTTTTGTCAATGACATAACTATTTTTATCTAATATTGAATCAAATATAAAATACGTTGTGTCAATTTATTAATCTCTTAATTATTAAATGTTCGAAATTACTTTTTTATAAATTTCAAGCCTTAAGAGACTTTAACGTTAGCTTAGTTTGAGTAAACTACTATGTTACTATCTTTGTCTCTATTTATAAACAAATGCCTTGAGTAAAAAATATGTCCTTAAAAATAAGTGAATTTTCAGTTTACTAGAAGTATTTTTTGTTATTTTCCAAATATACCCCTTACTAGTTTTCGAGTTTGAATAATAGTTAAAATAATTTTTGTTAGACTTTCCTTGCATTTTGATTTAACTCCAAATTATCAAATCTTTCTTTTGGGAACAACAAAGTTAAAATCAACATTGCACACAAATGGTTTAAATATATAATCTAAACATTGATTACACAAATTACCAAGGCTTTTGCATTCTACAGTTTTACATTTGTTTCATTCAGACAATGAAATAACATTGACAAGAACAAAAGTGATAAAGAAAAAGCTTAATAATGATACCCAAAAAAACAGTTGCAAACACATGGAATGTTTCCTCTATTTTCTACTAAACAAGCTCCTCAATTTCCCTCTTTCCAATCTCTCAAGTAACTTTTTAGCTCCTGGAATCTCCATCTCAATAAGCTTCTTCAAATACCCTATTGCTCCATATGAAATCATCAACTTCTTACATTTCTTACAAGAAGAAAGTGATCCAAGGCAAGAAACTGCGTATTTTTTCGCAGTGTTCTGTGGACTTGGATCAAGCAATTGAACCATATTCGGCACGCTTTTATCGTCCTTCTTAATCTCCCTTCGATTTTGCGACAAAATCATTAAACTCACAATTGCTTGAGCTGCAAGCAACCTAGCATTGTTTACTTTAGCCTCAAGCATGTTGATCAATAGAGGTATGCAACCAACTTCACCTAACATTTTCTTCATCTCCATTGAGCTGCAAATTTTGCATATAACCGATGCGGCGCCTTGTTGAGCGCCTAATGATCCAGACTTCAAAATATGAACCAAACAAGGAAGCAAGCCGAGCGAAACCAAAGTTTCCTCGGAAACTGATCCAACAAGGTTCCTCAATGCTCCAACTGCTGATTCTTGAGGAAGCGGACCATCGAGGTAAGCCAAAAGACTGCGAACGCCGCCTTCTGATATAACAGACTTTCTCATATTCTCATTGTTTGCAGTGAGATTCTGCAAACACTCAGCAGCATACTCTTTAGTACCTAACAAAATTCCATAGTTGAGAAGATTGATCATAACGTTCACAATACCTTCTTCAGCCAAAACCTGTCTCACTTCAGGAACAGCTGAAATGTTCTTCAAAGTACAAGCTGCTGCAGCCTGCAAAACAGAATCGCCACTTTCACAAAGCTCGATCAATGGACGAACCCCTCCATGTCCTACGATTGCACGAGTCGTGTCTTCTGACATCGACAGCTTTTGAAGAGAAACAATAGCTTTCTCTTTACCAACAGAACTACCGGATTCAACTAGTCTTATAAGAGGTGGCAGAACACCTTCAGAAACTAACCAATTTTCGCAGCTACCCGATTCGATGAGTGAGCTTATAATACAAACTGTTTTCTCCCTTATCCTTGGAGATGTTGCTGTAAGCAACTGAACCAAAGCAGAAACATTGCTCCTACAAAAAACAGCTAAAACATTCTTCTCATCTTCTTTCATAACATCATGTAATTTCTCTAAAGCTTTGTTTTTCGCTTCCAAATGACCGATTTGAAGGCGCGCGAGTAGTTCTTTTATATTGCTATGTGTTGCAATATCTGATTCAGCTAAAGAAACATTGAATGGTAAAGTAGCTTCACCAAGTACACCAGTTTTTGTTAACAAACTACAATCCTTTAAATTCAAATCAAGTTTGCAAATTAATGCATCAAGATCACTTTGCATTCTTAATTTACCTTCATACTTTTCCTTCAAACACAACTCAGCTAATTCAATTGCTTCTCTTAGTGTTCTTGACACAGCCTGCAATTGTTCCTTGCAAAGAGCATTCTTTGAAAAACAAGGGTGGCTAGACAAATCTGATAACTTCGATGGAACTTGTTCCAATTTTGAAATGATCATTTTCCACCTACCTTGGAACCCTTTTACTTGTTTTGATTTAGTAAGAACAATAGGAACAAGTTGTTGTGAGTGTAACAACCATTCTTCTGTTGAACATGCATCAACAATTTCAACAGCAACAACACTTTCTTCCACCATGGTTGAAAAATTTGTTGATCGCAAAAGCTGTAGAATAGAAGAAAACTAAGCTCAAAGAAATGATACCAATTTGTAGAAAGGCAATGATATTAATTTGTTTATTAGTATAGGAAATTTAAGAGGTTGTGGAGCAGTAGTTATCATAAAATCCTTAAATTATAAATTAAGTCTCCAATAGAAAATTTTGATACATATAAAATAAAAACAAAGTAGGCCAATATAAATATAATCTGGATTTTGTGCATTCACAATCTCATGCAATTTAACACATCGGTGACTATTCAATCAGACCATTTAAATTTTATTATAAATTATAAAATTTAAAATAAAAAAAAATTAAATACCAAACTAAAAATCAAGACAGTTTAATCTTTAATTAAACGGGCACCAATATAACTGACCAGGTGACTATCCAAAATTGTGACCGTACACAATCCAAATTAAATATAAATAACTTTTGAGAATCTCATGATCACACAAGAAGCTTGTTTACTCAATTTATGATTGGACCATTAAAATTTGATGTACCTATAAAGATGCCACACCACGAGTATTTCTCTTACTTTAGAAAATGATCATTAAATACCCTTTGGATTCCAAAACATAGTATTAAATTTTAGATATTAAACATAAAGTATGGTTTATGAAATTATGAGAATGGCTATTGATGAAAATGAAGGAATTGGCGTGTAACTACTAACAATAATAGCAATAGTATTTTCTATTAAAAAAGACGTCGGTGGATATTATTATTATATAAAATCTAAATCATTAGGCTTAAAAAGATCCACCTCACAACTTGTACAAAATGTAACAAGGGTTGATGATTGGGGGTATTTTGGTCATTGAAACAACTTTAAAAGGGTTGGTGGAAAGAGGATCCATGTTTCTACAAGAGAAAGAGGCTGCTGAAAAGTAGAGTTCTCAACTGTGTGTTTCCAACTTTCTCCTCATAAAAAACAAAGTACTACTAATGTGAGAAAGAAAAAAGCTTAACTTTGAATTGAAGACACATAAGTCTATCTACATGTTTTATTCAGTACAAGTATATATCCCATCAATTATCAATTATTATACTTATAAAAAAATATATCAATTATCATAATTATTTATACTATTTATTACTATTATTAAATTATTTAAAAAAAAAAAAAAGATCTAATAGTTTCTTCGGCTATCTTATTTGTTAACTTATAAAAAAAATAAGTTAGTAAAAAAACATCATAAAAAATAAGAGGTTTATGTGAGTTACTAATTCAATTCAGTAGAGGTGAGCATTTAAAAAACAATCCTTGAGAAATCAAAATAAATAATTTGAAATTTTGAACAAAGTATACCTCAAACAAACTTGACTTGTTCAATGTTCAAATAATTGATCTTGTTGAGAGCTATAACCAAGGTTGCTTTCACTGTTTCTGTAAGCCACAAAGACATAAAAAAATTAGAGACTCCACAAACATATAGCTACAACTACTACACAATGAAAAAAAATCTCAAGTTCACAACAAAAAACAAAAAAGAAAGAAAAGGGAATGATAAAAAAGAACACATTTTTCTTTTCTGAAAAAAAAAATCAAAGCAAAGCAAAGAACAAAAAAAAAACATAAAGTACCAACCTTTAAGATTGAGTAACTAAGAAAACAAGCTTCTGAAGCTTAATCTTCAAACTTGAAACGCAATGTCACACTCACAAAAACAGAATCACAAATCCAATAGTGTGTGTAAAAATACAGAAAAGAAAATGATTTTAGAGAGAACTTCACCAACCATCCAAAACTTTGCTTAAAAAACTCAGCTTATAACACATTGAGTCTTAAAACAAATGCAATGCTTCCAAACTCATCAACCAAATAAACAGCTGGATTTTACACCAAAACCGTAACTTTCAATTTATGAGAATCAGAAACGGCTTCTATATCATAATTGAAAATCAAACAACAAAAGGGTACATCCAAATTTAAAACCAAGAACTGAAAAAGCTTAAACTACACAAGATGACACAACACAAATAACAACAAAACCGTTCACACCCATTATTCAAAAATTCAAACTTTTTCACTCTCTCTTTAAAATGGAAGCTAGTGTCAGTTTTGGGAGTGAAGGGTTAAAGATCGAGCAGATTCTTTGATCCAACGGTTGAGATTCTTGTTAAGACAGAGACGTTACCGTTGGGATTGGTTAAAATTTGAAAATGCTAAGGTTTTTTTATTATTATTTTGTATTGCATGTTACTAGGTGGTGATGACGTGGAAGAAGTGCCACGTGTTATGTGGGGTTGGATACTACTTTTCAAAATGGTTGATGTCGCACGTGTGAAGTAGACAGGTTGTTATCATTGTTTAGTTCAAGTGTTGTGTTTTAAATTTGAATGAATAGATTTGACATCGTTTTCGTGGTTAAATTGCGAAGATGCCACTGATTTGTTTGGTGAAGACATATATTAATTTGTGTGGTGGGAATGGGGAATCTGTCTTGTAATTGGAGGGACTAGGGAGCGTATATGATTGTCTTTTTCTTTTACAACAACACAAGTGGGGTTGTATTGCAAGTAATTACAACTTACTAGTATAATAAGTTGATTAATTATCGAATGAAGTTATTTGAAAATGTAGTACTATTGTGATGATTAGTTGGATGAAAAATTATTTCAATAAAATTTCCTATGTTTTGAATTGTTAAACTCATATGATTATATTTTTATCAGATAAAAACGAATAACTGTTATAAAAAAATAAATATAGGAAAATATTAGATTTTTTAAATGAATTTTCGTACCTTGAACAATAAGTATTTGATTTTCGATTGAAGGATATCTAGTTCAACACAAAATAAAAAACATCGTAAAAGATGCTACAAAAACAAAATCAGAAGAAAAACAAAAAAGAATTATATGTTAACGATGGAGATCACATAGAAGGAGAGAATGAGAAAGGAGGCTATGCGGTGTATTGGGTCAAGTAATAATATTCTACTTTGGGGAGAAAAGTGGTACCATACTCCAACAACCACCACATATAGGCATCCAGTTTTCTAATCCTAATGTTGCAGATATTTTAAATCTTTTTAGAAAATCTTGGAATGTATCTGTTATATCTAATATTTTTTAAGGGACCACGATGCAAAAGATACTAAATACTCCCTTATATTATGTTGTTACTGTGGACAAAAGAATTTGGAAAGTAGAGAGGAATAGTACCTATTCGGTTCGAAGTGCATACATGTTGTGTATGCATGATTTAATTGATAATTATGATCTATGAGTCTCATAAGAATGGAACTTAATTTGACGGCTAAGCCTACCCCTAAAGTTAAGAACTTAATTTGGCGCATTTGTATGAAGGTGAATTCCTACTAATGTGAGGCTTCCAGATCGCAGTGTTAACTGTCCAAAATATTAATGTAAGCCAAAATATTAATGTAAGAACAGAGTTGCACCTAAGAGGGGGTGAATTAGGTGATAGACAATTTTTGTGTTTTTAGAGTTTTGGAGATTGTTTAAGTGACTGTTTTAAGTTTGTTTAATCTTGTTGTGTTAGTGAATGAAAGCTGTAAATGACAGAAGGTAAAAACACACAGAGATTTATCCTGGTTCCCCTTACAACCAAGGGTACATCCAGTCCTCTTGCACCCCACAAGAGATTTTCCAATATCTGTTAGAATAAGTACAAGTCTAACCCTAAGACTTCAATTACAAATTCCTAACACTCTGCCTAAGATAGCACACCACTATCTTAGTTTACAACACTTGAAGAAAATACACCACTTTCTTCAAACAATAACTTTAATGATTTTTACAACAATGTTCTTAATTAAGAACAACAGGATATAACAGTTTGTGCAAGGATACCAATCCAAAATACTTTCAAGTACAATAGAGAACCTTTCTCAATTATATGAAAATGTAGAGCATGTACTTGAAGTATAAAAATATAACTTTGAAAAGATCACAAAATATTTCAGAAAGTTGTTCAAAGTTCGTGGTAGGATTGATTAGTTTAAAACTGAAGTTTTGAAGATTTATATTCCAAGGTAACACTTCAGATCAATGGCAATGATTCCCAAACGTTTTGATGAACTTGTGCAATGTTTCAAAACTGAAAAGTTGCATTGTTTCGAAGTTGTATTCGAATACATTCTTAGTGTATTCGAATACACTTCTATAACGTTCTGTTAGTATTTGAAATTTGAATGTTGTAGTCGAATACAATATCTTGTAGTCGACTACAAGTACGGGATTTTTGCCACTGACTTGAGTTGTATTCGAATACACAAAGCTGTAGTCGAATACAAATGTTTAAAAATAGCTACTAACTTGAGTTATATTCGATTACACAAAGTTGTAGTCGAATACAAATGTTTAAAATTAGCTACTGACTTGCAACTGTATTCGACTACGACACTTCGTATTCGAATACAGATCTTCAGTTTTAACTTCTAATTTATAATCTGTATTCGACTACGGTACTTCGTATTCGAATACAGATTTCCAGTTTTGTAAAAACTTTATTTTCAAACAATGCAAATGTTATTAAATATTTTCATAAAATATTTTAATGCATATGCTATCAGAAGGTTCTCATAACATTGTACTTAAACTGTATTTTGATTTAATATCAAATGTTTTTACCTAAATATAAATTTGAAAGATAAGTTGCTTAAAATCCTTTTTCTTTTTGATCAATGATCTTTTTGTCTTCATCAAAAATGTAGATATTTAATTTTAAATTATATCATTAGCAATGAAGGAGACGAGTACAGTCTTCATATTTTCTTTACTAGTTCAAACAATTTCCAGATATGGAAGATGTGTAGTTTCCATTCCATTATTCAATAGGTTAGATCTTCACATTATAATATTCTCATGTCAGATGTGATTTTTGAGGTGCTAAGGCGACTCCACACAACTAAGGCTTCACAGTTTACAACTATTATGTGGAGTATTTGGTAGCAACGCAATAATAAGTTGTAGAATCCTTATGTGCGCTCCTTGCAATTACGGGTTCCACAAGCTTCTAGGGATAATACTCTTTTTGTTAGGCAAAAATCCGCAGCTAGTCGGTTCAAATGTAATATCAACACTTCCTTCTTGGCTCAACGAAATCGAACAGGAATTGGTATATGCATCAAAGATGAATTCGGACACTTTGTTCTAGGAAAAACAAAATGGTTCACACCAGTTTGTGATGTTCATATAGATGACATGCTTGGATTATTATCGGCATTGAAGTGGTTTCATGAATTGCAACTTGGACCGGTTGATTTTGAAATGGATTCTAAATTGGTTGTTGATGCCTTTTATAATTAGGAAGCATGATGTCAATGTGTTTGGCAACATACATTGTGATTGTAGACATATTTTTACTTCCTTTTATGAAACTCTATGTTGAGTTTGTTACGAGACAAGTTAATGAGATTGTTCACCTCCTTGCAAGAGTGACCACATCTTCTACTAGTTTCCAACTCTTGATTGATCTACTACATTGTATTGAACAAATTATTATAAATGAAATGCTATAACCATATTTTGTCAAAAAAAATGAGATTAGGGTTTCAATAATAGAATTATCAAAACAACTACCAATTAATAACTTGATACAAAAGATTTAATATTAATTTTCACTTTGTAGGGATGCATAGACTCAATTTAAAATAAATAATAAATAATAATAATAATAATAATAATAATAATAATAATAATAATAATAATAATAATAAGGTTTAAACTAGAACAAACAAAAAATAAGGTTTAATTATTCTGCAAGTTCCTAAACTATTTGGAAATTTATAAATGGGTTCCCAAACTAAAAAAATTTATAATCAAGTCCCTAAATTAATAAAGTTTTTGTATTTAGGCTCTTCCGTTATTTTTTTTGTTAGTCAACTGTCAATCAAACTTTAATTGAATGACCTAATTAAAACAATTATATCAATTTAGGAATATAATTATAATTTTTGAGTTTAAGGATCAATTTAAGATACAGATATAAAAGAGATGGAAAAGATAGTAGATAGATAGATGAAACAATAGAGAAAGAGTTGAAAAAAAGATGAGAAAGAAAAAGATGCATGATCATCTCTTCTTGGTCTCTCTTCACTTTCTCTACCCTCTATTGTTTGTCTCCAACGGGCCCATGTTTATGGGTGTGTATGCAATGGCATACACTTGATTTAAAAATAACTTTTAATACTTAATACATAAAAAATAAGGATATATCTAGTTAAAGGTTGTATTTCCATTGTGTTTTGATATTTATTTTTAAATGTGTGGTGTTGTTATATAATTTTATTTAAATATATATTAATTACAAAAATATATTGAAATGTGTTTTTTATTAGTTATTTTGATTTTTAAATGTATTTTTAGTTTGTTGATTTCAATTTCAATTTTTTTTTATTTGTAAAATTATTATTAAAAGAGATATTTAAGAATGTGTTTGTAATTTTAATAATTTTGAAATTTTGAAAAAACATGTCCCACATTTAAAAATAAAAGTGATTATTTGCTCTCTTTTTAGTACTATACATGTTAGCAACAATTAAAAGAGATATATAGTGTATCACTTTTCAAAGTTTATGCATCCATTGTTGTATATATAATCTCTTGTATCTCTTTCCTATATGTACACTAACATGTAGGTTCCTAAACTATTTGAATTTTTTTAAATAAGTCTTTAAACTAAAACTTTATAATTATATCTCTAAATTAATTTTTTTTATAATTAAGTTCTTTTATTAAATTTTGACTAATGATAATTTAACGGAAGAATTTAACTACAAAAAATATAATAGTTTAAGGATATAATTACAAATTGTTTTAGTTAATAGACCTATTTAAAAATTACAAAATAGTTTAAAGACTTACAGAATAATTAAACCTAATAATAATAGAATATAAAATATAATCCAAAGAGATATTATAAATTCATGTATGATTATAAACCGATAATAACTTAAGATACATACCTCTTTTTTTAATGAAATTAAGATACATACTCTAAATACTATATAAAAAGATATTATACAATATTTTCTTAATATTTTAACACACGTAATATCGATGTCAAAAAAACACATGTAATATCATTTATCCAAAAGACAAAAAAAAATACATGTAATATCAGTGTGAGATAATTGGATCCTGACGTAGATGACCAGATATTTGATCTCGATTTAGTGTGTCCGAATTCTGTAATTAGCTTTGGTATTTTGAGGGATTTTATGGAATAAATTCATCCTCTTATTTTCAGGGAGTGAGGTCCTGACAGTAAATAAAGGTGTAACGAATAATTATTTTAATTAGAATATAAATTCATATGTTTTTGAATAATTTATTTTTAACTAGAATTCATTAACTATTTGAATTAAATCACTTGGTTGGTATTTTGTGAGATTAATCACAAACTTGGATGCACAAAAAAAATGCATGTAATTAATCTGGGTAGAATCTTAGAAAAATATAAATTCAGAAATTGTTTAAGACCATATATATCATCATAAATTTAAAAGCCCTTCAGCATGGCCAAAACTTCTTAGTCATTCAGCTCAATGTAAAATAGCTGTTGACGTTATTCATAGTTCTCCAATAGACGTTTCTAATTAGTTTGGTTTGATTGTTATTCAGTGTAGGCAAATTTTGTCGTCCCACCTACATTACATTTTAATGTGGTCTTTGTTAGAAGACAACCTTAACTGATAGCGTATCTTCTTGCAAGAGCTAGTCTTCATCTTTTTTATGATTCTCGTGTATTGATTAAACAAGTTTTGATGAATGAAATGAGCTGCATTGGTTTTTCCTAAAAATAAACTTAAAAGAATTGCTATTGCTATTTAAAAAATTTAAGAACGATATATGTTAATTTTAGGGAGATATAATATGTTTATTTAACGTGTATAATTCAAATACGATATAAACGGGTTAAAAAGAAAAGAAATTTTGTGAATAAACAAAGCAGAAACAAACAAATGAGACCTAAACAAAGATATTATAATGAAAAATAGGTAATTAATTTAAACACTTCATATATTATTGATTAAAAAAATGTAAAAATAACAAAGCTAAAACAATGGATTATAAATGAAGATAATATAAAAAAGCAGATAATTAGTTTTTAACACTTAATGGATGATAGATAAAAGATATAAAATAACTATAAGCAAAAATAACAGTAGAAAAACGAAAAATCTAACTAAGTAGTCCACCTAACAACTCATTACTACTACTTTAAAAACTTCAATTAATAATCACCTTTTCATCTTCCTACCTTATAAGCTACACATTTAACTTTGTCAAACAAAATATAATCCCATGCTTGCTTGAATGAAGGCAGGAGAAGATAACATAAAAACTCGAGATCTGATATTTTCTCACTAAGTGAGTACAAAGCTCAGGCTTTGACACAGTTTCAACTTTCAAATAGAGATGAAAAATCCAGTTTGTCCGTATAATTGGAAATCAAAATCTGTAATCATCCAACCATGCAGCAGGAGCACAACCTTTCGAAATAGAGCCTTGCGTGTGAAAATAAATTAAATCGCCTATCACAAAACTCATGACTATAACCATGTCAAACAAAAAGAAGAAACAGAAGAAGCAAGGGTGAGTCTACAAGACTAAACCTGTGAAAGGAAGTTACTAAAGAAAGCTCAAAGCTTCTATCCATATATATATATATATATATATGAACAAGCTACGAGGATCAGGATTACCCTCGGTTCAAAGTAAGGTTAAATAAAGCATTTTTCAAAAAACAAAAAAAGAACATAAAACTTGATGAGTACCACAACTATATATCTAATATTAATATATAATGTCTTTGCACCTTGCACATTTAGATCCTAACCAAACGTAAGAGTAAATACAATAAATAAGTCTGAGTTTTTCTGCTGCCAAACTATTGAGTAACATAAGTTGGAATGAAATGAAAATGGTCCAGAAATAACTTCACACACAGTTCTATTCAGCTACTCCTCAGGATCGTGACCTATCTCGAGGTGGGGGAGATCGGCTGCATGAACAGTAAAATAATCAAAATATAATAATATATATAACACTATCAAATATTAATTTTTTAAACAAAAAAAAAACAATTTAATCAGAACACACCTATCATATCTTCCATTCATTGGGCTTTCAGCTCGTTCATACTTAGGGCTTCCTCTTGGTTCTGGTCTAGAAGCTGGATTTGATCCACGACCATAGTCAGGGCTACCCCTACCTCTACGATAAGGACTTGGGGATCTGCCACGACCATATCTCCCATCAGGGGAATCGCGACCTCTTCTATCAGGACTGTATCCATCCTTTCTGACATCATCATCTCTTATAGCATACTCAACTGTGATAACACGGTCCATAAACTTGCTGCACATCAAATATTAAACAAATGAGCCATTAACATATATAACTCCTTATCCTCATTCCTCTCCATTAAGGTGGTAGAA
This sequence comes from Cicer cuneatum, assembly GCA_037974295.1. Lineage (NCBI taxonomy): Eukaryota > Viridiplantae > Streptophyta > Magnoliopsida > Fabales > Fabaceae > Cicer > Cicer cuneatum. The sequence continues at coordinate 63,036,376 of JBBPBO010001985.1, read as the reverse complement.
AGGACTATGATTCTAAAGGATAAAACTTCTAGAGGGACAAATAATAACTATTCAACAATTGAGAAGGTAATAATAACCTCAGGTTAGTAGCTTCCAAAGCTTTAGTGGCTTCCTCCTGGGTTTCAAACTGGATAAAAGCAAAATTCTTTCTGATCCTTATATTTGATATTTTCCCATAGGGATCAAAGTGTCTCTCTAAATCCCTTGACCTGGTGTGAACGGGATCAAAATTTATGATAAACAAAGTCTTCGATGGTCTTGTATTAGTTGAAGATTTTTTTGAATCACCACCAGACCTTCTGTTGTCACGTTCTTGCTGCAAATTTAGTTGAACGTTAAGATACCCAGAATTACCTAAATAATTCGAAAATCCTTCATCAAGAAAAGAATATAAGTAGCAGCTACAAGAACAAGTTCATTTGAATGCAAATGCATGTATCACACAAATGAGAACTTGCACCAAAAGTATTGCAATTCTCATGAAAAAATCATGCACCGTCGTCAAAATCCAATGTGGTAAAGTTTCCCAAAATGATACCCATGTGCCATGCCAAGCATTAAAGTGCATGATGATGCAGCATAACAATCATAGTTGTTTTGGAATTACCATTGCAATTCACTATTATTACGGTGTACCTTAGTCCACTCAACACGAATTCGGCGCCCTTTTCTACCAAATTCTGTCTGATCAAGTCGTCTGATTGCATATTCGGCATCACGTTCATCCTCCATGTAGATAAAAGCAAACCCTATGAAACAAAAATGTTAAAAACAAAACCACACAGAAATATTTCAGTTATAAACATTTGAAGACTCCTTTCATGAAAACGGTGTAGAGAGGAATGCCGCATCAGCATATCAGGTGAGTATGAGAGAAAAATTCAACATAAAACAGAAATAAACTGCTAGGAAGTACCACAACACCTGCCACAGTTGCGAAATCGTCATGGTTCATATGTTGAAACATGTCGGAAATTGAACACTGAGCAAAAGTCATGAGGAATGAAAAAGCAATGAATGTTGAGGAAATGCAGAATGGCAGGGCTAAGGCAGATCAGAATATTTCTTCTGGAAAAATACAAGAAGGAGAAGCGGGGGCGCATTCTATAAAGAAATGCAGAGAAGCACATCCATCCAAGAAGACCATGGACATTCCAACTTTCCAAGTAATCCTGCCACAAAGAAAGTTTTGAGTATGGGGGTTCATATCTAAATGACAGTTTTTCTTCGTTTTAAAGGAAAAGAAAATGTACATCCATTCAAAAGTAACAAGTCAAAGAACATCATCTTGACCCTTTTAAGAATCATTTGAGGATGGAAGTAGAGGTTGAAGATGAAAGCATGCTCCAAATCAAATTTAAGATGAAATCAGAAAGTTCAAAAAGATAAGGCCAAAAAAAGAACATATAGCCCTTCTGCTCTTGTACAGCCCATCCTGTGCCTTGGCATAAATGCCAGGCAAACAAATAGAAGAATTGTACTACTAGCACTTTCTGTTTCCAAATGTGCAAAGCAAATAAAAATCCAATTTGAAATGATCAACAGTTTCAAAATCATGTACGATTTTGGCCTTATCTCTCTTCTTTTTTCTTAGAATATTGGCGTGCAAGTCCAAACATTTATCAAAAAAGGGTCAATGAGTTCTAAGAAAAACAATTGCTTTCAATGGTTGTACATAACATTTTCCTTTCCCCAAACAGTACTACAACCCCACGGCAACTCAACACAGGACACTTTCATCTTGACTTCAAATTCATCAAACACCGCCACAATAGCACCATCATCCATCAACACCTTACGCCGGTCACCAATCTGTGAATCCGTTTTCCGTAACAAAACTTACCTCTATAACATGTGATCGGGCACACAATCTATCCAACCACAACATGTCAAGCAAAAAAAAAACTCCAGCAAATTCATCACAACAAAGCAAGCTGCTCACAACTATCAGAGCCAAAAATAATACTTGGCCACCAAACTTATACAATTATAAAGCACAAGCCATACTGAAAATAATACCCAATAAAAACACTCATTGAGCTAAAAAACCTGTAAATCACTAATTGAGCTACAAAAACAGCACTTTAAACCTAATCCTAAAACTAAACTTAAAATTAAAATCATAACAAAACAAAAATTAAAATGATGAAGAATGACATACCAGACTTCAAGTCAACTCTATCAATCTTCCCGTATTTTCTGAAAAGCCTCTCAACATCAGATTGTCTTGCGTCGAAATCCAGGTTTCCGCAAAAAATGGGCTTCATTTTCTTCAAAGCTACGATATTCTTTTGCAATCAACCTGCAATACAATGTAAGAACTGAGATTTGGAAACGGTGAAATTGAATGAAAAAGGGATGAGAATTTGATGGATCGTAGAACGAAGAAGGAGGAGTAGTGCCGGATCTGATGTTTCGTCGAAGGATTGGTACCTTTTCAGAGGAAGAAGGTTTGCGAGTGAAACCCTAGGTTTGAGATTTGGGGCAAATTACAGAACGCTAGAGAGAGAGATAAATAAAGTACTGCTAATAAAAGCATACACATCACTTCATAATCAAAGGTTAGTCCTGACTAAAACGCACCGTTTACAGACTCATAGAGTTATACTCACTTATTTTCCCTGATCAAAATTCAACGATCCAAATTTTATTGCATATTTTAATTATTTATAAAATTGATTTAAAATATGAAGTGTCTGATTTTAACCAACAATCTTGAGGAGCATGACTGCATGCAGTCAAAAGGTGCACACACCTCAAATTTGTCTCTTCTTATACATAATCGTAAGTTATTTTCTCTATGTCTATACAATTAGCAGTATAAAAGTCTTTATTTTACCAAAATATTTTCTATTTTAATTCATTAAAATTTGAGTAAATTTATTTATTAATTAGAATAAATATAAAAAAAGTATAAAATAGATCTTTGAAATGAATAATTATTTATATTTTTATAAATAATAAAAAATTAAAAAAATTTAATAGTTTAAAAATACATTTTCATTAACTAACATTTCAAAATACAAAATATTTCCTTAAAATAAACGGGTACTAAGAGCACGTTTACTTCCCATGGTTTCACTTTCCATTTTCTTTTTCAAACATATCTAGCATTGTGAGAAATTTTGAAAATGTCATACTATTTCTCAAAATGCATTCTTCCTAATTGTTTTCCATCTTTTCTATATCTCGATGGATTCTTCCGTTTTTTTAACAATTTAAAATGAATATAAATTTAAATAATTAAAAACTGAAAATATTTTCATAGAATTAAGGAGAACTAAGAGATTTTATAAATTTAATCTTATACATGAAGGCATATCATATTTTGGTGTACAATTGGTGTTTATATTTTTTAAAAGAAAACAAAATTTCCAAATGTCCTAGCAATTATTAGCCTCGTTCTCTAGCCAATTTTTTTACTATGACAATAACTAGGGGTGTACAAAAAAATGTAGTTAATTAGACTGCATTCATAAACTGAATTGCACTGCACTATAAAAGACCAAACCAATTAAATGGTTTATGAACTGCAACATAAATTTTAGAAAGTTTTACCCCATACCCCCCTTTTATACCTATACCCCCACACATTTTTTAAAATACCAATACCATGCCTATTTTTTACTATTTATGTAAATTTAAACTATTTTTTTTTTACCCCCCAAAGATTTCTGGAGCTCGAAAAACAAAGATTTCCGGTAATTACCGGAAAACTTGGAAAAAGTTTTCCAGAAAAGATGAGTATTTATAACTACCGGAAAACTTGTAGAGAAGTTTTCCTGTAGTTTTTTTTTTGCCAATTTTTTTTTAATTTTTTATTATTATTATTTTTTATTAATTTTTTTTATAGATATGGATAATCCGCTGGTATTATCTAATAAAACATGTGTTGATACTACCAACGTTTTTAACACAGAACATGTATGAATAATTATAATTTGTATCGTAAAAATCTATTATTGTCATTAATTATTATAATTTATTTTATATTTTATTTCAAATATTTGATACATGGGAAGCTGTTGTGAATTGGGCTAGAGAAATCGGTATCAAACACAAAGTGACTGTTATTATCACAAGATCAGATAAAGAGACTGGAAAAAGAGGGAGGAAAAATAAATTAATATTAGGTTGTGATAAAGGAGGAAAATACAAGGGTGTTGATAGTTTACCTCGAATTTCAACAAAAAAGTGTGGTTGTCATTTCAAGCTTAGATCAAAACCATTAAAAGATGGTTCAGGATGGACAGTAAAAGTAATTTGTGGAGTTCACAACCATGAATTACCTGATACTTTGGAGGGACATGCATTTGTTGGTCGTTTAGATGAAGAAGAGAAAAAACATGTACACGACTTAACAAAATATAATGTTGCACCGAGGCACATATTACTGTCATTGCAAGACCGAAATAAGAACAATGTTACTCAAATCTCACAAATATATAAACAGAGGAGTATCATTCGATTGAAGGTGAGAGGTCATAAGACAGAGATGCAACATTTATTCAAGTTAATTGAAGATACAAAATATGTGTGTTGGAATAGAAAGCGAGAAAACTCAGATGTTATGAAAGATATTTTTTGGGCTCATCCAGATTCGGTGAAGTTGTTGAATTTGTTTCCTATTGTGTTAATTATGGACAGCACCTACAAAACCAATAAATACAGAATGCCATTACTTGAAATTGTTGGTATGACATCAACAGAGATGACATTTGTGGTTGGATTTGCTTATTTGGAATGCGAGCGCAAAGAAAACTTTTGTTGGGCATTAGAGAGGCTAAAAGATCTGTTTGTTACACAAAATAAATTTCCTCATGTAATTGTGATAGATAGAGATCTTGCTCTAATGAAAGCAGTTGGTAATGTATTTCCACATGCTGAGAATTTGCTTTGTCAATTTCATATCGACAAAAATGTTGGAGCAAAATGCAAGCAACATGTCTTAAAGGATATACAAGAGTTAGTATTGAGTATGTGGAAAGACGTTATGTATTCCAGTGATGAAAAAGAGTATATCATGCGCTTGCACATGTTTGAGCAGTCATGTGTCGATTGTAAAGTGTTTGTCGATTATGTGAAAGAAACTTGGTTGACTCCTCATAAGCAACGGTTTGTTGAAGCATGGACAAATCGAGTCATGCATTTGGGAAACACAACGAGTAACAGGTATGACATCTCACTGTAAAAATTCCATTTTGTAATTTTACTATATATTGTTGGATTGCTCCACGGTGACAATTTACATGTAATGATAGGGTTGAGTCAGCTCATTGGAAACTGAAGTTAATGTTGGAAAACAGCATGGGTGACATGTGTAGATGTTGGGAGGCTATGAACAACATGATAAGGTTGCAACATAAAAAAATCAGGGCCTCATTTCAGAAAAGTTTTTATGGTGAAGGTCGCGAACACAACAATCCATTTTATCAGAGATTGAACACATTTGTATCAAAAGAAGCTAAAACACGTATTGCTGAAGAATACGAGAAAGTTGAATCGGTGGGTACCGATAAATCTGTATGTGGGTGCTCTCTCATAAGCACATACGGGTTACCCTGTGCTTGTGAATTGGCACAATATAAATTAATGGGCGAACCAATTCCTTTAGATTCTGTGCATATTCAATGGAGGAAATTAAGCATGGAATGTGAACTCACTCAAGACACAGAAGATGGATCAGAGTTAAATATGTCTGTTAAGATGGATGCCTTGTGGAAACGCTTTCGATCACTTGATGTTATAGGAAAAAAGGTATTGAAGAGTAAGGTGCGTGAACTTGCTTTTCCAACTACAAGTTCAACGTGTCCATCACCTGAAAAGGTTCAAACCAAAGGACGGGTGAAGAAGAGTAAGTCTAAGAAGCTGGATGGATATGATGTATATCGAGACCCTTCTTACTTTGAGCATGTTAATGCAACATATTGTGAAGATCCTACTTCCCAACCATCTCAATCATCAAAGAAGAGACTTTGTCTTTCATCAAATAAACAACCCTCTTAATCATCTCAATCATCAATACATTTGTTCCTGAGACAATTTCCTGATGTTATTCAACCATACATTGATGACATAGTTAATGTGATAGCAGATGGAAATTGTGGCTATCGCGCTATTGCATCACTGCTTGGACACGGTGAGGAATCTTGGTCTTTGGTCCGCCATAGATTGGACCAAGAAATTGCTTCTCATATTAGTCCATATGATAAACTGTTCCCAGGACGCATTAAAGAAATTAGAGATTCGTTGAAGATAACAGACTTAGGTGTTTAACCGATAGATAAATGGATGTCCATACCTGATATGGGTTACGTGATAACGACAACATATAATATTATTCTCGTCACGTTTGGTCAGACATTTTCTATGACTTTCTTTCCTATGAGGGGTTCACATTCAGGATCGACAAAAAATGATCGTATCATATGTATTTGTTTTGTCGACGCAAGTCACTGGGTTCAGGTAACACTATATTATTTTCTTAAGTAATGCTTTTTTTAAAAATAATAAAATTATTTATTATTTCAATATATTTTGCAGTTGAAGATGAAAGATGGATTTCCAATGCCAAATATTGCACCAGGTTGGAAGCAATATCGCCACGATGAGGCAACTTCTTGGGTAATAGCATATACTGGGCGTCTACAACATTGGGGGTATTTAATGCGCAATATGTCACGTGTTAGACAAGTTCCACTAAAAGAACCTGTAGATGTCATGTCATTAGATGATGATTGATTTTATATAAACTACAATACTTTAAAAACATATATAAAATCATTTGTTATTAGTTCATTTTAGTTTTCTGTCGTTGTATTTTATCTTGTATTTTAATTAGTTTACTTTCGTTGAATTTCATTATAAATAATATAAAATTAATGAAATATAATTAAATAATACTAAACAAAATGAAATAAAAACAAACTAACATTAATGTTTAGAAAATCAATGTTTACAAAACAAACTAACAAGAAGTCTACTAATTATTGTGACCACGAGATAAATACAAAGCTCTATAAAAATAAGAATACAAATCATCATCTGGGTGAGCTTCATGTGCCTCCAAGCCCTGCTGTATAAGATCACCAACCTGTTGTAGAATAGATGGCTCTGATGGCTCTAAACTAGTAGCATTTGCAGCGGTGGTCGGTGCACTAAAATTCGGGACCTGAGGTACACCTTCGGGTCGCACTAGCAGTGGATGAGACACCCGGTAGAACCACTCCAAATATCCTTCCCGACACTCGGATGGATATGTAGCTGTATGGATCCTGTGAAATAACTCTGTGACAGGAGTGACATATCCCATCCATTCCACATCTGCATCATATAATCTAGCAAGATTTGCAAGTGGTTGTGGCGGAATATGTTGAATATATCCGAACTGTCTCAAACACCTCTCTGGCATGTACGCCACTACTGTGGTACATAATCGAAGGTGACCGGTGTAGAGCATGATATGATCAAAGGGAATGACATCCCTATGATTCTCATATGGTCTCCATATGACTTCATCAGGTGTTAGTGCGTCAATCATATGTCTGTACTCGGGGATCTTGTGTTTGCCTTGTTTGTAGCTCCATCTATTCATCTGAACAAAGCATCTAAGATCAGCACCTTGGTCACCTCTATTACAAATATTTGGAAAATATTCGTATATCCAACACTGTTGCAAATAAAATTAAATAAATTAATGATAAACATACAAATTAATAATTTAAAAATAATTAAAATATTTAATACCTGTAGTAGTGACATATAACCACCTAACTGTTTGGTGGCATAACAGCAGGCATCCGAGAGGTAGTCATAAAGGACTACGAGTGCACCAGTACCCCAGGCGTATGCACTTGTACCGTCCAAATCTCTGAATAAAGGGAGGTACTTCGCATCAATAAGAGTATGACTCTTATATGTGAAAATAGTACTCCCTATTAAATTCAGCAGATACGCCCTGGCAGCACAATCAAATCTCTCTGCTTGGCACTGCCTCACGAATACCTCCCTCAACCATTCCAGTCGGTAGTGCGCCCCTCTGGTCTTTCTGGTCTCCTCCCAGATCTCTTCTGCAGACACTCCTAATAAATTAATGGCGAGATGACATGCCATTGTTCTATCTGCATCAGGTGGAGTGTAGAACTGACCCCTAACAGGCAATCCAAGAAGATTGACAACATCATCCAAAGTAATCGTTATTTCACTGAATGACATATGAAATGACGATGTCTCAGAATGCCATCTTTCCACAAATGCGAAAATCAGGTTGTTGTCAATCGTCTTCAAACTACCCCGTTGTAATGGGGCCAATCCCAACAAGGTCACCCAGTTCTCGATGACTCGCGGGAGTACCTGCGGTGTAAATTGTTGCAGCTTTTTCCCATGTGCAACAATTTTCAGCATTGGTCGCTCATGTATACAAAGAAAATATATGACATTAAAATTAAATATAGAACAAAAATAATAATTAATTAAAATATTTTTAATGCACCATAAATAATAATTAATTTAATATACCTGACCAAACCATAACCTAGCTGCAACATGCAGATCTTATCGAGTAAGGACGGACAAATCATATGGTCCTCCAGGATACTGCGTCCCCTAAGGTCCATCATGTCCCTGCTCCGTATGCTCTCTCTCCTCCTCCTCATGTACTACAGGAGGGTCCTCCTGCTGATGCATAGTAACATCAGCCTCCAGGATAACCATATGCTCCTGGTCTCCCTCGTCATCTTCTTTTACTATCATCCGCCGTCTTCTCCTCGTCGACGCTGTCAGTCGAATCCTCTCTAGAGGATGCATCATAAATGATGAAGTACCTTCGTCGCATGATGGTCGAACGATTATGCCGTCTCTACCTCGTACACCAGTGCCCATTAAAATGAAAAAATAACAAGAAAAAAAAACAGTTAAAAAAATTAAAATTTTTTTTTAAAATTAAAAAAAAATTTAAAAAAAAATTCCGGGAAACTTGAAATTGAAGTTTTCCGGAAGTTACCGGGAAACTTGAAAAAAAGTTTTCCGGAAAAAATTGCACTACTGGGAAACTTTCCGAGTAAGTTTTCCGGAAGTTTTTGATAAATTTCAACTACCGGAAAACTTGAAATTGAAGTTTTCCGGAAGTTTTTCAAAAAATCTTACTTTTTCTGGAAAACTTAAAATGCAAAATGGTAAAATTTTCAAATTTTATACTTTATATAAGGGCAAAAACGTCTTTTCGCTGTCCTTTGTGGGGGTATAGGTATAAAAGAGGGGTATGGGGTAAAACTTTCTAAGTTTTAAAAAGTCTAGTTAACTAAACTTTTTTTAAAAAACCAGTTTGAACCACTTTCAAACATTTTTGTATTTAATATTATAAAATTAAAATTAACATTGTTAATATAAAAAATAAAATGCTAAATAGCACATGTGGTTTGTTAACTTAATTTTAGTTAACATTTTAGTCTTTTATCTTTTTTTTTATTTTGTCATTTATTTTAATTTTAAGTGACAATTTGATCTTTTATGTTTTAAAATGTCAACTATATTATCCTTTTTTTTTAACAAAAATTCATCAAAATTTTCAACCAAAACCCATAAAATTAATTATATTCTTTAATATAATACAAATTTCATCAAATTCATAACTCAAATATTCAAATAAACTCATATTTTTATTCTTTATTTGATGTTGTTAGATATGGAAATATGAGTTTATTTGAATATTTGTGTTTCAAATTTGATGAAATTTATATTATATTGAAAAATATAATTAATTTATAGGTTTTAGTTGAAAATTTTGATGAATTTTTGTAAAAACAATTATAACATTGTTGACATTTTAAAACATAAAAGATCAAATTATCACTTAAAATTAAAATAAATGACCAAATCGGAAAAAAAGAAGATAAATGACTAAAACGTTAACTGAAATTAAGTTATGAAAAATTAACATTGTTTTGTTGAAAATAACATTTTTCTTACTATAAAAACAGTTTTATATAAGCTATATACATATGAGTAACAAAAATGCAACTATACATATATATATATATAAATATAATATTCTTAATTAATATATAATATTTCATCCGTCCTATAATGATTGATCTATTTGTAAAAAAATAGCTATCTTAAAATGACCGCCGCTTTCATTTTTGAGAAAATATTAATTTTTTTTATATCTACGCTATAAAAATATTTAAATATATTTTTTAAAATTGAACGCTCTAATTAATACTACATGTACTAGTATTTTCAATTCAATATTTTTTATTTTATTTTAAAAAAATCAAAAGATAGATATTAAAAGACTATACTTAACAGAAAGATGTGCCAATGAACATTCTAAAAAAAAGTATAATTTTATGTTAAAAAAAATTTAAAAAGTATAAAAAATTTAATGAAAAACCGATTTTAAATAATTCAATAAAAACTGGTTTGAATTGGTTTTGATAAAAACCGGTTTCGAACCGGTTCAAACATACTAAACCGGTTTTAAACTGAACCGTAACTGGTTAAAAAAATAACCGATTTTTTAAAGTGATTTTTAAAAATTGAACTGCACTATTAATGTAGTGCAATTCAGTTTGATTTTTGGACCATGCACACCCCTAACAATAACTTTTGCATTTTCATATGCAAATCGTAAAAGAAAACAAATTAAAAAATTCAAATTCCATGCAAATAAATGAAAATATAGTAAGGGTTTAATGTTTAATATAATTTAACATCTCATTTGCAATTATTATGATAATAATTTGAAATTTGAAACCCGAAGTGGACAAGTGCGAGAGCGGCACCATTACATGATTGCGTTTATTGAGTAGTTCCTAACATGCTTTTAGGCAAAGGATAATAGGAATAGCCAAATTGACATTGAAATGAGAGAGATAATAAGGTTGTGCATATATGGGACTAGATAGTTAAAGAAAGATATACAAGACTTGATTGAATATAATTATTTGAATTTAAAAAATTGAACTTCTAATAAAAAAACTAATTATAATAACTATAAATTATTTTAAATAAATAATATATTTTTATCAAATGAAACATCAAAGTTTCAATTTTATTTAAATTTATTAAAATCAGTAAATTATAAATAATATTTAAATACAACTTCAAACTAATATTAATTTTTTAGTTATTTAAATAGAGTCGTTTTTCTAACACTTTTTAAAACAAATTCATAATTTTTTTCAAAAATACGACCAAATAATCACATTTTAAAATAAAATAATCACACATTCTTAATTATATTTAATAATTTTTAAATATACTACCAAATAACATATAAAAAAAAATCAAATAACAATATTCTTAATCAGTTTTTTTTTTATCAAAAATATTCTTCTTAATCATGATATTTTTTCTTTGTGGACCAATTCACTAACTAAAAACTCTTGTTAAGCTCGATAAAATATGATACAATGAGTCATTTCTCTACAAGAAATCAAATTTTATTAAACTTTGATATTTCTTTGATGCTATAGAATTTTTTTAATTAATGTGTCATAATTATTATAAGTCAAGAAAAATTGGGACGCAATAATCCAGTATGTAAGGAGCAATTACCGAGCCTGAATATATTACATATACTATGATGGATCTTCTTTTTGGGATACTAGAGCATAATAACTTCACTCTTAAACATGATTGACTTGGAGCTGGAGCACTTGTGATATGGGTAACCTTCTAAACATATTTATAAAAAAAAATGTGTGAGCGTCAAAGTACATTGAAAATATATGTTTTGACAATCCTAAAAACAATTTGGGCACTATCTCTCAAAAGCTTGTAGTGTAATATTGATATCAGCATATATGCACATATAGGTTGTGCCATCAAATTTCTAAATCGTCATTACAAATAGGACACAAGTCCTCAAGAGATATATAAGTTCAACTAAAACATCGTGATTCTCCCAATACAATAAAAGTTATTTCATTACCACCTTAATCACATTCTTAGGAGATGTATAAGGCTCAACTTAAACATTATCATTCTTCTCATAAGAGTCAAAACTCTATTTTTGTACGAAAGAATTTTATTAGTACCTGAATGAGACGATATTGAGGAAATGTCGTCATATATGTCAACTCCATCCATTGAAAGGAATAAAATTGTCGACATGGTCAAGAGTCTTTCTTGTTGTGATTCATGAAGTCTTGCTTCTCTTAAGATGAGAATGAAGAGTTTTTTGTTCTATCTAATCATTTTCATTCTCTCTCAAGCAAATTTTTTGTCATTGAATTTTTGTACAATAATTTTTTATTGTATCATTATAAATGTCACATATTTATTATTTAAAATTAATAAGCTTTTGGTCCTCGTTTCTTTAAAAAAAAAAATTGGTTCTTATAATTTGGAGTAAATATGATTTTAGTCTTCCAAAAAAACATTGATTCTACTCTTATCATTCATTAGAAATTCTTGAACTTTTAGTCCGTGATTAGATTTGTACTTCCAAAAACGCAGTTATGGCATACTTATGTGGTTAACATGGCGTTGAGTTGGATTTTTTAATTAAACTAAATAAAATAATTTTTTAATACTACACACATCTTGATAAAATTTGATATTTAATAGTAAGTCTGCTGTTATCCACAACAGAGCTACTAATACATGTAAAAACAATTATAATTTGTGCAATCCATATATTGGTGTACCTACCAAGCCATACATTATTCTCTCAAACTATCAATAGATCCAAATTTACACCCCACGTGTGAAGAGCCTAAAATGAAAAGAGAATATAGTTAATGAAATTTGCAAAAATATTGATATTACATTATGAAAGTGAGAGAAAAAAAAAGAGATAATTTTTTTATTGAATATACGAGAAAAATAATTATAATAGTAGGTATAATGAAATTTATATATTCAAATTAGATAACTAACTTATAACTAACACCTAAATAAAATAACTAATTTATAACTAATTTTACATATCTAATTAGAGTAATAGTTGAAAAAAAATAGAGGTATTTATCTTTAACTGAAAATTTTGCCAATACATTTTCATTCAAAGGATTTTTAACTACATTACTCAAATATATTAACTTAGACTTTTATATGTTACACCAAAGATAAAATCAACTTGAAAAGAGAGTTCATTTTGCAGCCAAATTAAACTTACATATATCATTAATTTCATATCCTTTTGGCATAATTAAACATAAGCCAAAGTTCTGTTCTATATGTACATGCTGTAAGAACTTAGTCTTCGACTCTTTCTTCAACATACATAACATGGAGTTTATGATCTTAACTTACTACTTGTTTGAAAAGATGCTCATAACAATTTTTTTTGCAGGCATCAATAAACATAAGTCAAGCACCTCCATGACTATCACTACATACATGTTGGAATCGACAGTGAGTTTCACGAAATTACGGTGACACCGTGTTGAAATTTGGATTCGCGGTTAAATTGACAGAATCACGGTAAGTTGCAGTGATTTTAACAAAAGCTACACTTTTGAGTTTCAACAAAATCACTGTTGATCCAGACATATAATATGATTTTTTGAAACTCAAAAGATTAACTTTTGTCAAAATCGCAGTAGTCCACCGTGATTCTATCAAAATTACCGATGATCAAAACATATACTTTGTTTTTTGAAACAAGTTTTTTCCAAAATTACAGGAGTCCACCACCGTGATTTTGCCAAACTTACCATCAATCCAAACACCAATTTTCACTTCCTACCATAATAAGGAGAAGCATAACCATTACAAGGGGATTCACAACTATTATATGGAGATGCATAACCACTAAAAGGTGAACCACAATCATAAGGAGAAGATCCAGAGAAAGTTGGAGGAACAAGAACAGAAGAAGAAACCTTAAACCTCTTACTACTTGAACCTTGAATATCACTTGCACAAATATCAGAACTATCATCAATCCACCCCATGAGTTGATCCAAAAAACCTTGATCACCAACACTAACAACATTATTATTAATATTATTAATATTCTCCACTATATCAGAACCATCAGAATCTAATCCATGATTCTGAAATCCAAACCATTCAGAGCTACAATCAGAAACACGAGAAGGGTAATTATGATTATGATTAGGATGATGATCACCATCATTAGGTGGAACAATTATGCTAGGCTGCACAACTTTTTCAATGTTCTTCATATCCAATGCAGAGATTTGATGATAATTAGTACTCCTACGGTTGAATATGCTAGCAAAGGTAAAATGGTCACTCACTCTACTCTTTGAAGACTTGTTAATGTTGTTATGATCACTACCTCTTGCCATAATACTTTGAAGATTCTTACTTAATTTGGCTTTCAAGGAAGCAAAGCTTAAACTGTTTCTCAATTCATTTGGTGATGATATTAGTCCTTGATCTGATTTTCCTGTGGTTTGGTTAATGGATGCTGATGCGGCAAAGTTGGTTCGAGCGTTTTCTCCGCGTAAAGCTCGAGCGGCTTCGTCGTAAGCTCGAGCTGCTTCTTCTGGTGTGTCATAGGTTCCAAGCCATAATCTTACATGTTGAGATGAGTCTTTGATCTCAGCTACCCATCTTCCTGAAGGCCTTTGTCTCACACCAATGAATCTTCTCATGTTTGGTTTGTTTGATTTGGTTATGTTGTTTGTAGCAGAAGCATATTTTGTTGTTTCAGCTCCAGCCATAATATATATGGATTAATATGGAAGAAAAAAAAAAGAACTTGTTGATGAGAATGAGGTTTAACTTGATTTCAGTGTTTTTTGGTTGTGGAGGTTATATTATTGGATTGATATAATGGTGCTGATATGTTGTTGTATTTATATGAGTAAAGTTTTGGAATTGAGTGAATGAGAATGTAGGTATATACTCATGTATTCAATTATTTATTTGTACATGTCTTAGTCTAATGTTTTTTAATTAGTTATATGGTGTGCTTGATTGATATGTACTTGCAAGTTGATCTTCCTGCAACTTGGATGGGTTTATTTGGTTAGTGAAAATTGTACCAACTTGGTAACATGTACAAAGTTCTAATTACTATGTTGAAGGGGTTGGTACAACGACAAGGTTGTTTTGTGACTTGCAACCTGTTCAAATATTTAAAAAAAAATTATTTTGAAATGTAAGGATAAGACTTATGCGTCATCACCGAAGTCGGAATCTAAATGCGAGATCATCCACATACATTTTCTCTATTGTTGGCCCACATACATCAACGAGATATATCGTCTAACCATTATTGTTGGGAAACTTTTAATACAAAAAGTCGATCACACGTATAATTGAAACAATCAGTTTTGATATTACTGTTGACTCATAAAAGGGCTACATTGGGCTAAGAACAATCAAATAAATAAGTTGAGAACCAAATATTAACCAAAAACATTAAAACATTGGATATATGAGTCATTACACTAATATGATGTTAACATATACTTTTCCAACAAATATGAAACTTCTAAATCAATATACCTACAAGGACTAGATGTATTTGTCCTCTTTAGACTTCACTTTATAAGAGTTTCGTATAATGAGTGATTGTGATTCCAACTCACCCGTAGTCAATAAATTTTGAAGACATGCAATTGTAAGGAAAGAAAATCCAATTTTTAAAATATCACAATTAAAAAAAGTTTGTATTTATCAAGGTGGTTAACTTTAACGAAATGAATTAGTCTCACACAATATAACAAATTACAAAATTTTAATTGAAAGAAATATTTACATTTTTTGTTTCAACGAACAAAATTATCTCTAGTGGAGGTATTAAATTGGAAAACAAAAAAAGGTTTTGTGATTTCATTGCTTGTGGTTTGGTGATTATATGCTGAAGTTAAAAAAAATAAGTGAATAACATAGTCAACATGTTTCCTCTTTGGGATTAGTAGGACAAGGTTAATATTTACTAAAGTCCAAAATGAACCGGGTTAATCAGTACTAGCCACAAAATCATCCAAAATCAAAATTATTTACTACATATGCCTGCAATCTGCGCCAAGAAACAGATATATCCGCCAATTTCGAGTAATGCTACCTTTGTAATTTTAATTTAGTTGACCATGCTTACTTTAATATTTTACTTTTTCTATGTATCTTTGATAGAGCTACCTCTGTTGAATTTTGCAAATATACATAATTATATGGCAAATGATGAAAGTTATGAAAATTTCTTCTTGAATGTATATCACAACCACACAAATGGAAACATGACATAATATTGAAAAAGCATCTCTAATGGTTTGTTCTCACATTTTAAGAACACAAGAATAATTTTTAATTTTTTTAGCATCCGAGGAGCATGATACGACAGTCAATGTGAGAAATAATTCATTTGCAAGAACATATTCTTAATCCCTTCAAAATAAAAAACTTAATAATTCATTTGCTTAGTCATATACCAATTTTATTACTAAAGTGGTTACCAAATGGAAATCATTTTGAAGAAGAAATATAATAAAGAAGTCATTGGTTGAACTTTTTCGTTTAACAAAAATTAACGATTAATCACTAATATTTTTTATTTTTAAAAATCATTACCAATTTACCACCTTGTTTTGTGTTTTACTAATATTTATTATTGCACCAACTCACATGTTTGGTATGATAAACAAAAAATAGAAAGTGAACATTTCACCATTAGAATTTTGTTAAGTATAGTACTCAACATCTAATCATTCATTGTCATGTATTTTTTTTTTATATTTATTTACTTTAAATTATATCTAAATTTTAAATTAATTTTACTTTTGGTGTATCTATAACCAACAAATCAAAATAAAATATATATCTTCATAATAAAATTTATAAATGGCTTAAATGAAATTTTTCATCCATCTATTTTATGTCATTCGCGATTTTGATCTCTTTATTTCTAAATTTATTTTTTAGTTCTCTAATTTTTTAAATGATTAACTTGTTCTTCACCGAGGTTAAATTGTGATAATTTGATCTCTTATATGTTTGTGTGGCACTAAATCAGTTATTACTTAACAACTAAATTACAGTTTATCAATATTAGATAAACTAGTACACTTGGTAATTAATTAATTTATCAAATAAGCAGATTATACATTGATATTAATGTATAATAAAATAAAACATAATCAAAACTGATGTAAAATAATGTGTTAATGAATTTTTACAATGTGTTAATGAATTTTCACTTATAATTTATTTTCATGTCATCAATTCAGTTATCATATTACTATCTCACTCGTCAAACCATAAAATTCAAACCTAAATAAACATGTTAAAAAAAATTTAGATAATCGACTTATACTGTGAACTGAACTTAAAATAAATGGAACTTTTAAAAACAGTTCACTTAACCAAATTTTTTATTTGGTTTAATTTAAAATAATAATCTAAATATAAAACAATTCACTTTTATCATTTTTTTTTAAATTTGAGCACTTTCTCTTATTTAAAATTGAAGTTTTTGTAATTATTTTAAAAACTCAATATTATTTTGAATAAAATGTATACATCCACCCACCACCCTCAAACCACCACCATCCTCCAAACACCACATTGGTCCACCAAATCATCACCGACCACTAGACCACCACCCCAGTCACCAGACAAACTGCTCTTTACCGGCGGATCATTGTCTATGACCACCACTTTTAATATTTATCAAAATTAATAATAAATAAAGCATGTGTATTTTTCAAAACTGGTTTTAAACCGAATGGGAACTAATTTTGGGAAAAAATTATAATTTATTGAATTATAAGTTTGGTTCAATTTAATTTTTTTTTACAGGAAAGAAAATTACTTCATTTCATCATAAATATAATATTCAATACATGTAGAGATATAATAATAGTATTGAAAGTTATGAATATATGTGGCTACTATTGTTAAAGTGTGAGCAACCACATTTGTTTCATGAGAATTTTCAACAAAAAAAAAAAGGAAACTCTACTATCATCTAAAATAGCTCTAAATTTGAGTAAATCACTAAATTACCCTATAAAATTGTAGGGGTCACACTTTGACCCCCTTAAATTTAGAAAATAGGTAAATAACACCCTAAAATTGAAAGACATCAGACAATATAGTCTCTCAATTCATTTGATGCGTTAATGAGATTGATGTGGACGTTAACTGCTTATGTGGCAAACCCAATTATTAGTTAACTTATTGTCGTGTAAGAGAGACTAATTTTTCTCAACTTTAGAAATACGAGGGGTTAATTTTTCCGATATTGAAAATAAAATTGAAACTCAATTTTAAATAAAAAAAACTGAAACTCTGCTAGCTGGTGGTAGTGCTCTAATGCTTGGAGGTGCTGGTGCATTCATGAGTGGTGGTGTAGGTCTCCTAATGGATGGTGGTCCATTCATGAATGGTGGTGTAGGTCCCTTAATGGGTGGTTGCCTTAAATCAAACTCATTAGAGTATGGTCATCTAAGTCCATATTATTTAACCTGCAAAAATCATAATCAATATACACAAATCGGTCTCTAAAAATTATCGTTGGCAGCGTACATGAAAAAAATTCTCTTTCAAAGTTCTTTTTAGTTATAGCAATTTTAACAACTTTTCTTTTACAATAACATTTGAGAATAATCGGGTTCAAACTTTCACCCATTAAAAAAGAAGAATAAGTTGTACGAGACAAAATAATGACACTCAAACAACACTCAAACTTTTATAAATTTAATATACATTTATTTAAGCAATTCAATTAACGAATTACCATCGATCACTTATGGATATAATATTTTTTTCCACATAGATAAATAGTCCATTTATAAATATTTTACTTTATTTATGTTAATAATGTAAATTTTTTGTGCATCATCGGTCAATGATAATCATTCAATCGTTAAATATGTTTGATTTTGCTAGTATCAACTTTAAAAATCATACAAATAATAGTTTGTGATTGAATGATAGAAAAAAAAAAATCAATTTTAATAACATTATCTATATTCAAGATTGACTCTAAGGATAAGACTTTATATTATTATTCATAAAAATATATTATTATTCATAAAAATTTCTTATTAAAATTTGTTTTACATCTCCACTAAACGTGTACCGAACGAGTTCAAATTCACACCACTGAAATTGGAGGATTGAAATCACATGATAGGAATATTTAGGAGACTTCAAGCAAAATAACTTTTTTGGTTTTTCCTACCAAAATAAGTCTATATAAAATAGTTAATTTTTTTTTTTTTATTTTGTACAGAGAAAAGTTTCACCTTTTTTTTAACTTCCAACTTACAGTCTTTCAAATTGCATGCCCTTAAAGACTAAACAGTCTAAAGTTAACTTAATATCCTATTAACTTAAAGTACAAAGTAAACAATACATAAAGAAGAAAACAAAATAAGGGCCGTCAAAGTTTGTCCGGTTACAAACAAAGAACGGGTTAGCAACGTTAAATCATAACCCGAAAATAATATAAATTAGAATATCATTTGATAAAGTTTATTTATAGCTTCTAGTGACGTATTGGAATTTAGCAGTTGTTGATAGAATGATTTATGGGCTCCACTTTTTTGTACACTTGTCCTTTCTTCTGTTTCCATTTACCCTTAAATGATTTGAACTTATATTTTTATACGACATTATTTAGGAATATAAATTTGTTGCAAATTGAGTTTAGCGGGTGAAATTAAGATGGCTATTTTGTCCTATTGTTGAGGACGTGGTCCATTTGAATTATGACTAATCACCTAAATGTGGCCTTAAATGCCCTCTAATTTCGTTCTTTTGTCTTCTAATATTGTGATTTTTTGGATAATTATGTATTTATAATGACACATGTCACGTTTGAGTTGGTGTAAACAATTATGATTTCACTTATCAAACAATTATATCTTTAAGTTTGTTGTGTAAATTAAAAAGTTCCTTGTAAATCTGTAGAGATTAATTAGAGATTAATCATTTGAACGTATGATAATATAAACAACAAATTATTGTTCAAAAACATATATATTTATAAAGTTGAATTTAAACTGGAAATTACTTATTTAATTTATGTATATGAAATTCAAGATCACTAATGAAGCATGTTTAAGTATAAAATTGAAAATCCTATAAATTCAAAAAAGTGATTTAAATTTGTGATTGGACTATTTATTTTGGATAATAGAGTTATTTTTAATCAGACTAAAGACATTGCTCCGTTCAGTAGTATACATTTAGGGGGAGAAAATGTATTTCTTCATAAAAAAAACTTTTAGATGATAAAAAAACTGTAATGTTTAGATGAATATTTTCTTATGTAAATGTGGAAAAAGAAGTTCCCTTATTGCATGGTTAGTGCCACATCCAAAAGGCTGACTCATTCAAGAATTCCATATGTTTATGTCATGTTTAATCATTTTTAGCTTAGAGAAAAAAAATTAAAAAAATAATTCCAATGTTTTAATTTGTCCAATTTTTAGTGTAAGGTAGCAAAACTAATGTTATTCTTAGTCGATGATATCAACAAATGTGTGTGCTCATCATTCTGTTAGAATTGTACGTACTCTTCCGTAATGAAGTTGACTTAATCTCTGAATTTGAGTGAATAGCATGCTAGAAATTAAGCTCAAGTCCTCATGATTTAAGTAGGCAATTTATGTGGTTTTTTATTTATTATTATATCTTTTTTTTAAATTAATTAATATACTCTACATTAAAATTTATATACTAAAATGATTTTTTTTTTCTCTAATAGCATAACGGAGATGCGATCATCTACTACTTTTTAATCATTTTTTTTTTATTTTAACAAAATAATAATATAATAGGAGGTCGCATATCCAGAAATATGACTATCTATAAACTATTAAAATAGAGTATATGGTAGTCGCATCTGAAAGTGCAAAAAAGTAAGACATTCTAATATATAGTTTTCAATGGAAAGTATAATAGTTAGTTTTTTTAAAAAGAAGATATATATATAAAAAATCCAATGACATCATTTTCTGCGAAATATTAGAATCTAACAACTGCATGATTTTCAAATTAAACTTGTTTCAAAATTTCATTATTTATATATTTTGTTGTAAAAGCAGTAGCTATGAATATTTTTATGGATTATTAGTGTTTTTATCTCTGTATATGAGGTCAGTGTGATTTTAATCTTTGACAAAAAAAAAATTGATTTCATCTAACATTTAAGATTTTTCCATTTTAGTTTACAAAATCACGGGTATGTTAGTATGATGTTAATTCCACGTGACATTTTAACAATTTCTCGCTCAACAATAGCAAAGTAGAAATAAAAAAATTAAGTTTAATTATAGTTTAGATTTTTTTATTTTTATCAATTTATGGAATTGATAATTAATTCGACAGTTTTAATTTATTCTTTAGATTTTTAAATTGAAAAATAATAATTTGACATATTTTAAAATGAGGTTACATATATTTTCATTATGTAGAACCTTTTAGATACATTAATTATATATATATATATATATATATATCAGTAAATAAATTAAAATGAATAAATTCATAAGTTGAGACTAAAGTTTTTAGATAATTTTATTGCAATTTGATGAGTGTTAGTTATTTCACATCGCCGTATCATATGTCGCATCAACTATAGCATGACACATCACTATTTTTTAGTTCAAAAATATAAATAAGGGATCAAAACTGTCATATTTTAATATAAAAAGACCAATTCCATAAATTGATAAAAATAGAGGGATTTAAATTGTAATTAAACCAAAAAATTATATCAAAAAATAAAAATAAATTAATGTTTGGATCTAATGCCCTTAACTTTTTTTTTTAATAAATTTTTATCTTAAAAAGTTAGAACCTAATTAGCCTCTTTATTATCTTGCAAGGGCATGAGGAGATGGTTCAAAAAATAAAAAATTGTAGCATAAAAATAAAGAGAAAAAAAATTAAATGTGTTACACCAAATTGATAATAAAAAATCAATTATTATGACTTGTGGTTTGAACTTTACTAATTTTTAATAATGAGGTAGTAACTCATACACCGTGAAGAAACTTAATTTACAATTTTGCTAATTATACTCCAGTTTTGCTAGTAACAACTCAAAACTATTTTTTTTAAAATTTAAATACTTAAAATGCTCTTTCATCACTTATACTACTAAAATCCTAATTCTATCTCCTTTTCTCTTCATTGCTTAACCTCAGGTACCTCATATCTAACCCAATGTCTCAACCCCATATCTCACCCACAAGAAAATCTGAAGAAAAAAAAAAGCAGGTAGAAGGTTATAGGAGCATGCACAAATTTTTCTTAGTAAGATATGTGAACTAACTGAGTTGGATTTGACGTTTGTGTTTATTTTTGTATTCTAAAAATCATACGTGAGTAGAGTTCATGTACGTGTAAAAAATTAGATTTTACACAAATTTATTTTATGTACACATATGTAAATTAAATTCACGTGCGACATGTAATGTAAAAATTTACGGACACTATGCTAGCATAGTTCATGTAAGCATACACAACTAAAATCACATATGTATGCAAAAAATTTCATTTGTAAGCTAATACACTTCATGTAACCTTACGTCAACTTAAAAACATAACTTATTAGTTCGTGTAAACTAAATAAATTTAGGTGACATAGACAATTCTAACAATTTTAATATCTTCTTAGTGCAGCATGCAACTAAGTGGACCAAGAGGTAGAAAATTTTGGTGCAATGTACAACAGTGTTGAACCAAATTATGACGTAATGAATGCCAGTGTGAAACCTGTTATTGTAGATTCGACTTATGTGTTTACCACTAACATGATATTTAATACACAAGATGATTTATTGAGATGAGTTAGAAATGTTGAAAGGAAAAATAAAATTGTTATTGTCATCTTTAGGTTTGAAACAATAACATCACGACCAAGTTTACAATACACGTCAATCACATCGTTCATCACTGATTACAAAAAAAATATCATTCATCGCTTAGAGGTAACATAACTGAAATACAACATCTAATGACATTGATGGAATGTGATAAATACATATATCAATATTGGAAGGTAGATAGTTCAGATAAGTTAAGTGACATATTCTAGACCCATCCAGATACTATCACTCTAGCAAATAATTTCCACATAGTCTTGATTATGGATATCACATATAAGACTTGCAAGTATCGATTGCCATTACTTGATATTGTTGGTGTTACCTCTACTGAAATGACATTTTTTTGTTGCATTCACATATCTATAGTATGAGCGTAAATAACTTTGTGTGGGCCCTACAAATGTTGAAAGAACATATTACGTTTGGTGAAGTTGAGGTCATTGTTACTAATAGAGACTTTGCTTTGATGAACACAATTCAATATGTTTTTTAGAAAGCGATTAATTTATTGTGTTTGTCTAATGTATGCAAGAATGTCAAGTGCAAGATGATTGTGTTTTTGAAGCACAAAATATATATTTGTAACAAAGGCATGAAATGGCCTCTTTTACTATTATGATGAGGCTGAGTATGAGCAGAAGTTAGTTGTGTTGTAATGAATTTATCTTGATTGTCCTATTTTTATGATTATGTACATGAGAATTTGGTAAATCCTTACAAGGAAAGTTTTGTTGAGGCGTAAAAAAATAGAGTTATGCACTTTGGAAACACGACAAGGCAAATAACCGAGTCTGTTCATTGGAGTTTTGCAGAGGATATTGCATGATAGAATTAGGGATATATGTGAAGTAAAAATTTACAAGAAAAGGGGTTTGAATTGTAAATTTATCTTTTAAAATTTCTTGAAAAAATTAACTTAAGATTGATTTTGGTTGTAAATCAGAAAAACGGAGAACGTTCTTGGTTCTGAACCAGAAAAGGAGAACGTTATTGGTTAGTTGAAAATAATAGTTTTAGCTTATCTATTGAACTTGATACTGAAAGACTTAAAAGTAAATAGATAAGGGAAGAGATATAACACACAGATATATCCTGGTTCACCCAATCCTGGTTACGTCCAGTCCTCACAAATGTGAGATTTTCCACTAAGTGCTCAAAGCAAGAACTCTCTTGGCTTTTACACAAACTTTCTGCAGATCAACCTTGATCTGTTACAAACCAATACCTTTCAAGCTAGAAAGGATTTTCACTGATCTACCTTTCAGTCTTTAGAAAGGATTTACACACTACCTTCTTTATAACATAGAAGGATTTTCAGCAACCACTCAAGACTAGTTTAAAACATCTTGTCTTGAGATTACAATGGAATGACAAATAGTATGATAGAATCTAAATATCTTCAACTCGTGTTTGAGTATTGATTCTGATCTTTGGAACTCAGAAAAGAACTTTGAACTCAATCGTGATTAGATATTGCAGTCACTAAGAGCTTCATAGAACTTAGATAAATATTTGAAAGCCATAAAGACTCTTGAATCTGATTGTGAATGATGGATTGCTTGATTTCTTTTGTTATGATCTTTGCCTTCATCTTGATGTCCTTTTTATAGGCTTTAAAAGGGCTTATGACAGCTCATTTGCCCGTTGGAAGCAGTCTAGCTGTCCTATGTCAGTGAGTAGGTTTGATCAGGCAAAAAGAAAGAATGCTCTTCGATTCTGGCATCCTTGCTTCTGAAGTTCAAGAACAGTCTTCGTTCTTGCTCTTTGTGACAACTGAGTTTTGTCTTAATGAAGCGTATCATTTGCCTTTAACTTTGTAGAGTAATCTTCCAATAGTGATTTGCTCTAGTTCATTTGAGAGAACGTGCTTGGATTTGAACTGCAAAAACTGATTATGAATCTGTTTTGCGTTTTTGCATTTCTGGAGCACCTGGAGAACGTTCTTCGTTTTTCTTCAAAACTGTCCCAAACGTTCTTGTTTTCACTGTTTCAGTTTGTTTCTTCTTTAATGTGATCTGTTTTGAGTTTCTTGGTACTTGTCTTGTTTAATACACTCAATCACACATATTAGATACAAAAATGCTTTAGAATCATAATTATAATTTTTAATTAATCTTTGTTTATCATCAAAATATTTAAATTGGGGTTTTGTCTCCACAATCTCCCTTTTTTGATGATGACAAACATATTAATTGAGATTTTAATTTTGATTCTAAAAATGATCAAATAGGGGTGTTTAGATAAAACTCCCCCTCAACATTTGCTGTCCTTTTTGAAATATCACACGAGTTTAATAAAACAGTGATTATATGTACTGGTTTTTTGAAACAGATTTCAATTTAGCACATTGGTTCATGATAAAATATGATAACATATAATTCATCATATCATAGAAGCATATATAACATAGAATTCATCAAATCAATGCAAAATGTTACAGACAGTAGTTCATGATAGCAAATGTGCAGAAGTTAGCAAAATATTACAAAAGGAACTTCTGAAATCAACAATGTTTAAAATCTATTAAAATTACTTCTCGCCCTCTGTCGCAACAAAAAGGGGACAGAAACCAGCGAAGCAGTTAAGGCGACAGAGATGGAGAAGAGCCTTCTAAGGACGATGAGATGGGCGGCCGGTGGAATGGGTGGAAACACTAGAGGCAGATTCGGCATGGGTGGCTCGAGACCAAGTTTTGGAGTCAGCTGAGTTGTCATCCAATCTCTGAGAATGGCTTGGTCATTATCCTGATGTATTTGCCTCGCCAATTGGTCTGGAGAGAGTCAAAGATGGCTTTGTTGGTTTTAGAGTTGTGTATTCCATCTTTGATTTCTCAGAGGAGGCTGAGTACTTTTTGGAGTGGACATTGGAGTAGTATGAGAAAGAGCAGTAGTGGTACAAAAAGTGGAAATAGTGGCAAAGGAGAAAAAAACCAGTGCTAAGGAGTTTGGAGTGTTGACGTTTGAAGGCACGGATGAGCCATCTTCTGGATAAGCCAAATATTGGCTAATGCCAAAGATTGAAGAACATGTTTTTTGTGGTGAGACAAACATGGGTGACATGGTGGATGTTTGTGGATTAGGAAGGGGGACACATATTCAGAGGGGATGAATCTGGAAGGGTAGTTGGTGTAGTAGCAGTTGTGTTTGGATCAGGAATTAGAACATTTGGTTAAGTTGGAGAGGGTTCATCAGTAATAGGAGAGTGGTATGCCTTATTAGGGGAGGCTGTTTTTTGTGGGGAGTGGCGAGTGGTCCTTTTTCTTTTGGTGGAGGATGGAGTGAAGGTCGGTGTTGAAGCAGGTTGAGGTTGTTTCATGTGAGCTATATTTTTTAGGGAGAATTTGGAGAGCTTGATGTTGGAGGATTCAGTATCCAAAGAAACAGAAAAGAATCTAAAAATTTGAGAGAATACCATATCGTAAGGAATGGTGTTCTGCTTGTAATCCTTGTAGACTGTAGATATCATAGGATGAATGATCAGATAAGGCAAGTTAAGCTTCTTCTTATGAAAAAGGCGATAGATGACAAATTCATGGCTTCCACATCTGGGTAACACTGAGTGATGACTAATGCTATTGAGGATTTTGGGAATAGGCTTCAAATCAGCGGAAAGAAAATTTGTTGAATCAACAGCAAAATGTTCATGGAATACATCATCTTTTGAAAGTTCTAGGGTTGAATACCAGTTCTGTCCAAAGACTGCAGGCCCTTGTGAGGGTAAATTGAAAATTTCAGCAATGACGGATGGGGTCAGTTGTATTTCAATCCCCTTAATTTTTGAGACTATGAGGGATTTATCAAGGAAGCATTCAGCCTTACAGCAAAATGCTCTCATTACCTCAGGGGTAGTAGCAGTCAGAGATTTTGAGAAAATCAGTCCATCCTAAAGCATCAATGTGATGCTGAATGTAGGTTCCTTCAACTTGCAGATTTTCAAATACAAAAATACGACCAATGCCAATAGGTCGCTGAGCCCATTTGTCATTGTAGATTTTCTGCATTTTAAGGGAAATCAGAGGAAGAACTGGGTTTGGGGTTTTTTATGGAGAATGTTATGGGATTTTGACAGTTTTAGGGCTTTTCATTTTTCTTGATGTTAGAAAGTCAGACAGAGTAGATGAGAACTTGAGTGATCATTTCGGTTTGGTTTTGGAGGATTTAGGGTTTTGGCTTGGCTTAGGGTTTGATGGCATTTCTTTGGAGGGGGTTTTTAGGGGTGTTTTGGTGATTGAAGGTGTTTGAGTTTCTGGTGGTGTTTGAGTTGTTGACGGTTTTGAAGGTTGAGGTGGTGGTGTTGGGCCTGTGATGGGAGTTTCTGGTAATGGTGTGGAGTCAGAGTCATCATCGGAGATGGTATAAATTGTTTGGTATGTTGCTTTAGGTTTGGAGGTACCAATGTCGGTGAGTATGCGCATTGAATGACATTTGGATGATGGAGGTTTTGTTCGTCGTTTGTATGTGTTTCTGAGGTGAGGTGGAGTTTGAGTGGAGGGGGAAGTCCACATGTATATAGTGGTGGAAGAATAGTTGATAGATGTTGGAGAGGAAGAACGATTGGGGATGATTCTCATGAGGATGATATTTGATTAGAAAAGGTTTTTTTTTATGAGGAGTGGGGATGTGTTGGTTTGGGTGGTGGTGAGGGTGAACGTGTTGGAGATGGTGAAGGAGATGGTGATGATGATCTGGGATTTTTTCTTGCGGAGCTTTTTGTTCTAGCCATATTTGATCGTGAAGGAGAATGAGTGAGCACGATGAAGAATTTTTTTGTGTGCAGAAAAGTGTAAGATTGTTGGTTAATGAAAAGGAGGAAGTGACTTTTGGTTTTTTTGAGCAGTTGAGTGTCACTACGTTGCCACGCTGATTATGGTTGATGAGATAGACATGCATTGGAAAGGAGGAAGATGGCAGTGATGTGGCAGTAGTAGATGGAGTAGTCGTTACCTTTTGATGAGTGACAACAGTACGTGTGCAGAAGTTGACTTTTGAGATTTCTATCTTACTTAAAGAACAAAGAACGTTCTTGAGCTATTTTGCAAAAAGCCAACTCAAACGGAGAACGTTCTCGTTTTGCTTAGAATGTTCTGGCTTCAGTTTTGAGCAGGATTTTTGATGATTTTTAGCTGTTCTTTGATTAAAATGAAGTTTTCTTCAACAAGAGGCTTAGTGAAAATATCAGCAAGCTGATTCTTTGTATCAACAAAAATTAGTTCTATTTCCTTTTTATTTACATGATCTTTAATAAAATGATGTTTTATTTCAATGTGCTTTGATCTTGAATGTTGAATGTGATTTTTCGAAAGGTTTATGGCACTTGTGTTATTACAGTAAATATGGATTTTAGAATAACTTACTGAAAAATATTCAAGTTAGTTTTTGATCCACAAAACTTGTGAACAACCATTTGCTGCCGAAACGTATTCTGCTTCAGTGGTTGATAAAACGATTGTGTTTTGGTTTCTGCATGACCAACTTATCAAGGCTTCTCCTAGGAACTGGCATGCACCACTTGTGCTCTTCCTTTCAACTTTGTCTCCAGCATAATCCGCATCACAGTAAGCTACAAGATCAAAGTGAGAACCTTTGCTATACCAAAGGCCAAGATCAATAGTACCGACAAGATAACGAAAAATTCTTTTTACAGCAGTAAGATGGGATTCTTTCGGTGCAGATTGAAACCTTGCACACAATCCTACTACAAAAGTAATGTCTGGTCTACTTGCAGTTAAATAAAGTAATGAACCAATCATTCCTCTATATTCTTTTTCAGAAATTGATTTTCCAGTTTCATCTTTATCTAGAGAGGATGATGGATGCATGAGAGTAGTCATGATTTTAGCTTCACAAATCTTATATTTTTTCAATAGTTCTTTTGTGTATTTTTCTTGAAAAATTAATATTCCATCCTTGTGTTGTTTGATTTGTAATCCAAGAAAATATCTTAACTCTCCCATCATACTAATCTCAAACTCACTTTGCATAAGATTTGAAAAATCATCACACATTTTTTTATTAGTTGATCCAAAAATGATATCATCGACATAAACTTGTACGATGAGTAGATCAGTTTTGTTTGTTTTCTTAAAAAGTGTTGTCTCAACTTTTCCACGTAAAAATCTTTTTTTGATCAAGAATGAGCTTAATCGTTCATACCAAGCCCGGTGAGCTTGTTTTAAACCGTATAAAGCTTTAGTGAGTTTTAAAACATGGTTCGGTTTATTTTGATCTACAAAGCCGGGAGGTTGACGAAAATAGACTTGTTCATTTAAATAACCGTTTAAGAAGACACTTTTCACATCCATTTGAAAAAGTTTAATTAGTTTGTGAGATGCATATGCAAGAAGGATTCAAATGGCTTCTAACCTTGCTACTGGCGCAAATGTTTCATCATAATCTATTCCTTCTTGTTGGTTGTAGCCTTGGGCTGATGAAAGTTTTTTACCAATCTACTTTCAAATCCCTTAGGATTCAATTATAGTATAGCAAAAGGGTTGTATCGTATCCGCAGGGAATTGGAAATACAATGTCGTTCTTTAATGAATCACTCGAGCAATAAGTTTTCAAGTATTTGGATGACTGTTTTCGTAACCAGATTGAAATGTAACATAAGCAATAATAAAAAAGGATTTAAAAACAATATGAGAAAACTGTTGGAGTTGGATTCATCTATTAACTCTTCAGTTCCTATTGATTCAACATACAAATCATGTTCTATGCTTAATTTCATCACATCGGTTCTTATCTATCTCATTAATATCTTACATGAGAAGATTAACAATTCTCTAATCTAACTACCGATCTCTCGCATAATTAAAAAGGATAACCGTAACGAGTTCAGATGTAAATTGACAAACAGACTTAATTCTATTTCTAGCAATCAAGCTTGTTAGATGAGATAATCTAAGTCCGACTTAAACATGTAGTTCTCACTCACATATCAAATCTTAATTCATGCCTTGGGTGATCAAGCTAAAATATATATGAAGAATAAGATTAAATCATTGAAATCATAGCATAGAAACAGATATCTGTATATAGAAATCAAATTAGATACATCCAAGTTAAAGAGTTACATCCAATCCCAACAAAAAAAAATTAGCAATCCTTAGCCATGGATGCTTTCAAGCTCAAAGCGAAGATCTAAGAAGAAAGGATGGCTCTGTGATGTCTCGGGAACAATTCCAGCTCTTCGGTTGATCCCCAATCAAGCAACCAGTTCTTTTCTCTGTCTTCTCTATTGATTTCTCTTTTTTAACTCAGTAACCGCCTTTTTTAAAGTCTGTCTGTGCGTTTTTAAAGGAAATGAGTTGATGGTCTCGCTTAAGCCAACAGGTTTCTTCATGCTTAGGAAAGGTTGTCCGCTTAAGTTAGAAAATATATGGCTTAAGCCAACTGGGTTCTTCAAAATCCATGTCTCTGCCTCATTTTCGCTTAAGCAGTCCTTCTGGTTTTGTTTTCAGCATCCTTCTGGCTTAAACCAACCTGTTTTTGGCTTAAGCCAAGTTCTTCAACTTTGACTTTTTGCTTTTTCTTTGCTTGGACCACTTTGATATTTCTCATACAATTAAACACAAAGTAATTAATACTTATAATTAACATATTTACCATAATATTTATATAGAAACTAACTACTTGCTAAAATAACCTATTGAGGGTTAATTTAACATATATCTTAAACATTTCAAATGTATAAGTGCCCAAAAGATCATGGAAAATTAGATAAATTTGACACTTATCAACTTCCCCCAACTTAAGACTTTGTTTGCCCTCAAACAAAAGGTACTGATCAAAAAATATATATATACAAAGTTCATTCAACAAGTTGGATCCATGAATAATCAAAATCAAAAAATATTTCCACTTTGCATGATCACAAGCTCCACTCATAAAACTCCCTAACAGAATATGTGATACACAAGTAATGGTCATAACAATGATATGAATGCAAATTCCATGAATCCATTAGTCAAATCACACTATCCATGTTTTCAACCAAAGAAAATTTCAATGATTCACACAAGTTCTTTTAGAACCAAATCAAGGTAAGTGTTTCACTCATGTTCAGCTATTGAATCACAACAAATCAAATTTGTTACCTGTCTTAATAATTATGAAGATTGCATAGTTAATCAAGGATCACTAAGGGCTTTTCAGAGTTGTAATGTGGTCAGGTTTCAAAGAATATTGGTTTTTTTGATATCAAAGTACTTTCAAACTAAGAGAGCAATTATAATGAGATTTACAATAAAACCATGCATTCATGGTCACTTCCTTTTCGTTTTACCAATCCCTTTTTGTCACCCTTTTTTTCTCATTTGGATTTATATAACCCTTTTTTTTATCATTCTCTTAATTTTCTCAATCTTTCTCTTTATCTTTCTGTTTTTTTTTATGAAGAACAAGATTATGTACTAAAGTTTGAGAAAATCTGAACAATTTTACTTTCTTCGCAAAGAGAACACGGATAGCTTCGACTTCCCCCAACTTTGCATAAATGCATACAATCCCATTATAAATGCTCTTTTAACTTTGAAAGTAAGGGATAAACATTGTTTTTCTTTAGGGTTTGGGATTAAACAAAAGAACAAAAATATTTTTCATTTCAGGCTCAAAATGGGTAGACAATGGATATTCCTATACAAGGGTAGGCTATATGGTCAAATAGCTATATACTCTAATGAACAAAAATTGCCTTGATC
This sequence comes from Cicer cuneatum, assembly GCA_037974295.1. Classification (NCBI taxonomy): domain Eukaryota; kingdom Viridiplantae; phylum Streptophyta; class Magnoliopsida; order Fabales; family Fabaceae; genus Cicer; species Cicer cuneatum. The sequence continues at coordinate 63,004,909 of JBBPBO010001985.1, read as the reverse complement.
CTTTCCTATCATTTCAATGCAAACAAAATAATCAGAGACTCAAACAAATCCAACTGTGCAAAACAAATGGCGAATCTCTCATACTTACATTGTTTAAGGTCACACTCCCTCACCAAGTTCAGGTACAAACCTAATTTCAAACATTTCAAGGTTATGCCAATGACTTTCATGTGAAAAATACAATTATACATGTCATGGCATCATGAGTGCAACCACAAAATCCATTAAGGAGATATATTTCTAACTTTTAAATTTCAAAATAATCATGCAAAACTTTTGATTTTTCATGAATCATACTTACGAAAATGAACCAATCATCATGCAATTAAGTACCAGGCAAACATGGTATTATCAACCAAAAAGTACTAATTAACCAAACTAAACAATGAAACAAAGTATTAAAATAAAATGCTAGAAGTGAAAATAAAATGCCAGAAATTTAAAATGAACTCTTTTTTTGTGATGTGGTGTGTGATAGGTCATCAATCCTCATCCTCTTGGTCAATTTGATCCACCATGTGCTGCTCTGTTCCGTCTTTCTCGGCCTGATCAACTCTATCTGCTCCTGCTTCTATGGTTGTACCAGTAGCTTCTCTCTGACTGCCTTCTCCCTCCTCAAAAATTGGTCTGTCCCTAGGCCAAGCACAATGTGATTGAAATTCATTATAGGATAGCCATCTATATGGTGGAGGACCCTCATGAACCGAAACAATGTATGATTGCTGATAAATAGCATCATTGGCCCTGTAATTAGCAGCTTCTTGTCTGAAAATATGCTCCTGCCTATTGTAAAGCTGCTCTTGTCTGGCGTACATAAATTCCTGTCTGAAAACATCTCTGTTATCTGCCTCTGCATCTGCTCTTGGAGTAACAACATCTGCTGCATAGGATCTATCGGTTGTTGTGGAGATGGTGGTGGTAATGCGGCAGGTTGTGATCCTCCTATTTCCTCAGTTGGGTTTATGCAATGTTGTCTGATAAGGGCATCATTGATCACAGGTCTTATGTCAAGATAAGGCTGATCTGGGATATTCACCCCCTGGTCTTTGCATAGCTGGGTAATAAGTGAAGGAAAGATTAGTGGTGCAGGCTCCAAAGCTGTTGCAATTCTATGAATTTCATATGATATTATTGATGCAACATCCACTAAGAATTGTTCCATGAAGCAGTAAATCAAACATGCCTTTGACATGTTGATTCCTGATGTGTGTAAGGTGGGCTTGATGTTGGACAATAGAAAAGTCATCCAAATTTGTGTCAGTGTCTTCATCTGGGATCTTTTTATTTCGTTCTTTCTTGCCTCCCAACCTGATATGCACAATGTTGACATTGTCTCATTGTTAATGACTCTGTTATCTGGTGGCATCATTTTTTGGTATCCACATAACCCTTCCTCGTCTAATACTGATTGATCTTCCAGATATGCACTAATGGTATTCCTATCATAAAGAATTCTTTTCCCCAGAACAAATTATTCCCTTCTTGCCTGTTGCTTTGTAGTATACGCATTGGCATAAAAGTATTTGACAATATCAGGATTGAATTGCTTCGGCAGTGTTGCTAACTTTCTCCATCTCCTTCTTTGTAGCTCATGTTGAAATACCTCATACTGCACTGGGAGAAGCTCCACTCTTCTTTCTTTTATAAATTGCAGCAACCCTAATAGCCAAATACCTTGAGAATTTGATAGAGGATATGAATTTATTCTTGTCAAACTCTAAAGTGGCATGCTCTTGCGAACTAGCCTGAGAAGTTTCCCCTCTTGGTCTTTTGTGTGGGTTTTTGGTTGTTGCCATTCTGGAAAGAAAAAATTTAGAAAAGAACAAATAAAACTCAAAGTTACTTCCAATAGGCAAACCAAACTCTACAATTTTCTTTAAACATTGCAGCCAATATCAATCATGATTCATGGAAAGAGCATTTTCAAGCAAAAGCAAGTGTAGTTTCAAAAATAATCTCTTCCTCAAAAAGATATTCATGAACTAATTTCTATTCACTTGTGTTTGTTCTTGCCTATATTTCCCAGTCATTCTTGCTGAACCATTTTAATAATCATTCAATGATTTTGACAAACATCTATAGTGCGATACGGGGCTTTGGTTCATTTTCAAGCTCATGAAACATAATAAACATATTTCAACATCCCATAAACTCTGTGAGATCATTGTTTTTCCACACTTTTAATTAGACACATGGGATCGTATTTAGAACAAATCATTGCTCAACTATTTATAGCATCAAATTAAGCATAACCTTCTCTTGAGCATTTTGTCAAACACTTAGTATACAATAGTTCATGCTCATGGTTACAAACACTTAGGCACCTATCTTTAACAGATGACCAAATTGATTCAACAGCCCCTCAATCATAACAGATGCACAATGTCAATCAAAATATATAGAGAGAATCCAAACATTTCACATTCTTAGACACACTCTCAACCGTACTTCTCTCTAGTTCATTCACCATAAACAAAATTATTATTCTCTTTCAAGTTCAAAACATGCAATCCTTTTTCATGGAAAAATAATTGATCCATACTTACCCATGAATTCCCAATTTAGAACCCTAGGTTGCAAAATTAAATTGGGGAGAAAAAGTTAACTTACTTGAGAGGAGAATCAATGAACTATTGATGCAAGTGAGAAATCGTGAGTGAGAGTGAGAGGAATTGTGATTGAGGATGAGAGAAAACGTGTGTTTAGCAAAGGAGTACGACTTAAGCAAGGGAGTACACGACTTAAGCGAAAATTAACCTGAAAGTATTTATTTATTTTTTCTTTTCTGCAGTGTTATACCGCTTAAGCCAAGGTTCCTTTCGCTTAAGCTAAAAATGACCAGAGAAGGCTCTATTTTGTCCCTGTAAATCTCGCTTAAGCTGAAATTGTCTTGCTTAAGCGAAGGACCTGAAATTCTGCATAGTTATGCATAATAAGATTTGGAACCCTTGTAAAAAATTGTAATGCTAACCTGCCTTGCTTTTCAATCATCATGAAACATTGTAGTCTTCATTTTGGACATGTGGCAAGCTTGAAAATTAGCTAAACACAATCAAACTAGCTAAAACTTAACTAAACAATTGAAAATTAGCATTTAAACACAATCAAACTAAAAAGCAAGTTAAATTAACTCAAAAACCTTGGGTTGATTCCCAGCAAGCGCTTCTTTAACGTCATTAGCTTGACACCTTTGTATTTTCACAGATCATCCAAGTAGAGCATAATGGTGATCAATTTAATATCACCACATAAGTATGGCTTTAATCTCTGACCATTCACCACCCATGTCTCTTTGGACTCATTATCTTCCAATTCAACTGCTCCATAGGGTTTTACTTCTTAGATTACAAATGGACCTGACCATTTTGATTTTAGCTTTCCCGGAAACCTCAACCTGGAATTGAACAAAAGTACTTGTGGGCCTGGCTTGAAGTTTCTTTTTACAAGCTTGCTGTCATGATACTTTTTCATTTTCTCCTTATACAGTTTTGAAGATTCATAAGCTTGATGCCTCAATTCCTCTAATTGATGCAGTTGTTTCTTTCTTTCAACTCCTGCAACATTTAGATCAATATTAATAAATTTCATGGCCCAAAAGGCTTTGTGCTCTAATTCTACCAGTAAATGGCATGCTTTGCCATAAACCAATTGAAATGCAGTTAAGCCTATTGGTGACTTATAAGCAGTTCTATAAGCCCATAAGGCATCATCCAGCTTTTGTGACCAATCCTTCCTTGAACTTGAAATTGTTTTCTTTAGGATCTTTTTAATTTCTCTGTTAGAAACTTTAGCATGTCCATTTGTTTGTGGATGGTAAGGTGAGGCTACTTTGTGATTTTCACCATAATGTTGCAACGCCTTGGCCAACTGTGAATTGCAAAAGTGTGACCTTCCATCACTGATAATTACCCTGGGTGCTCCAAAACGAGTGAATATGTTTTTCTTTAAGAACTTCACTACCACTTTACCATCTGCTTTAGGAGTTGCTATTGCTTCCACTCACTGTGAAACATACTCCACAGCTACCAAGATGTATTCATTGGAGAATGAAGATGGAAATGGGCCAATGAAGTCCATGCCCCATCAATCAAATACTTCCATTTCCAATATGTTTTGTTGTGGCATTTCATTTCTTTTGCTTATTCCACCTAACCTTTGGCATGCATCACACTTTTGCGCATGGAAATGTGCATATTTGAATAGGGAGGGCCAGTAAAAACCAGATTGAAGAACCTTCACAACAGTTCTCTCACCATTGAAATGTCCTCCATAAGGTGAGTTGTGGCAATGCCACAATATACTCCTAGCCTCATCAAAAGCTACACATCTCCGCAACAATCCATCAGCTCCGATCTTGAATAGATAATGATCATCCCACAAGAAATAGGTGGCATCCCTGAGAAATTTCTTTTTTTGATGATGATTGAAATCATCAGGGATTACACCTGCTGCTTTGTAATTGGCCATATCAGCAAACCATTGCCTTTCTTGACAATAAACAACTTTTCATCTGGAAATTCATCTGTTATTTCTTTTTCCTTTGTGGTCACCTCATTATTCATCAGCCTGGATAAATGATTAGGCACTAAGTTTTCCTTGCCACTTTTATATTTAATTTCAAGATCAAATTCCTGCAACAACAAAATCTATCGAATCAGTCGTGGTTTGGAATCTGCTTTTGTTAAAAGGTACTTAATAGCTGCATGATCTGTAAAAATAACAACTTTAGATCCAATCAAGTAACTTCTAAATTTCTCTAAAGCATACACTATAGCTAGTAATTCTTTTTCAGTGGTAGCATAATTCATTTGAGCATCATTCAACACTTTACTAGCATAATGTATGGCATGAAATGTTTTATTCTTTCTTTGACCTAGCACTGCTCCTACAACATAATCATGAGCATCACACATTAATTCAAAGTGAAGGTTCCAATTAGGTGCAATAATGATAGGAGCAGAAACTAAATTTTGTTTCAATTGTTCAAAACCTTTTAAACATGCATCATCAAAACAAAAATGAGTATCCTTATTTAGAAGATTGCTCAATGGCTTGGCAATCGTAGAGAAATCCTTGATGAAACGTCTATAAAAGCCAGCATGCCCGAGAAAGCTTCTAATCCCTTTGACATTTGTTGGAGCTGGTAGCTTTTGAATGACTTCCACCTTTGCTTTATCAACCTCCATACCTTTTGATGTAATTTTGTGGCCTAGGAAAATTCCTTCAGTCACCATGAAGTGACATTTCTCCCAATTCAAGATAAGGTTTGTTTCAACACACCATTTCAGTACAGTGTCCAAGTTTACCAAGCATAAATCAAAAGAAGCTATACATCTCTGGAAGGTTGCAGGAGCATTGCATAGTCCAAAAGGCATCTTCTTGTAAGCAAAAATACCAAAAGGGCATGTGAAATTTGTTTTCTCCTGATCTTCTGGATTTATAGTGATTTGATTATAATCGGAGTAACCATCCAAAAAACAATAGAAAGCTTGCCCATATAATCTTTCCGGTAGTCAATACATATTCTCCAACCTTAGATAGTTCTGGTTGGAATTAATTCATTTTTTCATTGGCTACCACGATCATTCCTCCTTTCTTTGGTACCACCCGGACTGGACTTACCCAGGCACTATCTGAAATAGGGTAGATCAATCTGGCTTCAAGTATCTTCGCCACTTCTTTTCTGACTACTTCTTTCATGGTTGGATTCAATCTTCTTTGAGGCTGGGCTACATGTGACACCCTAAATCCCAAATTTATTTAAAATTATTTTTTTTTTCAAATTTTAATTTAAAAGTAATAGAATATAAATAAATAAATAAAACTTTTAAAAGATTTCTTTAAGGCAAAAGTATCACTTAATCATGGACAATTCATATTAATCCAAAGTTTCGACCAGTTTAACAATTCGATGGTCATAACAGAATCAAATTAAATTCTTCTGAAGCACACGTACATAAGTTACTGATAATTATAAATGTAGTCCCAACCCGATGTCACTATCAGAGCAAAATTTCCCAAAATTACAGATGTTCAAATATGAAATTAACAGAAGGAAGATGATAAAAGTCTTCAAGATGAGACGGCTTCCTACACCCTGGGAGTATTAATCTTCACCTGCAGCTTGCAGCTCGTCTGCGTCCATCGCAAACGCCAAACACAACAACGAGGGATGAGTATCGAAATTGTGTAATAGTATAAAGTAAATGAGAAGAACACGTAAGTAATCAAATTAACACAAACATGAGAACATTCCAGAACATAATATCAAGGTTAATCTAATTCAATCACAATAAAACAGTCACAGGGAGAAAATGTTATGCATGTCCTAAACTTTATACTTCTTCATCACTTGGTACCATTCTACTCTGAAGTACTTGGTTAGGAGGCCTGATACTATGCCACTACAAGAGTGGACAGACACTTCATGAATGGCCAAGTCCTCATAGATTCCGTCAACTCAACCCGAGACACATATACGCGACGGTCGGGGTACTCTTGTTTTGCACAGTAGCTCCCTGCCTTAGGGAATAACCCACTAATCCACTTAGGAATTCCCAACTAGATGTAACCCCAAGGTCTATCAGTCTTACCTAACGGTTTGACTGTAGCCCTCCACGATTAGGCTCATTCAGTTGTACTTCCCCGAATCACTAGGTTTGTCAAACCCTCCCTATATGATGACAAAATAATCCTCACTCCAAAACTACATCATCTATCTCATACGTACTGGATTATCATAACTCAATAATTTTCAGTTGTACTTCACAATATTCATCATTATATATACATATATATATTAGTCAATCACAATAAAACCCAAATATTTGGTCTACACTACTCACAATACACAGTCCAATCACATAATAAGAAATCAAACAAGTTGGACATTCAAGTAATATCATAATTTCAATCAAATTACAAGAACACTCAAGTACATATCATTCATACAATAACAATCAGCATAAGGTTCATAAAACTGGACAGTATGAAACCTTGATATACATAAATTCACAGCAATTCTATAGGTTTCTAAAATATGTTGGAACCAAGTTGGTTCTAAGTACTTAGGACTTTAATGCTTACAAATGTACTCAATGTAAACTTATTTTGTACTTTGAATTATTAAGTTAAATGCCCTAGAAACTAAAGGAAACAGAAGCAGAGATCAAAGGAAAATGAATTCTGGAATTTCCAGAAGACGTTCCAGGATGTCAAAACATCACTAGAGGATATGTTAGAAGAATTGGGAGGCAACATCAACAGACCACCAATATTTGATGGAGAAAGGTTTGAGTATTGGAAGGACAGACTGAGAAGTTTTGTCATATCTCAAGATCCTGAACTATGGAAGATGATAGTTAAAGGATACACTGCACCAACTGATCCAGAAGATCCAACTAAAGAATTAGACTTGGATGATATGACACGAGATCAGAGCAGATTACACAAACTTCATATCAAGGCCAGAACCATCATGGTAAGTGCAATCACATTCAAGGAATTTGATAGATGCACAAATAAAGAAACAGCAAAGAATATATTCGATAGTCTGGTTCTGACCTATGAAGGAACCAAGCAGGTTCAACAAACAAAGGCTAACATATTGGTCAGAAAGTATGAGCTGTTCAAGATGGAAGAGGATGAAGACATTGACACAATGTTCTGCAGATTCCAGACTTTGGTATCAAGATTGAAAGTATTAAACAAAAGCTATACCATTGTAGATCATGTATGGAAAATTCTGAGAAGTCTACCAAAAAGGTGGAGACCAAAGGTTACTGCAATTCAGGAAGCTAAGGATCTGAGTACCTTGAGGCTGGAAGACTTGATCAGCTCACTCAGGTCTCATGAAATAGAATTGGAAGAAGATGAACCTAAGAAGAAGAAGAATCTGGCTCTGAAATCGAAATAGAAGAAAGCTGCAAAGGTAGAATCAGAATCAGAGGATAGTGATAGTGACTTGATGATATGGCATACTTAACCAAAAAGATGGTTAAGATCTGGGAAAACAGAAAGAAAATAAATTTCCATAAGAAACATAACAGCAGAGATAAGGAAGAATCTGATCAGAAGAACATCATCTGTTATGGATGCAATGAACCTGGACATATCAAGTCAGAATGTCCAAATCTGGAAAAAGGCAAACAACACAAAAAGAATTCCAGATACAGAAAGAAAGGTCTAATGGCTGCCTGGGATGTATCAGAATCAGAGGAAGAATCTTCTGATGAAGAAGAGGTAAAAACAGCAAAGATAGCTCACATCAAGTCTGCTTCCGGAACTCATAAAGGCACGAATTCCAGAAGGAAAACAGGCAGAAGGAAGAATGATCAAAGCAATCATTCTGGCAAATCTAGAAGCACATCAGAGGAAACAATTCTGGCTCCGATGGCTCATACCAACTCAAGTTCTGAATATAGCTCAGGCTCTGGAACAGAATCAGAAGATGAAGACAATGAGGTATTTTCTGATCTTTCTAAATCTGAATTAATTGAGACTTTAAAGGACTTGTTAAATGCAAACAATAAAAGGTCTTTAAAACTGAAAACTCTTAAGGAAGATAAGAAAAATCTAACCAAAGAAGTCCAAGTTTTAAAGAATCAAAATTCTGAGTATGCAACTGAAAACAAAGATTTTAAAACTGATGTTGCAAGACTCAAATCTGAAAACCAAACTCTCAGAAGTAATACTTGATCCACTTCTGAAACTATTTGTAAATCTGATATGCATGAGCAATTTTCTCAAAACTTTATTTCAAATGGAATGGAAAGAAGTAAGTATGCATCTATTATTTATGGAAACAACAACTCTGGAAAGAGAGGTCTTGGTTTTACAGAAACAAGTACTGAAAATAAAACTGTTTATTCTGATGTTTTATGTATTGTCTGTGCTAAGAAAGGTCACTCTGAATTATCTTGTCCAATGGTAAAATCTGAACAAGATCAGAGAGCTGTTAAGACTAACAAACCTGGACCCAATCAGTTCTGGGTACCAAAATATCAAATTTTCTATGTTGCAGATATTCTGAGCAACCAGAAGGAGACACCAACAATGGTGCCTGGACAATGGATGTTGGCAACGCACAAGCAGAAGAAGGTTTATGTTCCAACATCTACCAAACAGAAGCAAAGTGACTCTGGTAGAAGAAGAACTGGTCAACACAATACATATCAGAACCAGAACTAGAATTATAGGAGGAACAGGAAATATCATGGATATCACTCGTATCAGAACAAGAACTGGAACCAGAATCAGAACTGGAACCAGTATCAGAGGAAAAGGAACTGGAACCAGTACCAGAAGCACAGAAACTGGAACCAGAACCAAAACTGGAACCAGTATCAGAGGTACAGGAACTGGAACCAGAACCAACACTGGAACCAGAACCAGAACTGGAGGCACAGAAACTGGAACCAGAATCAACACTTGAACCAGAATCAGAATCAGAATCAATACCAGAACCAGAACCTGAACAAGTATCAGTGTTAAAGGTTGAGGTATGATCATCAGAACTACTTTAATTATCACAATCAGTATAATTACCAGAATCACCATAAGTTCCAGAATCACCAGAGGAACATGGTGTATCAGCCAAAAGAGATGAATCAAAATCAGAATGAGGAGAGTTCTTCAAACACTCTAGTGAGATTCATCAAAACTACAAACCTGGAAGAAATTCCCTCATCCAAACCATGTAATCTCAAATCATATAGATTAGGAATATGAAAATCAGAAATAAGAGGATTTTCAGAACTGAGGCTACATCTTGCTGTATATACTATTATTATTTTATATTTATGCTTACTGTGATAACTAGAAGCTTGATGTTAACAAATCAAAGCTAGATAAGTATTCTGCAGGTTTTCAAAACATCAGAGGAACCAGGTGATTCACACGAATTGAACACTCAGAAGAAACAGCATTCCCGTGGTTTCAAAAACAAACAGAAACCACCAGAAGCAGAATTAATGATTTGGTTGTACTAAGTTCATTTTTAAATTAATTGATTTATATTATGGTATATGACAAACTGCTTGACAAATCAAAGCAAGATAAAGATAGTACAGATTCACCAGAACCAGAAGCTGATTCATTAGAATCAGAAGCTGTTACAGAATCAGAAGCTGATGCGAACCAAGCATTGTTGATGAAGTTTTGGCATAGGAAGGATGGATACTTGCAATGCAAGAAGAGCTGAATGAAATTCAAAGGAATGATGTTTGGGATCTGGTATCCAGACTAAACAGAAGCATTATTGGAACCAAGTAGGTATTCAGAAACAAATTCAATGAAAAGGGTGAAGATGTAGCTCAAGGATACAATCAACAGAAAGAAGGAGTTCCAAATGAGCATGATGGAAGAACTTAAGTTCTTCCTGGGAATTCAGATTCATCAAGGTAAAAGAGGTATACTCATTCACCAATCTAAATACACCAAAGAAATTCTTAAAATGTTCAAGATGAGTGACTGTAAGCCTATGGCCACCCCCATGCACCCAACCTGCTCACTTGAGAAAGATGAAACCAGTAAAAAGGTAGACCAGAAAACATACAGAGGTATTATTGGATCCCTTCTATATTTAACTGCTTCTAGACCTGACATTATGTTTAGTGTTTGTGTTTGTGCCCGATTTCAAGCTGACCCTAGGGAATCCCATTTGACTGCTGTCAAACGAATTCTGAGATACCTTAATGGAACCACCAACCTTACCCTGTTATACAAGAAAACACCCTCCTACAAATTAAAAGGTTTTTGTGATTCTGACTATGCTGGAGACAAGTTGGAAAGGAAAAGTACCAGTGGCAACTGCACATTTTTAGGTTAAAATTTGATCTCTTGGTCAAGCAAAAGACAAAGCACCATTGTCATGTCAACAGCAGAAGCTGAGTATATATCAGCAGCAGGATGCAGTTCACAGTTACTCTGGATGAAACACCAACTTGAAGATTACAACATCTTTGAAAACAATATCCCTTTGTTCTGTGATAACACTTTAGCCATAAACCTAACCAAGAACCCTATCTTACACTCTAGAGCCAAACACATTGAAATAAAACACCATTTCATTAGGGACCATGTTCAAAAAGGGACTTTGAGCATCCAATTTGTGGACACTGATCATCAATGGGCTGATATCTTCACCAAGGCATTACCAGAAGATAGGTTCGAGTTCATTAAGAAGCATCTCAGCATGACCTCCATATCTGACTAGCTCAAGTAGTCATCTTAGGAGTTTTTAAAATTTCTTGCAATTTTATTCAATTTTTACTTTCTGTAATTTGTAAAGAGAAAAAAAATACAAAAATAGTAGGACCATTTTTTGGCTGATGACAAAAAGGGGGAGAAAGAGAGAGAGAAAGAAAGGAGAAATAAGTAGAAAAGGAGAGATGAAAAGAAAGAAGGAGAGAAAAAGAAAGAGAGAAAACATAAGGAGTTGAAAAGGAGAGGAAACAGGGAGAGAGAAAAACAAAGAAAGAAAAAGAAAGAGTGAAAACAGAAGGAGTTGAATAGGAGAGGAATCAGGGAGAGAGAAAAAGAAAGAGTGAAAAGAGAAGGAGTTGAAAAGGAGAGGAGAAGAGAAGAAAAGAAAGAGAGAACAAAGAAGGAGTTGAAAAGGAGAGTATCAGACTTAGGGGGAGAGATTGGTCTGAGGGGGAGTAATTCAAAGTTTTCGAGTCATAAGTTAGCAAAATAAGTTAAGGTTTTGTCATCATCAAAAAGGGGGAGATTGTTGGAACCAAGTTGGTTCTAAGTACTTAGGATGTTGATGCTTACAAATGTACTCAATGTAAACTTATTTTGTACTTTGAATTATTAAGTTAAATGCCCCAGAAACTGAAGGAAACAGAAGCAGAGATCAAAGGAAAATGAATTCTGGAATTTCCAGAAGATGTTACAGGATGTCAAAACATCACTAGAGGATATGTTTGGTGGCCCAGAACAGAAGGAAGAAAAATCATAATGAAACATGGGTCATACCATTGGAAAGCCTGCCAGAAGGAGAGTTGTTCCAGACAAACAAGAGTCAAATATCAATTTTATTTCAGAAGTTATTCTGACCAGAAGATGGCCTGGCAGTGAAAAATTACACAGTCCCGATTTTATCCAGACTTGACCAGGAGGTATGTTTATGAGTCCAGAACAAAAGGATCAATTCAGATTTGGCCCAGATCATAAGATAGCATGATTCAGGGCATGGAACTAAGTCCAGACCAAAAGAAATGAGTTCCAGAATCAATCCAGACCTGGTCCAAAATTAAATGTAAAATGTCCAGACTGAAATATTTTTTGTTCAAGTTAATTTCAGTTTGTTCCAGACCAAAGTCCAGAATCTGTCCAGATCAGAGTAAAAATTTCCAAATCAATGGTTCAGAAATAATTATTTGGTCCAGTGATGGTCCAGATCAGAAAATCAGACCATGGCCCAGTGGTGGCCGAAATCAAAGGGACAGACTGTGCAGTCCAGCAAAGGCCGAATTCAGAGAGTTAGGAAGTGTGGTCCAGGAATGGCCGAAATCAGAGGATCACAGAATATCAAATAGGCTGGTCCAGATGTGGACTATCGCATGAAGATCCAATGGTGCAGATTTGATCATGAGGATTAAAGAATCTGAGAAAAATGCTCAAAACAGAATTGGAGAAAAAGGCTCAAAACAAAATCTGAGAAAAATGCTCAAAACAGAAGCGGAGCAAAATGTTCAAAACAGATCAGTGAGCAAAAGGCTCAAAACAGAGTCTGAGCAAAATACTCCAGAATATTTTCAAAACAGATTAATCGAAATATACTGCAGAAGTAAAGCATCAGTGAAGTTCTAAAGTTCAACTATAAATAGAGACTTAATGCTGAAGAATAAAGCATCGAAAATCACAAAAGAGTCATACACTTCCAAAGCAACCACTCTCAAATTTTCATATAAGTCAATTGTGAGTTTCAGCTTTCAAGAAGCAAGTACTCGTTTATTTTCTTTCCACTGTGGCAAATCTAAGTTGTTGAAGTAGAGTCTACAATCTGAGGGAGTTAGTAGAGGTAGCAGGTTACTTGGCAATTAGATAGGGTTGTATCTAAGTTGTTGAAGTAGAGTTTACAAACTGAGGGATTCAGAAAGAGTAGCAAGGTACTTAGCAATTAGATTCAGTGTTGTGAATTCTTCTACAATCTGGGGTGTCAGATTGGCTGAAGAACAGGAGTTGTTTTTTTTCCAAAGAAGTCTAGGATTGTTAGACTATTTGAGAAGACTGACTTGGAGGGTCAGTAGCACAGTTGTAATTCAAGGTTTGAATTAGTGAAATCCTTCAAGGTGAAGGGACTGGACGTAGCCTCGTTAACGGTGAACCAATATAAAATCTGTGAGTTTTATTTTTATTTTTATCCGCTGCTAACTCTGTTTTAATTATACATCAAGTTTTGTTTTGAAAGTATTAAAACAGGAAAAGTATTCAAGTTAAGTCAAACACAATTCAACCCCCCCTTCTCGTGTTTGCACCTTCAAAATATGTTTTAATCTTCCCTATTACCATCCATATATTATTAATTAATTATTAACGCTCAATAGGGCTCGACCATACGTAGTAAGCCCCGGATGAATATTTGGGAATTTCAGTATTCCCGTTCATTTCATGTCATTTTATATACATAATATCGAACCTCATCTCACCCCTTACCTTGGCTGATGATTTTTCTCAATGAAGTTGATCCATTGATGTAATGTATCGCATCTTCACCAATCACCGTCTCTAACAGCCTAGTCTTTGAAATCAATGTATGATTTTGATATTAAGAGTTGCAGCTGGATGCAACAGGGCAGTAGTCAATTCAATTTTTTCTTCCTAATAGAACGGGGAAACATAGATACGGAATGCACGACAGCCTCATTTATTCACTTATATACCTATCCATACGTACTAGTAGTATTAGGTATATTATTAGGCTTATTATCAGACCTATACACTTAGCCCATGACCCTTATTATTATTAATATTATTATTGTTATTATTACTACAATCATAAACTCACTCTACTAATGCTTAAGTTAATGGACTAATGTAGCAACACACACGTTTACTTCTTATTTTCTTATATATATATATATATATATATATTAAAACAAAATTGAATATTATTAATATTAATAATTTAAATAAATCATTAGGGCGAACACATAGGACAAACACGAAGGAAATTATCGCACATGTCAACATACGGATAATAATAGTTGTGCATTATATTTTATAATTAAAAAAAAATAATAAGAAATTGGGGTGTGACATTTCTCCCCCTGTAAAAAAAATTTCGTCCTCGAAATTTACCTGAGGAAAACAATTCTGGATACGAATCACGCACTTGACTTTCGACTTCCCACGTAGCAGTTTCACCAACAGCACCTCCCCAGACAACCTTAACCAATGAAATTGTCTTACCCCTTAATTCTTTGACTTTCTGGTCCTCAATCCGTAGCGGTAGGGTCTCAAAAGTTAGATTCTCTTTTATTTGGAGTTTGTCTGACTCGATTATATGTGAAGGATCGAAAATGTACTTGCGAAGTTGAGACACGTGAAAGACACTATGAAGATTAGAAAGAGACGGAGGCAATGCGATTTGATATGCTACGTTACCGACACGTTTAAAAATTTGGTAGGGTCTTATAAACCGAGGAGTAAGCTTTTGCATTTCTAACGCCTGACCAACCCCAATTGTCGGAGTAACTCTTAGAAATACATGATCACCTTCTTGAAACTCGAGGTCTTTCCTTCTTTTATCATGGTAACTCTTTTGCCTACTCTGAGACGCTCTCATCTTTTCTTGAATCATTTTTACTTTTTCAGTAGTCTATTGGACAATCTCAGGTCCTAACACAAGGTTATCGCCCGTCTCAAACCAGCATAGAGGGGTTCTACACCTCCTTCCATACAACGCTTCAAAAGGGGTCATTCCAATGCTAGAGTGGAAACAATTGTTATAGGTAAACTCTATAAGGGGTAAAAAGCGATCCCAACTTCCACTTTGTTCCAACACACAAGCTCTCAATAAGTCTTCCAGGGATTGATTGGTTCTTTCAGTTTGACCATCTGTTTGTGGGTGATAGGCTGAACTCATCCTAAGGTTCGTACCCAAAGCGCTTTGTAAACCTTGCCAAAATTTAGAGGTAAATCTAGGGTCTCTATCTGACACTATACTCGATGGGATTCCATGCAACTTAACAATTTCCTTTATGTAAAATTCAGCTAACTTTTCCATAGAATAAGTTATGTTTATCGGAATGAAATGAGCAGATTTGGTTAATCTATCCATAATAACCCAAATACTGTCATACTTTTTTTGGAGTTCGAGGTAAGCCTACAACAAAGTCCATAGAGATGCTATCCCACTTCCATTCAGGAATACTCAAAGGTTGCATCAAGCCTGAAGGTTTCTGGTGTTCTACCTTAGACTTTTGACAGGTCAAACAAGCATATACAAACTCAGCAACATCTTTTTTCATCCTAGGCCACCAAAATATCTTCTTGAGGTCCTTATACATCTTTGTGGCTCCAGGGTGAATACTTAAACAACTCCTATGTCCTTCCTCTAAGATTATCTTTCTTAACTCCTCTACATCGGGTATACAAATTCTATCCTTAAATCTCAAAATTCCATCCACACCCATTTTAAAATCAGGTTCTTTCACCTGGTCAATCAGCTGTAACTTATCCAAAAGGTATAAGTCCAACTTCTGACTCTTTTCCATCTTTTCTAATAGTCCACTAGTTACCTTTAACATTCCCAATTTAATACTTTCTGGTGTCAATTCACAAACTAAGCTAAGCTCTCTAAACTGTTCCAGCAACTCGCTGTGCTTAACCATTAAAGCAGACACACTCAAATTCTTCCTACTCAAGGCATCAGCCACTACATTGGCCTTTCCAGGGTGATAGTTGAAGGTGCAAACACGAGAATAGGGGTTGAATTGTGTTTTCCTAACTTGAATACTTTTCCTATTTTTACACTTTTAAAACAATACTTGATGTATGAATAAAAACAGAGTTAGCAGCGGATATAAAATAAATATAAAACACAGAATTTTTATACGGGTTCACCGTTAACGAGGCTACGTCCAGTCCTTTCACCTTGAAGGATTTCACTAATTCAAACCTTGAATTACAACAGTTCCACTGACCCTCCAAGCCAGTCTTCTCAAACAGTCTAACAATCCTAAACTCTTGAGGAATACAGCACCTTGACTTCCTAAGTCAAGTCTTCTCCTGCCAATCTGACAACCCCAGATTGTAGAAGGAATTAAAACGCCTTGAATCTAATTGCCATGTAATCTGTTACCTCTTCTGACTCCCTCAGATTGTAGACTCTATTTCAACAACTTAGATCTAACACAAAGGAAAGAAAATAACACGAGTGCTTGCTTCTTGAAAGCTGGAACTCACAATTAACCTCACTGAAAACTTGAGTGTTTGCTTTGGAAGTGTATGACTCTTTTGTGATTTTCGATGCTAATTATTCTGCCTTGAGCCTTCTTTTATAGATGCAGATTAGGGCCTCTTCCAAGCTTTAATTTCGAGCTGAATCTTGCTGGATTCTCTTGCAAAAATATCTTGACCAATTGGGCTTCATTTAAATAAAAAACATATCTTTTTTTTAAGCTTCAGATTTTCTTTCAAAAATAATTGGCCAATCATGTCTTTAGATTCTTCCTGCCAATAGCTCCTGAATTCCACAATACCTCACTTTATTTTTGTAACAAATGTTTCAATACTTTGATCAAAATAAATTAAAATCTCGACCGTTAATCCTCCTGATTAAATCTGGACCATTTGATCTTCTGCGCTAGTCCACATTTGGACCATACTTAGTGATATGCTATGATCCTCTAATTTCAGCCACATCTGGACCGCACTTCCTAACCTTCTGATCTCGGCCATCCTAGTCTAGCAAACTGATCTGCTGTGATCCTCTGATCTCGGCCACTGCTGGACCACACATCCTGACCTTCTGATTTCGGCCAACACTGGGCCAAATACTTAAATCTGAACAATTAATATGAAAATCTTCCCTCTGATCTGGAACAATTCTGGAGTTGGTCTGGATTAAACTGAAATTAAATCTGGACAAATAATATTTCAGTCTGGACATTTTACTTTCTGTTTTGGATCAGTTCTAGATCAATTCTAGAGATCATTTCTTCTGGTCTGGACTTAGTTTCATACCCTGAACCATGCTATCTTCTGGTCTGGGTCAAATCTAGATTGATTATCTTGTTCTGGACCCATTTATTTACCCTCTGATTAAGTCTAGATCAAGTCTGGGCTGTTTATCATTTCACTGCCAGGCCATCTTCTAGTCAGAATAACTTCTGGAATAAATCTGACTTATGACTCCTACTGGTCTGGATCAAGTCTCCCTCTGGCAGGCTTCATTCTGGTCTAGTCCAGGTTTCCTTCTAACTTTGCTTCCTTCTGATCTGGGCCAACAAAGATATCTTCTGGTGATGTTTTGACATCCTAGAGTATCTTCTGGTACCTTCAGGATTCAATCTCTGGAACACTTTGATCTTCTACTTCTTATTACTTCAGCTTTTGGTGACATTTGATTTAATAATTCAAGGTTCAAAATAAGATTACATGGAGTGCTTTTGTAAACATGAAAATCCTAAGTACTTAGAAACAACTTGGTTCCAACAATCTCCCCCTTTTTGATGATGACAAAACCTTAACTTATTTGCTAGCTTGTAACTCGACAACTTGAATTACTCCCCCTCAGACCAATCTCTCCCCCTAAGTCTGATACTGACTTTTTCTTCTTCTTTTCAACTCCTTCTCTTTTCACTCGTTCTTTTCTTCTCTTCTCCTCTCCTTTTCAACTCCTTCTTTATTCTCTCTTTCTTTTCTCCCTTCACATAGCCTCTCCTTTTCAACTCCTTCTTTTTTTTTTACTCTTTCTTTTTCTCTCTCCATGTTTCCTCTCCTTTTCAACTTCTTCTCTTTTTCACTCTTTCTTTTTCTCTCTCCCTGATTATTCTCTTTTTCAAATCCTTCTCTTTTCATCTCTTTCTTTTTCACTCCTCCTTTCTTTTTATCTCTCCTTTTCTACTTATTTCTCCTTTTTCTCTCTCTCTCTCCCCCTTTTTGTCATCAGCCAAAAAGAGGTCCTACTATTTTGTATTTTTTGTTTTTCTCTTTACAAATTACAGAAAGTAAAACAGAAAATAAAAGACAGAAAATAAAATTACAAGAAATTTAAAAACTCCTAAGATGACTACTTGAGCTAGTCAGATATGGAGGTAATGCTGAGATGCTACTTGATGAACTTGAACCTATCTTTTGGTAACTCTTTGGTGAAGATGTCAGCCCATTGATGATCAGTGTCCACAAACTGGATGCTTAAAGTCCCTTTTTGAACATGGTCCCTAATGAAATGGTGTTTTATTTCAATGTGTTTGGCTCTAGAGTGTAAGATAGGGTTCTTGGTTAGGTTTATGGCTGAGGTGTTATCACAGAACAAAGGGATATTGGTTTCAAAAATGTTGTAATCTTCAAGTTGATGTTTCATCCAGAGTAACTGTGAACTGCATCCTGCTGCTGATATATACTCAGCTTCAGCTGTTGACATGGCAATGGTGCTTTGTCTTTTGCTTGACCAAGAGATCAAGTTATCACCTAAGAAAGTGCAGTTGCCACTTGTACTTTTCCTTTCCAACTTGTCTCCAGCATAGTCGGAATCACAGAAACCTCTAAGTTTGTAGGTGGGGGTTTTCTTGTATAACAAAGAAAGGTTGGTGGTTCCTTTAAGATATCTCAGAATTCGTTTGACAGCAGTTAAATGGGATTCCCTAGGGTTAGCTTGAAATCGGGCACAGACACAAACACTAAACAAGATGTCAGGTCTAGAAGCAGTTAAATAAAGAAGGGATCCAATCATACCTCTGTATGTTTTTTGGTCTACCTTTTGGCTGGTTTCATCTTTATCAAGTGAGCAGGTTTGGTGCATGGGGGTGGCCATAGGCTTACATTCACTCATTTTGAATTTTTTAAGAAGTTCTTTAGTATATTTAGATTGGTGAATGAGTATACCCGATTTACCTTGGTGAATGTGAATTCCCAGGAAGAACTTGAGTTCTCCCATCATGCTCATTTGGAACTCTTTCTACATTAGGTCAGAAAACTCTTTGCACAAAGTGCCATTAGTTGATCCAAATATGATATCATCAACATAAACTTGAATAATCAAAATATCATTTTTAATGGATTTCCTAAATAGAGTATTGATTCTGATCTTTGGAACTCATAAGAGAACTTTGAACTCAATCGTGATTAGATGTTGCAGTCACTAAGAGTTGCACAGAACTTAGAGAAATATTTGAAAGCCTTAAAGACTCTTGAATCTGATTGTGAATGATGGATTGCTTGCTTTCTTTTGCTATGATCTTTGCCTTCATCTTGAATTCCTTTTTATAGGCTTTAAAATGGCTTATGATAGCTCATTTGCCCGTTGGAAGCAGTCTAGTTGTCCTATGTGAGTAGGTGAGATCAGGAAAAAAGCATGAATGTTCTTTGATTCTAGCATCCTTGCTTCTGAAGTTCAAGAACAATCTTCGTTCTTGCTCTTTGTGACAATTGAGTTTTGTCTTAATGAAGCGTATCCCTTTCCTTTGTAGAGTAATCTTCCAATAATGATTTGCTTTAGTTCATTTGAGAGAACATGCTTGGATTTGAACTGCAAAAACTGATTCTAAATTTGTTTTGCATTTTTGCATTTCTAGAGCACCTGGAGAACGTTCTTCATTTTTCTTCAAAACTGTCCAGAACGTTCTTGTTTTCACAGTTTCAATTTTTTTCTTCTTTAATGTGATCTGTTTGGAGTTTCTTGGTACCTATCTTGTTTAATACACTCAAGCACACATATTAGATACAAAAATGCTTTAGAATCATAATTATAATTCTTAATTAATATTTGTTTATCATCGAAATATTTAAATTGGGGTTTTGTCTCAACAATATGCAGTGTTTACGTAGTTGTTTCTATCTTGCTCACATTACAACACATGAGATAATATCATCATTCAAAAAATGCATTGACACAATTATAGATTGTACGCCCATTTGTGAGGTGTTGTGTCTTTAAAATGCACCAGATCACATTGCTTATGAATTTGATCGCATGAAGTTTATTAGTATTGATAAGTGATGACACATGGTCCAATTATTGTTTAACTATTAAGAAAACACATGATCTACCTTGTACATGTGCAATAGATGGACCTGCAACAAATGGTTCTCACCATATGTTATAAGGATGAAAGAATATGTGAAACCACTCCATATAATCCTTCATGCAGCCTACCAGATTTTATTCAGCTGCACTAGAATCAACTAGATGAACAACATAGTTCGTGAACTTGATGTCCACCTCATTTGGAGTGGTTGTATGACCTACTATCTCTAGTGGTGAACCAAAAATTTTCTAAACATGATTGTATTGACACAGTACTCTGTCGAGCGGATGAGCATACATCTTCGAACCTCGCAGATCCAACCTTTATATAAAAAGGCCTCCTAAAACTAGTGTGTCAGTATATGCTCTTCATAGAGTGTCCAACAGACTCAATCAAAAGTGATCTCATCCAATCCTTTTCTAAAGGGAATAACCATACCCCAGTCCCTCTTTTGGTTCCATCGGGTGGATCTAGATATCTCCTCAACATATCGAGGATAAGGCCTAAAACAATCCTTACTTAACGAAGGGAAATGCTCATAGACGCATGCCTGTAAATATATAATAAAATATTATTAGTTTATAATTAATAATATAACTTATCAACAACTTCAATACCTGTAAAAGAGTAAGATACCAAGAAATCATTGTGGTGTGATGTCATCAGTTTCACAGAGATTATCATATAAGTGTATAGGAGTAGTAGCATCTCCATGTGCATCCTCCGCACGGGTCAAGGTCTCAGAAGCACTCTAGATAGGTAGCACTAAGTGCAAATACACTCTTGTCGTTGAAAAAGGTGTAGTCAACCAAAAAAAAGTAGAAACACTTTTGCAACCATCTCCTAAAGTTGGTCAAGAAATGTTGTTTGTATACTTGAAGTAGCCAACAGAACTAAACATGTTATGTTCGTGTAACATCAGATTCAACATGAGTATAGGCTTCGGTAACTCTAACCAGTTCAATTGATACATTTGTAGACTTATCTTTGTCATATACTAGTAAGGAATGCTCCTTTAATGGGTATATGCAAAAGTGACCAAACATCGTCCAGGGTGATCTTCATCTCCCCAATCGAAAGATGTAATATGATGGTGTCTCGACGCCACCTCTCTAGAAAAACATATATGATCTCTTTGTTGATATTTTTGCAACTATAGGATAGCAACATAATCTCGAATGCTCCACCAACTTCTTCACCTCTTCATGTTAAATAAAACATTCTTTCATCTTTTTTCCATTACTGAATACCCTTAGCTCCCCACATTCACGAAGTAAATGGAAAAAATGTATGTTAAATGACATTATGAGAACAACTATTAAAAATTTAATATAACTAAAAATTTACGACTTCATCCCAAAGTCGAAGGGCCACATGGTCACCAAATATTCTACGGACAAACGTGTCAAAAAGACCTCCAAGATATCCATCAGCTATTAAATCTTTGTGCTATTTGGAATATCCCAAATTTTATAGTAGAGTATTTAATTAATTAAAATACTATTATATCGAGTTAATTTGATATTTAAAGTGTTCTAGGGTATACATTGATAAATATTAAGATTAATTTTCTTTATATGTATGTTTGCTATATATGATTATTTTATAGATATTTGATTTAATTATTAATATAAATTATAAATATTTTATTTTATTTTTTTATTTAATTAGTTTAAATATAAATGAGTATGAATATTTGAGGGTTGAATATTTTATTAGTTTAAAAAAACGGATTTGTATTCTGAAAAAATATGGTCAGATATTAGTATTTTAATGTGAGTATTGTAGAGATAATATTTTAATTATAAATGAATAGAACTGCTAATTAAACTTTGGGATAGACTACTATGTGGCCCCTAATTGTTTGTTGCTTGTTTCTACTATAGTTTCTGTTTGGGCTATTTGTTTTCTACACCCAGTTTTGAGTCCTTGCTACTCGCACCCTTGCATATGCACTTAAAAATAAAAATAAAATGTTGAAGGTCATCTAGAATGAAAACACGCTAAACCTCTAAACAAACTCTTTTTCTCTCAAAATCGTTTCCACCAATTCCTTTTCATTTGAATCGATCCCAACCTTCATTCCACACAAAATCGGCCACTGAATCCATTTTTGGCATCAATTTTACCGATCGTTGCCCCGTTTTATCATAAACAAATGCATTTCTTTCCTTGGGCGAGCTGTTTTTGACCGATTTCGATCACCACATTTGTCGTCTCAAATAAAATGGCATCATTTTTGGATTACTCTCGTTGAAATCTTCAAGAAGCACTACTCGGTTTCATTTTTCGGTGAAGTTGACGTCGAATCCTTCCGGCGCTCTGACAAGTGGGTGAGATTTATGAAGTTTGAGAAGTTAAAATGTGAAATAGAAACATTTATAAGGTGTTAATTGATTTAATTTCGTTTAATGTACGGTATTTGATATTATTGTGATATTGGGTGTCAAATGAATTATGTGCATATGTTTGATTAGACGAGTTTATGTGATATGCTAATAAAAGATGGATGCATTGTATGATATTAGTTTATGTGATGTGATAATAAAAGATGAATGCATTGTGATAAGTTTAGATGAGGATGAGGATGATGATGATGATATTATAAATTTGTGATGATATATTGAAGTAACCCCATAATTGATGAAATATTGATGATTCCAACTTGTACTAAAGATGACGATCTTAGTGGAGTAGTCTAGGTCAACAAGGGAAAAATATAGACGTTGGGAAATTTTGAAGTTGATGAGAATTTTTGAAGTGGAGATGATTTTGTAATCATATAGGTAAGGCCTGACAAGCCTAGTGATTTCAGGGAAGTACAACTGAATGAGCTTGATCGTAGTAGTCTACTATTGAGCCTTAAGGCAAGATGTTTAGACCTTGGAGGTATTCGGGTGGGGAATTCCTAGTTATCTTTGAGGTAGCCGTCAAAATATCGGGATCTACCACGCAACGCACATTTACCTCGACTGTCGTGTATAAGTGTCTCGGGTTGAGTTGATGGAATCTATGAGAATATGGCCAATTTGAATTGTCCTTCCACTTGCGTGGTGGCATTGTATCAAGCCTCGATGCAAGTATTTCAGAGTTAGAATGGTACCAAATTGTGAAGCAGAGTCTAAGCTAATGCATGACATTGAATTTTGTTGTGATTTTTTTGTTGTGATTAATATGTACCGTATGCGATAATAATTTCTCTTTGATGATTTGATGTTATAGTGAAATGTATTGATTTTCCTTGAGTGATTTTGACTTTATAGTGTGATATTTTTTCCTTGAGGAATATTTGTGTAATGATACGGTTTTATTATGATCAATTGCGTGTTCTTCTTACTTATACTATCAACATTATTTTGAAATTCACCCCCTTCATTGTCTGTGTTTGACTGGTTTGCCCTGCATTTGCAACATTGCAGTTATTATAGGTTAATTAGACTTGAAGTTCAAGTTTGGGAGAAGCTCTGCTCTGATAGGTGATACCAGGAATGAGAGTCGTAAGTTGTATTTTTCTTATTTAATTAGAAATAACTTTTTTGTATGAAAATCTAATAAATACTATTAAGTTTTTGGAATTAAATTAAGTAATTATAGTTAAATCAAGTTTATGGAGATTACAATGTTTTATAAGAGAGAAAAAATGTTTTATAAGTGTTCCATTTGTATTTTGAGAAATGTGATATCTTATATAACTCGTAAAAGTTTCTTCTTCCTCTAAAAGAGTTTTTTATTTATCCACTGCAAATCATTTATAAAAATATGGTATAAACTATGATATATATTATGTTGGAGTTTAGGGTGTCACATTATTGGTATCAGAGCAGGTCTGTCCAATCAGGTTGAATGGGTCGCGTGTCGGTTCTATGTTATTCAAATGTCAGCCGTATCAGTTGTGTTTTCTTGTGTATTAATTATTTTCACTATCATGTTTTTTCTCTCTCGTTATATTTATAGTGAAATATTATTGGTAATTGTTGTGTATTATTCTGAAAAATAGGAGCTCCTTTTATAAGAGAAAGTACAGTTACTCAGCTCATTAAATTTAGGAGTGATTAAAGAAAATAAAAAATAAAATAAGCTAAATAGTTCTAATAATGATAAGATATTTCAACACCCCCTCAAGTTGATGCATAGATATCAATCATGCCCAATTTGCTTATCAAATGTTCAAAACTTGTCCTGGTCAAGTTCTTGGTCAATATGTCAGTTGTTTGTTGATTGAAAGTAACGAATGGTAAGCAATGAATACCAAAATCAATTTTCTCTATTATAAAGTGGCTATCGATCTCAATGTACTTTGTCCGATCATGTCGAACCAAGTTGTGGGCAATGCTTATAGCAACCTTGTTGTCACAATATATCTTCAGCGGAAGTTCCAACACTATCTTAAGTTCTTTCAAAATTCTAAGAATCCACATACCTTCACAAATTCCTTGTGCCATTGCCCTAAACTCAGCTTCAGCACTACTTCTTGCAACCACTCCTTGTTTCTTACTTCTCCAAGATACCATGTTCCCCCACACATATGTGCAATACCCTGAAGTTGACTTCCTATTTGTAAGAGATCCTGCCCAGTCTGCATCGATAAATATTGCCACATTTTTATCATTGGTCTTTTTGAAGAACAATTCTTTTCTAGGAGTTGCCTTCAAGTATATCAAGATTTTGTAAACTGCTTCGAGACGTTCTTCATACCGGGCAAGCATAAATTGGCTGACAACACTAACAGAGAAGGCAATGTTAGGACAAGTATGAGCTCAATATATAAATTTTCCAACTAACCTCTTATAT
Organism: Cicer cuneatum; assembly: GCA_037974295.1. NCBI lineage: Eukaryota > Viridiplantae > Streptophyta > Magnoliopsida > Fabales > Fabaceae > Cicer > Cicer cuneatum. The sequence continues at coordinate 62,979,914 of JBBPBO010001985.1, read as the reverse complement.
CTTCCAGTATTAACTAGGGTGTCTTCTTTCTTCTAAAGTTTGGCATTTGGGTCCATAGAAGTGTCAGCTAGCTTACAACCACTCATACCTGTTTCTTGCAAAAGTTCTAGAACATTTTTTTTTATAGACTACTATCCCCCTTTTTTATCTCGCCATTTCCATGCCAAGAAAGTATTTTAGGGGACCCAAGTCTTTGATTTCAAATTCTACAGCTAAGCTTTTATTTAGTTTCTCCATTTCTACGACATCATCACATGTAAGAACAATGTCATCAACATACACTATTAAAACAATTATCATTCCATTTGAGCTAAACTTTGTGAACAAGCTATGATCGACGTGCCCTTAGGTATATCTCTGTTTCTTCATTGACTGAGTAAAATTTTCAAACCACGCTCTCGGAGACTGTTTTAATCCATACAAAGACTTCATAAGTTTGCATACTTAGGACCGAAATTTGTCTTCAAAACCTAGAGGGCAGTCGATATACACTTCTTCTTCTAAATCACCGTCGAGGAATGCATTTTAACATCTAATTGGTGGAGTGCCCAGTCCAAACTAGCAATAAGAGATAAGAGAACTTTGACTATGTTAAGCTTAGCAACAAGGGAAAAGGTCTTTGAGTAGTCTATATCGTAGGTCTGAGTAAATCCTTTAGCAACCAACCTAGCTTTGTACCTTTCAATTGATTCATAAGAGTTTTACTGCACTGTAAACACCCACTTGCAACCCATAGTTCTTTTACCAGCTGGTAGAGTCATGACACTCCAAGTTTTATTTTTTTTCCAAAGCTTTCATATCCTCAAGAACAATTTCCTTCCACCTTGAAACCTCTAGAGCTTCTTGTACATTCTTTGGAATCTCTACGCAAGACAAGTGAGAGGTAAAAGTAGCAAAAGAGGAGGACAATTTTGAATAAGATATGAAATTAGACATAGGGAATAATATATGAAATACTAGATCTAATACGTTTCGTAAAGGCTATGGGAACATCTAGATCAGTGTATATAGGAGTAGGATTAGTAAGAATTTCACTCGGTTCAGATTCTTGGCGGAGCTAAGGAATGGGGTCTTCCATTAATTGATCTTGGTTCCTTCTTACATATATACCTTTCCTTTCCAAGTTGGATCACCCTCTTCAAATATATTTTCTGTTTCAACACAAGGATTCTTATGTGGTGATATTTTTTTAAAAAAAAATTAAGTTCCAAAAACATTTTCTTTACAACATATTATCAAATTTGGTAAGAACCTTACTCAAGGTAGAAGTAAAATCACTTATTGTTTCTGAGGCAATTTCTTTAGGTGCAGCAGTAAAAGGATTATGTGATTTATACACATTTTCTAAGAAAATCAAATTTTCATAAAATTGAAAGGAATCATTTTCACTTGACTTCCCCCTGAAGATGATTCTTCTAAAACAAAGGTTTGATTTCAAAAAAGGTAACATCCATTGTGACAAACATTTTTTTTGTACTTGAATTAAAACATTTATAACCTTTCTGAGAGGAGGAGTAGCCAAGAAAAATACATCTAATAGCACAGAGTTCAAGTTTACGAATATTTTTATGTTCATGAACAAAAGTCGTGCATCATAAATTTTTTTCAATGGTAAATCAACAAAGATTGATGCAATGGAAAAGTTTTTCAAGAAAATTTGAAAAAGTGTTTGAAACTGTGACACATGCGATGTCATATGATTAGTCAAATGTGCAGATGTCAAGACAACCTCACCCCATAAATATTTTGGGACATTGGTAGAGAAGAAGGTGTTGATTTTTTCTCTCTGCATTTCCATTTTGCTGAGGTGAGTTAAAATATGAGGTTTGATGAACAACTCCATTTTCCATAAAAAAATATCCCACGACTGTGTTAAAGTATTTGGTTCCATTATTAGTTCTAAACACTTGTATTTGAGAGTTAAATTGTGTCTGCACCAATTTACAAAAATGTTTTTATTATCTGAGCTACCTTTGATTTTTATTTTAATAAGTACACTTAAAAAAGTCTAGTATGATCATCTGCAAAAGTGATAAACCATCTTTTGTTGGATAAAGAACTTATCCTATTAGGCCCCTAGACATCACTATGAATCATTGAAAAAGGTTTTGAAGGTTTATACTCATGTATTAGAAAGGAATTTCGATGATGTTTAGTAAACTCACAACATTGAAATGTGGAAATATCTTGATTAACAAAAGGTTTTGGAAACAGAGACTTTAAATACTTAAAACTACGGTGGCTTAACCTTAAATGCCACAACATATTATCATCCTTTTTATTTGAAACAAAAAAAGATTCAATTGAAGAACCTACTAGTCCGGATAGGTGTCTGTTTTTAGGTCCATCTTCAAGATAGTAGAGTCCACTACTTTTCTTAGCACTGCCAATCTTCTTCTCTGAGATTAAATCTTTAAATACACAACGAATGTCAAAAAAATGAGTTTCACATTTTTATTTTGGGTTAATTTAGTAACAGATAGCAAGTTGCAAGCCAAATTAGGGACATGTAAAACATCTTGAATGGTTAACAAAAAAGATAAAACAATAGAACCTTTTCCTGCCACGGCTAAAAGAGAGCCATCGAAAACCTTAATTTTTAAATTATCTGCACAAGGTTTATATGCGGAAAATAAACTAGGTTCTTTCATCATATGGTTAGTACCTCCAGAATCAACAATCCAACTATGGTTAGGGGTTACATTAAGGTGGGCCGATAAAAAATTACTTGTTTGAACCATGGAGCTAGAAGAGGTTTGAGATTCAAGAAGTTTGTACAGTTGATCTAGCTACTCTTTGGTGAATGAAAATGAACTTGAGGAATACTGTAACTCTTGATCAAAAGTAGCTTGAAATGGATGACCTTCTCCTTTCTTGTTCACATTAGGAGGCTTCCCATGTAGCTTCCAATAGTCACACCATAGAAGTCTCACGCATGTGCCATAGAAGTTTGCAATAGTCACACCATGGCTTCTTTGATTTCTTACCATTCTTCTTGCCTTCCTCATTGAAATTTTTGGTGATTAATGCTAACCCATATGTGATTGATTTTCCCATCATCACGTCTTGTCTTTCCTCGTCTCTTCTGATTTCTGAAAAAGTTTCTCAAAGAGATGGTAAAATGCTTTTCCCAAGGATTATGCCTTTTACTTCATCAAGTTCTTTGTTTAGACTTGGAAGAAAAATAAAAACATGATCATTTTCTTGCCTCTTGATGAACTGAACACTATCTTCCATAAATTTCCAGTTATCTTCATAGCACAAATCCAGTTCTTTCCATATGGTAATCAACTCATTGTAGTAGATTGTTACCATCCTTTCACCTTGCTTCAGGCTCCACAACTTTGATTTCAGACCATGAATTTGAGATGAGTTCTGAATATCAGAGTAAGTATGTTGGAACCAAGTTGGTTCTAAGTACTTAGGATTTTGATGTATACAAAAGCACTCCATGTAATCTTATTTTGTACTTAGAATTAATATATTAAATGCCACCAGAAGATGAAGTCACCAGAGGCATAAGATGAGTAACCAGAGGATAAAATTTGACTAGAGGATACACCTCCAGAAGATACCAGAGGATGGATTCAGAAGGCACCAGAGGATACACCTCCAGAGGATATCAGAGGATGTCAAAACATCATCAGAGGATATCTTTTGTGGCCCAGATCAGAAGGAAGCAGAGTCGAGAAGGAGACCTGGACCAGACCAGAAGCAAGCTTGCCAAAGGGAGACTTGGTCCAGACCAGAAGGAATCACAAGTCAGACTTGGTCCATACTTTATTCTGACCAGAAGATAGTTTGGCAGTGATTATAAAATTCAATACCAGACCAGAAGAAATGAAAGTCCAGATATAATTTCAGTTCAATCTAGACTCAGTCTAGAATAGGTCCAGATCAGAGGGAAAATGTTCAGATCAATGGTCTAGATTTAAGCATCATGGCCTAGTGTTGGCCGAGATCAGAAGATCAGACCATATGGCCCAGTGTTGGCCGTGATCAGAAGATCAGATCATATGGTCCAGTGATTGGCCGAGATCAGAAGATCAGAACGTGTGGTCTAGTGTTGGCCGAGATCAGAGGATCACAACATATCAGATTGTATGGTCCAGATGTGGACGAGATCAGAAGATCAAACAATTCAGATTTAATCATGATGATAATCAGTGGAGACTTGATTAAATTTGATCAATGTATTAAGAGGATTTGATACAAAAATAAATTGAAGTCATGTGGGAATTCAGAAGCTATTGGCGGGAAGAAAGATTTGATCCACAATTAATCAAGAACAGGATTGGCCAAAGTTATTTTTGAATGCAAAGCTAAAAAGATATGTTATTTATTTAAGTGAAAACCGATTGGCCAAGTTATTTTTGCAAGAGTATCTGGCAAGATACAGCTCGAACTTAAACATGGAAGAAACCCTAATCTTCATCTATAAAAAGAGGCTCAAGGTAGAAGACTTAGCATTGAGAATACTTGAGAGTCATACACTTCCAAAAGCAAAATACTTGAGTTTTTAGTGAGGTCAATTGTGAGTATCCGCTTTCCAGAAGCAAGTACTTTAAGTTTTCTTTCCCTTGTATTAGATCTAATTTATTGAAGTAGAGTCTACAATCTGAATGAGTCAGAAGGAGTAGCTGATTACTTAGCAATTAGATTCAATGTTCTTTTCCTCAAAAGTCTAGGATTTTTAGACTGTTTGAGAAGACTGACTTGGAGGGTCAGTGGTATTGTTGTAATTCAAGATTTTTGAATTAGTGAAATCCTTCAAAGTGAAGGAACTAGACGTAGCCTAGTTAACGGTGAACCAGTATAAAATTCTGTGTTTTATATTTACTTTATATCCGCTGCTAACTCTGTTTTATTCATACATAAGGTTTTGTTATAAAACTGCAAAAACAGAAAAAGTAATCAAGTTAGTCAAACACAATTCAACTCCTCTTCTCGTGTTTGCACCTTCAAAGTATCCTTCAGAGCTTCCCATACTTTTTTTGCTGTAGGTATAAACATGAATTAAAGGTTTAAACACGAGAAGGAAGGTTGAATTGTGTTTGCCAAAGTTGAAAACTTTTTGCTGATTTGATGAAGGCTGGTTGGTTTTTATGAAATAATTGGATAAGAAGCAATCGAATTCAAAGGCAGCAAATAATGAAAGCATAAATATGGGGACAAATAGATTTATCATGGTTCACCACTAACTTGGCTACATCCAGTCCCCTCATTCAGAAGGTTTAATCCACTAATTCAAATACCATAATTACAAAACACCCGACCCTCCAAACTAGTCTTCCCAAACAGCCTGACAACCACAGACTTTTGAGGAACAAACCACCTTGACCCTACAAGCCAAGTCTTCTCCTAAGAACCTGACAACCCCAAATTGAAGAAGGAACTAAACCACTATCGGGTTGGATTCGAAAGATTGAAACTTGAGTAGTTGCTTCTAACAATGCTGATAATAATAATAATAATAACTCTCACACTTTAATAATAATAATAACTTGAACAAATGTTTCTCTCTTTGAATTCAAAGATGAATTTGAAATTTTGAGCCTATGAGTTCTTCTACTCTTTTCTGATTTTCGATGATTTTTTTCTTCAGCCTTGAGTATCTATTTATAGTTAAAGTTTGGGCTTCAATTTAGTCCTTGTTTAATTCTGAGTTGTATCTTGTTCAAATTGAGTTTGTAAATTCTTCAGATTGATTCTGTTCATATTTTGTTGTAGATAAATCTTGATCAAATCTTCAACAAATCTTCTTCAAATCTTCTTCAAATCTTAATTAAATTTTCTTCAAATCTTGATCAAATCTTCTTCAAATCATAATTAAATCTTCTTCAAATCTTGATCATATTTTCTTTTCAACTTGGTCAAATATTTTCTTCATTTATAAATTTGAATCAAATCTTATTTTAGATTTTTATCAATTATAATTTTGAATCAAATCTTAATTTAGATTTTCTTCAATTATAAATTTTAATCAAATCTTATTTTAGATTTTCTTCAAAAACATGAGTCTTCTTTCATACTCTTTGAAGTAAAATATATTATTCTCATAAAATACTTTTGTTAACATCAAAACTCTAAATGTAAAACCAACTTGGTTCCAACATGAATGGCCTCCCAATTCCTATCTCCGTTGAACTAATTAGCCAAGCAATGATTAATGAGTTTTCAGATTTCCAGAACTTGTAAGTTGGATGTGTTTTTGCAAGTTCCTGAATCGTACCATTCAGGAAGTCATATTTTCCTTTGTCTTCCAAAATGAGTCGCACTGTTTGTGCCCTATATGTGTAATTTTTCCCATTCAGTTTCTTCTCATTAACTTGTAAGGAATTACTTTGGTTGTTTCCTCTCATACCAAAACCACCAGCACCTCTGTATCTGATGTCATAGCTGCTGTAATAGTCGTTGTTGTAAAACTCTACAACGCTGCCTCCAGTTTGAAAGGAACCATCGTTCCATTGACTAGTACCACCAGAATTGTGACCGCGCCCATGGCTGCCACCGCTATTGCTCGAGTCGCTTCCTAGGTTGGTTCCATCACCAGAGTTGTCACCGCAGCCAGTACCCCCTCATAGATTGCCACCGCGGCCCGTGCCATCATTGGCGCTTCCGCTTGGCCCGATTCTATCACTAGGATTGTGTTGCTACCAAGGCTTCCATCAGTTCTTTTACCGGATGAGTTTCCATAGCCGGTAGAGTTACTCACAGAGTTGTCGGTTAGGACTTATCGCCAAGATGGGTGGATCATCCTTTTTTCCTAGATAAAAAACCTAGGGCTCATGATACCATATAGAAAAATATTATTGATAATTGTTGTGTATTATTTTGACCAATAGGGGCTCTTTTTATAGGAGAAAGTATAATTATACAACTCTTTAAATTTAGGAGTGATATAAAGAAAATAAAAAACCTGAAAAAAGACGAATAGTTCAAATAATGGCAAGATATTTCAACAATATGGTTGTGTTATGTGCTATATGCTTTTGTATAATTATACATATTTTTGAAGTTACTAATTAACTAATTTATTGTTTGCTTACTCTGATTACATTGTGGATTCTAAGTTGCTTTCTATGTGACTAAATAAACCATGAAATTATTTGTTAAAATTTGAGTTAATTGAATTGTTGACTTGTATCAGTTAATTATCTATTGATTGATTTATGGCTTGTGTTCCTAACTATGATTCTCTGCTCTCTTGTAGTAGTGGATAGTTAGAAATAATTTTTTTGATTGACTAGGTACATGTTTGAAATTATTAATTTCATTGAGATAATACTGATTATCGAATGATAGACCTTACCTTTTGTGGTCATATCATGATGATTAAAGTAAGTTTTGATATTGCTTTTGAAATCAATTTTGAGCATTTGTCATAATTTTGAAATAGTATGAAATTCGTATTATTAGCAATAGTGATTCTTGAATATTCAAAGTTGGTTGAATTTTAAAGTTAGACTTTTCGAAAAACAAATTGTGAATGAGTAAAAGTTGATTTATTTTGTAAAATGAAAACCACTTTTGTTTGAATTGCTCTTGATTTATTTTAAAGAATGAAATTGAGTTGGATTTTTTTTATTTATAAAACAAAAATAATTTTATAATACTGATTTTATTTAAAGTTTAAAATAACTGAAAATTTACACCATGTTTTGCTATATGTTGTTTTTAAGAAAATAAAAAAGATTTATTGCTACGTTAGTCTAGTTGTGGTCATGTTTTATTGGTCTAGAGGGCTGATTTGTTATGCTTTAGTCCAATTTCTTGGCTTGATAGAAACTGAGGATGTATCTATAGGCCTCTTGAGTAACTAGTGTGAGGGCAAAATGTTATTTTGTAGATAGGTGAATTAGTGTAATTCATTATCATAACTAAGTATGTCATATGCTTTGTGTCATGTGTACTACTTTAACGTATATAAATATCTAATTTTGTTTTTTTTTTTTAAGTTTTGAGAAAATAAAAAATTAAATTTGAACTTTTTTTGGAAGTGTTGTTTTTATTGAAAAATTTTCTATCTATTTATATATATATATATATATATATATATATATAGTTTAAATTTTATTTCAAAATATAAGTTGAAAATAATAATTTTTATTGTGATTAGTTATTTAGAAATGTGTTTTTGATGATTAAAGTACAAGTGAAATTTTAGAGATCTTATAGATTTAAAAAATACACGGGATTTTTTTATTGTATTTAGAAATGTGATTTATTTTAGTTGTATTTATTTAGACGTGATTTATTGAAAAATAACTTAAGGAAATTTTTTGAATTCTCAATTATTTTCTTTTGGCACTAAATGATTAGTGATACTTTTTTATAATAATTTAAGTTTAGAAATCGATTTTTAGAATGATGTGTAATCTTTAATGTGGTTTATGCACTACCTGATTTAATTTGGTTTAGTAACATGTTGTATCTTGTAGTAAATAATTATTTATTTTATCTGCTATTTGGAAAATATCTATTTTAGTTTGTTATAACTTTTAAGTGATGAAAATTAATTTAAAAGAAAATTTAATCGTGATCAATTTGGAGCAGTTAGACTTCTATGAGAATAGTTACATGTGTTAGAATCCTCGTTTGAATTATGAGTTGAAGTAAGAAGTAGAAGTTGTGGCTTCACATTCGTACTTTTGAACCATGTTAAAGAGTCTCTTAATCATTATCAAATATAAAAGATTATTTTGAATTTTGTAACATAAGTTGTAATGCTTGTATATGTGTTAAATTTAAATGTTCTAGTAAGGATACTATAAGTTTCTAAGTAACCTGCTTAAATATATAAATGCACTGTGTTAGTATATTATGTGTACTATAATGTGTCTTTTGATAAAAATCTAGAACTATTATAGGAGTTGTTATAAATCAATCTTGTGTATAAAACTTAAAAAAAATAATTCAAACTTTAAGTGTGCTTTGCAATTATGTGAAATTGTTTTTCCTCATTCATTAGGGTTATGAACTATAATTCTTGATTTCTAAGGAGTTGCATATTCTATGAATTATTATGTCTGTCTCTATTTGAAATTCTTAAGACAACTGAAATAATTTAAAAATTGCTCTACTTGTCTTACTTAAGTGAAGCTTATTGAGTAATTGGTGATATTATTTAATTTTTTTTAAGAGTAAAACTAGTAAAATATTATTTGAGAAGTTAGTTGAACTTCATAAGGTATTTAACAAATTTTTCATTTCGTTCAACTTAAGGTGTCAGTTTATGATTACAAAATCTATATGTTTTGTTTCCTTTGTAAATTATAGTGAATAATTGTGGTATTTTGTTCATGATTGAAATGTTAGATGCGATATATGAAGTGAGTAATTGTGATATTTCGTTCACGATTGAAATGTTAGATTCAATTGTTTAAATGATTCATCATGTCATGTTAGCCTATCATGCTAAGCTAATTGATTTTTGACGTGTTGTGCTTAAATGAATAGTGAATGCCTAATATGTTTATTGATTAAGTTTGAATCTTAAGGGTGGTTAATTAGATATCAGTTCCCTTATTGTTCACTATAAATTTCGAGGACGGAATTTCTTTAACAATGGAAGCATTGTAACACCTCAAATTTATAGTAAACTACTATATATGTTGATAAATATTAGGATTTATTTTTTTTATATGTATGTTTGCTATGTATGATGATTTTGTAGATATTTGATTCAATTATTAATATAAATTATAAATATTTTATTTTATTATTTTATTTAATTTTTTTAAATATAAATGAGTATGAATATTTTATTAGTTTAGAAAAAAAAAGGATTTGTATTCTGAAAGAGTGTGATCAAATATTGGTATTTTAATGTGAGTATTTTAGAGAATAAAAATTCAATTATGAATGAATAGAACAACTAACTAAAATGTTTGGACACTTTAAAAATAGAAAATAAAATAAACTTTGGGATAGACTATTTTATGCCCCCCTAATTGTTTGTTGTTTGTTTCTACTATAGTTTATGTTCGTGTTGAGTCCTTGCTATTCGCACCCTTCCATCTGCACTTTAAAAAAATAAAAATAAAATGCTAAAGGTCATCTAAAATGAAAACGCGATAAACCAATAAACAAACTATTTTCTCTCAAATTCGTTTCCACCAATTCATTGTCATTTGAATCGATCTCAAACTCTATCCCACACAAAATCGGCCACTGAATCCATTTTTGACATCAATTTTATCAATCGTTGCTCCGTTTCATTAGACATGACTGCGTTTCTTTCCTTGGGCGAGCTGTTTTTAGCCGATTCCAATCACCACGTTTGTCGTCTCAAAAAAACTGGCATCGTTTTTGGATTCTCTCATCGAAACCTTAAAAAAGCACTACTCATTTGCATTTTTTGGTGAAGTTGACGTCAGACCCTTTCGGCACTGCGACGAGTCGGTGAGATTTTTTTTGCAGTTTTTTCTCACTGTTTTGACTCCTTTTTTGCTCCTAAAATCATTATCAATTATTTAACATTGATTTTTATGCTCTGCATAATTTATCAATCGCATTTAGGAGATTTTGTGAACTCGCCATTTATTTACATTCGTTCTCTATACGTTGTCGATCTGCAGTTGTTGTTCAAAATTCTCATTGATTTTTGTGTTTGATACAATGTCGACATAAGGTAAAGGGTGAGAGAACGTTTGAATTCATGAGTATAATATATTGTGAGATAGACGGGAAAATCGTATTTTCTAACGATTCATCTGGGGCTCGCTATGTACGGCAGCAACCCTTTGAGGGATAAATTAATTAATGTGCAAATATGGAATTTGTGAGGTTAAAATGTGGAATAGAAACATTAATAAGGTGTTGATTGATTTAATTTCGTTAAATGTACGATATTTGATATTATTGAGATATTGGGTGTCAAATGAATTTTATGCATATGTATGATTAGACGAGTTTATATAATGTGATAATAAAATATAAATGCATTGTATGATATTAATTTATGTGATGTGATAATAAAAGATGAATGCATTGTGATAAGTTTTGGTGACAATTATGATATATGATTGAAGATTGTGATGTTATAAATTTGTGATGAGTTTATGTGATGATGATGTATGATTAATGATAATGATGTTATAATTTTGTGATGAGAATATTGAAGTAACTCCATAATTGATGAAATAACGATGATTCCAACTTGTACTAAAAATGATGTTCTTAATGGAATTGTCTAGGCCAATGAGGGGAGAAAATAGATTTGGCGAATTTTTGAAGTTGATGAGAATTTTTGAAATGGAGATTATTTTACTATTAAGTTTTTGTAATTAAATTAAGAAATTATAGTTAAATCTAGTTTATGGAGATTGCACTGTTTTATAAGAGAAATTTTTTTTAAAGTGTTCCATTGGTATTTTGAGAAATGTGATATCCTAAATAATTTTTAAAAGTTTTTTCTTCCTTTGAAAGAGTTTTATTTATCCGCTGCAAATATTTTATAAAAATATGGTATAAATTATGATATATATTATTTTGGAGTTTAAGGTGTCACATTCTTGGTTGACTGCAATGCAACTGACTGTGGAGGATTATTCATCTCCTCTTGTTAGACCTCTTCTGCATTTAATAGTGGATGTTGAACCATATGCTACTCCTATTGTTGTTGTTCCTCCTCCATATCACCACATCGTCGAGCCCACACATAAGCGAGTGGTCTAACACGACCCTGATGGTTAGCAAAAATGTTAATTCTTACACGACCCTCATGGTTAGAAAACATAGTATGCACCATGTCTGTATGCAATAATCATACATTCCGAGTTAGTCACTTACAGTTAAAGTCAAACATTTGTTTAAGTAATATTACATACGTGAAATCAGTTCACATAGTCTACACAAACTTATTTTGCATAGATTTACATCAATTCAGAAAACGTGAAATGAAAAGGAAGAATATTTTACGCGAAATCAGATCATATAGCCTACGCAAACTCATTTTGCATAGGTTAACGTCAAAATTAGATTACATAACCTTAGAGAAACTTATGCGAACTTAAAATAACTTACGTCAATTCAAATTATACAAACTCAAATCACATACGATTAAAATAACTCATGTATCATATACATCATTCATTTTAACTTCTGTAATATCAATTCATGTACACCTACCTAAATTGAGTTTGCATAATTCCCTAACCCAATTAGAAAATTTCATTTCGAGTTTCAACTGTTCGAAAAACTCAGTTTCAAAAAAATCAGTTTCATATGCATTTCAGTCTCACTAAAACCTACTCAAACAACAAACCCTATACAATAAATAAGGTCCATGATGATTACTCTACTAAACCGAAAAACTGAAGAAAAAAAAGCTCTATGCAAAATTGTGAAATAAAGAGGAAGACATGAAAGTGTTTAAACCTGTGAAAACAACGATAATACATGGAATGGCAGCGAAATTGATGAAAGGGAGAAGAAATAGATGATATGAAATAATAAATGGAAGAAGAAATGGAATAGGGGATGGTTTTCACAATGTAGGTGTAAAAATGAGAGAAGAAATGATAGTGGTAAGGTTTGTAAATGTGATTTGGTTATAAGGGCAATTTTGGTCGTTTTCAAACATAGCATGGAGTTTAACTAGTAAAATTGTTAAATTTATCTATGTGCATGTACTTTAAATACTAATATATTTTTGTGTGGAAGGAAATAATATGAACAACGTGTGGTATAAGGGGTTGTCTATGATAGTCTTGGTTTAAAAGTGAACCTTGCTATTTTTAGTAAATTTTAATAATATATTTGTTCTTGATTTTTTTATTATTATAAAATTAATTTTTTTACTAATTAAAAATAGTAAGGGTCCATCTTTAAACTATTTTCTAAGAAATCCATATCAAACACGCGTAGTATGATTGTATGATTGACAAGTTTGAACATTTTTGTGTTAACTATTTTCTTTCTCTAATTAATCTCTTCTTATATTTGCTTTACATGATATCTTAATATTGTAGATCGTACAAATTGATTGATACTTGACATATTTGTTAATTATATTTTCATATTTTGGCTATGAATTATAAGCATGTTTGAGAAAAGAAAAATACAAATACTTTGTCTCCTAAATTCTATGAGTGAAATATGACTAGTGTTATATTTGTAATTTTTATTTTTGAAATCTATTTATTTGAAATTATCACTTTGTTTTGTTGATGATTTGAATAATGGAATTATTATTATTTTTTAAATTGATATATTTCATTACATATATGTATCTTTGGTGCAGTTAGAAGAACATGTAAACATATTCTTTTATTTTTGTTTGTATGTTTTATAAAATTACTTATTAAAAAAGTTGTGTTCCCAACTCTTTATATACAAAATATAATATTTGATATATGCATGGAAATGCAAAAATACATATATTCCTTAGAATTTCTATCCTATATTTATTTGGAAGTCCAAAATTTCATAAATTATATCCGTTCATTATAAATTTAAAGATATTAGCACAAAAAATATGTATTATTGTAAATTAGTAGTTTACAAATCGTTATAAGTTTTTCCTTAGCAAGATTAGTTGGGACTATTATAATATAAAAATAGTTTAAAATTTATGTGCATGTCGGTTGAAGATGAAGTAGTGTTTGGTCATTAAGAGAGTTTGAGAAATTATTACATTGGACCAAGAGTAATTATACAAGTAAGTTGAATATTGCATCGTTTTCAAAAATCTTAAGGAGTTAGGTATATGAATCCCCTTACTTATATGGTGCTCAAGATTCACTTTTCTATCAATTATCGGTCCCCTCAAGTCTGAGTCCATAAATTTTTCTCAGAAGATTTTTCATCTCCACATATTTGCAACACCATTGGCTCCCACATATCAATAAGACGCGTTGCCTAACTACAAATTTTGATACGACAATTGGATGATGACGAGGAGAGCCCGAAGAATTATAACAACAAACTAAAAACAACCACACAAGTGATTTGAACACGACAACTTCACTCAAAATCTTAAAGCGTTAATTAGGTATTTTAGTCCCCTCACTTATATATTGCACAATATTTACTTTTTCAACCAATGTATGACTTATTTACTCACACTTGACACACTAACAAGTGGACTCTTCAGTCCAATAATTACTTTAAAAGAGTCTAATAATTTACGTCTACTACTAGTTCCCAAAGAGAGTTCATAATTTAAGAGAATGAGTCTAACATATTTTTATAACATATATTGTTTGCTTAGCTAATTTGACTGAGAGTGGATTTTATGAATTATTCAATTTAGAAAATATATTTTGATAATGTTGTTGAGTTTACATCTATAATTTTTAATAAGTATTGATGTCTATAAGAACTGATATTGAACACTATGTAGCATATGTACAACACACAATGAATTTGAAGAACTATTCATTATACGTTTAATGTTAATTGTATGCCTTATTGGATTAGAACATCCAATTTCCACGTGGGATATATGAAATTTTGGCGAAAAATTTATTTGCACCAGGTCAACAAGTTGTTATATATAAGTCTTCTCCTTTTATTATTTGTGAAAAATACGAAGTGTTTCTTGAATGTTTAATGGAAATAATCCAAAAACAATGTACATTGTTCGAAACAGCAAATGTGGTAGGCGGAAAATGCCAAATATAGCTCACTCAAGAGAAGAGACATAGAGAAAAGGAGCCATGATCAACGAAACTAATGCCTAAAATGAATTTGATAGTCGATTTCGATTGGAATGGAGGTGAAAATTAATCAAAACGCTAAAAGGATGGAGAGATTGTAATAAGAGAGAAAGAAGAAGAATGAGGAATAAGAAGCTGCATGATTATCTTTTAAATACTGAACGTGGTACAAATAGCAATTTTACTTTAAGTGGGGATGCAAAGTTAGAAAATGCTCAGATCAGAAACATTGGCAGTAGCAGAATGTGGGGTGCAGATATCAATTTGGCCAACAAAACAGGTCGACATAGAAAAATAAAGGAGTGCTGGTAGCAGTCTGACCCAAACCTATTCTTCTATTGTTTAAAGTTCTAAAAAAAATATACTAATAACTAGTTCTATTTTTTCATAACTAAAATATTATTCTCCAAAAAACTTGTAATAAAATACTAATTCACTCTCCTTAGAAAATGTAGAATTGCAAATTAAAGATAAAGAAAGAATCTAAACATCTCATAAATTAATAGTTGTCATAATAAAGAAGAAAAAAATCATCAAAATTGAGGTTTTTCTTTTTAATATCGAATAGACTCGAATTGTCATAACAATTATATTGATAAATAAATTTGAGTTGTTGTTTCGTAGAAGTGATATTTAATTTTTTTAATTATTTTCTAAATTAAATAATGTCACGTCAATAATTTAAAAAAATGAGTCGAGACTATGAAATAATAAATTAGTTAAATGTACGGATTAAAAATGCTCATTTGAAATCAAAATAGACAAAATGACATAGTTGAAAAACTTAGAAGATAACTCTTTAAAACTAGGAGGCAAAATTGCACAAATAAAAAATTTGAAGGGAGAAATGCATTTAAGCTTACAAAATATAATATTAACAATTTTCCTTAATTACTAAGTCCAATATATGCAAAATTAGTACATTATAACAAACACATATATAATGATAATTATTCACGATATTATTATTTATATATATAAAATAAGAACTATGGAGTGTTAAAATGAGAGATTGATAATGAATTAATATAAATAATGTGTGTTAATTTTTATCTTCCCTATTTTCTTTTATTTTAACTGGGCATTTTTTCAAAAGAATTTTTAAGTTTTGAATTGTTTATTTTTATTACAAGAAAGAAAAAGTTGAATTTTTGAAACTAATAAAGAAAAATATTATACTAAATTTAATAATTTTAATATTTAGGAGTTGAACTAAAGTTTTTCAGAAAAATAAAAATAAAGAGTGATTTTAAATTGATTTAAATGAAGCAAATCTGAGCAGTAAAATATTTGATATACAAAAAGCGGAGGATCGTGACTCATACAACCCGATCGGAGTCTGTCTCCACTCTCCCATCATCAGATTCGAACACAACACTCAACAATGTCAGATCCAGAAATCCAACCATTGAAACAAATCGCCATCGATTACACCCCCGAAGCCTGCACCCACTGCCCAGACACCAACACAATCACTCTAACCTACGACCACCGCGGCGGCGCACGGTGGCGCACAACAACCCGTTTTCTCCACGGAACCTTCACAACCAAATTCCAATCCCCAAAAGGAAACACAAGCGGCCTCAACTTCAATTTCTACCTCTCCTCCCTCGAAGGCGACAAATCACAAGACGAAATCGACTTTGAGTTTCTCGGCAAAGACACGAAGATCGTGCAGACTAACTATTACGTTAATGGTGTTGGGAATAGGGAAAAGGTTCATGAATTAGGGTTTGATTCATCTGATGGGTTTCACGAGTATGGAATTAGTGGGGTCCATTTGGGATTGAGTGGTTGGTTGATGGTAAAGTTGTGAGGGAAGAGAGTGGTGGTGGTGTTTTTCCTGAAAAGGCTATGTTTTTGTATGCTTCTATCTGGGATGCTAGTTATATTGCTGATGGGAACTGGACTGGGAAGTATTGTGGGACTGATGCTCCTTATGTTTGTCTTTATAAGGATATTCATGTCCCTTCTAGGACTGCTATTGAATGATTAAGTCTCTAAATCTTGTACTTTCCTGTTTTGATCTCATTTTCTCAAATTTAGTTCCTTGAAATATAATAAGTAGTTCATAAATTATTAATAATTGATCAATTGAATGACTAAATTGACGGATTAATGATAATTCAGTGACTACTAATTATGTTTTTATAGCAAGTTTTGTTGTGATAGGTGGTCATTGTGAACTAATATTTAGAAATTACTCAAACCACCAAAAGATGATGTTGTCACATAAATGTGTATCAATGTATTTTTTTTTGTCAAGCTTTACAATGAAAAACACCTTAAACTACTACTACTTTTAAAGATCAACATCAATCATCATTGGATTTCCGTGCGATTTTCAAGTACTAGTCAGCGGTGGACCATTTTTAAAACTTGGCTGCTTTTCAATTGTTGTTCAATTCTAGCATTGTATTCTTCTGTTGTACTTGTTTACCACATGATTTAAGGGCATTATCATGTTGATTGATTCTTTTAACAAAGGGCATGTTTATACAAGGAATCATATTTATATAATTTTTTTTTCTTTATATAATATATGTAAGAGAAGATAAATTCTATCAATTGAGTTTAGATTTAAAAATATGTCTTTTCTATTTTATCTGTAATAATATTTTCTTGTGAATACGACTTTGTTTGGCACTTGGGCGACGATTGCGAAAAGACCATCCTCATTTCTGACATTTTTTGACATGTTACTTGTGTACTACAAGCAATGTAAAATGTAGAAAGCATTTAGAAATATCTTTTTTTTGAAAAAGAATTTTAAATCCACAACCATTTTAAAGAGAAACAAAAAAACGTTGTTGAGCAATGAGTGTTCTTTAATCTTGATTATCATTCATTAACTAAACAAGCAGTTGGTAAGGAAAGAGACCAAATAATCAATAGAAAAGAATGCAACAGTTATTTTGCTATTTGTTCTCTTTTCAAATCAGACGAAGGGAGGAATCTCAATTTTGTTAGGGAAAAAACATAGACAAATATGCAATGTACTGCAATACTAACGAGGATTTGTTGTACGAAGAGGGGATTTGCAACACGTTCTGCCCCACTCAGATAATGAGGATTTTATGTACGAACCAAATAGACCTGCAACGCTGTGATAAATGGTTCTTCTTTTCTTAGCTTATCATCTGCTTTTGATTGAACCTCTTTCAAGCTCCTATAGCATTGAACAAGGGGCATGTTTATATACAAGGAATCATATTTATATAATGAATTTTTTTATCTTTATATAACATATGTAAGAGATGATAAATTCTACCTTAGAAATCCAGAATTTAAACTCAGAAATAAGACGTTCAACATAATTTGTCAGTTGAATTTAGATTTAAATATATATCTTTTGTATTTTATTTGTACAACATAATTTTTTTTTTCTAACGCAAGCAACTCTATGTTTAGGAGGATTTGTTGTACGAACCAAAAAGACATACAACCCGCTGTGACCGATGTTTTTTCTTTTCTTAGTTTATCTTCTGTTTTTAATTGGACTATCTTTCAAGCTCTTATAACATTAAACAAGGGGCATGTTTATACAATGAATCATATTTATATAATGTATTTTTTTTTTATATTTTTATAACAAATGTAAGCGAGGATAAATTCCACCATAGAAATCTAGAATTTAAACTCATAATAAGACGTTCAACATAATTTATCAGTTGAGTTTAGATTTAAATATATATCTTTTGTATTTTATTTAAACAACATAATTTTTTTCCGAACGCAAGCAACTCTATCTATAGGAGGATTTGCTGTACGAACCAAAGAGACCTACAACGCGCTGTGATCACTGTTTTTTGTTCTCTTCGCTTATCTTATGTTTTGAATTTGAACCTCTTTACATCTCCTATAATATTAAATAAGGGGTATGTTTATACAAGGATTCATATTTATATAATGTATTTTTTTTTATCTTTATACAACATATGTAAGAGAGGATAAATTTTATCATTTGAGTTCAGATTTAATAACATGTCTTTTCTATTTTATTTGTACAAATTTTCTTGTGAGCACGTCTTTGTTTGGCACTTGAGCAACTATTACGAAATGGTCATCCTCATTTCTGACATTTTTTGACATGTTGCTTATGTCCTATAAGTAAAATGTAGAAAGCATTTACAAATATTCTGTTTTAAAAAGAACTTTGAATCTACAACCATTTTAAAGAGAAAGAAAAGAACCTTGCTGAGTATGGAGTTATCACCTAAACCAACATGGTAAGGAAAGAGACGAAATAATGAATAGAAGAGAATGCAACAATGAAATGGTTATTTTGCTATTTGTTCTATCTTTTCAAACGAGAGGAAGGAATCAACAAGGAATCCCAATTTTATTGGGGAAAAAGCATAATGTAGACAAACATGCAGTGTAGTGCAATACAAAATGAGGATTTGTTGTATGAAGAATGAAGATTTGCAACACGTTCTGCCCCACTCAAAGAATGAGGATTTGTTGTATGAACCAAATAGACCTGCAACGCTGTGATCAATGGTTTTTCTTTTCTGAGCTTATCTTCTGCTTTTAATTGAACTTCTTTCAAGCTCCTATTGCATTAAACAAGGCGGATGTTTATACAAAGATTCATATTTATATAATGTATTTTTTTATTTCTTTATATAACATATTTAAGAGAGGATAAATTCTACCGTTGAAATCCAGAATTTAAACTCATAATAAGACGTTTCACATAATTTATCAGTTGAGTTTATATTTAAATATATATCTTTTGTATTTTATTTGTACAACATAATTTTGTTCTAATGCAAGCAACTCTATGTTTAGGAGGATTTGTTGTACAAACCAAAGAGACATGCAAACCGCTGTGACTAATGTTTTTTCTTTTCTTAGCTTATCTTCTGCTTTTAATTTGAACCTTTTTCAAGCTCCTATAGCATTAAACAAGGGGCATGTTTATACAAGGAATCATATTTATATAATGTATTTTTTTTTATCTTTTTAGAACATATGTAAGCGAGGATAAATTCCACCGTAGAAATCCAGAATTTAAACTCAAAATAAGACATTCAACATAATTTATCAGTTGAGTTTACATTTAAATATATATCTTTTGTATTTTATTTGTACAACATAATTTTTTTCCGAACGCAAGCAACTCTATGTTTAGGAGGATTTGTTGTACGAACCAAAGAGACCCGCAATGCGTTGTGATTAATGTTTTTTGTTTTATTCGCTTATATTCTGCTTTTAATTTGAACCTTTTTCCATCTCTTATAGCATTAAACAGGGAGCATGTTTATACAAGGAATCATATTTATAAAATGTATTTTTTTTATTTATCTTTATTCAACATATGTAAGAGATGATAATTTCTATTAGTTGAGTTCAAATTTAAATACATGTCTTTCTATTTTATTGGAACAAATTTTCTTGTGAGTATGTCTTTGTTTGACACTTGGTCAACAATTACGAAAAGGTCATCCTCATTTCTGATGTTTTTTGACATGTTGTTTAAGTCCTATAAGTAAAATGTAGAAAGCATTTTCAAATATTTAGTTTTGAAAAAGAACTTTTAATCCACAACCATTTTAAAAAGAAAAGAAAAGAACCTTGCTGAGTATGGAGTTATCACCTAAACAAACATGTTAAGGAAAGAGACGAAGAAATGAATAGAAAAGAATGCAACAATGAAACGGTTATTTTGCTATTTGTTCTCTCTTTTCAAATGAGAGGAAGGAATCAACGATGAATCCCAATTTTATTGGGAAAAAGCATAATGTACACAAACATGCAGTGTAGTGCAATACATAATGAGGATTTGTTTTACGAAGAATGAGGATTTGCAACACGTTGTGCCCCACTCAAAGAATGAGGATTTGTTGTCCGAATCAAATAGACCTCCAACGCTGTGATCAGTCGTTTTTCTTTTCTTAGCTTATCTTCTGCCTTTAATTGAACCTATTTCAAGCTCCTATAGCATTAAACAAGGGGAATGTTTATACAAGGAATCATATTTATATAATGTATTTTTTTATTTCTTTATATAACATATTTAAGAAAGGATAAATTCTACCGTAGAAATCCAAAATTTAAACTCAGAATAAGACGTTCAACATAATTTATCAGTCGAGTTTATATTTAAATATATATCTTTTGTATTTTATTTGTACAACATAATTTTTTTTCTAATGCAAGTAACTCTATGTTTAGGAGGACTTGTTGTACGAACCAAAGAGACATGCAACTTGTTGTGATCAATGTTTTTTCTTTTCTTAGCTTATCTTCTACTTTTAATTTGAATTTCTTTACAGCTGCTATGGCATTAAACAACGGGCATGTTTATACAAGAAATCATATTTATATAATGTATTTTGTTTTTCTTATCTTTATACAACATATGTAAGAGAGGATAAATGCTATCAGTTGAGTTAATATTTAAATACACGTCTTTTCTATTTTATTTGTACAAATTTTCTTTTGAGCACGTGGCAATTGGTGGACTATTACGATTTGACATGTTGCTTGTGTCTTAAAATGTAGAATGTATTTACAAATATTATTTTTTGAAATAGAACTTTGAATCCACAATTATTTTAAAGAGAAAGAAAAGTACCTTTGCTGAGTATGGAGTGTTCTTTGATATTGATCATCATCCATCACTAAACAAGCAGTTGGTAGGGAAAGAGACCAAGTAATCAAGAGAAAAGAATGCAACAGTGAAATAGTTATTTTGCTATTTGTTATCTCTTTTCAAATAAGAGGAAGGAATCAACGAGGAATCCCAATTTTATTGGGGAAAAATCATAATATAGACAAACATGCAATGTATTGGAATACATAATGAGGACTTGTTGTACGTGAGGATTTGCAACATGTTCTGCCCCACTCAAAGAACGGGGATTTGTTGTACTAGCCAAAAGAACTGCAACAAGCTGTGATCAATGTTTTTTCTTTTCTTAGCTACTTTTAATTTCAACCTCTTTCCAACTCCTATAGCATTAAACAAGGGTCAGGTTTATACAAGGAATCAACTTTATATAATGTATCTTTTTTTATCTTTATATAACATATGTAAGAAAGGATAAATTCTACTTTAGAAATTCAGAATTTAAACTCAGAATAAGACGTTCAACATAATTTGTCAGTTGAGTTTAGATTTAAATATATATCTTTTGTATTTTATTTGTACAACATAATGTTTTTTTCTAACGCAAGCAACTCTATGTTTAGGAGGATTTGTTGTATGAACCAAAGAGGCATGCAACCCGCTGTGACCAATGTTTTTTCTTTTCTTAGTTTATCTTCTGCTTTTAATTGGAATATCTTTCAAGCTCCTATAACATTAAACAAGGGGCATGTATATACAATGAATCATATTTATATAATGTATTTTGTTTTATCTTTTTATATCATATGTAAGCGAGGATAAATTCCACCATAGAAATCCAGAATTTAAACTCATAATAAGACGTTCAACATAATTTATCAGTTGAGTTTAGATTTAAATACATATCTTTTGTACTTTATTTGTACTGCATAATTTTTTTCCGAACGCAAGCAACTCTATGTTTAGGATGATTTGCTATTCGAACCAAAAAAACTTGCAACGCGCTGTGATCACTGTTTTTTGTTCTCTTCGCATATCTTCTGTTTTTAATGTGAACCTCTATCCATCTCCTATAATATTAAATAATGGGCATGTTTATACAAGGATTCATATTTATATAATGTATTTTTTTTTATATTTATACAACATATGTAAGAGAGGATAAATTTTATCAGTTGAATTCAGATTTAATAACATGTCTTTTCTATTTTATTTGTACAAATTTTCTTGTGAGCACGTCTTTGTTTGGCACTTGAGCAACTATTGGGTCATCCTTGTTTTCTGACATTTTTTGACATGTTGCTTATGTCCTATAAGTAAAATGTAGAAAGCATTTACAAATATTCTGTTTTCAAAAAGAACTTTGAATCCACAACCATTTTAAAGAGAAAAAAAAGAACCTTGCTGAGTATGGAGTTATCACCTAAACAAACATGGTAAGGAAAGAGACGAAGTAATGAATAGAAAAGAATGCAACAGTGACAGTTATTTTGCTATTTGTTCTATCTTTTCAAACGAGAGGAAGGAAGCAACGAGGAATTCCAATTTTATTGGGGAAAAAGCATAATGTAGACAAACATTGAGTGTAGTGCAATACAAAATGAGGATTTGTTGTACGAAGAATGAAGATTTGCAACACGTTATGTCCCTCTCAAAGAATGAGGATTTGTTGTATGAACCAAATAGACTTGCAATGCTGTGATCAATAGTTTTTCTTTTCTGAGCTTATCTTGCTTTTAATTGAACCTCTTTCAAGCTCCTATAGCATTAAACAAGTGGGATGTTTATACAAGGACTCATATTTATATAATGTATTTTTTTATTTTTTTATATAACATATTTAAGAAAGGATTAATTCTACCGTAGAAATCCAGAATTTAAACTCAAAATACGACGTTCAACATAATTTATCAGTCGAGTTTATATTTAAATATATATCTTTTGTATTTTATTTGTACAACATAATTTTTTTTTCTAACGCAAGTAACTCTATGTTTAGGAGGACTTGTTGTACGAACCAAATAGACATGCTACTTGTTGTGATCAATGTTTTTTCTTTTCTTAACTTATCTTTTGCTTTTAATTTGAATTTCTTTACAGCTCCTATGGTATTAAACAACGGACATGTTTATACAAGAAATCATATTTATATAATGTATTTTGTTTTTTTTTATCTTTATACAACATATGTAAAAGAGGATAAATTCTATCAGTTGAGTTTATATTTAAATACATGTTTTTTCTATTTTATTTGTTCAAATTTTCTTGTGAGCACGTGGCACTTCGGGGACTATTACGATTCGACATGTTGCTTGTGTCGTAAAATGTAGAAAGTATTTACAAATATTTTTTTTTTGAAATAGAACTTTGAATCCACAACCATTTTAAAGAGAAAGAAAAGTACCTTTGCTGAGTGTGGAGTGTTCTTTGATATTGATTATCATCTATCACTAAACAAGCAGATGGTAGGGAAAGAGACCAGCAACGAGACCAGCAACTTCAATGTTTTTTCTTTTCTTAGCTTATCTTCTGCCTTTAATTTGAACCTCTTTCAAGCTCCTATAGCAATAAACAAGGGGAAGGTTTATACACGAAATCATATTTATATTATGTATTATGTTAATCTTTATAGGACATATGTAAGAGATTATAAATTCTATCAGTTGAGTTTTATAGAACATATGTAAGAGATGATAAATTCTATCAGTTGAGTTTTGATTTAAATACATGTCTTTCTATTTTATTTGTACAAATTTTCTTGTGAGCACATTTTTGTTTGGCACTTGGGCGATGATTACGAAAAAGGCCATATTCATTTCTGACATTTTTTGACATGTTCTTTGTGTCCAACAAGTAAAAATGTAGAAAGCATTTACAATTATTGTTTTTTGAAAAACAACTTTGAATTCACAACCATTTTAAAGAGAAAGAAAAGAATCTTGCGGAGAATGGAGTGTGGTTTGATGTTGATTGTGATCCATCACCTAAACAAAACAAGCAGTTGGTAGGGAAACAGACGAAGTAATGAATAGAAAAGAATGCAACAGGGAAACAATTATTTTGCTATTTGTTCTCTCTTTTCAATTGAGAGGAAGGAATCAACGATGAATCCCAATTTTATTGGGAAAAAGCATAATGTAGACAAACATGCAGTGTAGTGCAATACATGATGAGGATTTGTTTTACAAAGAATGAGGATTTCCAACACGTTATGCCCCACTCAAAGAATGAGGATTTGTTGTACGAACCAAATAGACCTGCAACGCTATGATCAATCGTTTTTCTTTTCTTAGCTTTTCTTCTGCTTTTAATTGAACCTATTTCAAGCTCCTATAGCATTAAACACGGGGGATGTTTATAAAAGGAATCATATTTATATAATGTATTTTTTTATTTCTTTATATAACATATTTAAGAGACGATAAATTCTACTATAAAAATCCAGAATTTAAACTTAAAATAAGACGTTCAACATAATTTATTAGTTGAGTTTATATTTAAATATATATCTTTTGTATTTCATTTGTACAACATAATTTTTTTTCTAACGCAAACAACTCTATGTTTAGGAAGACTTCTTGTACGAACCAAAGAGACATGCAACCTGCTGTGATCAATGTTTTTTTCTTTTCTTAGCTTATCTTCTGCTTTTAATTTGAATTTCTTTACACCTCCTATGGCATCAAACAACGGGCATGTTTATACAAGAAATCATATTTATATAATGTATTTTTTTTTTGTCTTTATACAACATAAGTAAGAGAGGATAAATTCTATCAGTTGAGTTTATATTTAAATACATGTCTTTTCTATTTTATTTGTACAAATTTTCTTGTCAGCACGTCTTTGTTTGGCACTTCGGCGACGATTACGAAAAAGCCATTATCATTTCTGACATTTTTTTACATGGTCCTTGTGTCCTACAAGTAAAGTAAAATGTTGAAAGCATTTACAAATATTTTTTTTCTGAAAAAGAACTTTGAATCCACAACCTTTTTAAAGAGAGAGAAAAGAACCTTGCTGAGTATGGAGTTTCACCTAAACAAACATGGTAAGGAAAGAGACGAAGTAATGAATAGAAGAGAATGCAACAGTGAAACGGTTATTTTGCTATTTGTTCTATCTTTTCAAATGAGAGGAAGGAATCAAAAAGGAATCCCAATTTTATTGGGGAAAAAGCATAATGTAGACAAACATGTAGTGTAGTGCAATACAAAATGAGGATTTGTTATACGAAAAATGAAGATTTGCAACATGTTCTGCCCTACTCAAAGAATGAGAATTTGTTGTATGAACCAAATAGACCTGCAATGCTGTGATCAATGGTTTTACTTTTATGAGCTTATCTTCTGCTTTTAATATAACCTCTTTCAAGCTCCTATAGCATTAAACCAGGGGGATGTTTATACAAGGACTCATTTCTATAATGTATTTTTTTATTTCTTTATATAACATATTTAAGAGAGGATAAATTCTACCGTAGAAATACAGAATTTAAACTCATAATAGGACGTTCCACATAATTTATCAGTTGAGTTTAGATTTAAATATATATCTTTTGTATTTTATTTGTACAACATAATTTTTTTCTAATGCAAGCGCTGTTAAGACAAACTCTCAATTTTAAAGTTTTGATGAAAATAAACAAAGGTTAATTAAAAGATTGTTAATTATGATTCTAAGTATATTGTTAATTTAACCTGTGCTTTTGAGTGTGTTAATTCAAAGATAGGTTTCGAAAGAATCAAAGAAAACAGCAGCAGAAGAACATTCTTCATATTCTGGAAAACGGAGAATGTTCGCCAGACTGTGACAGAATAAAGACCCAACTTTCTCCATCACTTAATTAAAGTTGTTGGCTCTGGAAGTTACATGAATATGATCACTACATGGCAAAGAACACATAGGATCTATTCAAATCAAAGAGGACATTCCAATTGCAAAAAAAAAAAAAGACTCTCAAACAAGCCTGTCCAGACAGTTCTGGAAATGACTGTCAAGACTGTTAAAACAATCTTGAAGTCAAAGTCAGATTCCAATATGGCCACAGAAACGTCCAGATTGGTTATCAGCCTCCAAGGATACCTAAAGTACAAAAAGTTCAGAATGATCATCAATCTCCAGTCAGTTTTAAAAGCTTCAGTACAAGCTTTTTACATCAAGCTTTCATGATCGTTTTCAATCTGTTTTGAATGGTTCAAAGCTTCAGTTCAAACTAGCAACATTATCTCTTATCAGAAGCATTAGAGGATCATTAAATATTCAAGAAAGTTTGATTCAAAACGCAACATACAGCTCAGCCTAAACAGAAAATAAAAAGTGTCAAAAGTGGATTACTTTTGATTAAAAATAATGCCTCTGGTCAAGTCAGAAAAAAGGCATTAACAACGGCTATACTGGCCTTCATTAAATGCTCTCAAGCCTAAAAGGAAGGCCACAACTCAAGGAAAACTTAGAAGTTCAAGTGCTAACAAGTTTCTCCAAATCATTCACATTCACATACTTGAAATTCTGCAAATCATTTACAGAATCAGTTGTAGTTAAATTCTTCTTACTCTGATATATTCATACTGTTTTATCTGTAAAAGAATCGAAATCTCAAACAAGAGTTGAGACATTTCAGATTCTAAACAATCTCATTATTATTGTAAAACTCAAACTATAAGAGTTTAATATAGTTTGAGGTAGATTGTAAGAAATCCTATCAAGACAGATAGGTGATTTGATTAATCTGATACCAGGTGGAATTAGATTAAGTTCTGTAAACAAAGATCAAGGTTGATCTAGGCTAGGTGCTGTAAAACCAAGAAGGTTCTTGTTTTAAACACTTAGTGGAAAATCTCACAATTGTGGGGACTGGACGTAGCCCAAGTTGGGTGAACCAGGATACATCTGTGTGTGGTATTTCTTATCTTTAATCTCCTTATCAAGTTTGATTGTTTTTAAGATTAAAATACAAAACCGTTTTTCTGTTTTACACACTAATTTGAACGTTCTCCGTTTTCTAATCAAACCAAGAACGTTCTCCATTTTTCTGCTTCCTTAACCAAGAACTTTCTTGAGTTTAAAACTGAAGTTTTTCAGGAAATTTTAAAAAGGGAGATTTACAATTCAAACCCCCTTCCTTGTAAATCAATTTTGCTACTTCAATTGGCATCAGAGCAAGGTCTCTAAAAAGAACACCTAATCAGTGTTAGAGAAAAAGATCCAGAAAATGTCAAAAGCAAAATACATTGTTGAGGGAGGATCTTCAAACAGACCACCATTCTTTGATGGTTCTGATTATTACTTTTGGAAAAACAAAATGCAATTGTTTCTCAAATCACAGGACACAGGCATGTGGAACATCATAATAAATGGAAATCATGTTCCAAGAATGAATTCAGAAGATCCAACTTCAACAGAAAAGAAAGAAGCAGACTGGACTCTTGATGATAAAGCTAAGGTACTCCTAAACTCTAAAGCTCATTTATTCTTATCGTGTGCTTTGAGCAGGGAAGAAAGTGAAAGAGTAGACGAATGTAAAACTGCTAAAGAAGTATGGGACACATTACAAACTCACCATGAAGGTACAAGCCATGTCAAAGAAACAAGAATAGACATTGGTATAAGAAAATTTGAATTATTTGAGATGCACGAAGGAGAAACCATTGACGAGATGTACGCAAGATTCACAACAATAGTGAATGAAATGCGTTCTCTTGGAAAAGCCTATTCAATACAAGACAGGGTAAGAAAGATCATGAGATGTCTTCCAATTGTATGGAGACCAATGGTAACAGCTATAAGCCAAGCCAAAAATCTTGAAACACTTCCCCTGGAAGAATTGATAGGAACTTTAAGAGCACATGAAATACTGCTACAAGAAGATAAACCTGCCAAGAAAGGCAAAGCAGTAGCTCTGAAGGCATCTCAAGAAAGCATCATACTACAAACTGATGAAGAACCAGAAGAAACTGGACAAGAAGATGCTGATGAAGAAATTGCTCTTCTCACCAGAAAAATACAAAGAATGATGAGAAGGAGAGATCAAATCAAAAAAGGATTTCCAAATAAAAATCCCAAAATAGAAGTTGATAAGAGCCAGATTACATGTTTTGGTTGCAATAAACTAGGACATTACAAATCTGAATGTCCCTTGAATAAGAAAACACCAAAACGATTTCCTTCCAAAAAGAAATCAATGCTGGCCACATGGGATGACTCAGAAGAATTAGACACATAAGAAGAAGAAGAAGCCAACATATGTTTGATGGCAGATACAGAAGAAAACGAGGTAATAAATTCTGAATCCTGTTCTCTGTGTGAATTAATGGGAAAAGAATTTGACAACTTGCTAAATGATTCGAACACTCTCATACAAACAATGTATTTCCTTAAAAGAACAAGTTTTTAAAGAAAAAGAAGAAAAAGAAAAGGCTCTGGCCATGATTGAGATTCTCAAAAATACCATTCAAGAACTGAAAGGATCAAAACAGCAAAGTTGTGAAATTCAGAAAGGTCAAGAACGTTCTGCAGCTAAAACGGAGAACGTTCACCTTAAATCTTAAAATGAAATATTGAAAACTGATTTGCTTAATTTTATAAAAGCTACTGAAACCTTTCAGAAAATCATGGGATCACAAATACCAAAATATATGAAAACTTTTTCATTCCGGAAAGCAAGATCGAAAAATGCAAAACAAAATGTTCATACTGTAAAAAACTTGGACATTTGGAATTTGCTTGCTATTTCAAAAAACGGGATGAGAAGAATAAGAGCAGAAAGATATTTGAAAGAAAAGAGCCAATTTTGAAAAAACCAGAACGTTCTCTAGCCTATTCTCAAAACGGAGAAAGTTCAAGAAGAAAAATTGAACCTTCTCCAGAAAGTTTGAAAAAGAGAGAACGATCCAGAATCTTTACACAATCAAGATTCCAACCTTCGAAAACTCAGATTTCAAAAACAATACCAAGACCAACTGTTAAATGTTCCTATTGTCTCAAATTTGGTCATCAAGAATCAACATGTCATTTTAAAAAGAAAGAAATGATTAAAACTAACTCTCAAGGACCCAAGACAAAGTGGGTACCTAAAGTTAAAGTAACACCCTATGCACAATGGATTTCAACTTGTCAAGAGAAAGCCATGGTTCTTGGACAGTGGCTATTTAAGACATATGACAGGAGATAAAAGCTGTTTCATGTCATTTGAAAAGAAAGAAGGAGGTTCTGTAACCTTTGGTAACAACAACCAAGCTCAAATAAAAGGTAAAGGAACCATTGGTAAGAAAAACTCAGCTCAAATTTCTGATGTTCAATATGTAAAAGGTCTGAAACATAATCTCTTAAGCATAAGTCAACTATGTGACAATGGCTTCGAGGTTATCTTTAAACCAAACTTCTGTGAAGTTAAAAACAAAACTGGCGAACTCATTTTTTCAGGTATAAGAAAGAAAAATCTTTATGTTTTATACCTTGAAGAATTACCTGATGAATCCTGCTTCATGTCCATAAACAAAGATAAATGGATTTGGCACAAGAGGACAGGACACATCAGTATGAAAACTATTTCAAAGATTTCAAAACTAGAACTTGTTAGAGGATTACCAAAAATCAATTTTGATAAAGATAGAATATGTGAAGCTTGTGCTAAAGGAAAACAAGTTAAAAGTAGCTTTCGTCCAAAAGAGTTTATTTCCTCAAATAGAGTCCTGGAGCTGCTTCACATAGATCTTTTTGGCCCTATTAAAACAACAAGTCTAGGTGGAATGAGATATGGTTTTGTTATTGTTGATGATTACTCTCGATATACATGGGTCTTATTTTTAAAACAAAAAGATGATGCATTTGATGCTTTCAAAAACATTTGTAAGAAGGTTCAAAATGAAAAAGATTCCAAAATCATTTCTGTAAGAAGGTTCAAAATGAAAAAGATTCCAAAATCATTTCTGTAAGAAGTGATCATGGAGGAGAATTCATAAATGCCTTTTTTAAAAACTTTTTTGAAGATCTTGGCATTTCTCATAATCTATCTTGTGCAAGAACTCCTCAACAAAACAGAGTTGTTGAAAGAAAGAATAGAACATTGCAAGAAATGGCAAGAACAATGTTGGAAGAATCAAATGTTGAAAAATACTTTTGGGCTGAAGCCATAAACACTTCATGCTACATTTTAAACCGTGTGACAATAAGAAAAATCATCAACAAAACACCATATGAAATCTGGAAAAATAGAAAGCCAAACATTTCATATTTTCACATTTTTGGTTGTTATTGTTACATCTTGAACAACAAAGAAAACCTCGGAAAGTTTGATGCTAAATCAGACAAAGCCATATTTTTTTGATACTCAACCGAATCTAAAGGATTTCGTATGTTTAATCTCAAAACAAATGTTGTTGAAATTAGTATACATGTATTATTTGATGAATTTGATGATCTGGAAATGAGCAAGAAAGATGATGAAGAAGAACATTCTGGACAGCAGCAGCAGAATGTTCCCCAGGAAAACCAGACTGATAAACAGTCTCCACTCCATTCTCTTCCAAAAAGCTGGAAATCAATCAGTGATCATCCCCAAGATCAGATTATTGGAAATACAGCTGATGGAATTCGAACCAGAATGTCTTTCAAAGAGGATGACAACAACAACAACATGGCAATGATCTCCCAACTAGAACCAAAGTCAATCAAAGAAGCCATTGTTGATCAATCTTGGATTAATGCAATGAAAGAAGAACTTCATCAGTTTGAAAAGAATGAAGTCTGGAATCTTGTCCCAAATCCTCAAAACCAGACCATCATAGGAACAAGATGGGTGTTTAGAAACAAACTGGATGAAGAAGGTAAGGTCATTCGTAACAAAGCCAGACTGGTTGCTCAAGGTTACAATCAACAAGAAGGTATTGACTATGATGAAACTTTTGCACCAGTTGCAAGGTTAGAGGCTATACGAATCCTTCTTGCATATGCATCGCATAAACTCATAAAACATTTTCAAATGGATGTAAAAAGTGCTTTTTTAAATGGTTTTTTAAATGAGCAAGTTTATGTACGACAACCCCCTGGTTTTGAAGATCAATCAAAACCAGACCATGTTTATAAACTTACCAAAGCTCTATATGGTCTGAAACAAGCACCAAGAGCTTGGTATGAAAGATTAAGTTCTTTTTTTAATCAAAAATGGTTTTTCCAGAGGAAACATTGACACTACACTCTTTAAGAAAAATGATAAAAATGATTTACTCATAGTGCAAGTGTATGTTGATGATATAATCTTTGGTTCCACCAATGAAAAAATGTGTGATGCCTTTTCAAATCTTATGCAAAGTGAATTTGAAATGAGCATGATGGGGGAGTTGAGATACTTTCTTGGTTTACAAATTAAGCAGCATGATGATGACATTTTTATTTGTCAAGAAAAATATACAAAAGATCTTTTAACAAAATATAACATGAATGAAGCCAAAATCATGACTAGTCCCATGCATCCATCTTCTTCATTGGACAAAGATGAAAATGGAAAATCTGTCTCTGAAAAAGAGTACAGAGGAATGATTGGTTCTTTGTTATATCTAACTGGAAGTAGGCCTGATATTGTATTTGCAGTAGGATTATGTGCTAGATTTCAATCTGCACCCAAAGAATCTCATTTAACTGCTGTAAAAAGAATTTTTAGATATCTTGTTGGTACTACTGATCTTGGCCTTTGGTATAGAAAAGGTTCACATTTTGATCTTGTAGCTTACTGCGACGCTGATTATGCTGGGGATAAAACTGAAAGAAAAAGCACAAGTGGCTCATGCCAGTTCCTGGGAGAAGCTTTAATCAGCTGGTCATGTAGGAAGCAAAACACAATTGCACTATCAACTACTGAAGCTGAATACATATCAGCTGCAAATTGTTGCTCCCAAGTAATTTGGATAAAGAATCAACTTGAAGACTTCTCTGTAAGTTATTCTAATGTTCCAATTTACTGTGAAATACCAGTGCCATAAATTTGTCTAAAAATCCAATTCAGCATTCTAGATCTAAGCACATTGAAATCAAGCATCATTTCATTCGAGATCATGTTAGCAAGAAAAACATTGAATTAATCTTTGTTGATACCCAAAATCAGCTTGCTGATGTATTTACAAAGCCTCTTGTTGAGGAGAGTTTTAATTCAATAAAGGAAAGACTGAAAATCATGAGAAATCCAGTAAAATCTCATTAAAACTGCTTCTGCAGAAAACGGAGAACGTTTATCAATCTCCGTGTTTCAGGCAACTTTCTCCGTTTTTAAATCAACTTTCTCCTCTGCATATCACTTTTTCTCTGCGCATGAGGAAAAGGGGAGTTTTGGCATTTAATGCTCTTGTCCCATGCCTCCAAAAAACTCCCTAACACCCCTTCAAAGTAGTGGCGTTACATCTTTTCAAAACCTCCTTCCCTAGGTTTCACTCATCATTATCTATTCTCTCTAAAAAGGCAATTCTACCTTTGCAATTTCTCACAAACCCTTCAGAATCCTTCCCTTCGTCTTCTTCTAAATCTTTCTGCCTTTCTTCTAAAAACTTTATGCCTTTCTGAAAAAAACTCAAATGGCCAGAACTAAATCCAGTGGTCGTAAAAATACACGTATTAAATCACCATCACCACCACCTTCTTCTCCATTTCGCTACCGTTCACCTTCCCCACCACCCAGACCCACTCCCATCAAAATGCCATTTTCTTCATCAGAATCCTCATCCTCGTCTTCACGGGAATCAAGCCATAT
This sequence comes from Cicer cuneatum, assembly GCA_037974295.1. Classification (NCBI taxonomy): domain Eukaryota; kingdom Viridiplantae; phylum Streptophyta; class Magnoliopsida; order Fabales; family Fabaceae; genus Cicer; species Cicer cuneatum. Next base: position 62,946,934 of record JBBPBO010001985.1, on the reverse strand, counting down.
CCCTCTTCCTATTAAACCACTCGCAACGATTTTTCCCCCTTCTCACCCTAAATTTGTACCCAACACTGCTCAAGTTCCTCCTCACTTGAGAAACACCACTAACCCTCCAAAACGATGGTCCATGCGAATTCTTTCTGGAATAGGGACTTCGAACCCTAAAAAAACTGATGCTTCCGTGTTTATAATTTCTGACTCTGATGAGGAAGAAATGGATGTCCCTCCTTCCAGTGTTCCAGCAACCTCTCAACAACAAACATCCCAAACACAACAGCAAACTCCTGAACCTTCATTTACAACCTCTCCCAATCAAAAGAGAAAGAAGTTAAATGAAATCGCCTCTCCATCCAAACCATCTCAACCCCCCTCTAAAACCATGAAGAAAAAATCTGCTGTAACCCTCTCTCAATACCTAGCTAGGAAAAATCTGAAGATTTCCCAGAAAAGTAAAACTAGGGCACCAAAACAGCTCAAAAAGAAGCCATCTCCTTCTGCCCCCACACTATTCCTTCTGACCCCCCCATTATT
>JBBPBO010001985.1:62871584-62946085 GCA_037974295.1 Cicer cuneatum | reverse complement strand
TTCTTCTGACCCCCACACTGTTTCTTCTGCCCCCACACACTGTTTCTTCTGCTCCCCAACATTCTCCATCTGACCCTCAAAACTATCCCTCTGATTCCCCCAATAACATCCCTCTGATTCCCCTCTCTGCAAATAAAATTTTCAAGGAGAAATGGGCTGATCGTCCTATTGGAGTGGGACGGATTGTCATGTTTGACAATCTGGTCGTTGATGGAAATGCCATAAAACATCACACTATTGTTTTAGGCTGAACTTCCTTCCTTCAGACATCAGAATGCTATTACCCAGATGTAATCAGGGCATTCTACTGCCAAGCAAAGACTTTCGCTGATAAGTCCCTGATCATATCCAAAGTTAAAGGGATTGAGATCATCCTAAACCCTGAAACTCTGGCCACAATTCTGAATCTTCCCACTGAAGGGCCTGCCATTTATGGAGAAAAATGGTATAATGCCTTAAACCTGAACAAGACAGAGGTACTCTCTGATCTGTTCCTAGAAGGGTCTACACTACAACTCTCAACCTTCCTCAAACCCCTTCCAAAATTTTCAATAGCATCAGTCATCACACCATACTTCCCCACTGTGGAAGTCATGAGTATGTCTCTGATAATGATGCCCTTGTAATCCATCACCTGTTAAACTGCAAGCGCCTAAACCTTCCACACATAATCATCCATCATATGATTACTGCAGCCAACAAGGATTACAGGAAGAATACTGTCCCTTATGGGATGATTTTGACCAAGATATTCAGGCATTTTCAAATCCCTCTCAGTAATGAGAAAAGCTTGATCAAAATCTCCAAGTTTTCTTCGAAAAACATTTCTCATATGAAGAAAGCTACCTCTGAGGCAAGTGCTCCTTCATCCTTTCCACCTTCACTAAAAAGGAAACGCTCCTCAGGGAAAAGAGTTGCTGATCCTGCTCCAATCCTAGCCTCACCACAGCCCTCACCAGACCTTCCCGAAGCAGCAGAAACTGCTCAAGAATGTTCTGTTGAAAACAGACAAAGTTCTCCTATTCCAACACACCCTCCTCACACTTTTTCCATTTCTCACCCAACTACAACCTTGTCCTCCACAGAATTTCTCCACCACCTCCATTCACCCATAGACGACATGTGCACTCTCCTACCACATCAGCACGTCTCCTCTATGTCACCCCTCTTCATTTCCCCACAGAAAACCAATCCTTCTCTCTTTGGGATAAGTCAATTCTTGACTTTTTCTGATAGTCCTGGACCATCCATTAATCAGAAATCCAATCCCTCACCTTCTGCCTCCACTCCTCTAACTTCCACTCATCCTGCTTCTGCTATGTCTCCTCCTCCTCCACCAAAGGAACCTACGAACTCTGAGATCATGGCTGCCCTACAAACTATTATGGCACGCCAAACTCAGCAGGATTTAGAGTCCACCCTCCCGCGGACATGGATAAAGAACAACTTGCTCCAAAGCTTGGACTTGTTCCTCCTCCTATTCATCTTTCTCCATCTCCTCAACCTGTTGCTAATCCTGCCAAGTCCATATCTTCAGAAGGATCTTCACCATCCTTGGCATCTTAGGATCTTTTTCTCCTACCTTTTTGTTGTGACAAAGGGGGAGAATTAATTTGAAGATTTTAAATTAAGTTTTAGTCCTTAATTAAATAGAAGTCCTTTTGTATTTGGTACTTCTGTATATTTTCTGACTTAATCTCACTATGTAATTGTCTTTGATTTCTAATGAAATGTCTTTATGAATCCATTTGCTGAATTGATTTATCTTTTAAAATTGCATGATTTATCTTCTGTTAAATTTAAATCACTGCACAAATTGAGGGGGAGCTTTCAAGCTCTTTCAAAATTAGAATCAAAATTAAAATCTAAATTAACATGTTTGTCATCATCAAAAAGAGGGAGATTGTTAAGACAAACTCTCAATTTTAAAGTTTTGATGAAAATAAACAAAGGTTAATTAAAAGATTGTTAATTATGATTCTAAGTATATTGTTAATCTAACCTGTGCTTTTGAGTGTGTTAATTCAAAGATAGGTTTCAAAAGAATCAAAGAAAACAGCAGCAGAAGAACATTCTTCACATTCTGGAAAACGGAGAATGTTCGCCAGATTGTGACAACATAAAGACCCAATTTCTCCATCACTTAATTAAAGTTGTTGGCTCTGGAAGTTACATGAATATGATCACTACATGGCAAAGAACACATAGGATCTATTCAAATCAAAGAGGACATTCCAATTGCAAAAAAAAAAGACTCTCAAACAAGCCTGTCCAGACAGTTCTGGAAATGACTGTCAAGACTGTTAAAACAATCTTGAAGTCAAAGTCAGATTCCAATATGGCCACAGAAACGTCCAGATTGATTATCAGCCTCCAAGGATACCTAAAGTACAAAAAGTCCAGAATGATCATCAATCTCCAGTCAGTTTTAAAAGCTTCAGTACAAGCTTTTTACATCAAGCTTTCATGATCGTTTTCAATCTATTTTGAATGGTTCAAAGCTTCAGTTCAAACTAGCAACATTATCTCTTATCAGAAGCATTAGAGGATCATTAAATATTCAAGAAAGTTTGATTCAAAATGCAACATACAGCTCAGCCTAAACAGAAAATAAAAAGTGTCAAAAGTGGATTACTTTTGATTAAAAATAATGCCTCTGGTCAAGTCAGAAAAAAGGCATTAACAACGGCTATATTGGCCTTCATTAAATGCTCTCAAGCCTAAAAGGAAGGCCACAGCTCAAGGAAAACTTAGAAGTTCAAGTGCTAACAAGTTTCTCCAAATCATTCACATTCACATACTTGAAATTCTGCAAATCATTTACAGAATCAGTTGTAGTTAAATTCTTCTTACTCTGATATATTCATACTGATTTATCTGTAAAAGAATCGAAATCTCAAATAAGATTTGAGACATTTCAGATTCTAAACAATCTCATTATCGTAAAACTCAAACTATAAGAGTTTAATATAGTTTGAGGTAGATTGTAAGAAATCCTATCAAGACATATAGGTGATTTGATTAATCTGATACCAGGTGGAATTAGATTAAGTTCTGTAAACAAAGATCAAGGTTGATCTAGGCTAGGTGCTGTAAAACCAAGAAGGTTCTTGTTTTAAACACTTAGTGGAAAATCTCACAATTGTGGGGACTGGACGTAGCCCAAGTTGGGTGAACCAGGATACATCTGTGTGTGGTATTTCTTATCTTTAATCTCCTTATCAAGTTTGATTGTTTTTAAGATTAAAATACAAAACCATTTTTCTGTTTTACACACTAATTTGAACGTTCTCCGTTTTCTACACAAACCAAGAACGTTCTCCATTTTTCTACTTCCTTAACCAAGAACTTTCTTAAGTTTAAAACTGAAGTTTTTCAGGAAATTTTAAAAAGGGAGATTTACAATTCAAACCCCCTTCCTTGTAAATCAATTTTGCTACTTCAAGCGCAACTCTATGTTCAGGAGGATTTGTTGTACGAACTAAAGAGACATGCAAACCGTTGTGACTAATGTTTTTTCTTTTTTAGCTTATCTTCTGGTTTTAATTTGAACCTTTTTCAAGCTCCTATAGCATTAAACAAGGGGCATGTTTATACAAGGAATCATATTTATATAATGTATTTTTTTTTTATCTTTTTAGAACATATGTAAGCGAGGATAAATTCCACAGTAGAAATCAAGAATTTAAACTCAAAATAAGACGTTCAACATAATATATCAGTTTAGTTTACATTTAAATATATATCTTTTGTATTTTATTTGTACAACATAATTATTTTTCGAACGCAAGCAACTCTATGTTTAGGAGGATTTATTGTACGAACTAGAGAGACCTGCAACACACTGTGATCAATGTTTTTTGTTCTCTTCGCTTATCTTCTGCTTTTAATTTGAACCTCTTTCCATCTCTTATAGAATTAAACAAGAGGCATTTTTATACAAGGAATCATATTTATATAATGTATTTTTTTTTATCTTTATACAACATATGTAAGAGAGGATAAATTCTATTAATTGAGTTCAGATTTAAATACATGTCTTTCTATAATATTGGTACAAATTTTCTTGTGAGCATGTCTTTGTTTGGCACTTGGTCGACCATTACCTAAAGGTCATCCTCATTTCTGACATTTTTTGACTTGTTTCTTAAGTCCTATAAGTAAAATGCAGAAAGCATTTTCAAATATTCAGTTTTGAAAAAAAAGAACTTTGAATCCACATTCATTTTAAAGAGAAAAGAAAAGAACCTTGTTGAGTATGGAGTTATCACCTAAACAAGCATGTTAAGGAAAGCGACGAAGTAATGAATAGAAAAGAATGCAATAGTGAAACAGTTATTTTGCTATTTGTTCTCTCTTTTCAAACGAGAGGAAGGAATCAACGATGAATCCCAATTTTATTGGGAAAAAGCATAATGTAGACAAACATGCATTGTAGTGCAATACATAACGAGGATTTGTTTTACGAAGAATGAGGATTTGCAACACGTTATACCCCACTCGAAGAATGATGATTTGTTGTACGAACCAAATAGACCTGCAACGCTGTGATCAATCATTTTTCTTTTCTTAGCTTATCTTCTGCTTTTCATTGAACCTATTTCAAGCGCCTATAGCATTAAACAAGGGGGATGTTTATACAAAGAATCATATTTATATAATGTATTTTTTTTTATTTCTTTATATAACATATTTAAGAGAGGATAAATTTTACCGTAGAAATCTAGAAATTAAACTTAGAATAAGACGTTCAACACAATTTATCAATTGAGTTTATATTTAAACATATATCTTTTGTATTTTATTTGTACAACATAATTTTTTTTCTAACGCAATCAACTCTATGTTTATGAGGATTTGTTGTACTAACCAAATAGACCTGCAAAACGTTGTGATCAATGTTTTTTCTTTACTTAGCTTATCTTCTGCTTTTAATTTAAACCTCATTCCAGCTCCTACAGCATTAAACAAAAGCCATGTTTATACAAGGAATCATATTTATATAATGTATTTTTTTATATCCTTATATAACATATGTAAGAGAGGATAAATTCTACTATAGAAATCCAAAATTTGAACTCAGAATGGGACCTTCAACATAACTTATCAGTTGAGTTTAGATTTAAATATATATATCTTTTGTATTTTATTTGTTCAACATAATTTTTTTTATCGAAAGCAACTCTATGTTTAGGAGGATTTGTTAGACGAACCAAAAAAACCTACAATGCATTGTGATAAATGTTTTTCCTTTTCTTAGCTTATATTCTGCTTTTAATTTGAACCTCTTTTCAGCTCCTATAGCATTAAACAAGGGGCAAGTTTATACAACGAATCATATTTATATAATGTATTTTTTAATCTTTATATAACATATGTAAGTGAGGTTAAATTCTATTAGTTGACTTTAGATTTCAATACATGTGTTTTCTATTTTATTTTTCCAAATTTTCTTGTGAAAACGTCTTTCTTTGGCACTCGGGCAACCATTACGAAAAGGACATCCTCATTTCTGACATTTTTTTACATGTCCCTTATGTCCTACAAGTAAAATTAGCATTTACAAATATTCTTTTTTGAGAAAGAACTTTGAATTCACAAACATTTTAAAGAGAAAGAAACGAACCTTGCTGAGTATAGAGTGTTCTTTGATCTTGATTATCATCCATCACCGAAACAAGCAGTTGGTAGGGAAAGATACAAGTAATGAAGAGAAAATAATACAATAGACGGTTATTTTGCTATTTCTTGTCTAATCAAACAGAGGAATCCCAATTTTATTGGGGAAAAAGCATAATGTAGACAAACATGCAATGTACAACAATACATAATGATGATTTGTTGTATGAAGAATGAGGATTGCAGCCAGTTCTGCCCCACTCAAAGAATGAGGGTTTTTTTGTACGAACCAAATAGGCATGCAACGCTGTGATCAATGATTTTTTTTTCTTAGCTTATCTTCTACTTTTAATTGAACTTCTTTCCTGCTTCTATTGTATTAAACAATGGGCATTGTTATACAACGAATCATATTTATATAATTTTTTTTTTATCTTTATATAACATATGTAAGAAAGGTTAAATTCTAGTGTAGAAATTTAGAATTTGAACTTAGAATAAGACGTTCCATATAATTTATCAGTTGAGTCTAGATTTAAATATATATCTTTTGTATTTTATTTGTACAACGTAATTTTTTTTATAACGCAAGCAAATCTATGTTTAGGAGGATTTGTAAGACGAACCAAAGAGACTTGCAACGCTGTGATCAATGTTTTTTCTTTTCTTAGTTTATCTTCTGCTTTTAATTTGAACCTCGGCTCTTTCAGCATTAAACAAGGGGCATGTTTATACAAGGAATCATATTTATATAATGTATTTTTATTTATCATTATATAACATATGTAAGAGAGGATAAATTATATCAGTTGAGTTTAGATTTAAATACACGTATGTTCTATTTTATTTGTCCAAATTTTCTTGTGAGTAGTTTTTGTTTGGCACTCGGGCGACGATTACAAAAAGGCCATCCTCATTTTTTATATTTTTTGACATGTTACTCGTGTCCTACAAGTGAAATGAAAATTAAGAAAGCAATTACAAATATTCTTTTTTGAATAAGAACTTTGAATCCACAACCATTTTAAAGAGAAAGAAAATAACCTTGCTGAGTATAGAGTGTTCTTTGATCTTGATTATCATCTATCACCTAAACTAAACAATGTTTTTTAGTTGGTAGAGAAAGAGAACAAGTAATGAAGAGAAAAGAATCGCAACAATGAAATGGTTATTTTCCTATTTGTTCTCTCTTTTAAAATTTTCAAATAAGAGTAAGGAATCAACGAGGAATCTCGATTTTTTTTAGCGAAAAAGCATAATGTAGACAAACATGCAATGTACTGCTATACATAATAAGGATTTCTTGGACGAATACTGAGGATTTGCAGCATGCCCCACTCAAAGAATGAGGATTTGTTGTATGAACCAAATAGACATGCAACGCTGTGGTCAATGATTTTTCTTTTTCTTAGCTTATCTTCTACCTTTAATTGAACCTCTTTCCAGCTCATATAACATTAAACAATGAGCATGTTTATACAAGGAATCATATGTATAATGTATTTTTTTATCTTTATATAACATATGTAAGAGAGGATAAATTCTACCATTGAAATCCAGAATTTGAACTCAAAATAACTAGTTCAACTAAATTTATCAAATTAGTTTAGATTTAAATATATATCTTTTCTATTTTATTTGTACAACATAATTTTTTTTTCTGATGGTAGCAACTCTATGTTTAGGAGGATTTGTTAGACGAACCAAAGATACCTGCAACACTATGATCAATGTTTTTTTTTTTTCTTAGCTTATCTTCTGCTTTTAATTTGAACTTCTTTCCAGCTGATATAGCATTAAACAAGGGGCGTGTTTATACAAGGAATCATATTTATATAATGTAATTTGTTATCTTTGTATAACATATGTAACAGAGGTAAATTCTATCATTAGAGTTTATATTTAAATATATGTGTTTTCTATTTTATTTGTACAACACAATTTTTTTTAATGCAAACAACTCTAATGTTTAGGAGGATTTTTCAATGTATTTGATTACAATCTGGCCACTTTTTAATGGGGAGAATAAAATTGTTGAACTCATTTTGTTTTATACAAATCAATTTAAATTTAATTTGTGTATCAATTATATTTTGCAAACTTTAATCTTTTTATTCTTCTATGATATTAATCACTAATTTTTTTTCGTTCAAGTATTACTAATTAAATCAGGATATGGGTTTTTTTTTGTCTTTATAGTCATTGAAAGGATAGATTTTCATCATCATTAAACATAAATATTATTCCAATAACTATTGTCTATCTCCATCATTATCTCCAACTATTGCTAAAATCAACGACCATCCACATTTGATTACCACCATTAGGGATGCAAATAAACTAAACTAACTCGAAAATAATTGGAGATTTAATTTAATAATTTATTCGTTGAACTTGGTTCACGAACCTAATGAGTCAAACTTAAGTTGAAAGTTGAGCTCGTTAGATAAATATGTTGAATTTTAGTTGTGTATACTTCAACTTGTTTGGTTCATGAACCAAGAGTGAGTGTGTGTGTATATATATATTATCAATTTTATATAATTTTAAATAAATTTGACATGGGAGTTGTGCACATTCTAAATTTTATTTTGAAACAAAATAAAAATTGTTAAGTCTCTCTTAATGAATTTTTTCTTTAGCCCCAACCCCCTATTTTTTAATTTTTTGTGGGCTTGGGCCGGGGGGCCTATGGCCCATTTCATATTTTCATTAAGATAAAAACATGAAATGACATGAAAGAAATAGTTTAATAAAAAATATTAATGACATAGCTTAATATTATTTAGATTTTCTAATTATTGAAAAATTCGTGAATTTGTTATTTTATCAGAACATAAAAAAAAAATCGACAATTTCTAAATCGAATAAAATTCGGAAAAAAATCGAAATTGAAAAATTATTGAATTTGCTAGTTTTATTCATAACATAAAAAAAATCGACAATTTCTAAATCAAATAAAATTCGAAATTGAAAAATTATTGAATTTGTTAATTTTATTCAGAACGTAAAAAAAATAAATAAATAAATCGAAAAAAAAATTAAAAAAAATTTGAAATATTTTTTATTTCAAAAAATAATTGATTTTTTAATGGGCCATAGGCCCTCTAAGCCCACATAATTTTGTGGGCATTTTTACATTGGGGGCTTTATTTTAATGGGCCGTTATATTATAAGGTTTTTTTGCCCCCTCCAATATGTGGGCTGGAGCTAATATAGAGGGGGTTTGACAAATTGACTGCTCTAGTGGCAGTTAGGGGTGTGCATGGTCCAAAAACCAAACTGAATTGCACCACATTAATAGTACAGTTCAGTTTTTAAAAACCACTTTAAAAAAACCAGTTATTTTTTGAACCAGTTACAGTTCAGTTCTAAACCGATTTAAAACTAGACCATTCCGCGATAGAAGCCATCTTTTGAGATGTTGAATTCCAACATCATTTGAGGAGGCGTTATCTACTGTCACACTAAGCACACGACCTAACTCCCAACCATTCAAGCACTGTTTAATCGTTTTGGGCATTATTTCTCCCGTGTAGTTAGTGACTTGAAGAAAATTTAAAATCTTCTTTTGCAACTTCCAATTGTTATCAATGAAATGAGCTGTGAGACACATGTAATTAAAGTATTGGGTGGATGTCCAAGTGTCGGTGGTGAGACATACTCGATGACAATGTTGTGACAAAATATTCTTCAACCTTGTTTTTTGTGTGTCCCATTGCTTTAAAATATCACGTGCTAGTGTAGTGCGTGATGGAAATTTAAACCTCGGTTGTAAACCATTAGCAAATTTATGAAAATATGGATGTTCCACTTGTCGAAATGGGATTTCCATGGCTACAAACATGTTCATCAAGTCAATTCGACTTACTTCTTTGTCAAATTTGGGAAAAGAATGGGATGAACTAACAACTTCCCTTCTTGCCATTGAACGTGAAGCTAATTCATGCTCCCTATTCGCCACATTTTATGGATAATCTTCACATCTAGTCAAATGGGCTCGCATCGCGGTTGTTCCACTACTGTACTGAATCGTGCGACCACAATAATTGCATGTTGCTGATCTTTTTTTGCCTTGTTGTGGGGTAAAATGATTCCATGCTTCCGACCTATTTATAGGCTTAGGCGGCAACATAGCTGTGTTTGAAACTGAAGGAGGAGGAATAGAATCAAAACTCCCTTCCATCTCAGAGTCTACAATGTTATCATGACCATCCATGTTGACGTTCTACTGAAAAAATTGACAAGAGATACATGTGAAAACTTGACAAGAGATAGACAAATTTATCCAAAAAAAAATAATGTAAGGCAGCACCATGATAAATATTTTAATGGACTAAGTGAGAAGTTAAATAAAGAGAGATTAAATAAAGAGAAGCAATAGATTAAATATTCAATTTGAATGATTTATTTTTGATTGGCAATGATATATTCAATTTTGCCTTTGAAGCTGCTTTAGTAGCAGTAGGCTGATATATTCAATTTTGGTGTAATAATTGAGTGAGTCTATTTCTGTTCCTACCAATGAAAGGAAAAAATAAAACTCCATAAATGAACCAATAAATAAACATATGTGATGGCTTTGATATAGAAATGCACCATTTCTATTACACTTTATATAAAAGAAAGAGTGTGTAATGTAAAAAAAAAAAAGACAACAGAGAAATCTTTATTCACCAAATCTACCCACACCAGCAAAAGAAAAAGAATGTAAAAAAAAAAAACAAATGGGTTGGCTCACAAATATCAACAAAGCAAAAAGGGTAAAAGAAATTGTTTTTTGTATGAAATTCAAACCTATATACAAGAACAAAAAAATAAGTGGTTTCACACATCTGTGTCAAAGTTTTAAATTACAGTCTTCAACTATAATAAAACAAATTTTGAGATCTCTGCAATAGTATCACAATCAAAATTTCGATTTTACAGCGTAACATCAACTGTAATTTAAAACCATGACTTGTCTTGAGAAAAACAATTTCTTGGATTGGAACACCTCTAAAATTTTCACTGTTTTCTTATCCTCAATCCTGTTAAATATCCCCAAAAGTTGCTCTAAGCTTCTGAATATCCTTAGAAAATATATTAGAAGCTTGTGACTGTTCTTGCTGGTTTGTATGAGGCAAAATAGCCCCTAAATTATCATGAGGTATCAATTGCATCATGGAAGGCTTTATCTCATTACATAAAGATTCAGAAGCCAACATTAAAATTGGATTGTGAAGATAGTTATTTTCCCGCTTAGCTTCTTCTGCATGATTATTCTCCATCATATCATGAATTTGAGATTCTTTAGTAGAATTTATACTACAATTTGTCAATCCCCAAGAAGAAAAAATGTTGTTTTGCAAATTCAAGGTGCTGCTATTATTGCTTCTATTATCACTTCTATTAACTTCCCAATAATTGGATCCACATGGTGTAGAAACATTGTCAGAGTGAATAGTAGCAAGTGATGAATCATTGCAGCAAAAAGAATTAGGAAGAAACATGGTAGTAGTTGTAGTTGTTGTAGGTGTAAGAATAGAATTTGAATTGAAAGGAAACTCAGATTTCACATCAAAAGTTTTTCCTATTTGGTTAAACCAATGACTAGTGTTTGAATCATTAGTTAACCAATCATTTTCACCATGAATTCCTTCTTTCCCGTTACCTTCAAATTCAGCTTCTTCGCCACCATTTCAAGCTTCCCAACCACCGCCGAAGCAGATAATTTCGATATAAATGTCGACGGCGATCTCTTCCTCGTCTCAAACAAATTCCTTAAATCAAAACCATGCGATAACGATGAAATGATCTCGAAAGCATTGTAAGATGGACGAGGTTGCTGTTTTGTTCCAATTCCACCACCAACAACAACTTCATTATTATTATCACTATTTTCATCATCACCACTGAAATCAATGTTATCATCCATTGCAGATTCTTTCATTGAAAAAGCAATTGGTCTCATAAAGCCAATTTGAAACCAAGGATCTTTCATTATATCAGGAATTGAAAACCTCTTTTGAGGATAAAAAACAAGTAAATTACATATCAAATTTTTAGCAGCAGGTGAAATCCATTGATATATAATCTAATAAGGAACAACAACTTCTTTTTTCTGATGTGAAACAAAACAGATAAATCCAGGTTTTATTCTCTCATCAGATTCATCACCAAGAAAAAGTACACTTTGATCAGATCTTTTAATTCTTAAACCATCAAAACCAGCCAAAGTCAAATCAGCTCTCATATTAGCACCTCTTTTCCAAATCTTATAAGTATCCGAAAGTGAAATCCTCGATATAAAAGGTATCACAGAACTCTCAAAATGGAAAGTAATCTCCATATAAAAATCTCTAATCCTTCTCATCGTGGTGGAATAACGAGGAAACCTTTTGTACCATTTTTCGTCTAATTCGTTGAATGAATACTTGATCATAAGCAATGCTATTTTATCTTGTTTTTTCATGATAGCTTGTCTAAGTTACCTTACAAGAAAATCTTCTGTACTACCTTTTTCAACTATCCATCAAACACTTCTCTAATACAACATTCATTATTTCTAAAATACTAGAAATCTTAAATTCCTTAACTTGTACCTAAATTAAGATTTGAGAATTCAAAAGACAAAACAAAACACACAAAATACAAAACATCCTTGTCCCAAAAATGCAATTTAAATGTTAAAAGACTTCTGAAATATTTTATATGCAGGGGTGCAAATTCAAACCTGCCACTGGCCATTTTTGCACACTTATATATGTAAATTTCGTTATTAGACTGTTTAGAAAGAATACAAAAACAAAGCAATTCATCAAATAATGCATAACAGAAACAAAACAAATATATAGAAGATTACCTTGATTTGGTAAATTGTGACTGTTGCTTTGACCTGTGAGGAACCTATGGCATTCAAACAACTGAAAAAATCCACTGATACATCCAATTTGCTTATGCAATTCTGAAAAAAAACCAGTAAGAACAAGAACTCTGAAAAGCCACATCCACTGGAATCATCATCAAGAACATTCACTAATCTAACATCATCCTAAACAATTATCATAACTAGTCACACACACAAGAAACAAGCAAAAACAACTAACAAGACCACCTACATTTCAATAACTCAAATAAATCCTTCACCTACTGAGCAATCATACAAATTGGAAAAGATTTAGCAATGTTCTTACTTTTATTTTGACAAATTGATTCAACAAATGGGTCTTCAACAAATGAAAAATGGGTCTTCATTTGATACTTTACAATGGAATGAGAATCAGTAGGTTTAGGAAGAGAAAATGAAAAATAGAAACGAAAACGAGTAAAAATGACACGCAACACTTACGATGGTAGATGACGACGAATATGCGATGGCGAAGTTGAGACGAATATGAAAATGATTACGTTGGCCAACGATGACAAAGATGACGACGGAGATGTCCTCCAGCCGCCGGAGAGAGTAGGAGGAGGAGAGCAGAGTGCAGAAATTGATTTTGGGCTAGGGTTCAACCATTTTGAATTTTGGGGCTAGGGTTTAGTTTTTTTATGTGTTCAGTGAAAAAAATTTTATGATATTGAATACAAAAAGGATTGAAGTGGTTCAAACTGGTTTTTTAAAAAGGTTTAGTTAACTGGACTTTTTAAAATTTATGGTGCAGTTCATAAACCATTTAATTGGTTTGGACTTTTCTGGTGCAGTACAATCCAGTTTATGAATGCAGTCCAATTAAGTACATTTTTTGCACACCCCTAAAGAGTACCTCTCATGCTCATGGGAAATTTTTAAGCAACCAATTTTGGGCTGCTTTTTGTAAAGTGATATTTTACTATGTCACATCATATATCCAAGAACTCATGGTTGCATATTTTGTTTTAATGATGTAAGTTTTTAGTAACTATTAAGTAACTCAGTTTATACTTTTGGTTACAAGAGGTTGGTTAATTGCAGGGTGAAAAATTGCTTGATGTGTAGGTTTAAGAACTCAATAAGCATTCTATTATTCTGTTCAAATTTAAGCAGAATGAGAGAGACTATTTTGTTGCTTGTTGTGAAAGTAAAAGCCTGACATCAATATGCATAATATGCATTCCAATTGAAAATCTGAAACAAAAAATTCCATGTATATTATTCTTATGTTTTATACTTTATTGATTTTTAATGCTTTAATGTCTTCCTAAAAGGAGCTCAAATTAATATACTTATTGCATCAGATGTTTGGTAATTGCAAGAGTTTATGCATCAACTCATGCATGCTTTGAGACATTTACAGATTCCTTTGATGCTTTGTGATCTTCCTGTTCAGCACACTGAAGTTGATGCCTAGGTTTTTTCTCTTTCATGTGAACATGCCTCAAGGTTAGAAAATGAACCTTATCTTCTTACTAGGCATTTATGAAACACATACACCATACATGATACTATACTATTTTAGTTATTTGTTTATCTAATTGACTATATAAGTTTATGTAACTATTGATGTAATTCATTTATCTCATTTTATCAATAATATTCAATTTACTTTTATCTATTTATCTTTTATCAATTGTTTAAATCAATAGTCGTAATAGAAATGATAATATGTAATTACCAATATTAGTGTCCAACATCGACAGTTGTCAGCTACTCAAATACGCTTTAATCTAAATTGTCGGTGATATATATATATATATAGTTAGCATCACTGTATAGTAGATCAATTAGTTGATGAAATTGAACATTAAGAAAATAGATCAAATTTTTCCATCTGTGTATTGGCTATTGACAAGTTAATATAAGTGGTGTAATTAGCTATAAATGATGTTTGGACTTACTTGAATTATTAAAAGTAAACACTTACTCACAGTCAACAGATAACAAGTAGTAACAATATAATATATAATATAGTGCGAATCTAACTTTTTGGTATAATGAAAAAAAACATATTTACATTCGTAATAATAAATTCACAACGTTCGAGTTAATAACATAAAATAGAATGAATTCAAATTAAAATGTCAAATTTAAATTAAATAAACACTGCAATAATATAAAAAAGCAAACAATGCCATACCAAAACTACAAATAAAATAACATGACACTTAGACAAATACTTATTTAGGAATTAAAAAAATAAATAGTTTGAGAAAATTGTGTATATATTAGGTGGACAAATGCTTAACGTTCATGTATTTTAACATAAACTCTCCTTTTAACGATTCCTTAACCAATATTTTTAAAACACTTGTCGGAAAGACCCAAAGTTATAAAAGGTTTATATATGGGTAATAAGGGTGACGTATCATTAAGAAAGATTTCTTTTCTATTTGTGATTGAGAAAAGGTGCTGTTAATTGAAGAAAATGTATTTCTGCATTGAAATACTAAAATAATGTTATGAATTTTTAAGAATTTTAAAAAATATAAAATTATTTTTTAATAGTATTATATGTGATGTTAATTTTATTAGTAAAAGTAAAAATAATAAGTATATAATGTTAAATTCAATTGATAAATGTCAATATTGTTAAATATCAATATTGTTAAACTGTTAAGACCTTACAATTGTGTATCAATTTTAAGTGGTATTTAATACTACTACTATTGAAAAATTAAACTTCAATATCACTTTGAAAGAGCAAAACAGAATGGGATCTCAAAAAGCATTAAAAAATAATAGAACAACACAGAAAGCATGAAAAACATTTAGCCAAAATAGAAATAGTATAAAATAAGTATATCCTACTAAATTATGATCAATGAAGCACCTCATCAAACCCCATCTGTTAAAATGTCCTTGAGAAATAACATAAATTATGTAACTCCTCTTCAAGTAAAAGGACTTCATGTAAGCATATCAAGCAAAGGTGGGGGTGCTCTTCCAATTAACATTGTCTAAATTTAAAGTCTGAACAAATATTCGTTAGTTTATTTTTTATTAAGAGAATGCTAGCAAGCACAAAGTGTGCGCAACATCTCAAAACAGTGTGCTACAAAAGGCTTTCATAGCCAATACACATGATACTTTTTGGCTAGCATGCTTACATATATAGACACCAACAAAATCAATAGAAAACAAATAACAAAAATCAAAACAGGGAAACCACTAGACCACACATAATATATATATATATATATATATATATATATATATATATATATATATATATATATATATATATATATCTATACACCATAGTTGGATGTATGATAGGAATTTTCCTGAAAGGGAGGGTCTTAAACAACGTTTTGCTAATAAGGTTGAAGAGTTTCTCAATTTTACAAGAGTGCAGAAAATTATCGAAGATGAAGGGGGATTAAATGTTCATGTGGTTTATGTTAATGTAGAAATTTTAAGAATGAAGACGAAATGAGAGTGCATTCATATGAAGATGGATTTATGTCTAACAACTGAATTTGGACTAATCACGGAGAAGAGTCTCCGGCAACGCCTTGTACAATTATACGTGTGGAGAATAATGTAGATCCTTCAAGTAGTATTGACATGTTAGGTGTAAATTATTATAATTATCATCATTTTGAGGTATGATTTGAGATGTTTTTTAGGGTTAATTTGTCATTCAAAGAAAGATCAATACGACGACACTGATGGACTTCCAAATGAAGAAGCTCAAAGATTTTATTGTATTTTAAAAGGCACAAATAAAACGTCGTTCAAAGGATTTCCAACCTCAAAGTTACTGATGTATATTATACTTTTAGGTCTAAAATCTTAGTTTCATGTTCCTGATTTAGCTTTAAATCTGATGACTAAAATGATGCTATATGCAACACATGTTAGAAAGGGTTTTCTGCAAACTTATTATGTTGCTAAATGGTTAGTGTTAAAGTTAGGATTATGTGTCAAGAGGATTGGTTGTTGTGTTAAAGGTTACATGTTATATTACGACAACAAAGTTGGTATAAATGATGTAAATTTAGTTGAATGTAAGTTTTGTCAACAACCAAGGTATCGCCAAAGGAATAACTCTAGGACAAGTAGGGGAAAACCAAATTCAAGGAAGACAATGTTTTATATACATATTGTATCAAGATTGCAGAGAATGCTTGCATCAATGCAAATTGCAGGAAAGATGATGTGGCAATATGAGAATATGAGAAATTTAGGTGAGCTGCGACATTCGTTTGATGGTCAAGAATGGAAGCACTTTGATCAAATGCATTCTAATTTTGCGGCTCATCCATATAATATCATACTTAGATTATCCTCGAATGGATTTACACCATATGTACAAGCATGATCTACTCCTTATTGTTGTTAGTCTCTTATTGTTACTCCATATAATCTTCCTTATGATATGTGTATGTCTACAATGTTCTTGGTTGTCGTGATATCAGGTCCTTCTAATCCTACAACTGGAATTGTTATTATTTACTATATTTGATTGACAATTTGAAGAGTTTGTGGAGTGGCGTCTTTAGATATGATACTGCTCGAAAACAAAATTTTATTATGAGAGCTTCTATGATATGGACCATCAATTTCCCTACTTATGGGCTTTGTCAAGATGGGGACACACAATCAATTGGCTTGTCCTATTTGCATGGAAGACACAAAAGCATTTACATTAAAATTCAGTGGGAAGACATTGTGGTTTTACTTGCATCGAAGGTTATTACCCCCTGGTCACACATTTAGAAATAATAAAGCTGCATTTATCAAGGACTGTTTAGAAACTCTAAGACCACCACTTATATTGACTTTAGAACAAGTTTCGAATAAAGTAAAACATATGTCAAACGTACAAGTTGTTGATGATGTGGCTTCTAAAACACAAGGTTACGAACAATAGCACAATTGGACAAAAAGATGTATTCTTTCGGATCTGCCTATTGGAAAGATAACCTTTTAAGGCATAATCTCGATGATATGCATACAAGAATTTTTTTTTTACAACATATTTAACACGATGATAAAAGTGAAAGACAAAACAAATGATAATGACAAAGCTCAGAAAGACATAGGTCTATACTGTAGATGACCAAATTTGTTGTTGGTGGAGCACAATAGAAAGACTCTAAAACCCTGTGTGAATTACACTTTATTTGCTGAAGAAGCCAAATTCGTATGTTTTTAGATCAAAGAGTTCAAAAAAATCCTGATGATTATTGTTCTAATTTAGCAAGATGTGCCAATGTGGAAAATGGAATGATGCATGGGATGAAAAGTCACGATTGTCATGTGTTTTTAGATTGTTTACTTCCTATTGCCTTTTGTGCTTTGTCGACACATGTATTGAACCCACTTATGGAAATAAGTCAATATTTTAAGAATTTGTGCTCTGAAACGCTCAGAGATGAAGATCTTACAAGATGGAAAATGACATTTTGATGATACTATGTAAGATCGAGTAAGTATTCCCTCTTGATTTTTTGGATTCCATGGAGCATCTATCGATGCATCATGCAAGTGAAGCTAAGCTTAGTGGACCACTAAGTATAGATGGATGTATCCAGTTGAAAGGAATATATATGGAACTTATTGTACATCTCATTTATCTTATAGGTTTATGGGTTATTCAAAACGGTCGATAAAAAATAAAGTTACAGTTGAAGGTTTGTAACACCCCGAGTTTAAAACACAGCGCAGGTGCACTTTTTTTTCACATAAAATAAATCAATAAAAGAATTTTCCGAATCAATTCAAAAGAATTAAAATAAAATTTTCATCAGTTCATTTCAAAAGAGAATACCCGGCCTGTGGCCACTAAACAGTATCAGAGTGCGGAAAATACAGCGGAAAAGTCATACATTAATTCCTAAAATAAATTACATTTCCCAAAACTCAAGACCCTATACAAAAGTCTAGTCTGATCATGCACTAAGCTACAGTAGCACAGTCTCCACCGTATCCTATATAAGTCTCGTCTTCAGCCAGCTGTCCATCCCTCTGCGTTGTCCACGTAGGCTCCGTACGTAAAGATCAGGGGAAACTAACGACGCTTCCGTCGTTAGTGTATCCGTCGGTAGGACGGGTTCGGGTAACATCTGAGGGCAAAGCCCAATTTCCACAATATAATAGCAAGGGTCACCGACCGAAATTAACAAATAATCACATAGCATATATTTCACAGCAACAAATATATACATGGCATATCGTATAACAATGATGGAAATAATGATGCTCATTTAAAATTCAATGGCATATATGCCTTTTCAAAAATAGTAGCCAATGAATATGAAAAATATGTGGTAAGTACAACCAACACTTCAGCAATCTCAATCATTCATCAGAAATTCAGATTTCATAAAGTACTCACACACATAACTTTCCAATCATCATCACATAACCCAATCGTGACCCACCGGTTAATCACCCCGATGCAATATGTATATGCTCATGTATACAATTTCTTGGAATCACCAAGGTGCAGTCGCTCAACAGACCAGCACAATTTATATGTATGCTAGACTTTAATGGCCCTCAAGACCATGGTGCAATCGCTCAACAGATCAGCACCAGTGCAATCGCTCAACAGACCAGCACATTTCACATATTTGAATGGACCACCACGAACACGCAGCCATTCCGTAGCCCGGATAAAATGGACCACCACGAACACGCGGCCACTCTACAACCCATCACGGTTACTACTTCCACGTGTATTAGCCTCTCACAGGCCAAATACACATAAGTTAAATCCTCGCACGGATAGAATGGACCACCATGTACACGCGACCATTCCGTAGCCCGAGTAGAATAGACCGTCTAATACACGCGGAACTACTCTGACCCCGGATATAACAGACCGTCTAATATACGCGGAACTATTCTATAACCCATGGTTACTACTTAACTTCGCGGCCCATCACGGTCACCGCATTACTCTGTGGCCCATCGCGGTCACCACCTGACTATGCAATGTATGAATATGCAGTGTTTTCTCTTCACTGAAAACAGTATGCAATATCAGAAAACTCAGCCTGTCCAGCATTCCCCCAAAGCATCTCAACACAAATAATTTCATAATCAACACAGCAATGATTAAACATTCCAGTAATCATTAACACTTTACTTTATCACAACATTCCATTCTTAATTATCATAAGTCTTTTCCTCAACTCTTAAAATTCACAAAACAGTGTTTAAAACTGAGTTTTCTAGAAAATACAAATTTGTATTCGAATACAACCTCTCTGTATTCGAATATAGGAGCCAAAACAGTGCAGAATTAACACTCTGTATTCGAATGCAGCCCTCTGGTATTCGAATACAGAGGTAGTCTTAGTGCACAAATCAACATCTTTCACTACATCAGTAAAGTCTCAAAAACATCATCACCACCACTTCAAACTATCACCAAAAGTTCCATTTTAATTCACCACAAACATTCCCAATATTCCCCAACACTTAGGGTTTACAAAACACTCTTAAAAACTTGGAATTTCTGAAAACTCGAATCTGTATTCAAATACAGACCACTTGTATTCGAATACAGAAGCATGAAACTGAAATTTTAACATTATGTATTTGAATACAGCATGCCTGTAGTCGAATACATAAGACAAAACCAGAATGATCAACATCAGAAGCAGAACCGGAATGATCAACATCAGAACATCATAAGCAGAACCAGAATGATCGACATTAGATCATCAGAAAACAGAACCAGAATCAGAATGATTAACATCAGAACATCAGGAACAGAACCAGAATCAGAATGATTAACATCAGAACATCAGGAACAGAACTACAATCAGAATCATCAACATCAGAACATCAGAAACAGAACCAGAAATAGAATGATTAACATCAGAACATCAGGAACAGAACCAGAATCAGAATCATCAACACCAGAACATCAGAAACAGAACCAAAATCAGAATGATTAACACCAGAATCATCAGAAGCAAAACAGAATGATTCACACCAGAATCATCAGAAGCAAAATAGAATGATTAACACCAGAATCATCAGAAGTAAAACAGAATGGTTAATACCAGAATCATCAGAAGCAAAACAGAATGATTCACACCAGAATCATCAGAAGCAAAACAGAATGATTCACACCAGAATTATCAGAAGAATCATCAGAAGCAAAACAGAATGATTAACACCAGAATCATCAGAAGCAAAACAGAATGGTTAACACCAGAATCATCAGAAGCAAAACAGAATGATTCACACCAGAATCATCAGAAGCAAAACAGAACGACTCACACCAGAATCATCAAAAGCAAAACATAATGACTCACACCAAAATCATCAGAAGCAAAACAGAATGATTCACATAGAATCATCAGAAGCAAAATAGAATGATTCACACAAGAATCATCAGAAGCAAAACAAAATGATTCACACAAGAATCATCAGAAGCAAAACAGAATGACTCACACCAGAATCATCAGAAGCAAAATAGAATGATTCACACTAGAATCATCATAAGCAAAACAGAATGATTCACACAAGAATCATCATAAGCAAAACAGAATGATTCACACTAGAATCATCCGAAGCAAAACAGAATGATTCGCACAAGAATCATCAGAAGCAAAACATAATGATTCACACCAGAATCATCAGAAGCAAAACATGATGATTCACACAAGAATCATCAGAAGCAAAACATGATGATTCACACAAGAATCATCAGAAGCAAAACAGAATGATTCACACTAGAATCATCAGAAGCAAAACAGAATGATTAACATCAGAATCATCAGAAGCAGAAACAGGATGATTATCATCACAATCATCAAAAGCAAAAATAGGATGATTAACATCAGAATCATCAGAAGCAGAAACAGGATGATTAACATCAGAATCATCAGAAGCAAAAACAGGATGATTAACATCAAAATCATCAGAAGCAGAAACAGAATGATTAACATCAGAATCATCAGAAGCAGAAATAGGATGATTAACATCAGAATCATCAGAAGCAGAAACAGAATGATTAACATCAGAATCATTAGAGGCAGAAATCCTTCCTCTGTATTCGACTACAGGGGCTCGTAGTCGAATACAAGTTTGAAAACTCGAGTAAAACAGAAGTTTGACAGGTTGTATTCGAATACACTCATGTTGTATTCGGATACTCCTTCGAAATCAGTGAAATTTTCCTGAGACTTCAACACATTTCAAACTATTTCTTTTGAAAAAAATCAGCACAACTCCAAAACAATTTTATCACTCTTTTAAACCACAAAACTCAGACTTTTACATCAAACCAGATTTTCAAGAAGAAAACACTTTCATCATTTTTAAAACCCTTTTTATTTTGAAATCATCAGCAACACCAGATTTTCAAACCATCAGAACATCATGCAAGCATTTCAGTTTTCTCAAACATCAGAATAACATGCAAGCATTTCAGCTTTTCTCAACATCAAAACAACATGCAAAGCATTTCAACTTTCTCAAACATCAGAATAACATGCAAGCATTTCAGCTTTCTCAACATAAGCAAAACAACATGTTATATCAGCAAAAACAGCCAACATCACAAAATCATCAACATCAACAGAATGCATTTCTCATTCTTCAAAATGACATGCAAAACAGTTTTTCTTCAAAAACAGAAATGGAACAACGTGCATGTCATAACAATATGCATTGACAGCCCTAATGCAACTAGAAAGTGGAAGGTGCCCTTACCCTTGCTGTGTGTCTGCTACTTCTCACGTTTCTGTTTTCGTTCCCGTTTACGCGTCAAAATTCGGTGAAACTGCTGCCTGAGTTTGCTGCTACGAAACTGGGTTCTCTAGCTCCGTAATGACGTGGGGAACAACTTTAGTACTAGGGGTTTTCTAGTTTGGTGCTTGTATTTCCAATTGATGGCACTTTTGAGGGACTCCCTCTTTTGTATTTTGAAATCGTGAACTGGAAACAGATTTCAGAATGGGAAGGGAGGGTACTGTTACATGCAGTATGGAGGAGAGAAAGGTTTCTGTCTTTGCTCTGTCCTTTGCAGTCCATATATAGGCACCTCCATGTGCCACCTCATCACAATTAATGTTAAAATATTGCTGGATCCTCCAGCACTTAAACGTTTTGCAATTAGCCGCTAATCCTTAATTAACTGTCCTATTAATTTAATTACTCGTAATTAAATTAATTTATTTTTCATCCAATAATTTTAATTCATCTTCCAAAATAAATATTTATATATATATATATATATTTACTCAAAACATACATATATTAAATATTTTACAAATATCCCCAAATACACTTTAATATTAATTCCAAAATTAATATTACATTTAAGGGTCTTACAAGGTTCAACTTGTTCATCTTACGAACACTATGAAACAACACATTTTTATTCTCATTATTTCAACGATGACACATGGTCACCAGTAAATAGAAGAAACGATATTGATAGTGTTACACATCATTCACATGCTTTATCGGTTTTTTGCATGTCTAATCGTCATGCTAGGAGAGATATGCCGATTTTTTAACCAAGTGACAAAGTATTTAATGAAAAACATATTCACGTGTTGATTAATAGCACTGAAATTAAACCATACATTGAGTATGGTTTATATATCTCTTGATCTTTATTTAATTTATTTAAATTAATATTGACAATGCATATTTAATTTTAATAAACGACATATATGCTCATCGAATCAGGACAATCTTCTATTGATATACATTCAAATTTCCCATCATGGTTTCAATCACATGTACGTCTCCAAGAACCAACTCCTATCAACATCCACTTGAAGCACTTATCTATGGGCCCGAGTACAAGCTTCAAAGAATGGCACACATATTATGTCTATGGATACAAATTTTATATTGAATCTTGGAATGAAGGAAAAGAAACAACAAATAGTGAAAGTGTGTATGAAGAGTGTATCTGATAGTGGTGTAATAGAAGACTTTTACAACATAATTCAACAAATTTATGAAACTGACTACACGTTCCTAGATTATGCAAAAGTAGTAGTGTTGTTTTATTGTAAGTAGTTTGATCTATTGAGAAGAGGTAGTAAGATCAATTTGATGACCAACACTGTAGACATTCGTATGAGAAAAAGTTATCCATTGTTTGATCTATTCGCCATGGTCTATAATGTAAAACCATTGTATTATGTTCCTTATGTTAAGACAAAATCTCAATTAATTGTTTTGATGTAAACAAACAAAGATTAATTAAAGACTCTAATTATGATTCTAAATAATGTGTTATTTTACATGTGCTTTTGAGTATGTTAATCTAAGATAAATACTAAGAAAAAGAAAACAAAATCAGTTTAAGGAAAAAACAAAAAATGAACTGCCAGAAACCAATAACATTATTGACATATTAATGGAAAAACCAAGAACGTTCTCTACATTTTTCATT
Source organism: Cicer cuneatum (assembly GCA_037974295.1). NCBI lineage: Eukaryota > Viridiplantae > Streptophyta > Magnoliopsida > Fabales > Fabaceae > Cicer > Cicer cuneatum. The sequence continues at coordinate 62,922,185 of JBBPBO010001985.1, read as the reverse complement.
TCTTCTATGAAGTTCAAGACAACTTTTTATGCAAGGAAAGTCTTTGGAAATTTCAAATGAATTTCCAGTACGTCTACAAGGAATGTACAACTCTCATATTAGCAAAAGAAATACTCCAATAGATCAAAGGAGAAAAGACATGACTCAAGAAAATACGACAGAGAATACATCAAATCAAAAAGTGTTGCAGTCAAAGAGGATAATGTTTCAGTCAAAAGTCTTGTGTAGAAATATGATTATTTTTAATCTGACCTTTGACCAAGAGAACCTCTCCAACAGTCATATTAAACTGTCATGGACCTCCTCAAAGCCTATAAAAGGAACTCCATAGCTTAAGTAAAAATAGAACATTCAAGTGCTAAGAAAAATCATCAATCACTTACATTCATACTTGAAAGTCTCACAAAAGAAATAAGTAACATTCATTCATGAATCTATTGTTATTTTGTTTACTGAAATCTCTTGTAAAGAATCTATACCTCAAACAAGTGTTGAGATTAATCAAATTCTGGCAAACACTCTAAATCATTATTGTGTAAACTCAAGACTATAAGAGTTGTTTATAGTTTGAGTAGTTTGTTAGAAAATCCTTTTAAGGTTAAAAGGTGAAGTGTAAAATCCTCTCAAGATTGATAGGTGACCTCATTGAACTCCTTTCTCGGTGGAAAAGATTGTAGTTTGTAACCGATCAAGGTTGATATGAACTAGGTGGTGTAAAACTAATAAGGTTCTTTGTTTGAATGCTTATAGGAAAATCTCACGATTGTGATGACTGGACGTAGCCCAGGTTGGGTGAACCATGATATATCGTTGTGTGATATCTCTTTCCTGTTGGAACCAAGTTGATTCTAAATACTTAGGATTTTGATGTTAACAAAAGCACTCCATGTAATCTTATTTTGTACTTAGAATTATCACATTAAATGCCACAAGAAGATGAAGTTACCAAAGGCGGAAGATGAAGTCACCAGAGGCAGAAGATGAATAACCAGAGGATAAAATCATACCAGAGGATACACCAACAGAAGACACCAGATAAGGCATCCAGAAGGTACCAGAGGATGCATCCTGAAGGCACCAGAGGATACAACACGATGTCAAAACACCATCAGAGGATATCTTTCCTAGCCCAGATCAGAAGGAAGCAAAGTCCAGAAGGAGACCTGGACTAGACCAGAAGGAAGCCTTCCAGAGGGAGACTTGTTCCAGACCAGAAGGATTCATAAGTCAGACTTGGTTCAGAATTTATTCTGACCAGAAGATAGCTTGGCAGTGAAATGATAATCAGTCCAGACTTGATCCAAACTTAATCAGAACTTCAAATAATTGGTCCAGAACAAGTGACTTGGTCATTATTTGGCCCAGACCAGAAGATAGCATGGGTCAGAGTATGAAACTAAGTCCAGACCAGAAGAAGTGATGTCCAGATTTAATCCAGACCTGATCCAGATCAGAAGGTAAATGTCCAGATTAAAATATCCTTTGTCCATATTTAACTTCATTTCAATCCAGACCCAGTCCAGAATTGGTCTAAATCAGAAGGAAGATATTCAGATCAATGGTCCATATTTAAGCATCATGGCCCAGTATTGGCCGAGATCAGAAGATCAGAATGTGTGGTCTAGTGTTGGCCGAAATCAAAGGATCACAGCAGATCAGTTAGTATGGTCCATATGTGGACGAGAACAGAAGATCAAACGGTCAAGATTTAATGATAATGATAATCAGTGGAGACTTGATTAAATTTGATCAAAGTATTAAAAGGATTTGATACAAAAATAAATTGAAGTCTTGTGGAATTTAGAAGCTATTGGCGGGAAGAAAGATTTGATCCATAAATAATTAAAGACATGATTGACCAAAGTTATTTTTGAAAGCAAGTCTGGAGCTAAAAAGATATGTTTTTTATTTAAGTGAAACCCGATTCGTCAAGGTATTTTTGCAAGAGAATCTAGCAAGATACAGCCCGAATTTAAGCTTGGAAGAGACCCTAATTCTTCATCTATAAAAGGAGGCTCAAGGAAGAAGACTTAGCATCGAAAATACTTGAGAGACATACACTTCCAAAAGCAAAATACTTGAGTTTTCAGTGAGGTCAATTGTGAGTATCCGCTTTCCAGAAGCAAGCACTCTAAGTTTTTCCTTCTGTTGTGTTAGATCTAAGTTGTTGAAGTAGATTCTACAGTCTGAGGGAGTCATAAGGGGTAGCAGATTACTTAGCAATTAGATTCAAGGTTCTTTTCCTCAAAAGTCTAGGATTGTTAAACTGTTTGGAAAGACTGACTTGGAGGGTCAGTGGTATTGTTGTAATTCAAGGTTTTTGAATTAGTGAAATCCTTCAAAGTGAAGGGACTGGACGTAGCCTCGTTAACGATGAATCAATTTAAAATTCTATGTTTTTATTTTTACTTTATATCCGCTGCTAACTCTGTTTGATTCACACATCGGGTTTTGTTATAAAACTGCAAAAACAGAAAAAGTATTCAAGTTAGTCAAACACAATTCAACTCCCCTTCTCGTGTTTGCACCTTCAATTGGCATCAGAGCTCGGTCTCAAGGCTGAGCACTTAACTAGTGTTTGAGGAAAGGTCCAAGGGGTCAACAACATGGCAGAATCCAAAGATGATTTTGGAGGCGACATCAACAAACCACCACTGTTTGATGGAGACAGGTTTGAGTATTGGAAGGATAGAATGACAAGTTTCTTCATATCTCAAGATCCTAAATTATGGAAGCTAGTAGTCAAAGGGTACACTGCACCTACTGTTCTAGGAGATCCAACTAAAGAACTCGACATGGAAGATATGAAACCAGACGAGAGCAAATTATACAAACTGCATCACAAGTCCAGAACCATCATGATCAGTGCCATCACATTCAAGGAATTTGACAAATGCACAGATAAAGAAACAGCAAAGAGCATATTCGACAGTCTGGTTCTAACCTATGAAGGAAGCTACCAGGTTCAAGAAGCAAGGGCTACCATACTGGTCAAATAGAATGAGATGTTCAAGATGGAAGATGACGAAGACATTGATGGAATGTTCTGTAGATTCTAGACTCTGATATCTGGACTGAAGGTCTTGAAGAAAAGCTACACAACAACAGATCATGTCAAGAAGATTCTAAGAAGCTTACCAACCAAGTGGAGACCAATGGTTACTGCAGTTCAGCAAGCCAGAGATCTGAATAACTTAGACTTGAAGATCTGATCAGCTCACTCAAGTCTCATGAAATAGAACTGGAAGCAGATGAACCAAAGAAGAAGAATCTGCCCCTGAAGTCGAAACAAACGAAAGATGCAAGGGCAGCACTAGAATCAGAAGATAGCGACAGTGACTGTGATGATATGACATACTTAACCAAACAGATGGTTAAGATCTGGGAAAACAAGAAGAGGAGTTGCTCCAAGAAGAAATATAACAGCAAAGGAAAGGAAGAATCTGACAAGAAGAGCATCATCTGTTATGGATGCAATGAACCTGGACATATCAAGTCAAAATGTCCAAATCTAGAAAAAACCAAACATCATAAGAAGAGTTCCATATTCAAAAAGAAGGGTCTGATGGCAGCCTGGGATGCATCAGAATCAGAAGAAGAATCGTCGGATGAAGAAGAGGCAGAAACAGCAACGATGGCACACATCAGGTCTACCTCTGGACTTTATAAAGGCACAATTTCAGAAAGGAAAGCAGGCAGAAGGAAGAATGATCAAAGCAGTCATTCAGGCAAGCCTGGAAGCACATTAGAGGAAGCAATTCTGGCTTTGATGGCTCATACCAACTCAAGTTCTAGATACAGCTCAGGCTCTGGAACAGATTCAGAAGATAAAAGCAGTCAGGTATTTTCTGATCTCACTAAATCTGAATTAATTTAGGCTTTAAAAGATTTTTTAAATGCAAACAATAAGATGTCTTTAAAACTGAAAACTCTTAAGGAAGATAAGAAAAATCTTACCAAAGAAGTCCAAGTTTTAAAGAATTGAAATTCTGAGTATGCAACTGAAAACAAGAATTTTAAAACTGAAGTTGCAAAACTCAAATCTGAAAACCAAACTCTCAAAAGTAATATTTGTTCCACTTCCAAAACTGTTTGTGAATCTAATATGTATAGCAAATTTTTCAAAACATTATTTCTAATGGAATTGAAAGAAGTAAATATGCATCTATGATTTATGGAAACAGTAACATTGGAAAGAAAGGTCTTAGTTTTACAGAAACTATTGCTGAAACTAAAACTGTTCATTCTGATGTTTTATGCATTATTTGTGCTAAGAAAGGTCACTCTGAATTATCTTGTCCAATGGTAAAATCTGAACAAGATCAGAGAGCTGTTAAAACTAACAAACTTGGACCCAATCAGTTCTGGGTACCAAAAGATCAAATTGTCTATGTTGCAGATATTCTGAGCAACTAGAAAGAGACACCAACAATGGTGTCTGGACAATGCATGTTGGCAATGCACAAGTAGAAGAAGGTTTATGTTCCTGCTACAACCAGACAGAGGCAATCTGAGTCTGATGGAAGAAGGTCTGGTCAACTCAACTAGAACCAGAACTAGAACAGAAACCAATATAAGAGGTACTGAAACTGGAACCAGAATAAGAACTAGAATCAGTATCAAAGGTACAGGAACTAGAACCAAAACCAACACTGGAACCAGAATCAGAATCAGTACTGGAACCAGAACCAAAACAGGTATCAGTATCAAAGGTTCAGGTATGATCATCATAATTACTCTTATTATTAGAATCAATATAACTACAGGAATTATCATAATCATCATAATCACCAAATTCATCAGAACCACCAGATTCATCCAAATCACCATAATCACCAGAATCATCAAGGTTATTAGAATCACCAGATTCACCAAAGTTACCAGAACCAAAACATGTTCCAGAATCATCAAAGGAACATGGTTTATCAACCAAAGCAGAATCAAGGAAACTGCTCAAACAGGCCAAAAGCAGAACTGGCTCCGATGGCTAGAACAGAAGCTGAGTCTGACTCTAACTCTTATTCTGACAGAGAAAAAGTAAGGTCTAATCAGCAACACAAAGCTTGGTATCTTGACAGTGGATGCTCCAAACACATGACATGAGACAAATCCATGATTCTGAATCTGACCATGAAAATGGAGGCAAAGTTTCCTTTGGAGGAAACCAGAAATGTCATATTATTGGTACAGGAACAGTTGGAAACACTTCTTCTTCCCTTTCTATTAAAAATGTTCTGTTAGTTAAAGGGATGAAACATAATCTTTTGAGCATAAGTCAATTAAATGATTGCAAATATGATGTTATCTTTAATCAGAAAACTTGCAAAGCTGTTAGTCAACTTGATGGGACTATTTTATTTACTGGCATTAGGAAGGATAATGTTTATAAGATTGATTTGTTTAGTCTTGCTAAGCTTGATGATAAACATCTTGACTATGAAAATTCAAAGCAAGATGAGGAAATTGCATGTGAACCAGAGGCACAGGAACCAGAAGCTGGACCAGCAGCAGAACCTGAGAAAGATAAAGATGAAAGCAAGGAAGAAGAACATATTGACTCTAAAGACAAGTCAGAGGGAAAGAATGGATGGAAGTACAAGTCTTCACATCCATAAACTCTCATTATTGGCAGTGCAGCAGAACCATTGAAGACTAGATCATCAAGTAGAGAAACCAGTCTGTTTGGTTTACCCTCAACAATTGAACCAAGCAATAGTGATGAAGCTTTGACAGAGGAAGGTTGGATACTTGCAATGCAAGAAGAGCTGAATGAATTTCAAAGGAATGATGTTAGGGATCTGGTATCCAGACCAAACAAAAACATTATTGGAACCAAGTGGGTGTTCAGGAATAAACTCAATGAAAAAGGTGAAGTGGTAAGGAACAAAGCCAGACTTGTAGCTCAAGGATACAGTCAACGGGAAGGTATTGATTACACTGAGACTTTTGTTCCAGTGGCCAGGTTAGAAGCAATAAGAATTCTTTTATCATTTGCTGCTAATCATGATATAATTCTATATCAAATGGATGTTAAAAGTGCATTCTAAAATGGCTATATAAGTGAGGAAGTCTATGTCAAACAACCCCCTAGATTTAAAAATTCTGATTTTCCAAACCATGTTTTTAAACTTAAAAAATCTTTATATGGTTTAAAACAAGCACCAAGGGCATGGTATGACAGACTTAGTAACTTTCTGCTTAAAAATGAATTTGATACAGGTCAGATTGATAATACTCTATCCATTAAAAATGATATTTTGATTATTCAAGTTTATGTTGATGATATCATCTTTGGATCCACTAATAGCACTTTGTGCAAGGAGTTTTCTGACCTAATGCAGAAAGAGTTCCAAATGAGCATGATGGGAGAACTTAAGTTCTTCCTGAGAATTCAGATTCACCAAGGTAAATCAGGTATACTCATTCACCAATCTCAATATACTAAAGAACTTCTCAAAAAGTTCAAGATGAGTGACTGTAAGCCTATGGCCACCCTCATGCACCCAACCTGCTCACTTCAGAAAGATGAAACCAGCCAAAAGGTAGACCAGAAAACATACAGAGGTATGATTGGATCCCTTCTTTACTTAACTGCTTCTAGACCTGACATTTTGTTTAGTGTTTGTGTTTGTGCCCTTTTTCAAGCTGACTCTAGGGAATCCCATTTAACTGCTGTCGAAAGAATCTTGAGATACCTTAAAGGAACCACCAACCTTACCTTGTTATACAAGAAACCCCACCTACAAACTAAGAGGTTTTTGTGATTCCGACTATGCTGGAGACAGGCTGGAAAGGAAAAGTACAAGTGGCAACTGCACATTCTTAGGTGATAATTTGATCTCTTGGTCAAGAAAAAGACAAAGCACCATTGCCATGTCAACAGCTGAAGCTGAGTATATATCAGCAACAGGATGCAGCTCACAGTTAATCTAGATGAAACATCAACTTGAAGATTACAACAACTTTGAAACCAATATCCCTTTGTTTTGTGATAACACTTCAGCCATAAACCTAACCAAGAACCCTATCTTACACTCTAGAGCCAAACACATTCAAATAAAACACCATTTCATTAGGGACCATGTTCAAAAAGGGACTTTCAGCATCTAGTTTGTGGACACTGATCATCAATGGGCTGACATCTTCACCAAAGCATTACCTGAAGATAGGTTCGAATTCATCAAGAAGCATCTCAACATTATCTCCATATCTGACTAGCTCAAGTAATCTTCTTAGGAGTTTTTAATTTTCTTGTAATTTTAATTTATGTCTTTTATTTTTTGTTTTTAATTTCTGTACTTTGTAAAGAGAAAAACAAAAATACAAAAATAGTAGGACATCTTTTTGGCTGATGACAAAAAGGGGGAGAGAGAGAAAAATGAGAAATAAGTAGAAAAAGAGAGATAAAAAGAAAGGAGGAGCGAAAAAGAAAGAGATGAAAAGAGAAGGAGTTGAAAAGGAGAAGCAAAAATAAAGAGAGAAAGAGAATGAGTTGAAAAGGAGAAGAAACAGGGAGAGAGAAAAATAAAGAGAAAAAAGAGAAGGAGTTGAAAAGGAGATGAGAAGAGAAGAGAAGAAAAGAAATAGTGGTTTAAGAATTAGTTGAAAAGGAGAAGAAAAAGTCATTATTAGACTTAGGGGGAGAGATTGGTCTGAGGGGGAGTATTTCAAGTACTTCGGGTTATAAGCTAGCAAAATAAGTTAAAGTTTTGTCATCATCAAAAAGGGGGAGATTGTTGGAACCAACTTGGTTCTAAATACTTAGGATTTTGATGTTAACAAAAGCACTCCATGTAATCTTATTTTGTACTTAGAATTATCACATTAAATGCCACTAGAAGATGAAGTTACCAGAGGCAGAAGATGAAGTCACCATAGGCAGAAGATGAATTACCAGAGGATACACCTCCAGAAGACACTAGATAATGCATCCAGAAGGTACCAGAGGATGCATCCTGAAGGCACCAGAGGATACACCAGGATGTCAAAACACCATCAGAGGATATCTTTCCTGGCCCAGATCAGAAGGAGACCTGGACAAGACCAGAAGGAAGTCTGCCAGAGGGAGACTTGTTCCAGACCAGAAGGATTCATAAGTCAGACTTGGTCCATAATTTATTCTTACCAGAAGATAGCTTGGCACTGAAATGATAATCAGTCCAGACTTGATCCAGACTTAATCAGAGCTTCAGATAATTGGTCCAGAACAAGTGACTTGGTCCAGATTTGGCCCAGACCAGAAGATAGCATGAGTCAGAGTATGAAACTAAGTCCAAACTAAAAGAAATGATGTCCAGATTTAATCCAGACCTGATCCAGATCAGAAGGTAAATGTCTAGATTAAAATATCCTTTGTCCAGATTTAACTTCAGTTCAATCCAGACCCAGTCCAGAATTGGTCCAGATCAGAGGGAAGATATTCAGATCAATGGTCCATATTTAAGCATCATGGCCCAGTGTTTGCCGAGATCAGAAGATCAGAATGTGTGGTCTAGTGTTGGCCGAAATTAGAGGATCACAGCAGATCAGTTAGTATGGTCTTGATGTGGACGAGAGCAAAAGATCAAACGGTCAAGATTTAATCATGATGATAATCAGTGGAGACTTGATTAAATTTGATCAAAGTATTAAAAGAATTTGATACAAAAATAAATTGAAGTCTTGTGGAATTCAAAAGCTATTGGCGGGAAGAAAGATTTGATCCAGAAATAACTAAAGACAGGATTGGCCAAAGTTACTTTTGAAAGCAAATATGGAGCTAAAAATATATGTTTTTTATTTAAGTGAAACCCGATTGGTCAAGGTATTTTTGCAAGAGAATCTAGCAAGATACAGCTCGAATGGAAGAGACTCTAATTCTTTATCTATAAAAGGAGGCTCAAGGCAGAAGACTTAGCATCGAAAATACTTGAGTCATACACTTCCAAAAGAAAAATACTTGAGTTTTCAGTGAGGTCAATTGTGAGTATCCGTTTTCCAGAAGCAAGCACTCTAAGTTTTTCCTTCCCTTGTGTTAGATCTAAGTTGTTGAAGTAGAGTCTACAGTCTGAGGGAGTCAGAAGGGGTAGCAGATTACTTAGCAATTAGATTCAAGGTTTTTTTCCTCAAAAGTCTAAGATTGTTAGACTGTTTGAGAAGACTGACTTGGAGGGTCAGTGGTATTGTTGTAATTCAAGGTTTTTGAATTAGTGAAATCCTTCAAAGTGAAGGGACTGGACGTAGCCTCGTTAACGATGAACTAGTATAAAATTATGTGTTTTTATTTTTACTTTATATCTGCTGCTAACACTGCTTGATTCACACATCAGGTTTTGTTATAAAACTAGAAAAACAGAAAAAGTATTCAAGTTAGTCAAACACAATTCAACCCCCTTCTCGTGTTTGCACCTTCATTTTCTATCTCTATTTACTTTCAATCTTTCAATTATTAAAGTTAAATAGAAAAATTGATTTCTGTTTTGAACTAACCAATAATGTTCTCCGTTTTTTGTTTCTAGAACCAAGAACGCTCTTCGTTTTCTATTTTCACAACCAAGATCAATCTGTTTTTTAACTAACCAAAAACGTCTTCTGTTTTCTGTTTCCTAAACCAAGAACGTTCTCCATTTTCACAACCAAGATCAATCTTGAGTTATTTTCTTAAGTTTTAACAGGGAATTTTTAAATAGGCAAATTTACAATTCAAACCCCCTTCCTTGTAAATTGACATTACTACTTCACCTTATCCATCGACAATCAGAAACAAACAAAGTTGAGGTGGTGCAATCAAAACAAAATCAATGGGTCAAATCGAAGAAGATGATGCAGAGGAAGAAAAAGATGTATATAAAATGGACGAAATTTCAAATGTGTATCATGTAATTGGAGATGAAACTATTAGTCGACTTTGTCATGAGTCAAACGTTGGGGAAGAAGTTGATGAACAAGAAATAGAAGAACTAGAGAATGATGAAGATAGTGACTTAATTCACTCATCAAAATGACGACGACGACGATGTCGACAATTAATTAATTATGTGAAATGCGTATGTGTATATATAATTAATTTGTAATGTGAAATGTGAACTACAATTTATATATATTTATTTATTTATTTATGTGAACTTGATATATACACACACACAACATTGGTATAAGAAGTAGGAGGATGATCGACTAGAATACGAGGAATATCCAAAACAACATGTGGTAAGAAAAATGTTGTTAATGACCAACCTCTCATGCCTATGCCAATGACCGGTACTAGCAGTGGAGTTATTCCCCTATATCTTGAGGTCCTTATACAGCTTTATACAATTGAGGAAATAATGGAACCTGAATGTATTGATTGCTATAGCGTACTCTCATTATTCCAAGAAGAGATGGGTATATATATACTAATTAATTAATACCTGTTAATTATTTCATTGATTAACTTTTACATTTAATATATATGTTGTGAAGATATCTTCCTTTTAAATCATCTACAGAAATATAAAAAATCATGGTTGTAATGGGTGAAATAAAGAAGGATATGACACCTCAATTTAGTGAAGTCGATCAATTTTTGCATTGTTTCAGAGTAAGTGATTAAATTAATTTACTTACTAATATACATATTTTCATGCGTAAGTTATATTTTTAATATATATTTATATTTTTAATTTATATAAACAATAGACAAAATGTACTTGGAAAAAAAAACACGACGCTGCAATTTTGGCTACCTTTGACCATCGGTTCACCAAACGTCTTTTTTGTGTGTGTATGTTGGTGTAAGTCCGTAACAAGGGCAAGGAGAAAAAATTAAATTGGATTGATGAAAATGATTGGAGCACTTTGCAGAAGAAATGGAACACAAATGGTTATAAACATAAAAGAGAAAAAACAAAGATTAATAGAGCATCTTAGAGGAGTACCAATACTCACAAGGGAGATTTCATGTTTGTTGGAGAGATCATATATGGGTAAACCACCATTTTAGTCTTTGAAAGTATAGAATGTTGTCATTTTGTACCTTGACTCAACAAAAAATCCAAATTAGTCATCAAATAATCAATAATCCTTGAAAAATACAACTTACTATCAAGATAGTCCATGACCTTTGTAACAATTTGACATTTTGATGGTTCGAGTATCAATTTTGGTTTTTTGCCGAGTCAGAGACCAAAATGACAAACGTCTTATACTTTCAGGGACTAAAATAGTAGTTTACCTGATCAAATACTATAAGGTCATTATTATTAATATATATATATATATATATATATATCTATTAATTTATATTCAATTAAATTTCACCAATTAAACTTGACCATTAATATTTTAGGAAAAACAACTTAAACGAGAGGTCAGTCATGCTGAGTTACATAACTATCTTCACATTAATCCTGAAACACTGATGAATTCTCACAAATGATTCAGGTATATATATGATTAGTTCTTACATTTAATATATATTTCATTAACTACGTACTAATAATTAATTAGTTATCTAAATTATTATACATTAACTAGTTTTAATTTAATTATTTTTTATATAGGAAACTTCAACAAGTCATGAAAGAACGGAACGATCAACAACCGACTCTTCCTTTTGCAAAACGAGCTGGTCAATTGAAGCGGAAACAATATGAGACTACAAACTTTATGAACATCAATGGTGGCAAGTGCAAAGAACGTGTGAAGGGCCGCATGTAGTTTATTGTCAACATTTGTAAAGGGTTCTTCAGGATATATTTAAACTGAATTCTTTTCTTATCTTAGTACATATCAATATCATCGTACGTCAACAATTGTTGACAATATTCAGCAATTATGAGAACAATGGATGGTTGATCAAGAAGAAAAACACAACATATGATATAAGTAGCGGTTGAAAAACTAAATTCAAAATGGCAACAAAATTTTATCGCATCACAACAACAACAATTTTCATACCGAGCAACTAGGTCAATAGCTGACCTTATCAGAACAAATTTAAATTAGCCGCAACAAGCTATGGCATCATCGACTAGTAGTAGTATACTTGAAGATGACATGCAATTTGAAAACATGGTGTCATTACCACATACTAGTTTTGAAGAACTTTTGTCATTTGGTAATATTTCATGAAATATTGATGGAAGGAGTGGAGCTATTGAGAGGAATCATTATGATGATTGATGTATTCAAATAATTTTTTCTATTTTTATTTTTGGTTTGTATGAATAATTTAAATACTATTATTTAATTATGAAGTGTTTTATTTTTGGTTTGTATGATATATTTTATTAATTTTAGACTGTTTTATTTTTTATAGTCATAGTAATTTAATTAATTATTGACAATTTTATTAATATTAAAATTATATTTTTGTTTTCATATATATAGATATATATTATATTTTTAAATTATATATTTATTTTTTAAATTATATTAATATTAATTTATATATATATATATTATACTTTTTTAATATTAATTTTGTATTTATTAATTTTTTTTAATAAAATTACCTATTTGTGGCAGCCTAAATGATCAAAATTTGTTTTTTTTTTCCAATGTAGAAGTGCTCCTTTGTGGGCCAGAAAGTTTTGACAAATGAGAAACCAAAAACCTGTCATTGTGGTTGTTTTGGTTGTCATAATTGATTGTGACTATCTTAATTGTGATTGCCTAAAACCACCACAAATGAACATTTGTGGACGTTTTCCCTCATTTGTGGTGGCTTTTGGCCCCCACAAATAAAAGTAATTCTTGTAGTGAAAAGAATATTATGAAGAATCTCTCAATGATAAAAATAAAGATTTTATAGCATTTAAAAGAACTAGTTTAACAAATTAATTTTGATTTTCACTCAATTGTCCAAATAGTACAACCTCATACAAGTTATGCAATATTCTCTGTCATATACCTGCAACAGTAAAAAAAATGGTTTAATTCATGCAACCACATCATCATATCACTGAAACATTTTCACTTGTATTTTTTACTTAAGTCTCAATTCTCTTTCAAAGCGTCATCTTGAAATTTCGCAAACCCTATTTCCATTATAACTTTGCCAAGTTGTGGCTTGAATTCTCAAACGGCTTGATTGTACTAATGTATATGAAGTGACAATGCTAATCACAAGAAAGAAGGGTTTGAATTGTGATTACTTTAAAAATTTCTGCAATGAACTTTAAAACTCAAGATTGATTTTGGTTTGATAAATAACATGAGCAAAACGTTCTTCGTTAGAATAAATAAAAATTTTAATAAGTGATTAGTAATGTGCAAGTGATAATTAATATGGAGATAGGAGAAAAAGAATTCACGCAGCGATATATCCTGGTTCACCAAAGTGGGCTATGACTAGTCCTCACAACTTGTGAGCTTTTTTCACTAATACAGTCAAAATAAGATTTTTCCTGTTTTTTCCACAAATGTTTTAAGATCAACCTTGATCTATTACAACAGTTTGTCTTTCACCTTGAAAGATTTTTCACATATTATTCTTCAATTCTTAGAAGAGTATTTACACTTCTTCTTTTAAAACATACAAGGATTTTACAACTCTCCTTACAGTATCTCTAACTCTATAGTGTTTGAGTTCCAAAGTTAACTTGAAAGGAGTTTAATTTGATCAGTTGTTACTTAACACTTGTTTGAGTTTTGTGTTCCAAGCAATCAGATTCAAGGAATTTATCTCTGAATTTAATAAAGGAAAAAATTGAAGCCTAAGCTTGACGTTGTGAGCTTGTGATTCTCAAGAATGATGCTTTTAATGAATGATTAATTGCACTCTAAGTTGATGAAGTTTCCCTTGCCTTGGAGTTCCTTTTATAGGCATCTTGAAGGGATGTGCCAGCTCATATAGCCATTTGGAAATAGGTTGTAAAGTCTATGAGTTAATAAGCATGTGACACAAATAAACGGAGACTTATCTTGCTAATCTTCAGAACATTCTTCGTTTCCTGTGTTTTGCAATTTTTTGGTTTCTGTCAATTTTTAATTATGTTTTGTTCTCCAGTCTTCTTTGCATATTCTTAGTGATGTAATGCCTCCTTTGTTCAAGCTTGTGCTTGCTTAAAGTAGCTCATCACTTCTTGAAAAATTAAGCTTTGCAATTTTTTTCGTGTTTCTTTGATGTTGAAATCATATTTGCTGGTTCTGATCACAGTTTCCTTGCATATTCAATTTATGTTAGTTGCTTATGATCTGTTATGTGTCTCTTGAATTATAGTAGTCTGAACACATCTTATTTTTTAGAAGATTTATTTTTTTTAAGGTTAAAGAACGTTCTTGGATTAAGTAAAATAGAGACATATCATTCTTGATTCATGTTGTTTTGTTACTATCAAAGCAGATATGATTCTATTATTCTTCTGCTCTTATCTCTTTGCGTTTGAAACCTATCTTTGATTTAAAACACTCAAGAGCATATGTTAAATACTAATGATTTTTAGAATCATAATTTACAGATTAGTTAACTTGATTTGTATTATCAAAACATTTAAATTGGAATTTTTGTCTTAATAGTAGAAACTTTGAGAAGATTGAGGTATAGTCAATTAAACAATAGTATACTCTGGTGGTTGTAAAAAGGTGATTATAATGATAATATTTCAGGTTGAAAGCACTGGATGTAGCTACCAGTTAGTGGTGAACAAGGATAATTGTTTGTGTCCTTCTTCTTTCTCTTATCTCCTTACTTTACAAACTTATTTTTCAAAGAAACTGTTTACCTTTCTGTGTTAAACCTATTTTATTGCAAACATTTTTAAGTAAATTATTTTAAAAGAAAAGTTTAAACAAAAAATACAATTCAAACCTCATTTTTTGCGCTCATCTCACGTTAATGAATTGCAATACCTTATTATATTCATTAACTGTCCACCAAACATAATTGAACCATGTATTTAAATTGTATTAATCACTCAAATCGTAGTCAAAATTTATTGTTAAATTTAAGTGTCAAATTTAGTGAAGAGGATACTACAAGAACGACTTCTAGTTTCTAGAGATGGAAAATGATATATAGACACAAAAATTGGCATTGAATACGCGGTACCGTACAAAATACAAGTCGGCTGTGTGTCAAAATATATATATATATATATATATATATATATATATATATATATATATATATATATATGTGTGTGTGGTGTCATTTGTCAAAAAATATATTTTAAAAATATTTATTTATAGAGTAAATCAATATCCAACGCCAGACTTTAGCACAAGTAGTTGTTGCATAGTGTATATGAGTGTTTATAAAAAAAAAATTATCTTTGTTCATACAAACACTCATTTATAATTTTAAATATATAACATTAATTTTGTTGCCCTTATATTCTACACAAAAATATCTTGTTAATTTATATTGACTTACAGTTTTTTGAAATTTAAAATTGGACAAGTTACCTGCTAGTTTGATTTAGAGCCAATGCAAAAGTTTCTAAATTTATTTATTATCATTCTCTACTTTTGGCCTTTGGGAGAGAGAAGGCGAGAAACCTTAATTTATTCAAAAATAACCAAACCAAGAGACCAGCTGCAGCGGTTTTATGATAATTAGAATCTAAACTCACTGATAAGTATGTTTTTGTACATAGAAAAAATAAAGTATTCTTGGACAGAACTAATAACTAAAGTATGACAATCAATAGTTAATAATTTAATAATTCAGAATTTGTTATACATATTTACATCTAAATAATATTAATTATTAATTTGTTTATTGACGATTTAAATTAAACTAATTTTTAAATAAATGATTTGATTAAAAAATAGTCGGTGTAAATCTTTTCATCATCAATCAATTATAATTGTTAAATAATTAAAAAGATTTGATTTTAATTACAATTCATTTTAAAATTACAGTGTTCTTGATATGCAAAAGAAGCATTAGACAAAATAGTTCAAGAGAAATATTTAAGTTTTGAACAACTGCTTATCTTTGTACTACATTTGGTGGGTACAAACAAATAGTATAAAATTTACTACCAATAACATTTACAATATATAGCAAATGAAAATAAAAAGGTTATTTTAGTATTTTAGATAGTTTGTAATTGAGATAAAAAGTTGTCTCTTTAGTGAGGGGCAAAAATCTCTCCTTTTTGTCTAATCACTCACCTCTCTTTTGAACTACTCATTTTAAATAAATAATTCAATTTATATATAGTTAATATAAATTTTTTAACTGTCAATCAATTAAAATGGTTAAATTATTAAAAAAATTTAATTTTAATCATAATTCATTTTAAAGTTACACATCAAGTCATTTGATATGCAAAAGAAATATTAGACTATATATATATATATATATATATATAAATGTTTGCGAAAATGAAAATAAAAGGTTATTTTGATATTTTAAATAGTTTGTAATTGAGTCAAAAAATTGTCTCTTTATTGAGAAACAAAAATTAACTTTTGTCTAATCATTCACCTCTCCTTTTGTTTAATCCCACAACTAATTCGAAAATCAAACACAATACAACTAAAATTGTGTTGTTGTCTCATCTCTTATTTTTTCTTCAATCCAACACATTCATCTAATTAATTTTTTATGTAAGTGTAAAATTTTTTTCACACATGATAATATAAATATAAAGAGGTTACGGTCACCATCTTACTATTAAAATGTATTTAAATTATAAGTGGAACCCAATAACCAAGTATATTTTAATGACTAGATAATGAATATAATCCCCTCCTATTTAATTTAAACATGTGATGATGCAAATCTCATATTAAACTCTTAAGATAAGTACATGTACTTTTCTCAACCTTATGATCATCTGTTTTCAAAAACAAAAGATATAATACCCACCTTTAACCGTTTGATTTAAAACCTCCTTTTCAGTTGGTCAAAATCAAAAAAATGGACCCCACGAATATGATTCCAAGGAGCAGTAGAATCAACCTTCTTCTTCCACACCTCTCTACTTCTCTTTCTCACCATTCATCTTCACTTTGAGTCAGACCAAAGCCACTTGGATTCCACATAAATAAAAAATTGATTCTTTTTTAAAAGGGTTATTATTTCTGTCCTCATTAATTTGTTTTCCTTTGCTTATCATCTTCTTTATCTTTTAGAACTTGTGGGTCATATATTATGTAGTTATATACCTTGGAGCTTATTTTTCTTCTTTATCTTGGGTTTGTGATTAATTTGGTCTAAAATAGATTGGTTTAATTTTGTGAAGTGAGGGGGTGTAGAATTTAATATGATGGGTGCAGGTACTAATTTGGTTACTACGGTTATTGGATTTGGATTGAGTGCATCTTTCATTGTATTTGTATGCTCAAGAATACTTTGTGGAAGACTAAGAGGACAACGTGTGAGATCACGAACTATATACGAAATTGAATCAAGAAATGATATTGAACGGGTAAATTTTAACTTTGACTTGTACTTTTTAAACAATCTTACTATACATGAGTTGACTTTATTTTGTTACCATGATTGCATAATGAAGTCAATGAGTTGAAATTAAACTCTGACTTTATTTTATTTTGAAATTTTGAAAATTTTGATTTTCTGGATTATTGTTCTTATTTTTATACATGGAAACATTTGAGGAAAAAGGGGAGATTGAAATTTATGTTTGTTGTTTTTGAAGAAAATGGCTTTTATATATATATATATATATATATGATGAAATTTGTTTTGAGTTTATCCGGTGTAAAATTTCAATTGGACGATGAAATGGGTGATTTTTTTTATTATATATAAATATGAAAAACAAATAATTTTTTTTTATTATTAATTAAGATGTATATATTATTGCCTGTTAATATAATTTTTCTTGTAGTGAGACTTCTTTTGGTAATTAGTGATGACTTATAATGTGTTTCTTGAGTATTAACTTTACCCAAATAGTTTTTTTTTTTAGTTTATCGCATAATGTAATTGTTCAAGTTGGATTACTCAGATTTTAATTTTTGCATTGTTTACTTGATAGCCAGAATATCATGGTAATACCCCTGAACCTGCATTTGTTGCTGCAATCCCCACTTTAAATTTCAATCAAGAGGCCTTCAGTACCATTGAGTGTACACAGTTAAGTCTAGTCTCTAATTTGTATATCATATATATTGACTACAACTTCCCTCACAGTAATTTTCGAAAAAATATTTATTTTAAAAGAACTTTTTTTAATCTTAAAAATAACTTATTTAGAACAGACATTTTCTTAAAAAACAAAACATTTTTTCAAAGAAAAAAAAAACATTAGTGCAATTTTATTTATGCTGTTTTTAGTATTTTACTATCTCAATATATGTTTAATTCATTTCAATAAAATCGACTTGTAAATTGAGAGGTGTTAGTACTATGTTTTGGTGCATGGATAATTTAGTAGATGACCAAAATAAATAGGTATCAACTCTATTTTTGATATACGGATAATTTGGTGGATGACTCAAATAAATAGGTTTTCATATTAAATTTTTATGTCTAATTCATACTTAAAAAATTAATTTATAAGATGAAAAATATTTCTCTTTATAAGTAATTTTTTTTTAGTTTTATCTCTTTTAATGTGAATTTGAATTTTTTTCAATAAATAAAAAAAAATCTAATACTAGTATAAACAAAATTATTTTAAATTTAATTGAAATATTTAATAGAATTGACATGTTAGCACAAACAGGACCAATATTTTGTTTTTTTCTAAATTGAAAATAAGGTGAGAGAAATAAGGGTGTGTATTGATATCTAATAATTTCAATTTGCTTTTTGCAGGTGTGTGATATGTTTGGGAGATTACAAAGAAAAGGAAATATTGCGCATAATACCATATTGTGGTCACACTTTTCATCTTTATTGTATTGACATGTGGCTAAGAAAACAATCCACATGTCCTGTATGTCGTTTGCCATTGCATAGTGTTTGTGAAGCAAAACATGTGAGACCTATAACATTCACCATAACACAGTCTCTTAATGATACTTCAGAAGGGAACATAGGTAATGAGAGACAAGTTGAACTTAATGCAAGACAAACAGAATCAATGCAGTGATATAAGACAGGTTATAGAGAAATCTTTGTATATTCTTGATAGAAATTATATGACCAAGTGATATGTTTAAATATTTTGACCATTTGAAAATATATGTTAAGAGAAGTTAATTTCTTACATATATTTCAATTATTTTTAGGATTTAGTCTCTCCAATTACGTAATACTAAATAGTTTAGTTTTAAAAAAATGTGGTATATTTTTTATCTATATCTTTATCTATAAGGGAAAGTTTCTTAGAAGATTAGTTGGAATAGAACTATTTTGGTGGAATTTTTGTGGGCTTTACTAAATAATTTGGATTCACTTGTGTTCAATGATTATTTAGTGAAACCAACATGAAATATAGTGAATGATGTACCTAGTATATATATCGGAAGCTCATTCTTTGTTTGTTTGTTGCATCTAGATAATTGTCTAAATAATTTTGTGCATCTAGATAATTTAAGCTCATTCTTTGTTTGTTGCCTTTGCACTTTGTGGTGTAAAACAGGGTATGCCTCCAATAATTTCTATGGTGGCACAATTCAGTCACGTATCTAGAAATTTTAAATTGTGAAAATAATATATATATATATATATATATATATGATACTCGTAATGTGCATGAATTTGTTTATTATTCTATTTATAGATCGAGAAAAAAGTAATATTTATTTAGTAATATTTATTTAATAATATAATATCAGATAAATATTTTTTAAAATCGATCAATAAATTTAAAGTTAATATTATATAAATCATATATGAAAATTTTGACATTAATTTATAATTATTTTATATGTTATCATAATACATTAAAATCATCTTAATGACATAATAAATTATTTCTCCACCCATTCAATTTCCTTACTGTCTCACCCTTCACCATTAATAAGTTAAGTTATTGACCAAAGTTAGAATTAGTTAGAAATTGAAAAGGAAGGGAGAAAGTGGAAAAAAAAATGAGTGTAATTTGTAGGATGCATAAACACCCATCAGAAATCATATTGGAAAATAAGTGCATCGATTGAGCTTCTTATTCTTGCTTCTGAGCTAAAAAAACAAAACAAAAGGATAAAATTGAAACGAAGTACAACCATCAATCAAGCAACCCCACAAAGTAGGATCAAATTTTTAAAATGAGATGTAAGATCCCTTGCAAGTTATGGTAAATGTATTATAACATCTGTGCACTTATTTGATTGAATGGCTTTAAAGTGATCTTTCATGGTGCATCCACATTAGATATTGCCATATATAGGGTTATTAATTTGCCCACACTTTCAACTCAGACAATAAAACAATTTTCCACTATTTTAAATTAGTTTTAAGTCAACAATATATTTGTTAATTTTGTTTTAAAATAAAATAGAGTAAATATTAATTTAATCTCTTAAATTAGACATTTTTATCAACTTAGTCCATAATTTTATTGATATTGTAAAATAATTTATGACTTTTTAAAACGTTAATCAAATCAGTCTTTTTAATTATTTTATATTATTAAGGAATGGTGTGACGTGATGGAAAAAGATACGTTAGTATATGTAAGCGCCATTTTAACTATTTCGTTACAAAAGTTAGGGATCAAATTAAAATAAGTTGAGGACTATTTTAAAATATTAATAAAATGAAAACTAAATTTATATGAGTGTCTATTACGAGGAAGTACAAGTACTTCTAAAACGAGGAAGTACCCATAGATATCAGTATTCGTAGGTACTCTGATTTGTTTTTATTATTTTATTGCGAAAAAATTAATGACCTTTTTATATATTAATATATTATTATTTCAGTTTATTTATTGTTGTAATAAAAAATGATTTGTGACTTTTTAAAATTTTATTGTGATTTTGTATTGTGAATTGAACAATTTTATTTTGTTAGTTAAAATTTTTGTCGATGTATCTGTACTTTGTTTTGTTTTTTTTAAAATTGTCGTGTCCCATACTCGGTATAGGTATTGTACTCAGAGTGCTTTGACGTAGTCAAAAATTCAAATTAGTCATTGACTTGTCGAAACGTATGTCAATTGACGTTAAGTTGATTTCTAACTCTATTAACTTGATGTTGTGGACATAGATATATAATGTGTCACTTTCTCATTCACACGTCAATAGATCAATAGAAGACAAAAATTAAAGTAATACAAAGAAATTTAAAAAAAAAATCACAATAATAGAATAGAGAATGTTGTGCATAACTTGGAATAAAACCATTGCTGAGGTTTTAGCATATCCTAACCATTGTTTATACCTGATAGAGAATGTTGTGCATAATTTGTATCGCCTTGTACTGTTTGACTTGTCATCCTAATGGAAGTATTATTTATACATCTTGAACAACTATTTGTGTCGATCACTTGTACAATTATTTTGTAATAGCAACTTTTGTAAATGGTGCTGCTTGACATGGTAGTTCTAGAAAGTTTGGAAAGTGGGACAAATGCACAATATACTCTTAAGAAAAAACATGTGTAGAAAAAAAGTAAATATTTATATGCAAGAAATAACTCATGTTACTTTTGTTTTTAATATAGATGTATCATAATTTTAGAATCATGGTTGCCAAACCTGTGTCTTCCTTCTACACAAACATGAATACCAAATTTGAACCCATGAATATGAGGATTATTTCTGATGAAGAATGTAGATGTTGATTGCCTTGTACATCTTCATAAAGTTTCTCAAATTATGTAATTACTTGTATTCTTGCACACAACTTAAAATAATTATCTTACAAAATATATATGTTTTAAAGACAAGCTTTATGAAAAAATGTTACTTATTTAAGCAACATTGTCAATTTACAACATGATCAATTAACTAATGCAACTTCTTTCTTTGCAAATAATCTAACTCTCTGCAAATGAGTACAACATCTTGTAGCCTCCAAAAGCCATTGGATCGATATCTAAAAATATGTGTGAGTTATTTTCTAAAATAATGAGTACACTTGTTATTTTTGTAATAGTTCATTGCACCATAAAAATTCTGAATTAAGGCATTTAATGTACCTATTTTAAATCGAAAATAAAAAAATAAAAAAAATATACATAAAAAACCTAATAATTTTTAGTTTTTTTTATAAGCAATTTATAGTTCTTTATTCTATTTTAAATCAATCAAATAAATTAGAATTTTATTCGATGACAATTATTTAAATAAAAAATAGTGAATTGATTATATTAAAACCATCCAATAATTGCTTAATTTTCTAATGTATTTTAAACTAAATATTGAATCAAATCAAAATTTAAAATAATTGTCATTTATGTTCTATATTAATAAAAAAAAAAGGAAAGGAAATGCTATTAAAAGTGGAAATATAATTTTGAAAGTGCTCCATTTAATTCCTTGAAATTTTAAAATTTGATATGTTCTGCACAAAACATCACTTTTACTTTCCTTTTATTAATTTCTTAACAAATGACCTAATAGCAAACACTTGTTAACATGATCCTTAAAAAATAAGATCAATTTTATTTTCAAATTTTGATCTTCTCAATTGAAATCTCTCTCAATCTTTTTATTTTTTTTAATTTTATTTTTTAATTTTTTTTCGGTTTAGATTAAAAGTTTATATCATATAGATTATGCATGTAAAATTTTACACAAACCTAAAATAATTTGATATATTATTGACTTATGCACTATTATTAAACACTGTTAATCTTTATTAGTCTCGATAACATATCAAATGATTTTAAAATTGTATAAAATTTTACATACATCATCTATATAATATAAGCTTTTAATTCAACATAAAAAATTAAAAAATAAATAAATTTAAAAGAAATCGAGAGAATTAAGGGAGATTAAGAGGATCCAAACTTGTAGGTATTAAATAAATAGAATTACTACATTTTCAAATAATCCTTCGTCAAAAAATATTCAAATAGTACAATCCAAAATGACGGTAGGTGTTTAACTAAATTATTTAGTCTAATTATAAAAAGACAAATTTTGTTTTAAAAGGCATACATCTCAAATTTTGCTTTAGGCCACAAAATACGTTGGATCAGTCCTACCAACTCTAAGCATAGTTTGAGACTCGAGTCTACAATTAATTTGTAAAACTTTGTTTATGAATCAAATCAGATGAACTTGAACTATAAACTAAGTTCGTTAACTAAATGAGTTTGAAAGTAAACTATATAAAATTTAACTTATTTGATTCATGAATTGTTCGATTATATATATATCATAATTTTTTGACTCATTATTACCATGGTTATTCACTAGTTCTACTCAATCCCAATTTTTGGTTGAATATGATTGTGCTAGTGATAAATACACAACAAACAAATAATTAATAATTATTTAGAAGAAAAAAAATGACAACTAATTTAATCTAAAATAATAGGAATTTTGCATAACCTAATTTACATTTATTAATTTCAATTAAACAATTACTGGTATATATTAACCCGTGCGGTGTACGAGATAAATTATAATTGAACGGGATAAATTATAATTGAAGTGCGATAAATATTTTTATTAATTAAATTTAAATATATGAAATATAAAATATATAATGACAAAATTAAAAAATCCACTTCAACAAAAAAAATCAGCAATTTGTTACTTACGATACATAGGACAAATTATAATTGAATATTTTGATTGAATACATGTGAAAAAAAATTTACACTACTGGTACGTAGAAATTAATTTTTAATTTGTATACATTAAAATTAATTTTTATATACCTATAACGTATATTTTTTAAATATATATCGTATCAAATTGTGTTGTAATATTACTTTTCTAAATTAGTTGTTAAAACTTCTCTGAAAAAACCAACATAAAATTATATTGCGGATGTATACAAATTAAATCATAAAATTAATGTATAAGAAATATATGAATAATTGAAGAAAAAATATTTAAACGAATAGTTGTAAGTTTCATAATTATTGATTTTTTTTATTTAAAAAAATATTATGTAAAATGATTAAAAAAGTCAAACGTGTCCACATTTGGTGCTTGATCAAAACGTGGCAAACGTGTAAAAATAAGGTTGGAAAAAGGGAATTTTGAAGGATGCATAGTACTAGGAAATGGTATTTAAAGAAATGTTTGTTGGAAATGAAAAAAAGAAGCAAGATAAGTGTGAATCACTGAATTGTAAAAAAAAAAAGGGGGAAACAAAGGGTCTAGGGAGGATTTGGGTGGATTAAGAACTGGACGGGATAATGAGATTTTAGGCGGCTAAAATAGATTAACGGATTCTTCTTATTAAAGGATTTTATCTAAAAAATTATATTAAAAAATTATATTAAAAAGTTAATGATCTAAAATTTTGATTTTTTATTATGTGATTAAAGCTAACAGGTCGAACCGAGTTGTTTGTGAGCTTGAATCGCATCAAACTCGAGTTAAATAAAATATATATGTTGAATTCGAGTCAAGTTTCGATTTGAGTCAATTTTTATTATGCCAGGTCAAGTTGGGCTAAATTCAAGTTAGTTTGACTCATTTGAAAAGACTTTGGCTGCAGACGATGGATCTTGACAATAGTTTATTGTGCTTGTGATTTGAATGCTTGATTGGGATTTACTTTAAAAAAATAGGAAATTAAAAAATTCTTAGTAATCACAATGTCATGACTATTTTACACCAGTCCAAAAAATAATTGGAATTTGGCTTTGCCACACAAGAAAAAGAAACATGGAAAGTTTTGATAAAAAAATTTGACTTGAACGAGTCATTGAACATGTAAGTTTATAATTAAAATATGTTGTTCTTAAATCATAGCTCAATTGGCAAAATGTCAATATTGTTAAATTAGACATCATCTTCCAAGTCCAAACCCCATACTTCACAATTGTTTGTGAGTTTTTAGTGATAATGATATCGTCTCATCCATAGACCAAAAACAAAATATACTATTATGCCTCAGGAATAAAATTAAAATGCACTATCAATGTAAAATTATTTAACGCGGATAACTAATCATGATTTGCCAATACATCAAGTATAATCCTTAATATGTTAATTAATTAATAACATATTTTACAAGACATCTCTTTTTTTCCACATTAAATACAAGTCATTGTTCGACAGTCCAATCTTTTTGATAGACTCTCTAACGCATCCTTGCTATTACAACAAGAAAGGCTCTCTAATGCATGAAGCTTTATTTGTCAACGAGGAAATTCTGAACAAATAATTTGTAGCAAAAGACATTTTAAAACAAAACTGCAATGAGATATTTAATCTGAACTTGCATAATATGAGATGTCACTCAAACAACTCCTATGAACAATTGGAAAACCACTCTCAATTATAATATTCCACAATTATTACTTTTCAAGAACATAAATTGACAAATGACTGTAGAAACAATATACAAAGATAATCTTCACTATATTTTTTTGTTACATCAGAAGAGAATAATAACATTGGTTAGAAAGAATGAGAACTTGAACTAACAGCAGATAAAGAAAAAATTGAATTGGACAGTTCAATATAATATTTACATCTTTTCACAGTTCAACATAATATTTACATCTCAATGATCGGGGAAAAATAAAGACTTGTGTCACACAAACTGTATAAACGATCATGACTCAAGAGGATTCTAATGGACTATAATTGATCATATACTCCTCTTCCTGAAAGCATCATTCATATCTACAAGGTAGTTGGTGGAAGAAAACCAAAAGTAGATATCTTTCTCATGACTCAAGAGGATGCTGCCAATTTGGGATCTTCCAACCATTTCCAGATCGTCATCAAACCAGTACCATCTCCAGTGAAGAAGAGTCCACCGGAACCAATCTCTATCGATCCAAATTCTCGTCTAGCAAACAATCTACCCCTCTCTGAAAATCTATAAATTATAAAAGTAGACATTATCAGCAAGGATCAAGTTTTAGTTTACACAAACAACAAGATAGTTGCAAGTTTACTTACGATGGTAATTCATACAGGCGAACTGAATTGTCTTTGCAGGAGCAGAACAATATATGTTGGCCTTCTGCATCAGTCATCCCATTAAGTGCAACAACACCCTGTAATTAAAATAAAAATTATCAACCAACAATTTACATGACCATTCAATACCCAAATATTATCAACCAACAGTTTACATGACCATTCAATACCCAAATATTATCAACCAACACAATAAAAAACTAAAACTTATGCACAGATATTATACTAGTTAATTTACTTACGTTTTCCACATTTTGTGAATATGTCACTTTTAGAGGTCCCTCTTCAGTGGCAGCCCAGACCTTAATGGTGCAGTCAGATGAACCAGATAACAAGAAATTGTCCCAACATATAAGGGATGTGACTGCGCCAGTATGCCCATGGAGTGTCATTGTACACTCAAATGTGTCAAGATTCCAAACCTGAATAAAACAATAACAAATTACTATCTCACAGAAAACATAGATAAAAGCAACAATCATTTGTGTACCTAACATAGGAGAACAATAGACAAACCAAAGATTCATAATGACAAAACATGGATAAAAAAATACAACAAAATACACAAAACAATGTCAATTCCAGCATTACACAAGAAAAAGATAAAGACTCTTTTGGCAAAGTCTACATCAGTATGCAGAACTGGACATCAGACAATATTATAAAAGTATTATCTTATATTAGACCACAACTAATATCAACCCATACCCCCCAAAACAAAAAGGGAAGATGAAAAAAATATTAAAGAAACCCTACTAGAGACCTCGCTTCGTAGATTCAATTGCAAAATTCAAAGAGACTAGTTTAAAACTTTGGACAAATGTAGTTGCATCTTCAACTAAACACTGACAGAAGAAAAGTACAGCACAGGATGATACTAAGTAAAGAAGAAAGACCGTTGTCCACCTAACAACAACATAATCGGTTGAACTATTAGGTTACCATAAAAAGAGTAGGAAATTGAAACAAAACCATTCTTAGAAATTAGCCAAATTTCAGTACAACAACAACAACAAAAATAATCAAGCTGAAGCCTAAAATGCTCCACCTCCGTTCTGTCACGAAATCAGACAGAAAGAGAGTGAATTTCACAGAGAAAGACTTAAAAATCAACATATCAAGAGCAAAAATAAACCCAAAATTTCATAACTGAACATTAACAGATAAAAAACATGAACATGAAGAGATTCTAATTTGATCAAAATTTGACAATATTATATATATTCTCTGTCCAGTAACTATTAAAAAACCTTTATAATGTTTTTAAAAAAAAATCTCCATTGAGAAATACATAGATTTGAAAGGAAAAATAATCAGAGAATCCTCACAGACAGAAAATACAAATACCTTAATGGTTTGGTCCATTGATCCTGAGTAAAGCATCTTGCGGCATCCAATGGTAAGGCAAACCACGGATTTAGGGTGGCCACGTAGTGATGCAACCATTTCGAAAGGAGAACTGGATTCAGAGCTGACTCTCCATGCAGAAATTACGCCATCCTGCAATTCAATCCAAATAATCAAATTATAGATAAACTGATAGATAATAGAAAGTAACTGTTTCAGAAGTAAGAGAATAAAATGAAGTATTCAATTTCTAACTACAGAATAAAAAGTTTGATTTATTCAGATAACAAACATAAAAAACTGTGAGTAGTTACCTCTGCTCCAGCTAATAGTGTATCTTTGCCAACAACCATGGCAAGGACTCGACCCTTAGGTCCATCAAGAGTAAACTGTGATGCAGTCTGAATATTCCACGCCTTCACAAAAACCACAATGAGTTTGATATAATGGACAGACCATACAATGAAACAAAACAATGACTTAAGTAAGAAGAAGAGCTTACCTTGACAATATTTGGCAGAGCAACAAAAATCCAAGGGCCCTCACTGATCAAAGAGGTAGCTTCAGCACCAAGATTCATCACATTATCACATTTACCAGAATGACAGTCCCATGTCCGAAGTGTCCCATCCGTACTTGCAGAATAAAGTTTGTTTGATCCAACTGGAAGTGTAATTCCAGTAACAAGCTGTTGACAAAACTTATAATTGAGCTACTCCGGAAGTATTAACATAAAAGGAAGCCACAAAAATTATTGCATTTCGTAGGAATACTAAAGGGTAGTTAACTCCAAGTACCTTCTTGTGTCCTCGAAGCTTTGTTAATGTGGACAACGCATCACCGTAAAACCACGAATGTAAATACCGGCAATCATCACCATAAACACAGTTTTCATCCATCCAGTATTTGCAGATAATTGGTGAAGGTTTCTGAGAAGCCTCAGCAACTTGAGTCCTGTCTCTACCATCTCCACTCTTTCTAATCAAGACAGTCTTTGAATTGCGCTTAAGAAGGGGTTTCTCAGATTCAAAGGAGGAATGGCGCTTTTTTGCATTGGGATATCCAGCGTTTACATTACAAGAGGCAGTGAATGTGTGTGGTGTTTCTTCGTGCAAAAACCTACAAGGGTTTCTGTTGCATCTACCAGCAAGCCAATAGTGGCATGTTTTTGCAATGACTCGTTGGGTTCTAATACTCTTTGCAACCTTCATATCCATGTCGATACTCTAAAAAACCAAGATTCCAATAGCATTCCAAATCAGCGACTGTATCGTATCAACAACATTCCAAAACCAAAACAAGAAGCCATAGAATACGAACAGTTCCTCATCCCACAATAGAATTAGGCGAAAGAGGAAATGATTTAACCTCGATCCTCAAAAGTATATTTAAATTACCCAAAAATCCCAAAATCACCATCATATCAATGACCCAGAAAACACTAACAGATAAATTAAAAGAAACCCTAAAATTGCACCTAGGAAGCAAATAAAGCTTCGTTGGGAACGGAGAGAACAAGTATTCTCGTGGATTAGCCATGGTAACCCTAATGACAAGATTGTTAAATTTATACCTGAGAAGGAAAAAGTTGAGAATCGGAAACGTTGAGAATTTGTTTGAGCGAAAAGAGAAGAGAAAACAAGTGTTTTGATTGAATGAACAGTGAAGAGAGCAAATTGGTTTATTTATAGGTTGCGGGTTCCTTGCGGGTTGTGGGCTTCTTTCTAAGGCCCAATATAACAACAAGGAAACGGGATCCCTTTTTTGAGTTTTGTCAAACTATAATTAGTCATAAATATTTGATATTATTATTAGGCTTAAATATTTGATTGTTTTCGCGTCTTTTTTATTTTCATTTTTATAAATTTTTTTTTTTAATTTTAATTTTTTAAGTTCAACTTAGTTTTAAAATCAATTCATGTCATTAATTCATGTTAAAAAAAATTAAATTATGCTACAAACAGAAGAATGATGTGGTGCAATGACGTGACATGAATAAATTAAATAATTAAAAAAATAAAATTAAGTAATTAAAAAGGAAGTAAATTTGAAGGCGTTATGTTTTAGTCACTCCATCCAAAGTCAAAAATAGGTTTGGGAGTAGGGTTCTCCTCTTTTCTCTATCATGTCATCACCATCACTAACATCGTATCACCATTACCAATTACAGTATCACTATTTATCCTCTTTATGATGGGTATAAGAAAGAATGTTTCACTTTGAGGGTTATGTTGTTCGGCACAATTAATGATTTTCTAGTATATGGTAATTTATCAAGGTATAGCATTAAAGGTCAGTGTGCATGTCCTATATGTGAAGAGAGTACAGATTGGTTGCGGTTGAAACATTGTAAGAAAAACGTCTTTCTTGAACATCATAGATTTTTACCTTTTAGTCATCATTATCGTGGGTGGATAAATGCATTCAATGGAAAATCAGAGGAATGTACTGCTCCAAAAGCACCGATTGGATATCAAATATTGGAAAAAGTACAAGGTTTGACCAATAAATTTGGCAAACCATTTGCGGGAGAGCTTGTCAAAACTAGGTGGAAGAAAAAGTCAATTTTCTTTGAATTGCCATATTGGAAGTCATTGTATATAAGACATTTTCTTGATGTGATGCATATTGAAAAAAATGTATTTGATAGTGTTATTGGTATGTTACTCAGTGTTCTAGGAAAGTCTAAGGATGACATCAATGCATGATTGAATTTGGTCGATTTGGGAATAAGAAATGAATTGGGTCCCGTAAAGAAAGGAAATCGCACATATCTACCTCCAGCCGCTCATACTCTATCTAGAAAGGAAAAAATTGTTTTATGTAAATTTCTACACGAATTTAGAGTTCCAGAAGGATACAGTTCAAACATTAAAAATTTAGTTTGTATGAAATACCTCAAGTTAAAAGGTTTGAAGACTCATGATTGCCATGTTCTAATGGAGCATTTGCTACCAATAGGTATACGTTCCATTTTACCTAAAAAAGTTTGACGAGCCATAACTAAATTATGTTTCTTCTTTAGGGAAATTTGTAGTAAAGTGATCGATCCTCTGAAATTACCGACATTGCAGAGGGAAATTATTGTTACTTTGTGTGAGCTTGAAATGTATTTCCCACCCTCATTTTTTGATATAATGGTTCACCTTACTGTTCATCTTGTTAAGGAGACATAACTTTGTGGGCCAGCTTATATGAGATGGATGCATCCGATAGAACGATATATGAAAATATTAAAAGGGTACGTAAAAAGTAGAAGTCGACCAGAAGGTTGTATTGCTAAACGGTACATTATCGAAGAAGCTGTTGAATTTTGTACTGAATATCTATCCAATGTTGAATCCATATGACTTCATATGTCTCGTCATTCAGGAATAATAACAGGAGAAGGGATAATTGGAAAGAGAGTAATGACTATATCAAGGACAGAATAGGAGCAAGCACAATTGTATGTTCTACACAATGATGATGAGGTTCAACCGTATGTTACAATACACATGGATCAATTATCTAGTTTGAACATGAACAAGCATAAAAATTGGATAACATGAGAGCACAATCGAAGTTTTATCCCTTGGCTAAAAAATCACATTAGCTCAAAGTTTGATATACACCCCGCTTCAATTTTAGAAAGATTGAGGTAGCTAGCAAATGGCCCGAGTTTACATGTCTTTTCTTACATCGGTTATGTAATTAACGGCTATACATTTTATACCACAAAACAAGATAATCAAACCACTATGAAAAATAGCGAAGTCACTCTAGTAGCTGAAGCGATGCATATCTCAAGTGCAAAAGACAAAAACCCAATATATGCAAATATATCATATTTTGGGGTTATCGATCACATATGGGAGTTGGATTACACAATGTTTCGTGTTTCCATCTTTGGTTGCAAGTAGGTCGAGAATAGTAATGGCGTTCGGATTGATGAGTCAGAGTTCTTGCTTGTCGATTTTAGTAGGGCGAGATACAAAGATGGGCCTTTTATTTTAGCGTTGCAAGCTCAACAAGTGTTTTATGTCACTGATCCTACTGATGATAAATGGTTTGTTGTCCTATCGACCAATAAAATATGTGATGATAACAACAACGTTGAATATGTTGGTTGTAAGACCCTTAAAAATTAATATTAATTTATGGAATTAATTTTAATTGTATTTTTGGGGATATTTGTAAAATATTTAATATATGTATGTTTGAGTGAATATATATATGTATAAATATTTATTTTGGAGGATGAATAAAAATTATTGGATGAAGATTAAATTAATTTAATTACGGGTAATTAAATTAATTGGGCAGTTAATTAAGAGTGACTAATTACAAGCAAGCTGAAGGAGCCAGCATTATTTTAACAATATTTTTGGGTGAGGTGGCACCTCAAAAACCTATAAATAGGAGTGAGCATGATGGTGAAATCAGAACACCATCCCTCCTTCCTCACTGCCCATACTGCATGTAATAGTGTTGCATGTAACAATACCTTTCCCTCCCATCTTGTGTGCTGTTTCTGCCTTCCCCTTCCAATCACGATTACAAAGAAAGAAAAGAGGGAACTTTTCAAAGTGCCATTACTTGGACATCCAAGCACTGAAACACCAAAACCTCAGTACAAAAGTTATTCCCCATATCATTACGGAGTTAAAGAACCCAGTTTCGCAGCAGCAAACACCAGTTGCAATTTCGCCGTTTCTGGACGCATACACTTTAGCAGAAGCAGAACACGCTACAAGAGTAAGGGCACCTTCCACTTTCTAGTTGCATTAGGGCTGTAAATGCATGTTGTTTCATTTCTGTTTTTGAAGAAAAACTGTTTTGCATGTCATTTTGAAAAATGAGAAATGCATTCTGTTGATATGTGATCATTCTGAGATGGATGTTGTTGGCTGTTTTGCTGATATAACATGCTGTTTTGCTTATGTGTGAAAGCTGAAAAATGTTTGCATGTCATTTTAAACATGATTAAAATGCATGTTCATAAAACTGTTTTGAAAAATGGTTTTGAAATGCAAAAATGCATTATGTTTTGCTGCTCTGTGAATGCTGCATGTTATTCTGATATGTGTGAAAGTTGAAATGCTTGCATGTTCTTCTGATGTGTTGTGAAAGCTGAAATGCTTACATGATTATTCAGATGTTTGAGAAAGACTAGAATATGCTTGCATGTTGTGTTGTTTGTGTAAGAATGCTGAAAATGCCTTGCATGTAGTTTGGAGATGCATGTTCTGATTCTGGTGTGATCATTCTGTTTCTGTTCTGGATGATTTGGTGATTAATTATTTTGATTCTACTTCTATTGTGAATGATTCTGGTGATGTTGATGATTTAAAAAGAAAAGGGATTTTAAATGAGGAAAGTGTTTTCTGGAAAAATGCAGAGTCTGTTTTGATGTTTGGTTGTCATTTTTAAAGAAACCGTTTGAAATGTGTTGCTTCTGATGATTCTGATCATCATCCTGTTTCCTGCTTCTGATGATTCTGATCATCATCCTGTTTCCTGCTTCTGATGATTCTGATCATCATCCTGATTCCTGTTTCTGATGATTCTGATAATCATCATGTTTTCTGCTTCTGATGATTCTGATCATCATCCTGATTCCTGCTTCTGATGATTCTGATAATCATTCTGTTGTTTCTGCTTCTGGTGATTCTGGCATGAACCATTCTGTGCTTCTTCTGATCAATTCTGGATGAAGTCTAGGCGAAGTCTGGGTTATTCAAAATTCGATTGTCATGCCATGTTCTGGTCAAATTATCTTCTGGATTACTTCTTGCTTTTGACAACTTATGGCTTGGAACAACTCTCCACATGGCAGGCTTCACAATAGTATGGTCCAAAGAATCTTTTGATATTTATTCCCTCTGATATAATCCATCAAAGATATCTTCTGGTCACTTCTGGACAAGTATGGACTGTGTTGAAATTACACTGCCAGACTATGTTCTGATCATTATAACTTCTTGATTGCTTCTGATATTTGAATCATTCTTGTTTGGAGCAATTCATATTATGGCAGGCTTCCCTCTAGTGTTTTCCAGATGTTCTCCTGATTTTGTTTCTGTTTGATATAAGCCTCCAAAGTTATCTACTAGTCGGTTTTGGACATTCTGGTTTATCTTCTGATAATTCCATAAATGCATCTTCTGTAAATTCAGAATGTATCCTCTGATACATTCATCTTCTGATGGTTTTTACCGTAGTAATTCAAGTTCAAAATAAGATTCCATCAAGTGTATTTGTACACATCAAAATCCAGATTATTTAGAACCAACTTGGTTCCAACATCATTCTGCGTGGTTTCTGATGATTCTGGATGAATCATTCTGTGTTGTTTCTGATGATTCTGGATGCATCATTCTGTTGTTTCTGCTTCTGATTGCTTCTGATATTTGAATCATTCTTGTTTGGAGCAATTCATATTATGGCAGGCTTCCCTTTGGTGTTTTCCAGATGTTCTCCTGATTTTGTTTCTGTTTGATATAAGCCTCCAAAGTTATCTACTAGTCGGTTTTGGACATTCTGGTTTATCTTCTGATAATTCCAGAAATGCATCTTCTGTAAATTCAGAATGTATCCTCTGATACATTCATCTTCTGATGGTTTTTACCGTAGTAATTCAAGTTCAAAATAAGATTCCATCAAGTGTATTTGTACACATCAAAATCCAGATTATTTAGAACCAACTTGGTTCCAACATCATTCTGTGTGGTTTCTGATGATTCTGGATGAATCATTCTGTGTTGTTTCTGATGATTCTGGATGCATCATTCTGTTGTTTCTGCTTCTGATGATTCTAGTGTGAATCATTCTGTTTTGCTTCTGATGATTCTTGTGTGAATCATTCTGTTTTGCTTCTGATGATTCTAGTGTGAATCATTCTGTTTTGCTTCTGATGATTCTAGTGTGAATCATTCTGTTTTGCTTCTGATGATTCTGGTGTGAATCATTATGTTTTGCTTCAGATGATTCTTGTGTGAATCATTCTGTTTTGCTTATGATGATTCTTGTGTGAATCATTCTGTTTTGCTTCTGATGATTCTAGTGTGAATCATTCTGTTTTGCTTATGATGATTCCAGTGTGAATCATTCTGTTTTGCTTCTGATGATTCTAGTGTGAGTCATTCTGTTTCTGCTTCTGATGATTCTGGTGTGAATCATTCTGTTTTGCCTCTGATGATTCTGGATTGAATCATTCTGTTTTGCTTCTGATGATTCTGGATTGAATCATTCTGTTTTGCCTCTGATGATTCTGGTGTGAATCATTCTGTTTTGCTTCTAGTGTGAGTCATTCTTTTTCTGGTGTTGATTATTCTGGTTCTGTTTTCTGATGTTCTGGTGTTGATGATTCTGATTCTGGTTCTGTTTTCTGATATTCTGGTGTTGATGATTCTGATTCTGGTTCTGTTTCTGATGTTCTGATGTTAAACATTCTGATTCTGGTTCTGTTTCTGATGTTCTGATGTTGATCATTTTGGTTCTGTTTTTGACTTCTGTATTCGACTACAAGCATGCTGTATTCAAATACAGAATGTTGAAATTACAGTCTCAGCTCATGTATTCGAATACAAGGGATCTGTATTCGAATACAGATTCGAGTTTTCAGAAATTCCAAGTTTTTAAGAGTGCTTTGTAAACCCTAAGTTTTGGGGAATATTGGGAATGTTTGTGGTGAATTAAAATGGAATTTTTGTGATAGTTTGAAGTGGGGGTGATGAAGTTTTTGGGACTTTAGTGATGTAGTGAAAAATGTTGATTTGTGCATTGAGACTGCCTCTGTATTCGACTATCAGGGGGCTGTAGTCGAATACAGAGTGTTAATTCTGCACTGTTTTGACTCCTGTATTCGAATACAGAGAGGCTGTATTCGAATACAGATTCGTATTTTCCAGAAAACTCAGTTTTAAACACTAGTTTGTGAATTTTAAGAGTTGGGGGAAAGACTTATCATGATTAAGAATGGAATTGTGTGATAATTTAAAGTGTTAATGATTACTTGAATGTTTAATCATTGACGTGTTGATGATGATATTGATTATATTGAGATGTTTTGAAATATGATGGAAAGGCATGAATTTTCTGTTATTGCATACTGTTTTCAGTGAAGAGAAAACATTGCATGTTCATGCATTGCATAGTCAGGTGGTACCCGCGATGGGCCACAGAGTTGATGCGGTGACCGTGATGGGCCGCGAAGTTAAGTAGTAACCAAGGGTTATAGAATAGTTCCGCGTGTATTAGACGGTCTGTTCTATCCGGGGTCAGAGTAGTTCCGCGTGTATTAGACGGTCTATTCTACTCGGACTAGGGAGTGGTTCCGCGTGTATTAGACGGTCCATTTTATCCGTGCGAGGATTTAACTTCTGTGTATTTGGCCTGTGAGAGGCTAATACATGTAATTGTAGTGACCATGATGGTTATAGAATAGTTCCGCGTGTATTAGACGGTCTATTCTATCCGGGTTTAGAGTAGTTCCGCGTGTATTAGACAGTCTATTCTATCCGGGCTACAGAATGGTTCCGCGTGTATTAGACGGTCCATTCCATTTGTGAAGTCGTGCTGGTCTATTGAGCGACTGCACTGGTGCTGATCTGTGAGAGATTGCACCCTGGTCTTGAGGGCCGTTAAAGTCTGACATATATAAATCGTGCTGGTCTGTGAGAGACTGCACGTGTGCTGGTCTGTGAGCGACTGCACCTTGGGATTCCAAGAAAATTGTATACATGAGCATATACATATTGCATTGGGGGATTGACTGGTGGGTCACGATTGGATTATGATGATGAGTGGAAATTGAATGTGTGTGAGTACTGTTCAGAATCTGAATTTCTAATTTAATGATTGTGATTTGCTGAGGTGTTGTTTGTACTTACCATATATTTCATAATAATTGACTGCTGTTTTGAAAAGGCATATATGTCATTAAATTTCAAATGAGCATTATTTTTTTCCTCATCATTGTCATATATTATGCCATGAATATATGTGTTGTTGTGAGATATATGTTATGTGCTTATTTGTTAATTTCGGTCGGTGACCCTTGCTATTATATTGTGGACTTTGGGCTTTGCCCTCAGCTGTTACCCGAACCCGTCCTACCGACGGATACACTAACGACGGAAACGTCGTTAGTTTCCCCTGATCTTTACGTACGAAGTCTACGTGGACAACGCAGAGGGACATACGATTGACTGAAGATGAGACTTATAGAGGATACGGTGGAGACCTTGCTACTGTAGCTTAGTGCATGATCAGACTAGACTTTTGTATAGGGTGTTGAGTTTTGGGGAATGTAATTTTATTTTGGGAATTAATGTATGACTTTTCCGCTGTATTTTCCGCACTTTGAAACTGTTTAGTGGCCACAGGCCGGGTGTGCTCTTTTGAAATGAACTGATGAAAATTTTATTTTAATTCCCTTGATATTAATTTTGGAAAACTCATTTTAATTATTTAAAAACAAAAAAATACACTCGCGCTGTCATTTAAACTCGGGGTGTTACATTGGTAATGATATTTTCTTTGCAACATCACAACCACGTGAAATTGATTCAAGTGATGATGGTTTATATCTTAGAGATGATTATGATGAGGGAATTTGGATTAATCCATCGTTTTGTATCGTTAAGGGACAAACAAATGTGAATCTCACCAGGAAAAGAAGAAGGGCATTTTAAGGTGTTTATGTTGTTTATATAAGTCATGTAATGATTTATACTCATTATGTAATATTTATACTAATTTCATGTAACTTGACCTGCCAGAACTGAGTATTTGATTTTATGCTTATACTGATTTTCTGCCAGAACTTGAACTGATCATGTAATTTAGCATTGATATGCAGACATTGATATATTGATTTTCTGCCAGAACTTGAACTCATCCTATAATTTTTTTAATTATATTATTTAATTATTTAAGAGATGACAATTTGATAAAAAATTTAATTATAATCTGAACTCATCATATAAGTTGATATGAACAATTTGATACACAAAATTTTAGAGATGACAATTGGTATCCATAAGTATGGATATTATCTCACATTATAAAATGATATACAAATTATTCTAAGGCTTTAAAAAATTCAATTTCAAAACATTTACAGCGCTTTTGCCCATAAGCGCTATAGAAGGTTTTTAGAAAATAAATTACAAGAGACAAAACATTTACAGCGCTTTTGCCCATAAGCGTTGTAAAAGGCTTTTAAAAAATAAATTACAAGTACAAAATATTTACAGCGCTTATGGGAACAAGCGCTGTAAAATGCTTTTAAAAAATAAATTACAAGTACAAAACATTTACAGCGCTTAAGGGAAAAGCGCGGTAAAATGCTTTTAAAAAATAAATTACAAGTACAAAACATTTACAGCGCTTATGGTAAAAAGCACTGTAAAATGCTCATATAGCGCCTTTTATATAGTGTGTCTATAAGCGTTGTAAAATACTATTTACGGCATTTTTTATATAGTCTTTTAAAGCGTTTTTTTTATGAGCGCTGTAATAGGTTAGGTCTTTTAAAGCGCTCTTTGGAAAAACGCTGTAAAAAGGTTTTTTAAAATATTATGTAAACTGATAATATAAGAAACCGCCTCTTCATTTTCTACTTCATTACGTATTCTCATCCCTACGAACTTGGCAGTGTGAAACCCTTATTCATTACGTACTCTCCATCTTCATTACTCTCTATACGAACCCTTCTCCATAGTACGAACTCTACAGTTCATATTCATTATGTACTCTTTGTTTTCATTATTCTCCATTATCACTACGTACTATATACCATACGAACCATAAAGGTTTTTAAGGCGCTTTTTATTCAGTTTTTTAAAGCGCTCTGTGGAACCCTAAACTTGTATTTCTGCGACATTGTAACCCTAAACTACAAGTATTGTTATTAATATCTTGTTGTCACTAAACTTATAGTGCATATTGTATTTATTCAATCTGTTGTTGTCACTAAACTACATGTTGAACTTATACTACAAGTTGAACTTATATTGTGTGAAATGTGTAGATAAATGGACTCCAACAACGATTTAGGTCGTCAAAACGATGAAGTTGTAAACACTAACGTTGTAAACACTAACGCTGTCAACACTAAAAGCTATGAAAATGAAGTGAAGCGTGAGACAACTATAATGCAAAAAGTAATCAAAGCAAGAAGTACTGGAATAAAATTTGAAGTATATATACTATACTTTTGTTTAGATTTTATTTTTTTTTCTTTTTTGAAAGCAAACACTTACACTCTATGAGTTTATTAGGTGGGATAGAATGAAAGTTGCCAGCCGATTGAGCCCAACAGTTCAATGATGGTAAGCTACATCGGTGTTGTTGTCCGCCAAAATATCTCAATAACAATCGATGACTTGAGAGACAAAGCTTTGAAGGATGCTAACGACATATTGTGGAGTGATGTACAAGTAACATTTTTACTCCACTTTTTTGTTACTTATAATTTTTTCCATTGTAATACTTCTATTCAAACTCTTTATTTATTTTTTGCAAAGCGCTTTTAACATTGAAAATATGCGGAAAAATTACGTGCTTAGAGTTGCTGGTAAACTTCACAAAGGATTTAGATCTCATATGTCGAATTGTTACTTAAGAGGCAAGTGTGGAAATGTGAATGTTGAAGCTCCAAACATTTACAAACATTACATATCAACTAAAGAGTATACCTCTTTTGTAGCTTAACGTTCAGACCCCGCATTTGTGGTAATATTTATTTTATTAGCATGTGTGTTTTATTCATATTCATATCTTAATTTTTTACACGATCTTTATTTTATTTATATATAGAATATAAGTACAGCAAATCGGGAGCGAGCAAAGAACCAAATACATCCATACCAAAGATCGGGTATAGGGCATGCGCGTTTAGGGCAAAAAATTATAAGTAAACATCACTTTTATACATTATGGCAGATTATAAACTATAGTTTCTAACTAATATTTTGTTTATGTCTTAACAAACAGCTACAAGAGACGAAATCCGATACCGTTGGGTCGTCACATCTTGTGGAAGAAGGCTTGCGTTAATAAAGGTGGAATATTTGATAACGAAAATGTTCAACAAGTTATCCAACAATGTGTAAGTATAATATCACTTTAATATTTTTTTAATATTGTCTTTTTAAAATGATATTGAACTTATCTTTTTAATACTACATGTATTTTAGGAAAATTTGGAACAATGTCTTGAAAATCAAGATGAGAATAAAGAAGTTAGCTGTAGGGACATTCTCGGCAAGGTATTAAATGTTCCTAACTATTTTGGCCGTGTGAGGGGTAAGAGATTTGGCGTGACTCCCAAAAGTTATTTTTCACATTAGAAGCGTCCAAATCCCTCGAATGATCAAAGTATTAGAAGCGTTGAAAACCCTATCGGAGCAAGTTGCATACTTGGTTAAAAATGATAAGGAAAAGCAACTTCAACGTGAAATGAAAATAGAAAGTGAAGATGGAAGTTGCAACATTGGTCGTAAAAGTCTCCCGAAGGTAATTAATTACTTAACAAAATAAGAAATTCATTCAACCTAATTGTTTCATATAC
This sequence comes from Cicer cuneatum, assembly GCA_037974295.1. Classification (NCBI taxonomy): domain Eukaryota; kingdom Viridiplantae; phylum Streptophyta; class Magnoliopsida; order Fabales; family Fabaceae; genus Cicer; species Cicer cuneatum. Next base: position 62,882,380 of record JBBPBO010001985.1, on the reverse strand, counting down.
TTATGTATTAACCATTGATTTAATTTAGGGTGTTTCACGTTACTGCCTATACTTGTCTTCTCCTACCCGTCGCATGGTTGGGGAAAGGAACATTGTACAATACATTGGGAGAAGTATTGCACAACAATCTTGTCCCTTCCGGCCATGTTAAAGTGTCACATGTGGTAGCTTTAGAACCACTTGCACCATTGCATATCCCCGACAACGACGGAGATATGAAATTTTTGAGAGAAGCAATTGGTAGCTATGTGGCATGACCGAAACATCTTGTTGGCACTGAGGAGGTATGTTTTCATTGTTATGTATGTTTAGTTGTATGATTATGATTGATTATGTTTAATTGCTGATTTTTCCGCTTTTAATTTCACATTTATTTAGATTATTGCTAAAGGGAATGATAAGATCTCTCGCAACGAGTCTGTCACTTCACCAGAAAGGCAGAAAAGTTTTGACATATACATCAATTCATGTATACGAAATGATTAGCTTACTATAATAATTAACAAACTAATCAACCTCATTTTTTTCAGATTCAACCAAAAAATAAACCCGTTGCACCGCAGGTACAGGTCCGTGGTAAAAATAAACCTTCCAAAATGCAAAAACTGGATCGAGGAAAATCAGTTGCTGCTCCTAAAATAAGTCAACCACGCCTTGCTCGATTTGGGTTGTGTCTTGACATAACAACAAAGATGAATATGGAGAGCAACAATGATACGCGTATGATAAACATGGAAAAAGGTATATTCGGAGAAGAGTATTTAGAAATACTTGGCAAAGAGAAAATATATGAACTTCTCGATCATAAAGAGTTGAGTGCTACTGTCATCAGCATATACATCAGGTAATATAAATACTTTATTTAAGATAAAAATTACCTTTTAATTGCATCATTGCCACATTAATTTATTGATAATTAATCTAATTTTATATTTTCATTGAAGGTTTTTGTATGAGAAGTTGTGCATGCGGAAATTGTCAAGTAGATTTTAATTCTTATCTCCGCATAAACTATCCATGTTTAAACTCGATCCAGTTAATGTAAAAAAATATGTAGTTGATATACTTATAGAAAATAAAGAGAAGGACAAGTTGTTTCTGGCACCATACAATTCAAGGTACGTAATTAGATACTTTATATATATCTTTTTTAATTTATGATATTATGAGTTGTATAAAGAAATTTGCCAACCAAATTTGTGTTGTTGTAGGCAACATTGGGTGTTGTTTGTCATCAATGCGACTTCTGAAATTGTATATTATTTAGAGCCATTGCATGGTCATTTCAACAATCACTCTGATATAAAGAACATCTTCGACATGTAAGTAATATTCATTTATTTCTTACATATATAAATAATGTGTTTGGTCATTGAATAATAATCACATTTATTTGATAGTGCTCTGCAAGTTTTCTGCACTCAAAGGGGTGCTTCAGTTTTGAAGAATAAGTCAAACAACATCACATGGCTTTCAGTAAAGGTTTGAATTTTTTTTATAGAACTTAATTATATGCCTTTAAATTTTCATTTACAATCAATGCATAAATATTTATTGGCGTACATGTTTTATTTTATAGTGTCTGCGTCAAACTAACAACATAGACTGCAGATACTATATAATAAGGTTCATGAAGGAGATTGTTAATCTGAATCAACATATAATTCCAGAAACGGTACGTTATTTTCATTATATTTTGATTTCATATATATATATATATTTGATTCTAAATTATTTTGCTTCAGTATTTTGACAACTTCAACCCAACATACTCTGAAAGTGATCTCAAAGAAATAAAAGAAGAATGGTGCCAGTTTGTCCTTGATCTGAAAGTTATATAATTTGTAATTAATTTGTTGCTACTGTCATGATGTAATTTGTTCTGTGAATATGTAATTCATATTGTGAATATGTTGCTACTGTCATGATGTAATTTGTTCTGTGAATATGTAATTCATATTGTGAATATGTAACTCATAATGTGAATATGTTGCCACTGTCAATATGTAATTTGTTGCTACTATCATGATGTAATTTGTTCTGTGAATATGTAATTCATATTGTGAATATGTTGCTACTGTCATGATGTAATTTGTTCTATGAATATGTAATTCATATTGTGAATATGTAATTCATAATGTAAATATGTTGCTACTGTCATGATGTAAATTGTTGTTGTGAATATGTTGTTACGAAACACTTGTAATTGATATTATTGAATGTGAATATGAAATTGTAATTTGTTGTTGTGAAACACTTGTAATTAATATTGTTGAATGTGAATATGAACTTGATATTGTGAAGAATATCAATTTTGATATTTGTGAATATGAATTTTGATATTGTGAATATGAATTTTAATGTTGAAAAGAAGAATCTGAATATGATATTTGATGTTCATAATAATGCCATAAAAAGATAGCGCTTTTTTAAAAAATGCCATAAAAAATCCTTTTATAGAGCTTTTTTAAACGTTTTACAGCGCTTTTCTAAGCCTTTTACAACGCTTTTTTGAAAAAGCACTGTAAACATAGTATAAGAAGCGCTTTATATATGGATCTATTACAACACTTTTTTAAAAAAGCGTTGTAAATATAATATAAGAAGTGCGCTTTATATGGACCTATTAGAGCGCTTTTTTGAAAAAACGTTGTAAACATAATATAAGAAGCGCGCTTTATACATGAAACTATTACAACGCTTGTTTGAAAAAGAGCTGTAAAACTATTATAAGGAGCGCGCTTTATATATAGACCTATTACAACGCTTGTTTTATTTTCAATAGCGTTGTTGTATCCTTTTACAGCACTAGATACTATAGTGCTTAAAAGCGCTGTAAAAGGCTTAAAAAAAACGCTTTAAAATAATCTTTTTGACGTAGTGTTCAAAAATTATTTCAATTAATTCGAAAATTTTTTGTTCAATTTTAGTAAGTAAATGTAATTTGATAGTATAATGTAATCTTTAAGTTCGACATTCGATACTACTATTTAAATGATTAGTTGCAATAGTATCATTATTTTATGCATAGGCTGATTGTAGAAAGTTATATTGAGAAAAAATGTTGTGATTGAACACATTTTGTAATTACATAGACAAATGTAATATAATGGATGGTTTTATTGGGAAGCAAAGTATGTTGTTGTTACATGTTTATTTTGTCAATTATTGATGTAATTTTGGTGAAGAGATAATATTCATTCTCTTCTTCATATTGCCTTTAGAGTGCTAAAACATTAAGATATAGTAAGATAGAAGAAAACATCAACATAAAATAAATCAATCTTGTCAAGAAATTAATTAATACCGTCAAAGATTTAACCACTTTTTGAACCCATGTTGACCTAAAAGTTAAAATTAAATAATACCGTCAAAGATTTAACCAATTTTTTTTTATGATTAACTACACTTTCAAAAATATGTTATTTCAAGACATTTTGACCTAAAAGTTAAAATTAACCAATATTGTGAAAGAATTAATCACTTTTACCATGTGAATAAATAGTCAAATAATCAACAATATCAGCTCAAAAATAAAGTGGTTAACCCTTTTTTTAAAAGTGATTAATTAATTGACAGATTTGATTGACTTTTTAATTGAAATGAAAATTTATAAATGTCAACCAACTTACAAGTACCAAATAGTAAGGGTAATTTATTTGACTTTGTGGAACTTGAAAACAATAAGTTTGAATCAATTCACTTTTACAATTTGAAAGAAGAGTCAAATAACCTATAGTTGCAGCTCAAAAACAAAAGTGATTAACCCTTTTTTCAAAAGGTTAATTCTTTGACAGATTTGGTTAATATTTGAACTTGTTTTAAAACTTATAAATTTCAACTAACTTACAAGTACCAAACAATAAAGGTGTTTTATTTGACTTTGTGGAACTTAAATACAATAAGTTTGCATCATTTCACTATTGTAGTGTGAAAGAAATGTCAAATAACCAACATTTTTAGCTCAATTAACATTTGAATTGATTTTCAACACTTAATATTTCAACCAACTTACAAGTATCAAACAACAAGGGAGCCTTATTTTACTCCGTAGAACATGAAAACAATAAGTTTGCATCATTTCACTATTGCAATGTGGAAGAATAGCCAAATAGCCAACAATTCTAGCTTAAAAAGAAAGTAATTTACCCTTCTTTCAAAAGTAATTAGTTAGTTGACAGATTTAATTAACTTTTTAACTGTTGTGTGCGTTGAAAGAAAATTAATTAACTCCACTGTACAACTCATTTAAATTATACAACATGGATTATACCGATTATTTTAAGTTTACTTATTTTTCAAAGATTATTGGAACAAGACACTTTCAACCCATGGAGACTTCATCATAGGTAGAAATATTATATCAAACATAAAATTTGTTCAATTTATGAGTCCCAAATCCTAAGTCACCTTTCTACTAGTATTGGAAGATACTTTGACAGTAGCATAATGTAAAACAACATTGACAATAACATAACCAATTTAAATCATCAATAATATAACATGACATAAATCATGATTGCATTAAACTAGTGTTGGTCTCGTCTGATTTCAATGACTTGCCTTGAATATATTTGACAACTCAAAACAGTATTGTGGCAATCAAGAGCCAACATTTCCATCACAAACCATATTTCTAAGCCATATACCTCAGTCCAATGAATGCAATAATTGATTTAAAACATTATTGTGTATCAAGAATTTCAATGCTCGAATAAGTAACACATTATCAATGTCATTAACATTAGTAGTATATTACAAAATATTATAAGCTTTACATAGCATTAAACGATCAACACATAGGTAGTTTGGATCACACTGCTTGTCTTATTCATTTTCATACAACATTTCATCCACAATGTTCAGATTAATGCACTATCCACACGTTTTCTTGGTTTTCTTTAAGTCGAGTTATGAATTTGATGTTTGATGGTAATCATTAACCATTTCAAAATTCTCCACCACGACATTGAGAACATCATTTGCTTTTGCTTGAATTTTTTTTATGGCCTTAACAATTGCTTCATTTCTTGTAATTGAAGCTAACTTGTGATATCCTTTCCTCAAGTTTTTTGTTTTCCTCTATCAATAATCGATTGTTAGCAATTAAATTTGTCTCCTTTTAATGTATCAACTTGGTGCCCGAAGTAATGCTTCCCTCACTACTTCATCCTTAAGCTCTTCATTAGTCACAATCAACTTTTCAATAATCTATTAACAATAATTAATTAACAATAAACAAAAGACATTGTCACCCTATAAAAATAAATACTAAGTTATTAACAAAAAACAATGTTAATAATATATATATATATATATATATATATATGTCTATCAGGCTTAATAGACTTTTTTATAAGTATGAGCCTGATATATTTAAATTAATATGTTTTTAAAAACACATGAGCCTAACATTTTTATTAAACGGATCGGATCAAACTAGACTTTAAGTAAGTGAGGCCATAGGCCCCAGACAAACAACTAACCTATTGTCACCCTTAGATATACTAACAATTGATTATAATAGTAATAGATTATGAAAAACATTAAATGATTTTTTCACAGAATTAATTTTGTTCAAATAAAGTCTACTATTCACAATGTGGTATGAGTAAATTAATCAAGTATTACAATTACACACAAGATAAAATTATTTTAATAAATATCGAAAAGTTTAATTTAATTAAATAATTTATCCATGTGCAATTGACTATTTCTTTTAAGACATTCGATTTTAGCAATAGTTGCAGAATGATCTTTTGCTGAACGTGTGAATTTCCAACATTAGCAGGAAAAGAGATATCTAAAAGGAATATTTATTAACTTCTTTACATGGCTTCCAAAGTAGCTGCACTATTACAAAAGATGGCATGAGCTATGCTTTGAGATCCATCAATTAATTTACTACACTAAAAAAATCGTAAGTCATCCACTAAACATAGGTACCCATTACAGCCCCTATACAGCTTCTCTTATCACCTTTTCATTCAAGAGCATCATAAACTATGACTTGTATTCGAAATTACCACATAGAAGGCCATCCATGTGCACTTGGTGAGGGTCTCATAGGATGGCTAGAGCTTGGTCCAAATGAATTTTAGTCCACAATAAACCAACTTTTGATAACTATTGATATATATTGTATAAATCAATTGCGAAGAGGAAGTGGTCCATCATGGATTCAAAATTATCCAAACTTGCTTTCTTGCATTTCCTTTGCATTTAGGCTAACTCTGTGGTTGGCTTCAAATTTGATGGGTACAATCAAGAGAGAGAAACCCTTTATATTTGCCTAAATGTATAGTTTGATGGGACCAGAGAATACAAATCCAGTACAGCATGGAGCAAAACTTATATCAGTGGGTGCCAATGAAAAAGACATTCTTGGGCTTTCCAGTGCTGCAATGCAGTAAAGTCAGAGCATTTCTGTTTGAGAAGAGGGGAAAAAGGCCCAAATATTGGAATCACAGGTTTGACAAATTCACAGTAGCATGATGATTTCGTCGAAGCTCCAAAGTACGTAGCTTTTGCCAAAATCACGATAACAAACTGTGATTTTGTCAAACTCACCGCGAATCCAAGCATGCCTCTGAACTTTTGAAAGAGAAACCATTAACCATCCATGTCCAAAATATCATCAATCAAACTATGCAATATAGCTGCCTCAATCTCCAAAACCAAATCTTCTTGCTCCTCTTCAATCCTACTCCATCCACCTCTCCTATCCATGTCTTTGATATAAGCATCTTTATTAACATGCACAATATCGTAAGAATTAGCAAATGACCCATTTATCCAATCCTCAGCTATTTTCAATATCTCCAACTCAAACCCCTCATCATTCTTGTTTTGGATTCTATTACCACTTAATTCTTCCCTGAAAAAATCCAACAGAACTGTACCTAAATTGTCATCACAATTTTGCAGTGATGCTTCAATACAATCTAGCAATTGATTTGCCCTTTCATCAACCCAATCTTGTTTCTTAGCTTTTTGGTCTTCCTCCTCTTCCTTATCATAATCTTTATAGTCTTCATCATAGTATGAATTCTCATCCAATGAGAGACATCCATCTAAGCTTGCAATTGCAAGGTCAAATTTTGCAACACTCTCAAATTTATCAGCAGTTTGTCTGATTTTTTGTTTTCTTCCTGTTCCAAATTCAAACATTATTGGTATCACTCTAAAAAATAGTACAATCATGCTATGTTTCAAAAGAAAATTATAAGCTAAAGATTTCTCTGTATCCATAGGATAAGAATCCAAGTGAAATTGTTAATTGTCTTGATTGGTCTTAAGAATCAAATAGCTGAACATTGGAATTTAACTTTAGTAGAACATTCCAAAATTGCAAAATTATTAATTGTGGTGATTGGTTTAGAATGCATTGGTCAATGAATTATGACTTTATTTTTTGGAAAAATTAATGAATTGCTATGACTTAAAAGAAATAATTGAAAGGAAAGGAGAAACTTACTTTCAATATTGGCAAGACATTGGTCAAAGAGTGAAAATTCATTTTCTGCAACCTGAAGAACTGAAACTGGACTATGCTGTTCATCTTGGCAAATCAATTCTTCCTGTCAAAACAACATTCCTAATAAATAATTTGTATGAAATTAAATTAACACTCGAGTAAACTAGTTGTGTTCTGCAATTGCAAATAGCACTAATTAACATATACTAGCATACCTTAATTTTTAGAAAATAAAAAATAAGAGTAGCCAGGTCAATTGAAATAGTTTTTTTAGGAAGGTCAATTAAAAACTTTACAGTAGTTAGTAATTAGTAAGATGCATTTGCAAACACTTTTTCAAGAGTTATATAAGTATAAATTTGTATAATTAGCAAAAGACATTCATGAAAAATCATGTGTTTATGTTTTTTTTTTCTTTTTGATGTCATGTGTTTATGTTAGATAATTCAGCACAGAAACATCAAAATCATGATTACAATTCACAACATGAGACTGAAATAAAAATAAATAAATAAATAAAGCAAAAATGTATTGATTTGACCGTAGTTTCCTTTTTTTGAAGGAATTTGACCATGCATTAATAAACCGAATAAAAAAGTACTGTGCAACAGCCCCTGCATCCTCCCACCGACAGAAAAATAAAATAAATACCAACCATTGTGCAACTCATTTTAATTACAATAAAAAAATATTATTTTTTGAGGAAAAAATAATTTTCAAATTCAGAAATGTAACCAACATTTTTGTTAAATTTTTAAATACCCTTTATTTCTTTAATATATTTTTCAACAATCACATTTTTAATTAATTAAGCAATAATAAAAATATAAAAAAACAAAAATTAAATTTATTATAATTAAATAAATTATAATTTTTTAATATTCAAATTATTTTAAAATAATTAAAATTTAATATTATTTTTATATTTTTTATTTTAATTACTTTGACATGTTAATATTTTTTATAATTGGCAAATTTATAATAAGACATAGTAAAAAAGTGACTCAATTCAACTAAAAGAACAACTGAAATTTAACTAAAAACTAAAAGTCATAACTAAAAATTGAAAACTCAAAACAAAAATTAAAAACTCAAAACAGAAACTAATTTTATATTTTAAAAATTTTAGAACATAAAACCAAAATTCACCCAGAAATGAACCTTAAAAATGGAAATCTAAGCTAAGTATTTGAATTGTTTTCAAAAATTATCATTTCATTTTGTGTCTAAATAACACATCTCATTAATTAAACGATGTGTTAATGTCTCATAGTTTTTTATTCATTTATATGTTATATCATAAATAAAAAATAAAGTAATAATTCATAAATAAGTTTAATAGACATACTCAGTTGATTTAAATAATTTTACACTTAGAATTAATATAATTCGTTGATTTTGTAATTTATTTTTAAATTACAGTTATATTTGTGTAATAAAATAAAAAAATCAATCTAATTATTCATTTAAACTTAATTTACAATAAAAATTCACGATCCTTTTTTCTTTTTATAAAATGATGATAAGCACCTTTAGTTAAAACAAATAATAATAAAAAAGGACAAAAACAAAATAGGCCCAATTCTTCAAATGCAGACACAATAATTTTTTGTTGCACTCAATAATTACTCACCTTGGTCCCAACGAACGACGCCACCAAATCCTCGCCGACAAAAACGGATGAAAACGAATTTTTTTTACCCACATCAACGACGTCGTTTTGTGCGTCCCACGAATCAGTTAAAAAATCATCCTCACTCCAGCTAGACCCCACGCCACTACTACTACTACTACAAGTCGTTACAGTTGTAACCGTAGACGATTCCGTGACATAACGGTGAAAATCTAACGGCGGTGACGGAGCAACAGAACTTTGCAAATCTCGAAAAGATTTCCACCGTATGATATCTTTAATCTTAACCGTACAGATTTGGATTTCAATTTCGCTTTCTCCTTTGCACGTTTTGTTTATTCTTCTCTTCTTTGATGATAATTTTCGTGAGAGGCTTCGTGGTAGTGAAAGCATTGACGAGGGTGATTTGGTAATTTTGAAGAATGAGACGTTGTTTCTGATGGTTTTTATGAGTGTTTGAAATGTTGTTGATTTTGCATTTGGTGTGAGTGTGACGACGTCGTTTGGTATTGTTCTTCTAGGAAGTGATTTGAATCCACTTGAGGAACATGAGTTTAGATTCTCGCTTAGAAAATCTTTTAACATTCTTGGTCTTCGTTCCATTGAGTTGAACCTTCTTAGTTGCACCTCCATGCTCATTTTTCAAAAGGAGGTAAATAATATATAGTTGGTGTTTGTTGTGTGGCTTTGAAATTGAGAGACCAATTTCAATCAGTGTGACCTTAACACTTTTTTTTGTTAGGAATCGAACTCCGTACTCTCGAGTATCGACTTATTTGTGTGTTTTTAAAAGAACAGTCTACAACTGTAATTGTAATCGCAATATCAAGATTTCAATTACTATTGTATCAGCTGTATTTGATTGTGTTATTGCAATTCTATCAAAAATTCAATTAAAATTGCATGTATTTGACTGCAATTTATTTGGAATAGCAAAGGATTGCAATGAGACTAAGATGATGATTGTTATTGGTAAACTAAATAAAGAGAGATGAGAAAAGTAATGAATGGAATGATAGGGTTGGTGGAGAATTGAAGAGTGTGGGAGTGAGGGAATGGAAGGAGTGAAGTATATAAAAAAGGGTGTGGTTGAAGTAGAAGGAGAGAGGTAGCTTCTAGGTGGAGATCTCAATAATATCAAGCTCTATAATTAATAATATAGATATAAGGGGTGGTTCATGCTGGTGAATTTTGAAAGAGGTTTGGGAAGGTAATACTAGTGACAGTAGTGAGGACTAATATACAACTTGTGGTGGTTGTACAATATTGAAATAACAATTTTGGAAGGGGAATGAGACAAAAAAGTGTAAAAGCTTGGATGCTTCTTAATGATTAACTTAATCATGGGTTTTGTGTATATTTTATGTGTTATTAGGAGTGAGATAGACAAAGTTATGAATCTTGTGATATGATTTGAGGGGTGTTTTTAATTTTTAACATAGAAGCATGTCGTTTAGTAGACGATATGTGAGTTGACCCAAATCAATACGGGCCCGGATTTGTCTGATACTTTCTTAACCACATGCAGCAATTTGGGACATACACCAAATGATGGTACTATTGCTATGCCTTGTCTTGCCGGTAGTGTATAGTAGGGACACTTGTAATGTAGAGCTTTTTGTCCATAACATATATATATATATATATATATATATATATATATATATATATATATATATATATATA
>JBBPBO010001985.1:62637665-62871511 GCA_037974295.1 Cicer cuneatum | reverse complement strand
AAAATATATATATATATATATATATATATATATATATATATATATATATATATATATATATATATATATATATATATTTTGAAAAAGAATCGTCTTGTATTATTTTTCACTCGCGTATAAGAATGAAAAGTTTTTTGTCAAAAATTAAAGAGAATGATTCGGAGGTTTTTCTTTGGTGTATTATTTTCTATTTACATGTATAAAAAACAACAAAAATCTCAACAACAAAGAAATATCATCAAAAAAAAAAATATATATATATATATATCAATATTTAATACTGTTACGTAATTATTTTTTTAGGCTCTATGCAAAGGCCTTAGCTGCCTTGTCCAAGGGTCGGGTCTACTAATGAAAAACCATCATTTTATATGTAACACTGTTAATTTCAAAATATCATTATAAAAGTGAGGTGATTTAACATAATATAAAAATTAAAAAAATTTACTCTCTTCTTTTTCTTCCATTAGAAAGGTGGTTTATGATTATTTTCTAGTATAGAATCATTTCTTTGTGATTTCATCATCTGAGTGCAACAATTTTAGATTTTTTCATCTTAATGTGGTGTTTTTCTGTTTTTTTTATCTTGGTGTGGTGTTCGTTTTGATCCGGATTGATAGAGTAACTTTGATCAACTACAAATTTCAATAAATAACTTTGACGTCGTTAGCGTTACAAATTCGGAGCCATAAGTATTTAGGCACTTGAATTTTGTCATATTTGTAGACATATTATTGTTTTATGCTATTAAATTGGATGACTCGAGTTTGTTTGCAAATTTATCATTTTTATTTTTAGCATATTTAAATTTTTATTGCATCAATGTATTCTACAATTTGAATCAATGAATATCGTTTTTTTTAATTAAAAAAACCATAATACAAGATTATCATTGAATGTTAGTAAAAAACTCTAATTTACACTTTAGAATGACAATGTATATACTATTAAGTCTTTTATTTTATCAAATGGAAACTCCTACAAATAATTAATATTGATGGGTCTCATTATATTTCTTTCAGTAACTCAACTTGTGAGGGCCTTATTCATGATGTTAATGGCAAATTCATCATTGGATTCTTGTCTAACTTTGGTCGTGGAAATTCAGTCTTTTCAAATTTATGGCCCTTGTGTATGGTTTACGGATGATAGAAAAAATATGTCACTATCTTCCATTATGGTGGAACTTGATTCTTTAGTGGTTGTAAATACGATGAAGATGCATACTACTTTGTCTCTCCGTCCAAAGTCTTTACTCAATGAAGTCTTGTGACTAATTTCCTCCTCTAATTGGAATTGTTCAATCCATCATATCTATACAGAAACAACTCGTGCGAGGTTGATTGTCTTGCGAACATGACTCATAATAATACGAGTGTTTGAAACTTAATTCTATTCATTCAGAGACAAATTATATCCTCAATGAGGATTTGAGAGGAGTTTTGTTTTGTTGCTAATGTTAACTAGTTTTCTTTTCCTTTGTTTGTAAGAAAAAGTGTAAAATTCAATATTTTTAAATTTCAAAAGTTAGACAAATCATAATTATTTATAACACTAGCTTATTAAATTTCATAATAATTCATACCATTTAATTAATTAAGAATTTATCTTGTCGAAAAAAATTAATTTAAAATGTAATTTATATATGCTCTTAGTATAATCAATCTAAATTGTTAGATCATTAATAATATCTGATTTTTGTCATAATTTATAAATTCATATTTCATGATTGATGATGATTTGAAAATTAAACTCCCTAATTAAATTTATTTATTTTTTGGTACAAAAATTTAAAATGTTTTAGTATTCCAAAAATAAATTTATAATTGTTTAATTTTATTTAATACTAGTATGTCTTACCCACGCCCCGAATATATTATGTCTATACAATTATAATTTAATTAAATGAGTTTATATATAACTTTGTTATTTATGACATATAAATATGATAAGAATAAAAATATTAATAATTTAAATTTGGATTTAATTAGTATATATTGTCAATGTAAAAAAATTAATATATATATATATTATATTTCATCTATCACATATTACTTTAGTTTCTAAAATAAATTTACAATTATTTATGTGGTTGAGTGCGAATAGAAAAATATAATTTGTTATAAATTGATATAAAAATGGTATAGAAACTATATATGCATGCAACATGTTATAAAAACTAATAAATTGATATAAGAAAACTAATAAAAAACGAAAGTGGATTATTATAATATCAGTTTGCATTTAACAGATGTTATTTTAAATGAGTTGTTGTATGTAATTTTTTTAAAATAGAAGTATTGCATGTAATGTTGTCCCCGTTGGATCTATACGAACTCTTTTATTCTTTAAGGAGGCACTTTAACTTCAAGACGACTTTTTATAAAACGACAAAAATAATAAGATAGATAGTTAAATACATTCATATATAATCGATGATATATATATATATATATATACACTATCTTTACCTAAAAATAAATTTATTTATAAATCTTTAAGTTATTGGGAGAATTATATTCAAAATTACAATGTAGAAAATGGTTATCTTGAAAATTCAAACAAAATGCCATTTTTTATCATTTTAATCGATGATATATATTCGGTTGTCTCCAATGTGATTGATTTGAAATTTTGAAGAGGTTATTTCATATTATATAAATGAAAAAAAAGGCATCGGCTTTGGAGATAGCATTGGATATACTTGACAACACAAAGATTTAGGAATTCAATATGCACTTTATGAAGTTGGCTCTTTTCTTTTTGAAATTTTATATATAAAGAAGAATACTCAAAATTGTGAAGAACAACACATAAATCAAGATCAAATAAAATTCATAAAGACACAAAAATATAACCCAAAACAAAACATGTTTGTCAAGATAGGTCTTTTTCATAAAGCAACCAAACTTTTTTTTATTTTCCTATGCAAATTTTAACCTACAAAATAATTTTTCAACATTTAAATAAATAAAAAAAAAGAGACTAAATCATTAAATCATTAATATAGTAAGTTTAAGATCTTATTTGTGCTTCTCATTAATTTTGAATTTTTCATTATATATTGATGAGTTGCATACACACACAAACATCTAAACAAAACAACACTTTATTATTAGAATCATAAAGACATAAACAAGACTCTATTATTAGAATCATAGAAATATAATTCAAATTTTGACAACCAAATAACATATACAAAAAAAGAAGAAAACATTGACGTGTCACCTAACAAGTCATGAACACCCATATGATATTGCCACATTCAACCAATTAATATTTACTACAATGGATTCAACAAATTTAAAAAAGTATCAATAAGAGGGAACAATAGTTGTTAGCCACCAACTCATGTATTGATCGATTGGTAATGTATATGGAAAAGAAGAAATAGAAAAAAAAAGAAATATAAAAACAATGTGATATGCTTTCAGTGCTCTTCCCACTATTTCCGCGAGGGTGAGTCATTAAAGTCTCTCAATGCCTCAATCACTCTCTGTTGTATTTTGAGTTTGAAAAAACTGTTTAAAAATCACAATTTGTGTCACTGAAGATATTACTGGGTTGAGTCGCGAACTAGGTCGCTCTCTTTTAGACGTTTCACGACACAACCCAAATTGTGCAAGGCAGACTATCAACCACGACGTTCTCAGGATAAAACAACTCAGATTCACTGTATCGGAGTTCCACTGCATTGTAGAAAACCGTTCTAGAATTACACCGTCAATATGGCTATTAAAGTCATTCTCAATATGACGGTTAAAGTCACTCTTAATAAGGCGATTAAAGCCTCACAATATGGTACTATGACCACTCATAAATCAAAATGACTACACTTAAAGGACTGCAGCATGTGGCATAAAAACCACTTTAAAAGGATAGTGGTATTATGACCACTCAAAAATCGACGGGACTACAGTATAAAACCGCTCTAAAAGAATAGTGGTATTATAACCACTCAAAACTCGACGGAACAATGACATAACAACCGCTTTAAAATATCGAAGGAACTACAATATAACAACCAATTTAAAATATCGAAGGGACAAAAAGAAATGGGAGAAGTGGCTCGGTAACAATCGAATAGAATATAAGAGGGAGAAAAGAAAAAGTTGGGAAATGCATCCAAATTTGGTGTGCTTTTCACAATAAATTGGCACCCTTTATACAGTGATGAAAGCAAACCCACATATGTTTTCTATCCAATGTGGACTTCAACAAAATTTTGAGAATATTTATATAGTGATTAAAACTATTCAAAATGAGAGTTTTCCAATGTGGGACTTCAACAATTTTTAAATTCACACATTATGTTCCAACAATCCCCCACTTGAATTAAGAAAATGTTTCTAAAATAGCGTCAAACGCTTCTATAAGATTGTGCATAAACAAAGGTGTCTATGACTTGAACCTTTGCATAACAAGTAAGATTCTGATTTAACAAGAGTGACTCGTAATCTTGAACTCTATCTCGGACATCAAACCCACACATAACCTTTTGATTGGGTGTATTCTAAAAAGCTCGTGCATTTATGACCCTGCATGTCTATCCCAGTATAGTGAACGCTCTAGGAATTTTTGCCTCGAAATTTCATAGGAAACAACCTCATTTCCACATTCACATAGGTGAGTCTATCAAGAGTACTCCTGTAGCTAGGTACTCCCTCCACATAAAGTATAGATCTCATTAAGAATTTTTATTATCTTAGCCTTCCATTGCTTCAGGAATCATGCTTCTGTTAAATATAATAATATGTTCATCTCCTATCACTATGACTTGTTATTTTCCATTGAACCTAGTTCTTGGGATTTACAGTCTTTTAGGTCAGGTTACCATCATGAGTGACTCAATTATCTATAGGCAATAGTCTCATCCTTTTGGATGTATTTATGACTTTCTCTCTAGCCAATCCTTTCATCAAAGGATCTGCTAAATTATCATCAGTGTGTACATGATCCACTATTACAACTCCTTTAGTAAGTAATTCTCTAACTGTGTTGTGCTTACAACATATTTGTCGTCTCTTACCGTTGTAATAACGATTCTCAATTTTTGCAATAGCCGCGGTACTATTGCAGTGGATCAACACAGTTGGCATAGGTTTTTCCCATAAAGGGATCTCAACTAGCAAACATCTCAACCAGCTCGCTTCATCACTAGCAATAGCTAGTGCTTTCATTTCAGACTCCATTGTGAATTGAGCCAATGTCGTCTGTTCTTCGATTTCCAAGATACATCACCATCGGCTATACTAAAATTATAGCCACTGGTTGCTTTGGAGACATCTGACAAGGTGTTCCAATCATCATCACTGTATCTTTCAAGGTCAGTAGGAAATCTTTGATAATGTAATCCTAGACTCATGGTCTTTTTTAGGTATCTCATGTCTCTTTCGATAGCGTGTCAATGCTCTATACTAGGTCTACTGGTAAACCTGCACAATAGTCCACGACATAGGCAATGTCGGGTCTAGTACAATCAGTGGCATACCTAAGGCTGTCAATGATGCTCGCATATTCAGTTTGTCTAACACCTTCACCAGTATTCTTAAAAAGTTTCACACTTGGATCATATAGTGTACAAGCAGGTTTACAGTCAAAGTATTTATATTTCTTTAGGATCTTTTCAACATAATGAGATTGATCCAAAGAAATTCTCTTTTCCGACCTAGTAATCTTGATTCCTAAGATTACATTCGCTTCTCTAAGGTCTTTCATATCAAAGTTGTTACTCAACAATGATTTCACAGTATTTACAGCATGAATATTTGAACCAAATATGAGTAAGTCGTCTACATAGAGACATATGATAGTGCAAATGCCATTTTCATATTTGTAATAAATACATTTGTCACTTTCATTCACTTTAACCTCATTAGATATAATTAAGTTATCAAATTTTTCATGCCATTGCTTAAGAGCTTGTTTAAGACCATACAAAGATTTATCTAACTTACAGACCTTGTTTTCTTGTCCATGAATTACAATACCTTCAGGTTGTTCCATATAGATTTCTTCTTCCAGATCACCATTTAAAAAAGTTGTTTTAACATCCATTTGGTGTATCACCAAGTTATGAATAGTTGCTAGAGAAATGAGTACCCTAATGGATGTTATTCTAGTGACTGGTGAAAAAGTCTACTATATGCCAGGTCTTGTTAGATTCTAGAGAATTCATTTCACCATTTATAGCTTATTGCCAAAGATCTGCACCCAATGATGACAAAGCTTCTTTGAGATTTGCAGGATCCTCTTCTAAATTATAGGCCATATATTCTGGTACATAATCTTTAACAACTATGATTCTCTTACTTCTTCGACTTTCCAATTCACCTTGTTTGTTGCTTTCAGTGCTTCTTGTCACAGGAGTATGACTTGGTTAGCTGCCCCCACTATTTCTCGATTTGAAAGGGAATTTATTTTCATAGAAGTCAACATCATTTGACTATATGATCACTTTCGCAATTAGGTCATAAAACCTATACGATTTACTGCATACCCAATGAATACACATTCATAGGCTCTACTGGCGAGTTTAATTCGTTTGGGATCGGAGATTCTGACATAAGCCAGACAACCCCATGTGTTGGAACCAAGTTGGTTCTAAGTACTTAGGATTTTGATGTTTACAAAAGCACTCCATGTAATCTTATTTTGAACCTTGAATTATTAAATCAAATGTCACAAGAAGTTGAAGATTGCAGAAGCAGAAAATGCATCCAGAATGCATTCTGGAATTACCAGAGGATACACCAGGATGTCAAAACACTACCAGAGGATATCTTTGCTGGCCCAAATCAGAAGGAAGCAAAGTCAGGTAGTGGGAATGTGAGGAGACGGTTACTTATCCCCCAGGTATCGGGCTCGATTCCCACGGAAGGCAAAAACTCACTATTTCCACTGGGTGGTTAGGGGGAGTGAGAAGACCGAGTAACATCGTCGATAACGCTGAAGGGTCGGGATGTTACGGTAGCACCACCGATAACGCTGAAGGGTCGGGGTGTTACATTAAAAGGCGCCTTTTAATGTAACACCCCGACCCTTCAATCGAGCCTGGTACCTGGGGGATAAGTAACCGTCTCCTCACATAGATCAATTGGTTGTGGGAATGTGATGAGGCGGTTACTTATCCCCCAGGTACCGGGCTCGATTCCCACGGAAGGCAAAAACTCACTATTTCCACTGGGTGGTTAGGGGGGGTGAGAAGACTGAGTAGCACTGCCGATAACAGTGGGGTTCGGGGTGTTACAATTTTCAGATCAATGGTCTAGATTTAATTATTTGGCCTAGTGTTGGCCGAGATCAGAAGATCAGACCATGGCCCAGTGTTGGCCGAAATCAGAAGGTCAGAATGTGTGGCCCAGCAGTGACTGAGATCAGAGGATCACTACATATCAGTTTTGTAAGACCCTTAATTTTTAATTAAAATTATGGAATTAATTTTAATTGTATTTTGGGGATATTTGTAAAATATTTAATATATGTATGTTTTGAGTAAATATATATATATATATATATAAATATTTATTTTGGAAGATAAATTAAGATTATTGGATTAAGAAAAAAATTAATTTAATTAAGAGTAATTAAATTAACGGACAGTTAATTAAGGGATTAGTGGCTAATTGCGACGAGATTGGTTAAGTGCTGAGGATCAGACAAGTGTCGGGTGAGGTGGCACCCACACAAGCCTATATATAGGAGTGAGAAGGGTGGTGAAATCAGAACACCATTCCTCCTCCCTCACTGCCCATACTGCATGTAACAGTACCCATTTCCCTCCCATTCTGTTCTGCTTCCAGTTCACGATTCAAAAGAAAAAAGAAGGAGTTCCTCAAAAGTGCCATTAATTGGAAACCTATGCACCAAACCAGAAAACCCCCAGTACAAAAGTTGTTCCCCACATCATTACGGAGCTAGAGAACCCAGTTTCGTAGCAGCAAACGCAAGCGGCAGTTTCACCGGTTTTTGACGCGTAAACGGGAACGAAAGCATAAACGTGAGCAGAAGCAGAAAACGCAACAAGGGTAAGGGCACCTTCCACTTTCTAGTTGCATTCTAGGACTGTAAATGTATGTTTGAGGTGTGGTTATATTTGAGTTTCTGTTTTGAAAAAGAAACTGTTTTGCATGACATTTTTAAGATGAAAGAAAATGCATTCTGTTGAGGTTTTAAATAATATGTGATGTTGCTGTTTTGCTTATACAACATGTCTGTGTGGAAAAGCTGAAAAACGTCTTGCATGTTATTTTGAAGTTGATCAAAATGCATGTTGAGAAAACTGTGTGCATGTTGTTTTAAAACGTGAAAATTTCATTCTGTGATGTTTGATGATATGTGAAATACAACATTGTTGTTCTGCTTGTGTGAGAAAGCTGGAATATGTTTTGTATGTTGTGTTGGTTGTGTAAGCATACTGGAGAATACCATGCATGTTGTTTTGGAGGTGCATGTTCTGGTTCTGGATGATTCTGATGTTGATCATTCTGTTTCTGTTTCTGATGATTCTGGTGTTGATCATTCTATTTCTGCTTCTGATGATTCTGGCGGTGACTACTCTGTTTCTGTTTCTGGATGTTCTGGTGTTGATGATTCTGCTTCTGTTTCTGTTTTGAGTGATTCTGGGGATGTTGATGTTTTCAAAAGAAAAAGGATTTTAAATGATGAAAGTGTTTTCTGGAAAAGTGTTGAATCTGTTTTGATGTTTGGTTGTTTTTTTTAAAAGAAACAGTTTGAAATGTGTTGAAGTCTCAGGAAAAATTTCACTGGTTTTCGAAGGTGTATTCGAATACAACCTGTCAAGCTTATGTTTTCCTTAAGTTTTCAAACTTGTATTCGAATACGAGCCCCTGTATTCGAATACAGAGGAAGGATTTTTGCTTCTGACTTAGCATCTGTATTCGACTATGACCATGTCGTATTCGAATACATAAGTGAAATTTTAACACTGTATTCCCATCTGTATTCGATTACAGGCATGCTGTATTCGAATACAGAATGCAGATTCTCACTAGTTTCAGCTTCTGTATTCGAATACAAGGGATCTGTATTCGAATACAAGGGATATGTATTCGAATACAGATTCAGGTTTTTCCAGAAACTCAGTTTTTAGCTTCTGTATTCGAATACAAGGAAGCTGTATTCGAATACAGATTCGTGTTTTCCAGAAAATCAAGTTTTAAACACTGTCACGTGAATTTTAAAGTGTTGGGAAATATTGAGAAGGGTTAAAATGATTTAAAATGGAGTCTTTGAAATAGTTTTGAAGAGGAGAGGATGATGTTTTGGAAACCTTTAATGACCTGGGAGGAAATGCTGAACTTTCAATGTTTTGTCTTCTGTATTCGATTACAGGCATGCTGTATTCGAATACAGAATGTTAAGATTGCAGTTTCATGCTTCTGTATTCGAATACAAGGGATCTGTATTCAAATACAGATTCGGGTTTTTAGAAATTCCAAGTTTTTCAACATTGTTTATGAACCCTAAGTGTTGGGGAGTATTGGGAAGGTTTATGATGAATTAAAATGGAACTTTTGTGATAGTTTGAAGTGGGGGTGATGAAGTTTTTGAGACTTTACTGATGTAGTGGAAAAATACTGATTTTTACACTGGGACAACCTCTGTATTCGAATACAATAGGGCTATATTCGAATACAGAGTGTAATTATGCACTGTTTTTGGCTGCTGTATTCGAATACAGAGAAGCTGTATTCGAATACAATTTCGTATTTTCCAAAAATCTCAGTTTTAAACACTGTTTTATGAATTTTAAAAGTTTGGGAAACATTGGAAAGACTTAAGATAAGTAAGAATGGAATTTTGAGATAATGCAATGTGTTAATGATTACTTGACTGTTTAATCATGATTGTGATGATGATTATATTGATTGTGTTGAGATGTTTTGAAAGATGATGGAAAGGTTGAATTTTCCTGATAATGCATACTGTTTCAGTAAAGAGAAAACACTGCATATTCATACATTGCATAGTCAAGTGGTACCCGCGATGGGCCACAGAGTAATGCGCAACCACGTGCTGATCTGTTGAGCGATTGCACGAGTGCTGGTCTGTTGAGCGACTGCACTAGGTACTGATCTGTTGAGCGATTGTACCTTGGTATATAGTGTTAAGACAAAATCTCAATTAAAGAGTTTTGATGAAAACAAACAAAGATTAATTAAAGACTCTAATTATGATTCTAAGTTAATTGTTATTTAACATGCGCTTTTGAGTATATTAATCTAAGATAGGTACTAAGCAGAATCAATTTAAAGAACAAAGCAAAAGATGCACTGCCAAGAACCAAGAACGTTCTGGACGTTCTTCTAGAAAAACCAGAACGTTCTCCAGGACTTTGTTCACTTCATCAAGGCTGTTGGAACCTGATTTTTATGCAAGGAAAAATCATGCTTACTTTAAACAAATTTCCAGTACATCATCATGAGATATGGAGCTTCAAAGATAGCAAAGGAAACACTCTAAAAGATCTAAGGAGAAAAGATTTAGAGCAAGGCAAAACAGATGAAACAGTTGAAAATGATCATTCTCCAGCTTCTGCTTTTCTGCACCAGAACATTCTCCAAATTCTGAACCTGTTCAAGAACGATTCTGATTTAATGTACATCATCACATTCTGACACGTATTATTAATGCTACAGTGTGCACAAATCAGATGGCAACAGATTAAACAATTATAAGAAAGTTAAGAAGTAAAAAAGGGCAAAATAGTTTAATCAAAAGATTTGAAATAAGGGCTGATTTCTCTATTCTGCCCCTAGATCAATGGAACCTTCTCAAACGGTAATCTCAAGCCCTCAAGGACTTCCTGAATATCTATAAAAGGAACCTCACTGATCAAGAGAAAAACAAGACATTCAAGTGCAAAGAAAATCATCAAATCACTCACATTATCACTTGAAAGCTTCTCAAGAAATCAGTAACCTTCCATTTCGAATTCTCTATCTTTAGTTTACTAAAATCATTTGTAAAGAATCTAAACTCAAACAAGAGTTGAGTCAAAACAGATTCTGTCTCAAAACCTATCATTATCATTCAACACTGAAGACTATAAGGCTTGTTTATAGCTTGAGTGAGTCATTTTTAGAAAAATCCTTTTAAGGTTAAAAGGTGAAGTTGTAAAATCCTATCAAGGGTTGATAGGTGATCTGATTGTATTTCTTTCTGGGTTGAAAGATTGATAAACTGTGACAGATCAAGGCTGATCTGAACTAGGAGTTGTAAAACCAAGTGGGTACTTTGTTTTAAACACTTAGTGGAAAAACTCACTGGTGTGAGGACTGGATGTAGCCCAAGTTAGGGTGAACCAGGATAACTCTCTGCGTACTATCTCTTCCTTAACTCTATTTACATTCAGCTCTTTATTTACTTAAGTTGAAAAAACAATTTTCTGTTTTAAAAGCAAACCAGAATGTTCTGCGTTTTCCAGAACGTTCTCCTTTTTCTGCCTTTACTATTAAGATCATTCTGCCTTTTAAAACTAATCATAAACGTTCTCTATTTTGTAACCAAGATCATTCTTGAGTTAAATTTTAAAGTGTTGATAGGAAAATTGATAAGAGACGGCTTTCCAATTCAAACCCCTCTTTCTTGTAAAGCAACATTTCCACTTCATATAGGTGTTGGTCTGTTGAGCGATTGCACTAGTACTGGACTGTTGAGCGTCTGTACCCTGAAATACGCAACCACGTGCTGATCTATTGAGCGATTGCACGAGTGCTGGTCTGTTGATTGACTGCACTAGGTACTGATCTGTTGAGCGATTGTACCTTGGTATATAGGTGCTGGTCTGTTGAGTGACTGCACTGGTACTGGACTGTTGAGCGTTTGTACCCTGAAATACGCAACCACGTGCTGATCTGTTGAGCGATTGCACGAGTGCTGGTCTGTTGAGAGACTGCACTAGGTATTGATCTGTTGAGCGATTGTACCTTGGTATATGTCAAACGTGCTGGTCTGTTGAGCGACTGCACAAGTGCTGGTCTGTTGAGCGACTGCACTGGTGCTGATCTGTTGAGCGATTTCACCCTGGTCTTGAGGGCCGTTAAAGTCATACATATTTAAATTGTGCTGGTCTGTTGAGCGACTACACCTTGGTGATTCCAAGAAATTGTATACATGAGCATATACATATTGCATCGGGGTGATTGATCGGTGGGTCACGATTTGGTTATATGATGATGGTGGGAAATTGATTTGTTGAGTACTTTATGAAATTTGATTTTCTGATAAATGATTGTGATTGCTGAAGTGTTGGCTGTACTTACCACATATTTTCCATTTTAATTGATTTTTGTTTTGAAAAGGCATACATGTCTCGAAATTTCAAAATGAGCATCTTTATTTTCATCATTATTATACGATATGCCATGGATGTATGTGTTGTGATATATGCTATGTGCTTATTTGTTAATTTCGGTCGGTGACCCTTGCTATTATATTGTGGAAATTGGGCTTTGCCCTCATATGCCCCCCAAACCCATGCCACCCGTGGGACTCGAGACGACGGAAACGTCGCTCAACTTCATTGATCGTTCCGTGCCTACTGCTTGGGTTTACGACCCCAGCTCAAGCAGGGCTAGATACACGAGGAGATTGACGAGGACCTGTAGTACCAATGGAGTGGTGCACTACGTGGAGCACAGCTATGCGAGGATTGACTTCCCGTGCCTTCCCGTTTGATATTGGAGGCGCACGGAATTTTTTATGATGCTGAGGAGCCAGCTAGAAGGGTTGAGATGGAGGCCACCGTAGGAGTGGTGACTCCTAACCCGATGATTGTTATGAGATTCCAGCACCACTGAAGCGACCGAGACTATGTATTGATCTGACTTCGGAGGAGACTGATCCCTCTCTGTATGACGAGGACCTGTAGGACCAATGGAGTGGTGCACTACGTGGAGCACAGCTATGCGAGGATTGACTTCCCGTGCCTTCCTGTTTGATATTGGAGGCGCACAAAATTTTTGATGATGCTGAGGAGCCAGCTAGAGGGGTTGGGACGGAGGCCACCGTAGGAGTGGTGACTCCTAACCCGATGATTGTTATGAGATTCCGGCACCGCCGAAGCGACCGAGACTATGTATTGATCTGACTTCGGAGGAGACTGATCCCTCTCTGTATGATGAGGAGGAGGAGGAGGAGGAGGTCACATCGAGGCGAGCAGCGGAGTCGGATGAGACTTGTTTGGGATGCGGAGGAAATCCGTGCTACTGTAGCTTTAGTGCATGATCAGTTAGACTTGATGGATAGGATTTGAGCTGGAAAAGTAATTTGTTTTATTTTGGAAATATTTGTACTACTTTTCCGCTAAACCATGCACTCTGATATTTTCTATTGATAAGATATGACACCGATATTTTGGAATGTATTAATGTTTAATATTAATTTCCAAAGATAAGTACTTAGTGATATTTGTGATGAAATTATTTAATTACGTTCATCAATTAATCCACGACGTACTATTTTTATGAAACGAATTAAAGGAAATTTTATTTCAATTCTTTTGAAGTAATTAAATTGGAAAATTATTTTTATTATTTATTTAAAAAAAACACTTGAGCTGTGTTTTAAACTCGAGGTGTTACAAGTTTGCTAGACCAGGATGGCCGAGATCAGAAGATCAGAAGGTTAGGAAGTGTGGTCCAGGGATGGCCGAAATCAGAGGATCACAACATATCAATTAGTATGGTCCAGATGTGGACTAGTGCAGAAGATCAAATTGTCCAGATTTAATCATGAGGATTAACGGTGGAGATTTTAATTTATTTTGATCAAAGTATTAAAAAGATTTGTTACAAAAATAAAGTGAAGTATTGTGGAACTCAGGAGCTGTTGGCGGGAAGAAACTAAAGACTTGATTGGCCAGTTAATTTGAAAGAAGATCTGAAGCTTAAAAAAGATATGTTTTTTTATTTAAATAAAGCCCAATTGGTCAAGTTATTTTTGCAAGAGAATCCAGCAAGATTCAGCTCGAAATTAAGCTTGGAAGAGGCCCTAATCTGCATCTATAAAAGGAGGCTCAAGGCAGAATACTTAGTATCGAAAATCACAAAAGAGTCATAAACTTCCAAAAGCAAACACTCAAGTTTTTAGTGAGGTTAATTGTGAGTTCCAGCTTTCCAGAAGCAAGCACTCGTGTTATTTTCTTTCCTTTGTGTTAGATCTAAGTTGTTGAAGTAGAGTCTACAATCTGAGGGAGTCAGAAGGGGTAGCAGATTACTTGGCAATTAGATTCAAGGCGTTGTAATTCCTTCTACAATCTGGGGTTGTCAGATTGGCAGGAGAAGACTTGACTTAGGAAGTCAAGGTGTTGTATTCCTCAAGAGTCTAGGATTGTTAGACTATTTGAGAAGACTGACTTGGAGGGTTAGTGGTATTATTGTAATTCAAGGTTTGAATTAGTGAAATCCTTCACGGTGAAGGGACTGGACGTAGCCTCGTTAACGGTGAACCAGTATTGTAATTCTGTTTATTTTTACTTTATATCCGCTGCTAACTCTGTTTTTATTCATACATCAAGTTTTGTTTTAAAAGTGTAAAAACAGGAAAAGTATTCAAGTTAGTCAAACACAATTCAACCCCCCCTTCTCGTGTTTGCACCTTCAATTGGCATCAGAGCTCGGTCTCAAGGCTGAGCACTTAACAGTGTTTGAGGAAAGGTCCAAGGGGTTCAACATGGCAGAATCTAGAGAAGAATTGGGAGGCAACATCAACAGACCACCACTGTTTGATGGAGAAAGGTTTGAGTATTGGAAGGACAGAATGAGAAGTTTTGTCATATCTCAAGATCCTGAACTATGGAAGATGATAGTCAAAGGATACACTGCACCTACTGATCCAGAAGATCCAACTAAAAAACTAGACATGGATGATATGAAACCAGATCAGAGCAGATTACACAAACTTCATCACAAGTCCAGAAACATCATGATCAATGCCATCACATTCAAGGAATTTGACAGATGCACAGATAAAGAAACAACAAAGAGCATATTCGACAATCTGGTTCTGACCTATGAAGGATGCCAGCAGGTTCAAGAAGCAAGAGCTAACATATTGGTCAAACAGTATGAAATGTTCAATATGGAAGAGGATGAAAACATTGATGGAATGTTCTGCAGATTCCAGACTCTGATATCTGGACTGAAGGTCTTGAAGAAAAGCTACAGAACAGCTGATCATGTCAAGAAGATTCTCAGAAGCTTACCAGCCAAATGGAGACCAAAGGTTACTGCAGTACAGGAAGCTAGGGATCTGAATACCTTGAAGCTTGAAGATCTGATCAGCTCACTCAGGTCTCATGAAATAGAACTAGAAGCAGATGAACCTAAGAAGAAGAAGAATCTGGCTCTGAAGTCGAAACAGAAGAAAGCTGCAAGGGCAGCATCAGAATCAGAGGATAGTGACAGTGACTGTGATTATATGGTTTACTTAACCAAAAAGATGGTTAAGATATAGGAAAAATAGGAAGAGGAGAGGTTCCAAGAAGAAACATAACAGCAAAGATAAGGAAGAATCTGACAAGAAGAACATCATCTGTTATGGCTACAATGAACCTGGATATATCAAGTCAGAATGTCCAAATATGGAAAAAGGCAAACAGCACAAGAAGAGTTCCAGATTCAGAAAGAAGGGTCTGATGGCTGCCTGGGATGTATCAGAATCAGAAGAAGAATCGTCTGATGAAGAAGAGGCAGAAACAGCAATGACAACACACATCAAGTCTGCTTCTGGACCTCATACAGGCATGATTTCAGGAAGGAAAACAGGCAGAAGGAAGAATGAACGAAGTAGTCATTCAAGCAAGTCTGGAAGCACATCAGAGGAAGCAATTATGTCTCTGATGGCTCATACCAATTCAAGTTCTGGATACAGCTCAGGCTTTGGAACATAATCAGAAGATGAAGACAGTGACGTATTTTCTGATCTCTCTAAATCTGAATTAATTGATGATGTAAAAGACTTGTTAAATGCAAATAATAAGATGTCTTTAAAACTGAAAACTCTTAGGGAAGATAAGAAAAATCTGACCAAAGAAGTCCAAGTTTTAAAGAATCAAAATTCTGAGTATGCAACTGAAAACAAGGATTTTAACACTGGAGTTGCAAGACTCAAATCTGAAAACCAAACTCTCAAAAGCAATGTTTGTTCCACTTCCAAAACTGTTTGTGAATCTGATATGCATGAACAATTTTTTCAAAACTTTATTTCTAATGGAATGGAAAGAAGTAAATATGCATCTATGATTTATGGAAACAGTAACACTGGAAAGAGAGGTCTTGGTTTTACAAAAACAATTACTGAAAGTAAAGCTGTTCATTCTGATGTTTTATGCATTGTTTGTGCTAAGAAAGGTCACTCTGAATTATCTTGTCCAATGGTAATATCTGAACAAGATCATAGAGTTGTTAAGACTAACAAACCTGGACCCAATCAGTTCTGGGTACCAAAAGATCAAATTGTCTATGTTGCAGATGTTCTGAGCAACCAGAAGAAGACACCAACAATGGTGCCTGAACAATGGATGTTGGCAATGCACAAGCAGAAGAAGGTTTATGTTCCTGCTACAACAAGACAAAGGCAATCTGAGTCTGATGGAAGAAGGTCTGGTCAACTCAACTAGAACCAGAATCGGAATCAGAACCAAAACTAGAACCAGAATCAAAATTGGAACCAGAATCAAAATAGGAACTGGAACCAGAACCAGAGCTAGAACCAGCATCAGAAGCACAGAAACTGGAACCAGAATCTGAATCAGTACCAGAACCAGCATAATTACTAGAATCAGTATAATCACAAGAATCACCATAAGTTCCAGAATCACCAGAGGAACATGGTGTATCAGCCAAAGCAGAAATAGAAGAATCAGAATCAGGAGAGTTCTTCAAACACTCCAGTGAAATTCATCAAGACTACAAACCTGGAAGGGAATTCAAATCCCTTAATCCAAACCATGTAATCACAGAACATACAGATTTGAAATCTGAAAATCAGAAGCAGGAAGATTTTCATAGTAAAACTAAAACTGCTGACATAGAGGTTACATCTTGTTGTGAATACTATTATTATTTGATATTTCAGTTTAATGTGATAACAAGAAGCTTGATCTTAACAAATCAAAGCTAGATAAGTATTCTGCAGGTTTTCAAACTATCAAAGGAACCAGGTGATTCACACGAATTGAATATCTCAGCAGAAACAACATTCCAGTGGTTTCAAAAACAAGCAGAAACCACCAGAAGCATAATCAATGGTTTGACTGTATTGAGTTCAATTTTAAATTATTTGATTTGCATTATGTAATATGACAAACTGCTTGATCTTGACAAATCAAAGCAAGATAAAAATAGTGCAGGTTCACTAGAACCAAAGAGAGCAGAAGCACAAGAAACAGAAGTACCTGGAAAGGTAAAGGATACAAGCAAGTCAGCAACACATGACAAATCATCAAAAGATAAATTTGAAGAGAAATCTGGATATTTACTAGAACCAGAAATTGATTTATCAGAATCAGAAGCTATTACAGATTTACCAGAACCAGAAGTTGATTTATCAGAATCAAAAGCTGTTACAGATCTTCCAGAAATAGAAGTTGATGCAGACCAACCAATGTTGATGAAGATTTGGCAGAAGAAGGTTGGATACTTGAAATGCAAGAAGAGCTGAATGAATTCCAAAGGAATGATGTTTGGGATCTGATATACAGACCAAACAAAAACATTATTGGAACCAAGTGGGTGTTCAGGAATAAACTCAATGAAAAAGGTGAAGTGGTAAGGAACGAAGCTAGATTAGTAGCTCAAGATACAGTCAATAGAAAGGTATAGATTACACCGAGACTTTTGCTCCAGTGGCTAGGTTAGAAGCAATTAGAATTCTTTTATCATTTGCTGCTAATCATGATATAGTTTTGTATCAAACGGATGTTAAAAGTACATTCTTAAATGGCTATATAAGTGAGAAAGTCTATGTCAAACAGCCTCCTGGACTTGAAAATTCTGATTTTCCAAACCATGTTTTTAAACTTAAGAAATCTTTATATGGTTTAAAACAAGCACCAAGGGCATGGTATGACAGACTTAGCAACTTTCTGCTTAAGAATGAATTTAATAAAGGCCAGATTGATAATACTCTATTTAGGAAATCCATTAAAAATGATATTTTAATTATTCAAGTTTATGTTGATGATATCATATTTGGATCGACTAATGGCACTTTGTGCAAAGAGTTTTTTGACCTAATGCAGAAAGAGTTCCAAATGAGCATGATGGGAGAACTTAAGTTCTTCTTGGGAATTCAGATTCATCAAGGTAAATCAGGTATACTCATTCACCAATCTAAATACACTAAAAAACTTCTTAAAAAGTTCAAAATGAGTGAATGTAAGCCTATGGCCACCCCCATGCACCCAACCTGCTCACTTGAGAAAGATGAAACCAGCCAAAAGGTAGACCAGAAAACATACAGAGGTATGATTGGATCCCTTCTATATTTTACTGCTTCTAGACCTGACATCTTATTTAGTGTTTGTGTCTGTGCCCGATTTCAAGCTGACCCTAGGGAATCCCATTTAACTGCTGTCAAACGAATTCTGAGATACCTTAAAGGAACCACCAACCTTACCCTATTATACAAGAAAACCCCCACCTACAAACTCACAGGTTTTTGTGATTCCGACTATGCTGGAGACAAGCTGGAAAGGAAAAGTACAAGTGGCAACTGCACGTTCTTAGGTGATAATTTGATCTCTTGGTCAAGCAAAAGACAAAGCATCATTGCCATGTCAACAGCTGAAGCTGAGTATATATCAGTAGCAGGATGCAGTTCACAGTTACTCTGGATGAAACACCAACTTGAAGATTACAACATCTTTGAAACCAATATCCCTTTGTTCTGTGATAACACTTCAGCCATAAACCTAACCAAGAACCCTATCTTACACTCTAGAGCCAAACACATTGAAATAAAACACCATTTCATTAGAGACCATGTTCAAAAAGGGACTTTAAGCATCTAGTTTGTGGACACTAATCATCAATGGGCTAACATCTTCACCAAAGCATTACCAGAAGATAGGTTCGAGTTCATCAAGTAGCATCTCAACATTACCTCCATATCTAACTAGCTCAAGTAGTCATCTTAGGAGTTTTTAAATTTCTTGTATTTTTTCTGTCTTTTATTTTCTGTTTTACTTTCTGTAATTTGTAAAGAGAAAAACAAAAAAAAAATAGTAGGACCTCTTTTTGTCTTATGACAAAAAGGGGGAGAGAGAGAAAAATGAGAAATAAGTAGAAAAGGAGAGATAAAAAGAAAGAAGGAGTGAAAAAGAAAGAGATGAAAAGAGAAAGAGTTGAAAAGGAGAAGAATCAGGGAGAGAGAAAAAGAAAGAGTGAAAAAGAGAAGAAGTTGAAAAGGAGAGGAAACAGGGAGAGAGAAAAATAAAGAGTGAAAAAAAAAAGAAGTTGAAAAGGAGAGGCTATGTGAAGGGAGAAAAGAAAGAGAGAATAAAGAAGGAGTTGAAAAGGAGATGAGAAGAGAAGAAAAGAAAGAGTGAAAAGAGAAGGAGTTGAAAAGGATAAGAAAAAGTCAGTATCAGACTTAGGGGGAGAGATTGGTCTGAGGGGGAGTAATTCAAGTCTTCGAGTTATAAACTAGCAAAATAAGTTAAGGTTTTGTCATCATCAAAAAAGGGAAGATTGTTGGAACCAAGTTGGTTCTAAGTACTTAGGATTTTGATGTTTCCAAAAGCACTCCATGTAATCTTATTTTGAACCTTGAATTATTAAATCAAATGTCACCAGAAGTTGAAGATTGCAGAAGCAGAAAATGCATCCAGAATGCATTCTGGAATTACTAGAGGATACACCAGGATGTCAAAACACTACCAGAGGATATCTTTGCTGGCCCAGATCAGAAGGAAGTAAAGTCAGAAGGAGACCTGGACCAGACCAGAAGGAAGCCTGCCATAGGGAGAGTTGTTCCAGACCAGAAGGAATCAAATGTCAGATTTATTCCAGAAGTTATTCTGACCGGAAGATGGCCTGGCAGTGAAATGATAAACAGTCCAGACTTGTTCCAGACTTAATAAGAGGATGAATTAATGGGTCCAGAACAAAGGAATTAATCCAGATTTGACCCAGACCAGAAGATAGCATGGTTCAGGGTATGAAACTAAGTCCAGACCAGAAGAAATGATTTCCAGAATTGATCCAGACCTGATCCAAAATCAAAGGTAAAATGTCCAGATTGAAATATTATTTGTCCAGATTTAATTTCAGTTTAATCCAGAC
The DNA here is from genome assembly GCA_037974295.1 of Cicer cuneatum. Lineage (NCBI taxonomy): Eukaryota > Viridiplantae > Streptophyta > Magnoliopsida > Fabales > Fabaceae > Cicer > Cicer cuneatum. The sequence goes on along the minus strand of JBBPBO010001985.1, from coordinate 62,851,199 downwards.
CAAGTCCAGAATTGGTCCAGATTAGAGGGAAGATTTTCAGATCAATGGTCTAGATTTAATCATTTGGCCTAGTGTTGGCCGAGATCAGAAGATCAGACCATGGCCCAGTGTTGGCCGAAATCAGAAAGTCAGAATGTGTGGTCCAACAGTGGCTGAGATCAGAGGATCACAGCAGATCAGTTTGCTAGACCAGGATGGCCGAGATCAGAAGATCAAAAGGTTAGGAAGTGTGGTCCAGGGATGGCCGAAATCAGAGGATCACAACATATCAATTAGTATGGTCCAGATGTGGACTAGCGCAGAAGATCAAATTGTCCAGATTTAATCATGAGGATTAATGGTGGAGATTTTAATTTATTTTGATCAAAGTATTAAAAAGATTTGTTACAAAAATAAAGTGAAGTATTGTGGAACTCAGGAGCTGTTGGCGGGAAGAAACTAAAGACTTGATTGGCCAGTTATTTTGAAAAAAAATCTGAAGCTTAAAACAAATATGTTTTTTATTTAAATAAAGCCCAATTGGTCAAGTTATTTTTGCAAGAGAATCCAGCAAGATTCAGCTCGAAATTAAGCTTGGAAGAGGCCCTAATCTGCATCTATAAAAGGAGGCTCAAGGCAGAATACTTAGTATCGAAAATCACAAAAGAGTCATACACTTCCAAAAGCAAACACTCAAGTTTTCAGTGAGGTTAATTGTGAGTTCCAGCTTTCCAGAAGCAAGCACTCATGTTATTTTCTTTCCCTTGTGTTAGATCTAAGTTGTTGAAGTAGAGTCTACAATCTGGAGTCAGAAGGGGTAGCAGATTACTTGGCAATTAGATTCAACGCGTTGTAATTTCTTCTACAATCTGGGGTTGTCAGATTGGCAGGAGAAGACTTGACTTAGGAAGTCAAGGTGCTGTATTCCTCAAGAGTCTAGGATTGTTAGACTGTTTGAGAAGACTGACTTGGAGGGTCAGTGGTATTGTTGTAATTCAAGGTTTGAATTAGTGAAATCCTTCAAGGTGAAGGGACTGGACGTAGCCTCGTTAACGGTGAACCAGTATAAAAATTCTGTGTTTTATTTTTACTTTATATCCGCTGCTAACTCTATTTTTATTCATACATCAAGTTTTGTTTTAAAAGTGTAAAAACAAGAAAAGTATTCAAGTTAGTCAAACACAATTCAACCCCCCCTTCTCGTGTTTGCACCTTCACCATGTTCGAAGATAAGACAAGTTTGGTTGTCTTTTCTTTATTATCTCATAAGGAGATATTTCACTTTTAGATTTTGGAACTCTATTTAAAATATAGCAAACTGTCAAAATAGTTTCCCCCACCAATGAGATGCAACACCAGAGTTAAGCATAATAGCAACAACTAGTTCAGTCAGAGTCATATTCTTTCTTTCAGCTTTACCATTCATTTCAGGTGAATAAGGTGTTGTGGTTTCATGTATAATTCCTTGAGTTTTATAAGACTCATTAAATAAACTAGAATCATACTCTATTCCTCTATACTACGAAATCTTTTAATCTTTCTACTAAATTGATTTTCAATTTCAATTACAAAAATTCTAAACATGTCAAGCGCATCACTTTTATTTTTCATCACATATACAACAGTATGGTCAGAACGATCGTCAATAAAAGTTATAACAATTTTCATTTCTTATTAACGTGTCATCAAGTTCACATATATCATAGTGTAATAAATCTAAAGACTCGGATTCTCTAACTACAGATTTATGTGAACTCTTTGTTATTTTAGCTTGATTACAAAAATCACATTTTTTTTTCAAAATCATTTAAAGATAACATTGGTATTAAACCTGAGTTACTTATGTTTGAAATAACATGTGTTCACATGACAAAGTCTAGCATGTCAAATATTAAAATCACGCAACATGTAAACAGAACGAGACATTATTAATTTCAACATTTAGAGAAAATTCTTTTGTTTTAAGAATTTTTGAAATCCTTACAAACAGAGGCAGTTTGTCGATAATAACAATCAATTTGAAATTCATCTAAAGTCATACCTTAAGATGATCTCCTGAGCTATCTTATGAATTCTCCAAGTATTTGTCATCGGTAATCTGATACTTGAGGTAGCGGCTACAACACACTTTTTAGCTCGAAGTTCCTCGGTATCATATTTCTTCTTTATAGCATTTCAGGCTACAACACACTTTTTAGCTCCAACTTCCCCTTCTTTATAGCATCTCATACATGTCTAGCACTATTGCTGGAACTGTAGTATTCATACAACAAGTCTATTAAGAATATAATTCTTATAAAGGTAATCATTACCCTCCCATGGGTTAATTCTCCAGCTTTCTTATCCTTTTCTATTTGCCTCAAAGAAACATATCCAGTAATGTCTTCGGTTGACATGGTAGAAAAAACGTCTTAAATTGTTGTATTTTGAGTTTGAAAAAACTGTTTAAAAATCACAATTTGTGCCACCGAAGATATTACTGGGTTGAGTCGCGGACTAGGTCGCTCTCTTTTAAGACGTTTTGAAGCACTGCCCAAATTGTGCAAGGCAGACTATCAACCACGACGTCCCCAAGATAAAACAACCCAGATTCACTATATCGGAGTTCTAATGCACATTAGAAAACCGTTCTAGAATTACACTCTTAATATGACTGTTAAAGCCACTCACAATATGACGGTTATAGTCACTCTTAATATGGCGATTAAAGCCTCGCAATATGGTACTATGACCACTCATAAATCAAAATGACTACACTTAAAGGACTGCGACATGTGGCATAAAAACCACTCTAAAAGGATAATGGTATTATGACCACTCAAAAATCGACGAGACTACAATATAAAACCGCAGACTACGGTATAACAACCGCTTTAAAATATCAAAGGGACAGAAATAGGAGAAATGGCTCGATAACAATCGAGCAGAATATAAGAGGGAGAAAATAAAAAGTTGGGAAATGCATCCAACTTTGGTGTGCTTTTCACAATAAATTGACACTCTTTATATAGTGATGGAAGCAAACCCACATATGTTTTCTATCCAATGTGAGACTTCAACAAAATTTTGAGAATATTTATATAGTGATTAAAACTATTCAAAATAAGAGTTTTCCAATGTGGGACTTCAACAATTTTTAAATTCACACATTATCTTCCAACACTCTCCCATAATAGAACTACGAACCTATACAAAAGCATAAACCAAAAGTCACCAAATAAAAAAGTAATTAGAAAAAGAGGTAGGAAACCAACCAAATAGGGGTTGATCAAAGAAGAAATGTAAGACAAAGCTTAAACAAAAGCCCTTCATTAAATAAGAAATTAAAACATTAAACAAAAAGTCATGCTAACATGTGCCACAATGATACCTAAAGTAGAAATTTTTTATAAAAAAAAACAATGTTCGGACTTTCAAAAACTAAAATGCACAAGTTTTAAGATAAGATTTCTACCTTTGAATTATTAAAAGACACCTTTGATACACATGTTAACATTTTCATTGAACAAATTATGGAGAAAATTAAAAAAAAAATAGTGCAGAAAAATTCTAAAATGAAGAGTTTACATTAATAAAACATGTGAAGAATGATCTCAATTGTGGAGGAAAGAAATCAAAATTGATGGCAAATTATGAAAACCAACACCATTTAATTGACTTGTAATAAAGAAATGAGAAGAATGATCTAGATGGACAAAATTTAAAGTAACTCTAGACACCAATTGTATTAACAATAATGATACTACATAAAGAATGAGAGATAGGAAAATGTAAATGCATCCTCGATTTTCTTTTTTTAAAATGCATCAGTGGTTTTAATTTTTTGACTAAGTGTTAATAAGATGAAAAAGTTATTTGTAATTAACACTTGTGTTTTTAAAAAGAAATATTACTATTTCAAATTGTTATTTTTTAGATTTTTTAAATATTGACATTGGAGCATGTTTCAAATAAAGTACATGCGTGTTTCGAATATAAATAGATATATGTATTTTAGTGCATTGACTTTTTAGATTTTAAATTAACTTTTTAAAGAAATATAACTAATACTTACATCTCCCAATAAAAATTAAATAATTAAATTCAAATAATTTATAAATTTTAATTAACAATTAATTAATTTAAAATTATTACTAATAATACAAATATGACATAAGATTTTTTTTTTCAATAGACAAATGAAAAACTTGTCCAAAAATCATTCTTATAATATTATAATGTATAGATTCACTATCTCTTCATGATTGGTGCTGATTTGAAAATTAAACTCTCTAATTATATTAAAATGTTTGTTTTTTTTACAAAAATTTAAAATGTTTTAGTCTTCCAAAAATAAATTTATAAGTGTTTAATTTTATTTAATATTCATCCTCCTTATTCGTCCCTTTGAAATCATCAATCCAAGGAAAGAACCCTTCTAAGAAAACAATTGAATGTTTGTAAAAAAAAAAATACAATTGAATGAATGAATAAACGACATTACTTTCTGAATTATTATTTTAGGAACTGATTTTCAATTCAATTTTATGCCGATGGATCAAATCACAAGTAGACTGAGAGATTATTCATTCATTTGGGGTTTCTTCAAGAACATAGCTTTCTGTTCGTTCAACCATTCATTGATCAATGGACTGTCTAGGGTTTCCTTTTTTCAAGTCACCAACAGGTCTTTACTTTTTCGTCTTTCCCATTTTGCCCTGCCTTTTTATCTATCTGCATTTGCTCTTAATTATAAAATCAAAAAAATTGTGCTACTTTAGTTTGGTTTATGAACTTTTATCAGTGGTTAAAATGGATTCAAATGTGATGGGATGAAAAATATTAATGTTATGGTGATTAATTATAGGGAAAATTCATGGTAAAAGTGTTTTTAGGATTACGAACAATTAGCTATTTAGTTGGTAAGGTTCCATGGATAAAGAGTGATTGTTGATTCTAAATTGGAATTTTTTGTGTGTGGTTTTTTTTAGCATAACTATGTTTACGGTTTAGCAAGGGGTAGGGGTATGCATTATGGACTAGTGAGTAGCTATGAAACACAAAAATAGTGACGGACACAATACACGTCACCGACACTGACACATAATAGTTTGAGAAAATACAAGCGGTTTATCATTTATCCATCTCTTTTTGAATGAGATCTATATCTGGTTTGCTTTGTTACCGTTTCTTTCTGAAGATGCATTTAGTTAAATGACAACAAGGACAAAAAGTTGAAGGAAAAAGGGGGTAGAAGTTTGTATACAGTATAGTCAGAGTGAGACAGATGATGGTCAAGATTTTGTTTTTGTTTTTCCGAGAGGGTTGTGTATGTTAAGGTTACTTGTATCCTTGTTTTTGTTGTATTTATTTTATTGCAAAGTTTGAGTGTAAGAATAAACCTTGTTGCTTTAGATTTACACGAAATGAAGGGTTTTAAGAAGAGGAAAAAAATTCAACTTCACACTTCTTGGGAAAATGAAAAGTGAGCTTCACCGAACTCAACGAGTATCCAGATAATTGTTATGGAGTTCTTTCGGAGTATCAGTCAACCAAAGTTAGAAATCAATGAAAACACAGGGAAGAATTGTCTAAAACTTTGACAATGAAGGTAGCGGACCTTGAAATGTGGACTCGAAGAAATAAAAGGAAAGTTTCTAGCTCTAACTTATCGGAATCATAGAGATGTGCTTTGGATTTCGTGGCACCATTAAGAGTTTTGGAGAATGTTAAAGAAGCGATAGCAGAGTTGAATTGACTTGTACGCCTTATAATTATTTTTACAGTTGAGCATAACCATAGGTAAGTTTATGTAACCAAATATTATTTTTCATCTTGCTTGCTCCTAGATGAGTTTAAGAGGCAAGATTTCATTACTCCTCCTCTCACCATGTTTAAATATACTTTTCTTTCTTGTAATTGCTGCTATTCTCAGTCCTTGAGTCCTTTTTTGTTGTCCAACTAAAACAGCTATCAAGGTTATACTGTCAGAACTAGGGGATTGCTTTGGATTTATAAGAAGAAAACCATGAAATGTAAAATACACAGGCAGTTATGATAAAACTCTGCAATTGCAAAATTTCTTGTTTTTTATGTTATTTCTACTACAGTATGTGTAAAAGAAAAGCAGTGTTTTGGGACTACAACTTTGCATGGTTTCTTTTTAGTTTCTCTATATTAGAATTTCAGAGGGAATGAAAATCTAAATCTATATTTAAATTCTGAACAATGATTGTTACATTACAGAGAAGTTGTAGCTATGTTGATTTAGAGGTATAAGTTAGGAGGTTACATCGGACAGTAACTGAATGATAGAGACGATACTCTCTCACCCCCTTCAATTTGCAAAGTATTAGGTTTTATACAAGTATGATAGCTCTACATAACTATAAACCTTAGAGACCTTGTGCTTTAATTTTGACGATACTCCTAGCTGCATAATTTAAATCACGGGAAGATTGTTAATGAAAAAATTTTTAATTATAATTTTGGGTGAGGGCTAAATAAATAGAAGGATTGAAATGTGAATGAAGTACAAGCCCTCTAATGACTTTGTTTGGTGATAGGGATAAACTCAGTGTCGACAATCAACTTATGCAACTAGAACATTGGCACAGGCCCCCAATTAGGGAGGACCCCAATTTTTTTTATGGTATACTCTAAACTTTGAATAATTGCATTGATATTTTTAATTTTGTACATTGACCACTCTAAAGTTTTATATTTACATTTTATGCCTAAAATAAATACCAGTTTGAACAAAGACTATCTTCTCTCTAATTTTGATTTACTAATTTTAGGAACTCATTATCTATCAGGGTTTAATCTGAGGATATGGTTTTAAATTTTAGGAACTCAGTGCTGATTTTGTGATTTACAATGTTATTAATAGATGTAATCTATTACATCACATTTTTTATTAGGGCCAAATTTTTTAGATTCGAACAGGGCCTCCAAAAACATTAAGAGGCCCTGGATAAACTCAAGATCAAAATCTAGAGTTAAGCACCTAGGATCAAACTCTAGCTTGCTACTTCATTAGGCCAAAAAGATTCGCTCTATGTGAACAAAATCATTCAATCTATAAGTTTCAGATATTTTGTAAGGATTGAAATATGGCTTTAAAGTTTAAAAGATCTCTTAAAATAAGTGCTTCATATTCTACAAAGAAAACTATTATGTAGGTGCACAGGTTTATCACCCATAATTGGATTCAACTTTGGCATGTATGATATATTTGTTACTCAGCATCCTGCCTCTATACATAAATTGATCAAAGTTTCAGGGTCAACTATGGTGGCATCTCTGCCAACAATTTGGATGGAGATTTGAAATGGTGAGTCCATATATAGTGATGGTTGATCTTTGGTCTCTCATATTTTGTGATACTAATCAATGCTAATGCTACACCTTGTGCAGGGATATTGATTTGATACTTGAAAAGATGAGGTAGACATACTCTACAAAGTGGCCTCAATCAATTTAACCTGATGCGTCAAGGTATTGGCTAGCGTAGTGGTCGATCATTGGACTGTCTAAGAGCTCTCAGGTTAAAGATTATTGGAATGGGGTAGGAATAGGACTTTATCGGAAGAGCATACTCCGTCTTTCCATGCTAAAGTTCTTAAAACGCCAAAAAAGGGAGTTGACGTGGTGCTTCTTTGCTTGTTATGGTTTTAAAGTTGTATCAGATTTTCTTTGTTCATTTCATTCAATGTATTAGCCATCAAAAACAGTAAGCATTTATTGACAAATCTTCTTAGCAAATCGAGAAAATTGAAGTTTTAAATGGAACAGCAAAGTCACAAACCCTACGCCTTCATCTATTCCGCCGCTTCTCTTATTGCCCAGGTACGGGAATTGAATACGCTAATCTAATCATCATATTTAGTGGATCTTATTGCTGTTTGTTGGTTTTTGTTTCTTCAATTTCTTGGGTCTGTTTATTTGTCTTGCGTTATTTTATATCAGTGTTTAAACAGTTCCCTAGATCGTATAATTAATCTTCGATGATTTATTCGGAATGAAATGAGTGCAATGAATATGTTAGATTCTCTGTGTGTTCCACTTTGATGATAATTGTTAACAAGGTTTTAATTGTGCTGTGATCTTGTTGTTATTGGTTGTGACAAGGTCTTACTTGTAGTTATGGCTGCGTTGCGGCTGTTATAGGCTGATGCAGGATGCCACGTAATTCAAAAACTTGACTTATGCTCAGTTCGGAAGCTACAATTGTACTTTGATTCCTTTAATGTATTGGTATCAGTTACATATTTGATATGAATTCTCTTGGATACCTGGCCTATATATATCCATCAAGTATATGAGCTTTTTATTTTGAAAAAATAATTATCTAATTCTAATGCAATCAGACCACTTTGGGTTTGGGATACCTCTTTGACTTTTTCATTTTTCAATTTCTTTAACATAGGAGTCACAACTCTTTTTGCCTTTTGTTCTCTGTGCAAGTGCTATGGTTTTAAATTGAGGTCCGCGACTACAATTGCAACAACAATATAGCAGACTTTGAAGTCTCCGCAACGATAGGACAACTGCAATTTAGGCTGCATCAACCACATTTTTCTGCAATATAAAGGTTTGCAGCGTAACTGCAATCGCGACCACAACCGCAATTTAAAACCATCGGAAGTGCTAATACCCATACAATATCTTTGTGTATGTGTGTGTGATTATGTGTCCATTTAAATGCACAGTTTTATTCTCTGCCTATACCTGATGCATATTTGTGCAAACATGTGATTATGTTGTATATTTAAATGCACAGTTTTATTCTCTGCCTATGTGCAATGTTTATTGCTTACTGTATCTGATACTTCACTCATATGTTTGCATCATAGATGCTCAGCAAGCTTCTATAATTCAAAAGATTTGAAGTGTCTTGTACAATTTGAAAAGCAATATAATTTGCAAGGGAATCGTGCTTATATTAATCTAGTTCTTTAGTTCTATCATGTTGCACCAGTCTATGTGCAATGTTTATTGCTTACTTAGAGCATTACAGTTTGTTAGGTCTGTTCTGTTCCACTGAATCTTCAGGTCTTCCAGATTTGTTTTTTAGCTGTAGGAGTTCATATCTAAGACCGTAGCTTAAAATCATTCTTTTATACTTGACCTTGCAACAATGTTTGTTTTGTTTGCTCCTTCAAGTTTCCAATTTTCCAAATCATGCTTCTGGTGCTTTTATAATTTCAAATTATTGAATAGTTACAGCTGTTGAATCCCTATTTTTGTCATAGCAAAATTTCCAAACTGGAAACGAAATGCAAAAGTTTTGGTCATTCATAATTGGCATTTGCTTTGGAATTACATGGCTTACTTTACCAATGAAAGTTAATGGTAATTTGATACTTTTCTGTCTGTTTTTACTGCAACATAAAGTCAAACAAATGCAAGTGAGTAACTAGTTGTTGCATTATAATAGAGATAATAGAAAGTAACTTCTAGTTAGTTTTAACTCACTGTGTAACAAACTGTTGCTGAGTCAGCAACAGTCCTAACTGAAAACAATTAGAGAATCAAGTCTATAAATAGCTCTCTCATCAAGCTATAGCAAATCAGATTGTAATTTCCCAACAAACTGAAATTAGAATATTCTAGATTCTCTCTCAATTTCTTCTTCATGTGTTCATCTTTTCTCTGTTTCTATTACATTGAACTTTATTTATTTTAATGGAATTAGGTTTTATTGATTAAAGAATAATGTTAAATCATTTTGCAAATAAGAACATAGTAATTGAGCATGATGCTTTTACATGTGAAACTTCTGTTTCCTACTCTCATTCAACAAATATTTGCACCCAGATCTATTTCTCTGTATTATACTCTCGTCTATCATGGAGTCTTACGAGTTCCAGTCAGCAGAACTGAGGACGTATGAAGGTCCAGTAGCTGGTGTCAAAGTTTTGGTTGTGGATGCTAATTCGGCATGCCGAGCAATTGTATCAAAAATGCTTCATTCCATTGGATATGAGGGTAATTTGCACGGAACATATATTCTGGAAGCTAAAAGTTGTTTTTAATATTTATATTTGTGGCTAATATTCTGTTCAACTTAACTCAGATTTAATTAAAACCATAAAGTTTCAGATATTCCATATTGCTAGCTGTTATAATTATAAACCTTAAAAGTCAATATGATTTTTCATTGTTGACTAATTGATCTTCTTCATTGAGAGCCCGTTTGTTACAAATTATAAAAAAAGTGATTTTGGCATCGATAGTTAAGAGATTGTTTTTTTTAGAGATTTTCAAGAAAAAAGGAAGCTATTTTGTGTTTATCCACCATAATGAAAATAATTTTAAAAAAAAAATCATGTATCGAAAATGATTTATATGAGAGACTATTCAAAACAACTTCTCATTTGAAGCAATTTAGATTCTTATTTATTTTTAAACTGTAACAAATGGATCAAAAATCGTAAATGTGATTATTTTCTAAAAGAAACTGTAACAAATGGACCCTGACTCTGTTCTGTCAGCCAACAGCGTTTCTTGATTAATGTATGCATGTGTCTTGCTCTCATGAGATCATCAAATAATTTTATAACCCATTTTAATATAAGCCATGAAAGTTGTTTTTGCATGTTGAGGCTAAACTGTTGGGATATGCTTTCCATTTTTTGTCTACAAAATATTAATAAATTTTATGAATCTCGCAATGTATAATGTACATTGTGTTGGATTGATGTATTCTTAATTTTTCTTTTTACATTCTTTCCCTACTAGTTATGAGTGCTATGCTAGCTTCCGAAGCATTATCCATTATCGGGGATAAGAAGAATGAGGTTAACCTTGTGCTTGTGGAGGCTCAGTTGCCAGACATGGAAATATATGAGCTCACAGAGAAAATGAGAGAAATCTCTGATATTCCATCTTTCAGTAAGTTCTAAGATTAGCTTTGCCTTCTATTTACTCAAAGCCTCATATGCTGTCACGAGGTAAACCATCATCTGACACTATTATTTTCATCTGTAGTTATGACTTCTTATGATGATGACATTCCTTCCATATCAAGAGCTCTATCTACAGGAGCTAAATTGTGTTATAGAAAACCAGTTAAGTTTTCCGATCTACAGGGCCTGTGGCGATTTGCAGTGTGGAACAGATATGAACCAATATTCATGGAAGAAGTACCTGGCTTTTGGTGGTATTCGTCAGAGGTGACTATGGCCAACAATGGTCTTGAATGCCGACCGTCCATGCATATAGGAGAGTCGTCTCTCCATAATGCAAATTGTAAAGAACAAGAATTTCTCGATAAAGATAACTCAGCTTTCTTGAAAAGGAAAAGGCGTACCTGGACTGATGATTTACATAGGAAGTTCTTGGAAGCTGTTGAAATAGCAGGAATCAATGGTGAGTTTGAACTCGCGTATTGTTTATTGATTTCTGCAGTAGCTACTAGATATAAGTAAAAATAATGGTTGCTTTCTTTCTTGTGTGAAGCTCGTCCGAAGAAAATATTCCAGCTTATGGATGTGGAAGGACTAACAAAAGAGAGCGTTTCAAACTATTTACAGGTTTGTTCTTTGTAATGGTCCATGTGTATTATCTAAGGTAGTCTTCCACTATAGATATTGTTTATGCATTATCATGAGGAACTGTTTCAGAAATATCGTCAATCTATGAAACTGCGAGCTAATGCAATGGAACAGCATATGAATGGATATGTGTCTCTGACTAAAATTAGTCGAGGAAAACGCCCTCTATTCTCAGAGCAGCAAGGTGTGACCGACAATCCAGCTATCAGTCCGAAGGATCTAAGTAATTGCATGCATGTGCAAGTTCTTGATACTTCTGCATATTTTTCTTCCCTGGAAAGCTCGAGCAGTCAGGAGCCACCATTCGGGCAAAATCCACCGTGTCTGTCATTGGAAAAGCTAGGTATTGCACTTGCACACACCACATCTTGCCCTGGTGAATTTATGAAATATGTTAACGGATACGTCTGAAAAAATCATCAACCATCCAGGTGATAATATAAATACTACTGATGGAAAACTTGCTCCTGCAGGACAAGAATTGGATTTGTCAACACTGCTAGCCTTTGACACGCGCGAAGATTTTTTCCCCTCACTTCCGATTGCTCTACTACCACCACTAAATGAAAAAGATATTGAAATTTATGGGGGGGAAGGAAAGATTAATGAAATTTTTTATGCAAAAGGAGCTCAACAGTTTACTGATGAGGATTTAAATATGTGGTTGTCAACAATTCCAGGTACAAACATGCAAGTAATATATTTATGTGTGCATGTCTGTGCTCGGGCCGTGAGCATGAGTGTGTCATTTTTTTTTCTTCTTGTTCCCATTATTATTTAAGGATATTCTTCGTTTTTTAAAATCCTTTTTTGTTATTTTTGTCTTTTTTAGTTGAGAAGTTCTAATGAGGTCACTTTGATTTGGCAGACAATCTGAATAATGATGCTAATGCTGAAGCTGTTGCTGTTGCTGAAGCTGGAGCTGATGCTGATACTTGAAACTGTGGAAGGCACTTTTGTATTGAGACATTGATCTTTAATAGACAATTTCTGGTTTTCATTTAAGCTGCTGCATATGGAACTTGAATAAAGACATGTTCAACATGAATGTTGTCTTTTGATCCATGTAGCTGACTCTATCTCGTGGGTTAAGGCTTAATTGTTGTTGTTGTTTATTATATATTATGAAACCTAAATAGAGAATAACATTCAGTTAATATATATCGGTGTTCTTGGCCTCCAACTATGGTTGCTGAGATCAATTGTATGGTGCTTTCCCATTAAGAAATGTAGATTTGTTTAATTTTTCTTTGGATAGGCTAATTTCAATATATTAGTTGTGACATTAGTTTTTCTGCTTCACTAGAGTTTGAACTTGAGTCCTTTTAACTCCCTAACTCATTTAATTTTTAGCTCAATAATCAGTGCAGCTTAACATATCTTAGGAAAGATGAACCTGTGAAAATCTAGCAATTAAACAATTTTGTACGGTTTACCATTTCTTATCCTCATAAAGCAATCTAGAAGATAGAGTATTGAGCTCGTTTGTATTGACATAGGACGAATGTCTAACCCTGAATTAGGGACAAATCTCAATTGAAAGGCTTCGGGATCCGATTTACTAAGCTGCTCTTTAGTCTATAACTGAGTAAAGATGAAGTGGTCTTGCATAGATTTAGGAAAATAGTAGAAAATGAAGGCGTGAAATTTTGTCGAGTGTTATGGAGGACTTTTCTGATAATAGATAGTTAAATAGGTACATGAAACATTAAGATACTGAACTCTAGTGAAAATGATGAAACTCGTAAGCATGTTCTTCAAATGAAGGAGACAAACTATGTTGCGTGTTACTCCTTAAATCTGTTTATGATTTAAACACCTTTATAATCTAAAGGAGTTAACAAGATATGTCAATTTTGGATTTTGCAAGTGTAACTCAGTTGGCTTGATTCAATTTTGAGGAGATAATTTGTGACCCAAAATATGTGGATTCCCTATTAGTGCCCTATTAGAAAGTTTGTATTATGGAATTGTCCCTATTATGTAACTTTTCTTGCGTATATAATAAGGTAATGTGAAAGGAAATTTGGGTGCATATTTTTACTTTTCTACTTTATTCAAAATGTATAAAATTATTTATTGATGAATAAATTTTAAAAAACTAACCATTGATGTGCATAACAAATCTTTGAAGTATTAGAATATCAATGGTTGATTTTTCTGTAAAAGATAAATTACATTTCTATAAATAATTAAAATGTCTTGCTTTATTTATCCTATAGAGTGACAAATCCACGTTAGAAAGATATATTCACGTTGAGCCAAATACATCTATATAAGAAGACAATTATTGATATTTGAAAGTTATAGTCAATTTTTATTAATTCATGTTGAGTCAAATAGATCTATGTAATAAGAAATAATTCTTGTAACAGCTATTTTATTCACAAGACTCAAACTCAACATTATTTAATGATTTTCAATAATTTTGAATAAGCTTGTCAATAATTTTGCTAACCTAAGCTTTTAAATAAGCTAGATAATCATCAATGATAGACATGGCAGATGATCTATATCCAGAACCAAAGAGATTATAATGATTTAAATAGTGATACAACATATATAGGTCTCTTCTCTTCTCAAAGCCTGGCTGTTTAGGCATTACCTGAAGAAATCATTTGAAATTATCAAAATCCAAAAATGTCATAATCAAATTCATATTTCACAAGCTAAGGCAATATCAAAGATTTGATTTCTTTGAAACATGGCAAGTAAATCCATATAAATGTACTATTTTAACAAGGATAATATTGAGAAGCCAAACAAATAGTCACATTGTTGAGCAAGAATTTTTTCAATAAATTTCATGAAAAAAATAATCTTGATATTTTGATAGATATTTACTGACACAATACAAATTGGTTGAACTCAGAAGATTGCAATAAGTACTAATTTTATTTTATACAATTTGTTCTTGCACAAACAAACACAAATTAAGAACAATCACAAAATTTGATCAATTGAAGTTCACAACAGGGTCAGATTTTAAGCTGAACTTACCATAACCAACTAAGATTGTAAGAGTAAAAGGGAAAAGAAATATATTTGTATTAGCCTAAAATTTGGGTAGAATATGATACCATCTTAAATTTTGAATTAGGCCTAACTAATCCTACACAAACCAGCTTGTTATCCACATTGGCATTAAATAGAGTGAAGTTAGTTAAACTTTGCTTATATTTTGGTCCACCAAATATGACTACTTTTTTGCTTATATTTGAGTCTAGTGGGAGTATAGTTTATAGAGTTAGTTGTTTGGTCTCAACGGATTAAGACTTTGGCCATTTTCTGCTACACACGGTTAACTCAAATCCACCACTTATGCACACATTTTCAGGTCATATTTCATTCAAATTCCAATGTGGGAATCCCAACAATTTCCTTCAAAAACTATCCACTATACGTACCTCAACTTGAAACAAACAGCAAAAACAAAGAAATTCAAGAGGAAATTTTGGTGTCAGATAATGATGAGTTCTTGGTACCATATTTCAGCTATCAATATTACCTCAAAATAAGAATTATAGAATGAGGCCCCAAAGCCAGCACACCAAGACATACCAAATTCTGCCTCATTGTGTCCATCTATAGAACAAAGGAAAAACAAACAGCATAATAGTCAGTCTAGTTTTTCCTTAAATAACTGTATCATTGTTCAAGATAATAACTTCTAGGGCTGCATCTCAATTATGCTTTGCCTCATACTTCTCATTCTTACCCCAATAATGGAAGCGGAATTATATGTGATATATTATATGGAGAAGTCTCTTCTTTTTATGTGAAATCTTATCTCATAAACTTTTATTCATCGCTCTATATATAGAGGTAAATTGTAATATAAAAACATATCATATCCCTAAAATAAGGAACAAATCTTAAACATATTCTAAACAAAAATTTAAATGGTAGTATATCCTAAAGATATCTTATTCTAAATCTTAAATATAATTAGATCTAAATCAAAATATAAATCTAAATAAAATCTTCTAAAGATATTTTAGGCATATTATTCTCAACAAATAAGTTATTCCAAATGTGTGATAAAATATCAAAATCTCGCTCGAATTTTGAGTCAACGGCAAACCAGAAAAGTGTTCATGCTCAAGATATAGAGACGCTATCTAAGTTTGAAGTATTCAGCGATCACAACAGTCTACGGTATTTTTGGCAAGCAATATCAAAATCAAAAGACACTGCTATATGAGAAATTTTAAATAAAAAAAATCCTTTTTATTTTTCCTTTGTATTGTAGCTAGAATTTTGGTTCCAAACTTTAGTTGCCATTGCTAAACAACACCTTCTTACTAATGCTTGACTTACAATAACATGCTGGGTCCAATATGACAGGTTCTCCATTTTTGTCAGAGCTTATGTTTCCACTCCATAGATCTCCATGTAGCAAGCATGGTTCAATCACCACATTGTCAAACAGCGGTGCGATGTTTTTCACTAGTATCTGCCCTGTCGAACAAGTCAATCCGATATAAATAATAGTCTTATATTAGAGGAGAGTCTAGTACACTTATAACATTATTAAACTAAGTAATTATACAGTAAGCATGGCAGTACTCGTCAAGAATTCAAATTGTAATGAGAAAATATCACAAACAATTGGCAAATTCAATGGATGGAAAGAACAATAGTACTGTACTGAAACAAAAATACCTTTTTCAAAAATGGTTCTGTCACTATATTGGTCTAATGCCAGCTGCAACTGGTAACCTAATCGACGTTCTCCGTAAAACTGAATCCAATCTGATGACCAGGTATTTATCTGTGGAGTACTACATCATAATATATAGATCATATAATTAAAAAGCAATTATGACAAATTACAAAAAACTTTGCTCATACAAACTAATGTGATCTTCAGTTGATATATCCTAACATGAAAAAAGGAATAATAAATGATAACAATTACAATAACAGCACGGATAACTTTCATGACGAAGAAGTAACATACCTGCCAATGGTATTATCAACGTCGAAACCGAAGCCTTTACTAGATTTTCCAGACTTATGCATTTGAGCAAGCTTCCTCCCTAGAATAGACTGGGAAGCAAGAAATTACAATTAAGG
This sequence comes from Cicer cuneatum, assembly GCA_037974295.1. Taxonomy (NCBI): domain Eukaryota; kingdom Viridiplantae; phylum Streptophyta; class Magnoliopsida; order Fabales; family Fabaceae; genus Cicer; species Cicer cuneatum. Next base: position 62,834,601 of record JBBPBO010001985.1, on the reverse strand, counting down.
TGCACAAGTTTTCCTAATTAGAAGTACTTACTAAGAAGCTAACCTGATCGCCTCGAGATCCCCCAAATTCTTTGAATTCCATAATGATGAAAGAACCACCTGCCGGTAGCGGTCCAACCTACAGTCCCTAGCAACAAGTTACCTCAAGTTCACTCCAGCAAACTAGCATATCCCGATTCACGGTTGTCAAATAGCACCTATAGCAGTGCTATAGCCTATTGTTATGCTATATGCAGATTAGTATAAAGTATTATCAATTAAAGGCTATAATGGCCGCTATAGTGCTGTAGTGTAGCGGAATTCAAACAAACTGTTATTTTCCACGATCCACGCGATTGATTGACAACACTGTCATGTCCTGATTCCTTCAAAACACTACAGTTAATTGTTACCTTATATGGCTTAGGCACACCGATGGTCCTGGTTTCATACATAGCTTCTAAACCAAGAGCCTCAGCCTCAAACATTGATTCTCCAATACTCCTGATGTAGAGTTTCAACTTTCAAACTTGTCATGTATAAGAAGAAACAAAGGAATTTAAATTTCTTTCAAAGATGATTGAAAATAATGCAACAAATCCAAAATGATCAACAGATAGATAGCTCAACAATCGAAAGAAAAAGCAGAAGAATGTACGTTTCATAGTTCAAACCTGTTTGTTTTAACAAAGAAAGAACCAGCATCAGTGTCATAGCGATTCGCGAAATTGATACAACCACCACCAACAGGACTAATTTTGGTTATCTTTGAAGCTTTTCCTTCGGACAGAATCCAATCACGAACTGGATCCTTACTCATGCTGCACACTAAGAAAAAACAATAAGCTTAGCAACCTTTGTTATCTTTCACTATTTAATAGCATTAATGAAATAAACATCACAAATTCATATCATAAGCCTTCCATATAGGGTGTGTTTGGAAATCGTACAGTCCACGGTGACACCACACAGCCAACAAAAAGCTACCCTTTCGAGCTTCAACTCACCATGCGTTAAGTGCAATGTCAGAACGCCAATAGTCTATTTTCTTTAATAATAAAATAAAGTTTAGGTAAATTGAATTTCGGAAGCTCCCCACAATCAGGAAAAGCTTCAAGGCTCAGAGAGCTTATATAGTTACTTACATATTATCCATCAACAAGATCCTTGCACTGACAACATAATTTGAACCCTAAGTTTTTCTTAGATATAAACTTAATCCTTACCAATTGGACCAACCTTCGTTGGCCATGATGATAGTCTATTATAACTATTTTAAACTAAGATTACATTAGTCTTCTTCATAGCATTTTCACAACAACAATTATTACAATAAGAACAAGAATTAGAAATAAAAAACAATCAAACAACATGGGTAGGATTAGATACTTAGACACAAACCATAAAAAACCATAAAAATTGTAATTCTGTTGCAAATGATAAATTAAAAACAATAAATAAATATATTGACATTACATAAAATTGTGCTATAAAATGATTGGTGATGTCTCAAACAAGCTCGTACAAGAGTTTAAGTAGTTAATCTTACTTACTTGGAGATGATTTGGTTTTGGTGAAAGAAGGTAGAGGAAGGGAAGAGAAGCATGTTGAAGTGGACATGATTCACACGTGTGGTGTTCAATTCTTATCCACAGACACCCTTTTTTCTTCTTCCTCTTGCCTTTACCAACAATCACTCCCTGTCCCTGTCCCTTCATTTGGTTTTTGTTTTTTCAAATCTATTTTTAAGATTTTTTTGGCTACTCAATGGGAATAATTCACTTTGTTGGGTCAAAGTCTGATTGAAAACCGTTGAAGGTAAAAAATACTATTTCTTTTATAACTTTATAAATTTCTTAAAAAAAATAAATAAATTTGAGAATTTAATAATAATAATTATTATAATTTGAGAAAACTCTAAAAAGGGATCCCCATGTGGTTGGTTACATTGGGCCTTAGAAAGAAGGGCCGAACCCGATTGTGAGAAAGGAACCCGCAACCTATAAATAAAGTCTTAATTACTCATTCAACTCAACTCACTCTTATAGTTCGAAACATTTGTTGTGTCTTTCTCTCTGATTTTGTGACAGAGCCGAGTTGGAGCATTTTAAGCTTCAGCTAGATGATTTTTGTTGTTGTTGTTGTTGTACTGAAATTTGACTAATTTCTAAGAATAGTTTTGTTTCAATTTCCTACTCTTTTTTTGGAAACTTAATTGTTGAACCTATTAGGCTGTTGTTGTTAGGTGGACAACGGTCTTTCTTCTTTACTTAGTATCATCCTGTGCTATTCTTTTCTTCTGGTAGCGTTTAGTTGAAGATGCAACTACATTTGTCCTAAGTTTTAAACTAGTTTCTTTGAATTTTGCAATTGAATCTATGAAGCGAGGTCTCTAGTAGGGTTTCTTTAATATTTTTTTCATCTTCCCTTTTTGTTTTAGGGGGTATGTGTTGATATTAGTTGTGGTCTAATATAAGATAATACTTTTATAATATTGTCTGATGTCAGTTCTGCATACTAATGTAGACTTTGCCAAAAGAGTCTTTGTCTTTTTCTTGTGTAATGCTGGAATTGACATTGTTGTGTGTATTTTGTTGTATGTTTTTATCCATGTTTTGTCATTATGAATTTTTGGGTTGTCTATTGTTCTCCTATGTTAGGTACACAAATTACTGTTGCTTTTATCTATATTTTCTGTGAGATAGTAATTTGTTGTTGTTTTATTCAGGTTTGGAATCTTGACACATTTGGATGTACAATGACACTCCATGGGCATACTGGCGCAGTCACATCTCTTATATGTTGGGACGATTTCTTGTTAACCGGTTCATCTTACTGCACCATTAAGGTATGTGCTCCATTGAAGAGGGACCTCCAAAAGCGACATATTCACAAATTAAACATGGCATGCAAAACGTATGTATAGTATAATATTTGTGCATAAGTTTAAGTTTTTTATTGTGTTGGTTGATAATATTTTTTCAAGTTGAACACAATTATTTGAGAGTGAGATTTCTAAGTGTCGAATATAACTAATTAATCAATTTAATTTGAGCAACAATATATAGCTTAAAATAATTTTATTTATCTTCATGACATAAATTACGTTGTCTCTAACTTTTAAATGATACAAGTTTTATCTCATAAAAATATTTATAACTCAGAATATTACTATCGGAGTTGTATGTCTATTGCTAGCTTTCAAATGATATTAAGAACGTTTTAATATTAATTAATTTTTCAAATAATTTTTATTTTGTTTCAAAATAAAATTTAGAATGTGCACTCTCCCATGTCAAATTTATTTTATACAACAATAAAATTATGTAAAATTGATAATATACACTCTTGGTTCATGAACCAAACAAGTTAAAGCATACACAACTTAAATTCAACTTATTTATCTAAGGAGCTCAACTTTCAACTTAAGTTTGACTCATTAGGTTAGTGAACCAAATTAATTATCAAATTGAGTCTCGAACTATTTTAGAGTTACTTTAGTTCATTTCCATCTCGTGCTAATTAGAGGTGGGTGGTCGTTGATTTTAGCAATAGTTTGAGATAGTGATGAAGATAGACAATAATTATTGGAAGAATATTTATGTTTATGATGAAAATGTATTTTTTGATGATTATAAAAACATCAAAAAAAAATACAAATAAATCAGTGATTATTTCATAGAACAATCAAAAGAAAATCAAAAGAATAATAGTTTGCAAAAAATAATTGATAGACAAATTAAATTTGAATTGCATAAAACAAAATATAACTTTTAGAAATTCAACAATTTTATTCTCTCCATATAAATAATCATTTCATTATTACATTTTATCTCTTTATTTCTCTTACAAGTTGTTGTTTATGTGATTTAATCAAAATTAAAGAACACTCTATACTCAGCAAAGTTTTGTAGTACAAAAAAATATTGCTTGTGAAACCATTTACAAACTTTAATCTACAAACCCTTATCAACTATAATGCCTTACCTTTCTTTAATTTTTTTTATAATATTATTTATTTCACATTATTATAATATTTAAAAGGGAAGCGTGATATTAAATTAGATAGAAATAAAAACAATAGAATGTTAATGATGGATGTTTACGCGGTTGTAGAAGAGACACCAATCATATCATTCATTCATTTGAATTCAGTAGTAAGAAATCAAGGATATGGAAGTAAATTGTTATTAAATTTTATTATATAATAATATATAAAAAACATTCTAAATTTCTTTAATAGAATTAAGTAGTGTGGATTTTAAGTATTAAAAATATATTTTTAGTGGATTTTAAATATTAAAAATATATTTTTATTTATTTATTTTTTAAATGATAAATATTAACATAGTTAGTTTTATGTTAAATAAGGATTAAACATCGACTTTTTTATTATGATACTCTTTTAAATCTTTAAAAATATATTATATTATTAATATAAAAGTAAGAAATAATAAAATATATATTAGTTTTACGTTGGATAATAGATGGATAATATATAAAAGTAATTTCTAATATATATATATATATATATATATATATATATATATTATTTTGTGCGAATGTTGTATTTGTTTAACGTAAAGCTCTTGAAAAAATAAACAATATTTATTTATATAATATAATTTATATCTATTTATATAATATACTTTATATCTAGATTTATTTATATAATATAATTTATATCTAGAGAATTATAAAAGAGAAAGGGAGAGTGATAAAGAAAAAATGGATGGTAAAAGAACGTGCCAGCATATAAATGGGGTGGTTTGACACATATTTAAGTTAAAAAATTTACAATTATTTTATCTGACTTTTTTATAATAGACATTTGAATTATAATTTGTTTACAACAATTGATATATTTGGTTTGTCTTAAAAATTTTGAAAATTGGTAAAATAAATTTTAGTTCATCTACATATGCATGTAATTTGTGTAGGTTAATTCGTGTGACAAGAAAATATGCACATATAACATGTCACTCTCACATATACATATGCATTTCATTTGGGTGTAGGTTAATTCGTGTGACAAGGAAAGATGCACATATAGCATGTCACTTTCATATCTACATATGCATGTCATTTGGTTATGTTACTTTGTGTGACAAGAAAAGATACACATATAACATGTCACTTTCGCATCTATATATGCATGTCATTTAGGTTAATTCGTGTGACAAGAAAAGATACACATATAGCGTGTCACTTTCACATATCACATTTAAACATACACAGACGATATCCCAACAACCACAATTTAACTCATACAAATAATTCTAGTCATAAAATATGCTGATTATAGATCCAAAAAACAACAACATACAACACATTATCTATATTAATTAAGTAGTATATCTATTTACATATGTCATATCAAGTTTAGTCAGAATTCATTAGAACTGATTACGATATATCGCTCCGCCAGCATTTGACACTAACATATAAAACATGACAAATAAAAAAACTGTGAGCATATTGTTCTGTATTTGATATTGAAAAATATGACATAAATCTACGATAAATTGAAGTTTCATATATTATTTTATTATAATATCAATGTATTTACACGGATTTTAATAATTATTAAAAACAAACAAAGATTAAATTCTGGATAAGTAAGAAGTCACACACAATCATTTAACCATGAAAATAGTAAATCATATGAATAATAAATTTTCTCTATGTAATAAGTTCTTATAATTGATATTATGATATTTTTCTATGTAGTAAATTTGTTTTCTATAAGAAAAAAATAAAATTAAAAAAAATACTTAAATATTAATATTGCTTTTTCTTAACTTGCCATTATTTTTCACTTACAAACAATTGCATTACAGATTAAGACACACACATTTTTCTTCTTTATTGTTTTTGATACATTTAATAGTGTACTATTTTGTACAATTTTATACAAATAAAGTTTAAAATTTTGAAATAATAATAGAAAAAAATAAATTGATTTTCCTACAAATCAATAATATTTTTATAGAAATTTATTTTATTATGTCATCTTACTCTTTATTGCTTTGTTGTTCAAGTAGAAATAATTTTAACCGGTTACTTTTGTGGTTATACACATATATAGGATACCTTAAAAGTTTGTTTTGCTTTAACTAAAATATATATGTATAATAGCTTTAACCAAATTTACAATTGGAATTGATATCATATTAGATATATTAAACATTAAAAATAGATAAAGCAAGTTATATAGAAAGTTTCTATAAAACCAAATTATTATGTTACAAATCATAATTGAACCCTTAATTTTTTCGTTAAAGGACAATATTAAAGAGTATATAACAAATAAAAAATATTACAATTAAAAATATTTAAAATTTAATTTATAGAAAAGGGAAAACACGTCTAAAAAAATCATAGGAAATCAAACAAGTAAAAATATAAATTTTTTAGAATCAAGAGACGGCTTTGTCTCATTGATAGTCCTATCCTTCTAAGCGTGGCATCTCGTTGATATACTCTTTCACATCAATTAAGGAGCTTACATCTCGTTGATAGGCCTCTCCTGCTACGGATGATTTCTCATAGGGGCGACTTCATCTAACATGTAACTCTCCCTAATCAAAACAATGTAATTAGGGGCACCTACCGTCGTTAACGATTTCATAATTATAACAACTATTTCTAAAACACGTTTAAAAATCATTTCCCATTTCATCATAATTCATGAAAAACGTATTCAAATGTATATCAATTCAATATTTAAATAATTTATAACTCATACATAAATCAAACTAATAACATATTATATAACAAAGACCATTAAAATAAATAAACGATAAAATCGAGAAAAAAATCAAAGGTTGTGTTCCCCAAATTCTTAAATAATTACTTTAACATAGAAAGCGAGTAAAATAATAAGTATAATATAATAAAAATATATGACAATGATCGTCGTCTACTCACAACTATGAAAAATAGACTAAGTTTGTTTTTCAACAACCCTCAGAGTAGCCAGCAGAACCTCAATCGACAAATCTGAGTATCAAAATATTCTCAAGACTTTAGAAAAGTTATTCTAAAGTTTAGCTAACTCTAAGAAACCATAAAAATCTTTTAAATTTACTCTAAACACAAAGTAAGATTTTTAAACAAAACTACATTTTTTCTAGAGATTCATACTAGCATTAGAGTTGTATATTTATCTCAAAGAGTCTCAATAAACTACTCTCAAGAAAAGGGTACCCTTCTCCTTTCTTAGAGCACAAACCCAGATTCAAAAATTCTACTAAAAAACTTGTAAAACTATGAAGAAGCTTGATTAGGTAATGTATACCTTTCCTATGAGTTTATGATTTAGGGAGATTAGTTTGTGACTTTAAGTGAGAAAAAAAAGAGGAGGAAAAGCAAAGAAAAGAAAAGAAAAGAAAAATGAAAATAGAGGTGGGGTGGGGTGGGCCGGTGGGAAAGTTGTCCCAGAGAGAGAAGAAGGAGGAAAAGTGAAGTAAAAAAAAAATGGAGTTGATTCGGTTTAGTTTTAATTATTTATTTATTATTAATATATATATATTAATGATGACCTGTAAAACGGTATTTAGATGGAATTTGTCGCTACCCAATTATTTATAATGATTGCTCCTTTGATCTATTGAATTTTATAGGGTGATATTTCCGTAGCCATCAAGAAATGTCCAATGTGCTTGAAGTTGGTAGCCATCAAGAAATGTCCAATTTGCTTGAGGTTAATTGAAATAAGTGTCAATAGAAATTATTTCGTGCAGGAAATCAAACTCGTAGTTAAACTTCGAATAACATTTTTAAATCTCAAACTTCATGACTTGTAACGAGAATCCTTACATATGATTCCAGTCAACAATCAGGTCAACTGATACCACAGAATCTCATTGGTTAGACTTTAATGAAAAGATGACGACAACATGATAGAGAAACAAAAAATAAAAAGTAAAACTAGGTGAAATAGTATCAAAACTAAAAAATTATCGGCCTAGAAGTATAAGTTGCATAACAACCATTATGTTTGAATTTGTTTTGATTATCAAGCATCATAAGCAATGTCAAGAGTAAGATAATGTGAATAGTAAAACTGAAGCAAGAGTGAGAAATATCCGACTCTATTTCATTAATAGAAGCAATCCTGTCCGTCTATACCTGCAAAATAATTAATAACATTAGTTTATTTATTTATCTAATAAATAGTTTCTTACACCAAATCAATTTTCAGTTAGGTAAACGATGGCTAGCTCATATTCGTTGCATAGTTAAATAACCCACAATTAGAAAATGAAAAAAATATATAAATTTCATGATTAACACATAAAACAATTAATATTTTTTCAAAATTTGAAGATAAATAACGAAAATGTGTAAGAAAAAAAAACTATACAACATATACTTCTTTTTTAGGCTAAATAGCACCCGTGGTCCCTTAACTTAATTTCAGTAAATATTTTAGTCTTTTATCTTCTTTTTTTTCCCGGTTTGGTCCTTTATTTTAATTTTAAGTGACAATTTGATCTCTTATGTTTTAAAATGTCAACAATATTATACTTTTTTTTTTACAAAAATTCATCAAAATTTTCAACCAAAACCCATAAAATTAATTATATTCTTTCATATAATACAAATTTCATCAGATTCGTAACTCAAATTTTCAAATAAACTCATATTTTCATTCTTTATTTCACTTAAAATTAAAATAAAGGACCAAATCAGGAAAAAAAAAGATAAAAGATTAAAACGTTAACTGAAATTAAGTTAAAGGGACCACGGGTACTATTTAGCTTTTTTTTTTTAATATCAACCGTTCAATATTATATATATTAAATCAATGATTAAAAAATCAACTTGACTATAGCACACAAATTTTATACTTCTCCATATCAAATGACACCCTTTATTTAATGTTATAGGAGTTAAAAAAAGATTTAATTAAAAGCAGAAAATAAGCTAAAAAAAGAAAAAACATTGATCACAACGTTGTAGGTCTCTCCAACAGTAGCAGCAGCTAGGCCTATCAACCATTCCTTCATTAAATTAAAAATAATTAGTAACTAACGAACAAGTAGGATCTAAAATATATGTAATTAAATCAGCATAAACATTGTCGTAACTACTAAATCTACTAAATTCAATTTGTTACTAAAGTTGGAACTACTGAACAAGTAAGTAGATGATTAAATGAATTCCGAGCTACTAAATTCAATTTCCTGCGGACTATATCACCATATTTTGCATTCTAATGTCTTCTTTTAATTAGTATCTCTTCCTAGAGAGGTGTTTCACTTGTGATGAAATAAAACATTGTTGCTCCCAGCTTCCCCTGCCATAATTATTATTGTAAAGTCTTTATCAAAATGCTGAGTTAAATTCCTATTTTCTTTTTCACATTGTTGCATCTATTTGTATCTTAATAGCAATAAAACTCAACCAACATCCCTAATTATATACCAAAACCTAAAAGGAACAAAAAATCCATCATTATGTTCATATTGTTGCACCTATTTGTATCTTAATAGCAATAAAACTCAACCAACATCCCTCATCATATACCAAAAACTAAAAGGAACAAAAAATCCAGCATTATGGAGACTTTGTTCCTGTTGCAACCATTGATAATATATATATATATATATATATATATATATATATATATATATATATTGTGTCAAAGTAGAGTCACTGGGACTGAAAGCTTAGATTATATCTGATGTAACAGTGCTTACTGCCTAGCATACCAATTTGTTACTTCCAAAGTCCTAACCTCAATATTTTTGTCTAAACAACTGAAATCTAGTGTGGTTATTAGTTCAGCCATAATTAACTTATATTAGTTAGATGCTATTAGTTCAGCCTTTGATTTCCTGCTTTTAACTTACCTCATTTATTCGTGAAAAGTTTTCTTTGGATCCTTCACACAAACTAAAGATATATCATGACTTTGAGGATTTTATATTTTACAATGTTCATAAAGGATTTTATATAATACTTCATCCATGTTTTTGTAAATTAAACTTCACTAGTTCACTGATTGAATACAAAATGACAGTGCAAAAAAATTTGAAATAGAACCCTAAAAATCAAGAACACTAGCAATGAAAATCCAAATGTTAAAACAGAACCCTAAAAATAAAAAACACTAGCAATTACTAGCAAGGTAACAAATGTTGAAACAGAACCTAAAAATTTGCAAACAAAACCCTGACAATGAAACAAAAACAGAAAATGAAACCCTTACAGAGTGCAACACTTACGATGGCAAGAAGAAAAACAAAGCGAAAATAAAAACAAAGCGATACTTACGATGGCGGAGAAGTTGAGATGCGATGTCAAAGTTGTGTCCGAGACCTAGTCGCACAGAGAAGGTTTCGTTGAAGATGAGATACGAAGGGTTACGTGGTTGGAGATAAGATGGGTTATGTCGAAAACGCACAAAGTAAAGAAAACCAATTACATGCATATTAGTACCTATGACAGCGCTTTTCAAAAAAGTAGTAGTAGTAGTTCTACTACTACTACTACTAAAATTTTTTATAAAAATAATTTTTTTAAACTAAAAAATTACCATAAAGGACATAAACATGATTTTCAAGAAAACATGTTTGTTTGAAAAAATATTTTTTAAATACATGATTTTTCTAAATACACATATGTCTCTCTACTATCTTATGCATCTCTATCTACTATTTCTCTCACTCTCTACTATCTCATGTCTCTCTACCTCTCCTTTTTATTCCAAACAAATCAATAAATTTAGGTCATTCATTTCATAATTTTCGAATCCTTCTGAAAATTAAACATATAAGTAAATCATTACGAAAACATGTTAGTAAATAGTAATATATTTTGGAGGTCCTATTCTAATCTTAAAAATTGGGCTCTTAATAAAAAAAAGTACAATTTTAATAATTAAAAAAATTGGAAAAATAAATTTTAGTCCCTATACACATATCAATTTTGGTTTGTAATACTTATGATTTGAATTTAAAATATTTGGGAATTTTTTAAATTTAATCAAAAATTATTTATCGATATATTTTTGTTAAAGTGCAGGTAATGATATATGAGTATGGGCACTGAAGTACTCAAAGGGGCAAGGATACGGGTATTAAAGTTGATACCCACGAGGGTATGAACACAGGCACAGACACGGATATTTTTTTAAACTGCAAGTACAGAGACGCGTACTATACTACCTTACCCATACCCTACCCATTGTCATTCCTAGTCTTTGATTAAGTCGCTAAAAGAAACAGCGACCGATTTTTAAAAAATAGTGACAAAAAAAGCGGTCACTAAAGACGAAATTTCTAGTGATGTTTGAAAGATATCATTTTTCTCCATGAAGTTCGAGAGGTATCCGATAACACTCGCTTGACTGGAAATGCCCCTTTGACCCATCTTCTTCAGGCTCCGGTTAAATAGATTCTTCCACGATAAAATTCATCAATATCAATACTGACGCTCGATAGGTATCCTATCATGCATTATGATGTGAGAATTTTACCCCATACCCTCCAAACTATACACATACTCCCATATTTTACTTAAACTATCCATTTTACTCTATTCTTTTTTTCTCTTTTCATAAAAACAAGAAAAATTTCCTACCCTACCAAATTCAACTTGGGTTCCAAAAAACTTTAAAAACAAATGATCTTTATAGTATGAGTTCTGAAGAGTTGGGTGGAATGCTAGATTCCTTATTGTGGCGGGATTTGTGTTCAATTAAAATTGAGGAGAAATTCGATTTGAATTGGTTCAATAATGAAGTTCAAAGAGTGATTGGTAATGGAGAAGATATATTTTTTTTTGAAGGATTGGTGGTTGGGTAATGAACCCTTGTATTTGTGCTATCCATATTTATATAGATTATCATGTGATAGATATTAGATACGTTGAATCCAAACTATTTTAACAAGATACGCTGAATCAATTACAGGATCCATTTTGGTAAGTTTCTTTGGCAAATAAATCACAAAAGATACGATACAAAACTTCATGAATTATACTGATTTCTTGCAAATAGGACAACGATCAGAAACCTTAAAGTAGTTCATCCCAATAGTGTTTAAGATTCGAGAAAAACTTCTTCTTGTGTTGATAGTTCAACTTTGGTGGTAGCACTCGAGCTGCTAGGTAGTTCAAGAAATCAACATACCATAGTGCTTCTATTTGTGCAAGAGCAAAAAATTGATCATTAGAAAAGGAATCATTCAGGGACAACTCATTTTCATTTTTTTTTTCATGTAGCCTTGAGAGATAATCGACCACCACATTTTCAATTCCCTTTTTTTTTTCTAGAATTTCTAGATCAAACTGTTGGAGATGTAGTATCCATCGGATCAACCTCAACTTAGCATCTTTCTTGCTCAAGAGATATTTGATGGCTGCATGGTTAGTGTAGAAAATTATCTTCCGTCCCACCAATTAGGAACAAAATTTGTCAATGGAAAACACTACTGCCAATAGTTCTTTCTCGGTTGTGGCATAGTTGACTTGAGCTTCATCCAAAGTCATGTTGGCATAATAGATAGCAAAAAGTTACTTGTCTTTTCTGTGCCCCACACTACACCTACATCAAAATGGCTACCATCGCACTTGATTTCAAATGGAAGACTCCAATCAAGTGGCTGTATAATTGGGATAGATAACAATGCTTCTTTTAACCAACAAAATAACTTCATAAAAAATTCATCAAATACAAAAGTTGTTTCCTTAAAAAGCAGACTGTTTAGAGACTTAGAAATCATAGAAAAATCTTTAATAAATTGGCAGTAAAATTCCATATTCCCTAAGAAACTTCTCACTCCTTCTACAGAGGTACGAGGTGACATTTCCTCTATTACCTCAATTTTTGCTTTGTCTACCTCACTTCCTTGCTTGGACACATTTTCTCTATTACCTCAGTTTTAATCTAATGATTGATAATGTGTCATCTCACTCTCACACAAGAGGATATTTCTCACTAATATATATATATATATATATATATATATATATATATATATATATATATATTTAATAGATAGATGTATGTTGGTGTTTAAAAAATAGATGTATATTTAGGGTGAGTATCATATGGTTCAGATGAACTCATTGTCTATATATACAAAAAGAGCAAGGGTAAATGTAGCATCACTCACAAATTTAATTATGTTCAATCTTATTAAATAAGGTTGTTAGATAGAGTTTAGATTATTAGATTACTCACGTGTAGTGGCTTAAATTGTTTGAAATAATTAAGGCGAGAGGTAGAAGAGATATTTGTGTATAGTTTACAAAGAAAAAGTAATTTATTAAATTGAGGTATTGTTTGTTAATACTTAGCACACTGACATGCCTATAAAATGTTTGTAATTGTTTTTTTACATTATTGAGTTTTATGGTTACTATGTTGGGTGTGATGTATTTCAAGTAATAGGTTAACATCAAAATATGGTCACTATGGGGTTTAAAGGCCCCATCAAAATTCATTCACTTAATTTGAGGCCCCATCAAAACTGATGATTGAATACCCTCTTGTTGTGGAGGCGATTGGTGCGACTTTACGAATTTGTTTTGCTAAGGATATCAAATGTCATAAGGTGATTTTGGAAAATGACAATACTATGGTTATCGAAGGGTCGAAGAAGAAGATGGATTTTTTAGGCTATGTGCAACACTATGTCTAAGAGATTGATATTTGAGGATTTAGGTTGAAATTTCCAAACTCTTAAGTCTATCATTGAAATACAAAAGGGAATGAGGTAGTTCATTTTTTTGTTTAAGCATGCTCTATGTAATCAAATGGGGGTTTGGGTGCAAAATATATCAACTTTTGTACCATATTTTGAATGTTGAATTGAAGGCTATTGAGACTTAATTCTTTAATAATATGAGGTAATTTGTAAGAAAAAAAAAATTGAATCAGAGTTGAAAAACGTCTTGAGTTTATATTAGAGTTTGTAATAATTTAATTAAGTCTCATTTTGAAGGTTGTTTATAAGTTGTGAATATTTAAGTATTCCGATAGTTTACAAAAGAATTTCTATATATTTCTAAATACTTATAAAATTTTAATTGAAAATATATGTTGCATCTATATTATATAAAAACAAATTCTCAAGATTTATAGTTAAACTTTAAGCGTTACTTTCAACATACATTGAGTAGAATTTTATAATTTAAACTTTATTGCAGTTTTGGTTCTTTTGTTTTTACCAATTTATGAAAATTGGCCCCCAATTTTAAATGTCACCAATTTGTGTCCCTTCTTATAATATTTTTAACTTAAAAATTATAATGTAGCATATTTTAAATGACATGACTTATAAATAGATGTTGTTGAATGATTAACAAATAACAATAAAACCATCTAGAAACATCATTTTAAAAATTTGAAATTATTCATTAGGTAATTTAACTAATAACCTATAAATAATTAACGCATCTAGATGGTTCTACATCATTAAATCATATATCATGTCATTTTAATTATATCACATCTTCATCTATAGTTAAAAATTCTGATGAAAGGACCAAAGTGGCTGTAACTTAAAAATAGGAGTATAAATTTCATAAATTAGTAAAAATAAATTATCAAAATTGCAATTAACTCTATAATATCACAAATGGGAAGAAACCAATCAAGAAAAAGAAGCAACTTTTCAATAGTAATATATGCATTATAAAGATGATCACATCACATCATATATTCACAACAAAAACTGAGAAATATTGAAGAACAAATTCATAGAGAATACAAAGAAAAATCCCCCAAGCATATTCAAAACTATTAATCTAATTTTTGTTGTTATTATTTTCGCACCTATTTGTCTTCTTTACGATGGCAGAATTGGTGAGAGTCATAGAAGCAATATTAGTGCTTAGATCATACATGGGACTCTTCAAAACATGACTTTCAAGTTTTGATTTAGTGGTGTTGTCGTTGAACCATTCTTTGAAACATTTTCCACAAATATTTTTGATACCAGCAGCATCATAGCAACCACATCCATTATTCGAACAAAATGGTGTAAATATGGGACTCTCCAAAACTTGACTTTCCATTTTTGATTTAGTGTTGTTGTCGAACCATTCTCTAAAACACTTTCCACAAATATTCTTGATACCAGCAGCATCATAGGAACCGCATCCAATATTGGAACAAATTGTTAGAACCATGTTTTGATCTCAAGAAAAATATTGGCTAGCAAATTTGGAGAAGGGGGGAGGTTTAAGAAAAAAAGTTGCAAGCTTGAAATTGTTGAATGATGACAGAACAATTAAGTTGTGTTAATTATTTATAGGGGATATTGGCAAGATATGCATATCACTAATAATAAACCATGATCAACTAAGAATCATATCTTTTATTTATTTTAGAAAATCTAGGAAAATTATTCAATTTTATATTTAAAATATTTTTTAATTGGCCGTATAATTTGAATTTGAACGGTAGGCAAAAGATAAAAACTTGATATGTTCACTAATTCAATTAGCATTAAACTCTTTCCAACGAATAATTATATTGTTGCCCGATTTCCGGAATAATAGAATAAAATTCCTAAAAAAATAATAATAAATTGATAATTTCACAAACATAATTAGCATTAAACTCTCTCTGATTCCTAAAAAAAATTCTTTCTGATGAAAAATTGCATTGTAGCCCGGTTTCTTAATTTCTTCCAAATTTCAAATTAATTAAAATTTAATCTAATTATAATTTAAATTATAAATCAAAAAAAATCTAATTCTTTAATCAATCTTAACAAATCAAATCTAAAATAATTCTAATTAAATTTTGTAATAAAATTATACTAATAAAAACAACAATTATAATTAATATATCTATACCTAAAATTTCGTGTAATTTTTTTCTTCTAATTTTTCCTTTATTTAAAATTTTTATTTACAACTTTATCCTACTCTACCTAATCAAATTAGTTAATTCTACCATATTTTCAATTTTAAATAAAAATTAATCGAATCCTAATTTATATTTTAAATAAAAAATAATTATTAAATCAATCTTAACACATCAAATCTAAATGAATCAAAATTCAATTTTGAATTGAAGATATACTATTAAAAATAAATATAACAATATTAAGCAATAGAATTTTGGCCATAACTTCGAGCATAACTTTAACCATAATGAATGTAAATTATAACCTACATCCGAGAAAAGTGTATCGAAGCAAGTTTATCAATCTTTTGTTTTCAAAAAAATAAAAACACTAGTAATCTTCAAAAAAAACTTTTAACATACAACTAATAATAAATCTAATTACGTCGTTAAACATTGAATCCGTCTTTGTCCTCCTCAACGAGCTTACATTCATACTTAATATTTAAAAAGCAACCATGAATGAAAGAATAGTAGTAATAAGAAGAAATATATTCATAAAGAATTGCAAGATTTACAAATCATATTACATCAACGCTTATATCAAGGCTTATATAGAGCTATGTAACCACCATAAACAACTAACTAGTTGTGTAAAATAATCAAACACACATGATAGATTTTGTTGGCGACCCAATAATCTCTTTTAAATTCACTTTGCTTGCATGTTCTCGTGGGAACTCACTTTTTAGTGACAACTCTTGCACTTGTTTTTCTTCTTATTCTTCATATTCTCAAAATCATAAAGAAAAACCAAATCCACTTCATCAGAAATATCATTAACAAAGTTTTCATGATCTAATTTGGCAATGTTTTCTATGACATAATAATCTTTGTAACACTTTGAACAAAGATTATTGAGTGATGGAGATCCATAGAAACCACAACCGTTGATACAAAGTGATGAATCCATCTTAACTAGCTCCGATCTAAATAAAAATAGTAAAATAGATATTACGAACAAGTTTAGAGAAAGAGAAAGGTTTATGAAGAAAAGAAAATTTGAAATTGTTGGATATGTGTAATCATTATGAAAGTTATTTTTTTTTATAAACTTACATCTATTTAAAAAAAAATCATTATGTGGGTTATTATGTGATTTAGTGATGTTATTATTTGATATTTTTATTTTTTTTAATTCATCTTATCTCTTTTTCTTTAAGGAAATCTTTTGATCTTATCTTAACCATTTAAAAGTCACACGATAATTTAAATTGGATAATTTTTTTAAAAAGTCACCAACTTTATGGTCTTAAAACTCACATTTTAGATTAATTATTCAAATCAAATAAAATCATTTTTTTAATCAAAACAATTTTTTTTGTCAACAACAATAGACATATTTTTTAAAAACAATCGATACATCCGCATTTTCTATCCAAAAAATATATAACTTTGATTTGTGCTTTGCATCACTATGTTGTCAAACACAATATTAAAAAACTTAATTATTTTATTTTATTTTGAGTACTCTCTTATGCATCATATTTTTGTAAAAAGTTATATTTGCATTTAACTGATATAGAGAAATAAATATTCTAAACTTTTGCACAATTAGCTATAGGTAACCGTTTTTAATTGATGTCTATATCGTAGGGTGTTAATACCTTGCGACTTCGGAACCCAACATTGGTATTTTTGTTTTTAACGTTTTTTCAATGTTTCCCCTATTTTAATATAAAATTTGGTAGCTACTTAGGAAACACTCGAAATTTTAGGCCGTCACGCAACTCTTTCCTATTTTGTCTCTTAGTCTGGTGTGCAAATAAATTAGCAATCCAACTCCCTCTTATTTTGATGTCAATTTTATTTGTAAATAAAATTAGCAACTCCAACTCCCTATCAATGTTGCTCATGTCTGTCTCCTATTTTTAGGATGTTGATGTTGTTTGTGTATATGATATACTCAAATTTTATTTTTCTAATAGATAAACATATGAAGATGCATTTATTTTTATTAAAATAAAATAGAAGTTAGACATAAAATGCACGGACTATATATATATCGGTTACTCGATAACAATCCACCACAAAATAGAAGGGAGTTGGTTGCAAAATATGATGAAGTTGATAATTTGTTTGCAATAGGCTACAAAATAGGAGAGAGTTGGTTGGAAAATAAGATGAAATTGCTAATTTATTTGCAATAAATTGCAAAATCAAATAGGAGGAGGCTGTTAAAATATTATAACACAGTGTTTTCTTTGGTTCATCTACTAAATCCACATTAACATTTTATCCTTTTAAGTCGGTTAAAATGTACACTTTATGTCATTTCGTGTACAAGTTAGCAGCAAACGACTTACTAAATATGTTGTTTTTAACGTATTTCATAAACCAACTTAAAATGTACATCATCTTGTTAAGTCGATTCAACTTAACCGACCTAAACATCATAAATTTAGTTCAACAATTCATCTTTTTAAGTCAGTTCTTTTGAATAACTCACTCAATAGATAGAGTTAAAATAGTTATTTTTTTTAATAAATTTATCATTTTGTTTTACTACTCCTCCGTGCATACATATGATATTTCGTACTGAAATTCAAATCAGAGTTTGTACTTGTAACCACAATTTTATACAACCATCTAATAACCAAATTATACAATACTAGTCTAGAGCAAATGTCGCAGTGTAATCAATGCCATCTTGTTGAATATAGCCTTGTGTGACAAGTTTTGCCGTGTTTCTGACCACTTCACTGAAGATGCAAACACGAGAAGGGGGGTTGAATTGTGTTTGCCAACTTGAATTCTTATTGCTGTTTTGATGAATGTTGATGTGATTTACTTGATGAATAAATAATCAGACTTAGCAGCGGATAATAACAGCATAAGAACACAACAATTTATCCTGGTTCACCATTAACTTGGCTACATCCAGTCCCTTCATTCTGAATGCTTTAATCCATTAATTCAAAACACTTTGAATTGCAGCACCTAATCCTCAAAGTCAGTCTTCCCAAACATTCTGACAACCCCAGACTTTTGAGGAACGATAACAACCCCTTGACCCTACAAGTCGAGTCTTCTCCTACCAATCTGACAACTCCAGATTGAAGAAGGAATCTACACCACTACCGGGTTTGATTACAAGGGTTTGGAACTTTGCAATGTTGCTTCTAGAAAGCTGATTGTTGCAATGACTTTCACACTCTTTAGTTGCTTCTGGGAAGCCGATTGTTGCAATGACTTTTTTGAGTAGTTGCTTCTGGAAAGCTTATTATAACATTGATTCTCACTCTCTGAAAACACTTAGAGCATATTTCTTTTTCGCACAAGTATTTCTCTCTTTTTAACTCTCGGATAACTTTGAATTGTAAGTTTGAGTTCTTGTGTTTTTCCTTTTGAACAGATTTAAAGTACATATAACTGGGTTTGAGTGCTGTTTTTTTAATTTTTATTTTATTTTATTTTGGGTTAATGATATATTGTTTTTCTTGAGTTTCATTTTGCTGGTTTTGTTTTTTTTTGTTGGTTCAATAATAGTTACTTACCCAATATCGGTGTATTGTTTCTTTGCTATTTGCATCGGAAAAGAAAAATGTTGGTGTGGTTTAAAGAAAACCATCCAATATTTTTATATATAATAAAATAATACTAACAACAACTAAAAACGTAAAAAATAACAACATTTTAAGTTGGTCTTACAACACATCCTCATGGTTTTTGTGGGGCAGAACGTGTACAGAAATACATAAATGTAGAAATATCTTTGTGCCGCATTACATTGCATGTTTGTCTTCATTATACTTTTTCCCCAACAAAAATGGAATTCTTTCCTCCGATTTGGAGAAAGGAAGCAAATGTCAAAATAACTATTAGTACCAATTTGAGCATTTCATCCATAAAAACTCATAGTATTTATATTCTAACATTTCATCCATAAAAATTTATACTATTTATATTCTAACATATCATTTTTAATTCATGTAAATAAATACAACTATTTAATACCTAAAAATTTAATTAGTATCATCATGTGCTGTTCTTTTCTTCTGGCAGTGTTTAGTTGAAGATGCAACTACATTTTTTTCTTAAGTTTTAAACTAGTCCCTTTGAATTTTTTGCAATTGAATCTATGAAGGGAGGTCTCTAGTAAGGTCTGGACTGCCACTGAAGAGGGACCTCTAAAAGTGACAGGTAAGTAACTTAACTAGTATAATATTCTTTTTGTGTTGGTTGATAATATTTTTTTAAGTTGAACACAATTATTTGATAGTAAGATTTCTGAGTGTTGAACATATCTGAATAACTAATTTAATTTGAGCAATAATATATCGCTTAAAAAAAATTTATTTATCTTTATGGCATAAATTATATTGTCTCTAACTTTTAAATGACACAAAAGTTTTATCTCATAAAATTATTTATAACTCAAAATATTATTATTGGAGTTGTATATCTTTTGCTAGCTTTCAAATGATCTTAAGAACGTTTTAATATTAATTAGCTTCTTAAATAATTTTTATTTTGTTTCAAAATAAAATTTAGAATGTGCACAACTCCGATGTCAAATTTATTTCATACAACAACAAAATTACATAAAAATTGATAATATATATATATATATATATATATATATATATATATATATATATATATATATATATATATATATATATATATCACTCTTGGTTCATGAACCAAACAAGTTGAAGAATACACAACTAAAATTCAACATATTTATCTAACGAGCTCAACTTTCAACTTAAGTTTGACTCATTAGGTTCGTAAACTAAGTTCAACGGATAAATTATCAAATTGAATCTCGAATTATTTTCGAGTTAGTTTAGTTCATTTGCATCCCTAATGGTGGTAATAAGAGGTGGGTGGTTGTTAATTTTATCAATAGTTGGAGATAGTGATGGAGATAGACAATAGTTATTGGAATAATATTTATGTCTAATGATGATGAAAATCTATCTTTTCAATGACTATAAAGACACAAACAAAAAAACTCATATCCTGATTTAATTAGTAATACTTGAACGAAAATAAATTAGTGATTAATACCATAGAAGAATAAAAAGATTAAAGTTTGCAAAAAATAATTGATACACAAATTAATTTGAATTGTATAAAACCAAATATAACTTTTAGGAGTTCAACAATTTTATTCTCCCTATTAAAAGTGGCCAGATAGTAATGAAATACATTCAAAAATCCTCCTAAACATTAGAGTTGTTTGAGTTAGAAAAAAAAATTTGTGTTGTACAAATAAAATAGAAAATACATATATTTAAATATAAACTCACCTGATAGAATTTATCCTATGTTACATACGTTATATAAAGATAAAAAAAAAAATTATATAAATATGATTTCTTGTATAAACATGCCCCTTATTTAATGCTATACGAACTGGAAGAAAGAGGTTCAAATTAAAAGCAGAAGATAAGCTAAAAAAAGAAAAAAACATTGATAATAGAGTTGCAGGTCTCTTTGGTTCGTCTAACAAATCGTCCTAAAAATAGAGTTGCTACCGTTAGGAAAAAAAATTATGTTGTACAAATAAAATATAAAAGATATATATTTAAATCTAAACTAACCTGATAAATTATGTTGAACGTCTTATTCTGAGTTCAAATTCTGAATTTCAACGGTAGAATTTATCATCTCTTACATATGTCATATAAAGATATAAAAAATACATTATACATATGATTCCTTGTATAAACATGCCCCTTGTTTAATGCTATATGAACTGGAAAAAGGTTCAATTAAAGGCAGAAGATAAGCTAAGAAAAAGAAAAAATTATTGACCACATCGTTGCAGGTCTATTTGGTTCATACAACAAATCCTCATTCTTTGAGTGGGGCATGTTGCAAATCCTCAATATTCGTACAACAAATCCTTATTATGTATAACAGTACATTGCATGTTTGTCTACATTATGCTTTTTTACCAATAAAGTTGGGATTCCTCGTTGATTCCTTACACTCAATTGAAAAGAGAGAACAAATAGCAAAATAACCATTTCAATGTTGCGATTCTTTTCTCTTCATTACTTGTTCTCTTTCTCTACCAACTACTAAACATTGTTTAGGTTATAGATGATAATCAAGATCAAAGAACACTCTATACTCAGCAAAGTTATTTTCTTTCTCTTTAAAATGGTTGTGGATTCGAAGTTCTTATTCAAAAAAAATATGTGTAATTGCTTTCTTCATTTTCATTTTACTTGTAGGACACAAGTAACATGTCAAAAAATATAAAAAAATGAGGATGGCCTTTTCGTAATCGTCGCCCGAGTGTCAAACAAAAACAGCTCACAAGAACATTTGTACAAATAAAATAGAAAAGACATGTATTTAAATCTAAACTCAACTGATACAATTTATCCTCTCTTACATATGTTATATAATGATAAATAAAAATACATTATATAAATATAATTCCTTGTATAAACATGCCCCTTGTTTAATGATGAAAGAGCTGAGGTTCAAATTAAAAGCAGAAGATAAACTAAGAAAAGAAAAAACATTGATCACAGCGTCGCAGGTCTCTTTGGTTCGTCTTACAAATGCTCCTAAACATAGATTTGATTGCGTTATAAAAAAAAATAATGTTGTACAAATAAAATACAAAAGATATATATTTAAATCTAAACTCAACTGATAATTTACGTTGAACGTCTTATTATGAGTTCAAATTCTGAATTTCTACAGTAGAATTTAACATCTCTTACATATGTTATATAAAGATAAAAAAATATACATTATATAAATATGATTCCTTGTATAACCATGCCCCTTGTTTAATGCTATAGGAGCAGGACAAAGGTTCAATTAAAAGTAGAAGATAAGTTAAGAAAAAAAAAATCATTGATCACAGCGTTGCATGTCTATTTGGTTCGTACAAAAAAACCTCATTCTTTGAGTGGGGCAGAACTTGCTGCAGATCCGCATTCTTCGTACAACAAATCATCATTATGTATTGCAGAACATTGCATGTTTGTCTACATTATGCTTTTCCCCCAATAAAATTGGGATTCCTCTTGTTGATTAGACAAGAAATAGCAAAATAACCATCCATTGTATTATTTTCTCTTCATTACTTATATCTTTTCCTACCAACAGCTTGTTTATATGATGAATGATAATCAAGATGAAAGAACACTCTATACTCAGCAAGGTTCGTTTCATTCTCTTTAAAATGTTTGTGGATTCAAAGTTTTTTTTCAAAAAAGAATATTTATAAATGCTAATTTTACTTGTAGGACACAAGGGACATGTAATCAGAAATGAGGATGACCTTTTCGTAATGGTCGCCCAAGTGCAAAAAGAAAGAAGTTTTCACAAGAAAATTTGGAAAAATAAAATAGAAAAGACATGTATTTAAATCTAAAGTCAACTGATAGAATTTAACCTCACTTACATATGTTATATAAAGATAAAAAAATACATGATATAAATATTATTCGTTGTATAAACTTGCCCCTTGTTTAATGCTATAGGAGCTGAAAAGAGGTTCAAATTAAAAGTAGAAGATAAGCTAACAAAAGGAAAAACATTGATCACAACGCATTGCAGGTCTTTTTGGTTCGTCTAACAAATCCTCCTAAACATAGAGTAGCTTTCGATAAAAAAAAAAATATGTTGTGCAAATAAAATATAAAAGATATATATATATATATATATATATATTTAAATCTAAACTCAACTGATAAGTTATGTTGAATGTCTCATTCTGAGTTCAAATTCTGGATTTCTACAGTAGAATTTATCCTCTCTTACATATGTTATATAAAGATATAAAAAAATACATTATATAAATATGATTCTTTGTATAAACATGGCCCTTGTTTAATGCTGTAGGAGCTGCAAAGAGGTTCAAATTAAAAGTAGAAGATAAGCTAAGTAGAAAAAAAACATTGATCACAGCGCGTTGCAAGTCTCTTTGGTTCGTACAACAAATCCTCCTAAACATAGAGTTGCTTGCGTTAGAAAAAAAATTATGTTGTACAAATAAAATACAAAAGATATATATTTAAATCTAAACTCAACTGATAAATTATGTTTAACGTCTTATTTTGAGTTCAAACTCTGGTTTCTACATGAGAATTTATCCTCTCTTACATATGTTATAGAAAGTTAAAAAAAAAATTATAAATATAATTCCTTGTATAAACATGCCACTTGCTTAATGCTATAGGATCTTGAAAGAGGTTTAATTAAAAGCAGAAGATAAACTAAGAAAACAAAAACCATTGATCACAGTGTTCCAGGACTATTTGGTTCGTACAACAAATCCTCATTCTTTGAGTGGGGCAGAACGTGTTGCGAATCGTGATTCTTGGTACAACAAATCCTCATTATGTATTACAGTACATTTGCATGTTTGTCTAAATTATACTTTTTCCCTAATAAAATTGGGATTCCTCGTTGATTCGCTCCTCTTATTTCAAAAGAATGTATAAATAGCAAAATAACTGTTTCGCTGTTGTATTCTTTGCTATTCATTACTTGGTCTCTTTCCCTTGCAACTGCTTGTTTAGGCGATGAATGATAATCAAGATAAAAGAACACTCCATATTTAGCAAAGTTCATTACTTTCTCTTTAAAATGGTTGTGGATTCGAAGTTCTGTTTCAAAAAAGAATATTTGTAATTGCTTTGTACATTTTATTTCACTTGTCGGACACAAGGAACATGTAAAAAAATGTCATAAATGAGGATGACATTTTCCTAATCGTCGCCCAAGTGCTAAACAAAGACATGCTGGCAAGAATATTCTTACAACTAAAATATAAAAGACATGTATTTAAATCTAAACTCAACTGATAAAATTTATCCTTTCTTATATATGTTATATAAAGATAGATTTGTAGGTTGATCACAGCGTTGCAGGTCTCTTTGGTTCGTCTTACAAATACTCCTAAACATAGATTTGCTTGTGTTATAACAAAAATAATGTTGTACAAATAAAATACAAAAGATATATATTTAAATCTAAACTCAACTGATAAATTATGTTGAACGTCTTATTATGAGTTCAAATTCTGAATTTCTAGAGTAGAATTTATCCTCTCTTACATATGTTATATAAAGATAAAAAAAAATACATTATATAAATATGATTCCTTGTATAAACATACCCCTTGTTTAATGCTATATGAGCTGGAAAGAGGTTCAAATTAAAAGTAGAAGATATGCTTGCAGTAGAAAAAAAAATTATGTTTTACAAATTAAATACAAAAGATATATATTTAAGTCTAAACTTAACTGAAAAATTATGTTGAATGTCTTATTCTGAGTTTATATTTTGGATTTCTACGGTAGAATTTATCCTTTCTTACATATGTTATATAAAGATAAAAAATAAAGACATTATATAAATATGATTCCTTGTATAAACATGTCATTTGTTTAATGCTATAGGAGCTTGAAAAAGGTTAAATTAAAAGCTGAAGGTAAGCTTAAAAAAGAAAAAATATTGATCACAGCGTTGCAGGTCTATTTGGTTCGTACAAGACAACCTCATTCTTTGAGTGGGGCAGAATGTGTTGCAAATCATCATTCTTCGTACAACAAATCCTCATTATGTATTGCAGTACATTGCATGTTTGTCTACATTATGCTTTTTCCCCAATAAAATTGGGATTCCTCGTGGATTCCTTCCTCTCATTTGAAAAGAGAGAACAAATAGCAAAATAACCGTTTTACTTTGCATTCTTTTCTATTCATTACTTCGTCTCTTTCTTTACCATGCTTGTTTTGGTGATAACTCTATACTCAGCAAGGTTCTTTTCTTTCTCTTTAAAATGGTTGTGGATTCAAAATTCTTTTTCCAAACAGAATATTTGTAAATGCTTTCTACATTTTATTTATAGGACATAAGCAACATGTCAAAAAATGTCAGATATGAGGATGACCTTTTCGTAATCGTCGCCTAAGTGTCAAACAAAGACGTGCTCACAAGAAAATTTGTACAAATAAAATTGAAAAGATATGTATTTAAATCTGAACTCAACGGATATAATTTATCCTCTCTTACATATGTTGTATAAAGATAAAAAAAAATACATTATATAAATATGATTCCTTGTATAAACATGCCCTTTGTTTAATGTTATAGGAGATGGAAAGATGTTCAAGTTAAAAGTAGAAGATAAGATAAGAAAAGAAAAAACATTGATCAAAGCGCGTTGCAGATCTCTTTTGGTCATACAACAAATCCTCTGAAACATAGAGTTGCTTGCGATAGAAAAAAAATTATGTTGTACAAATAAAATACAAAAGAGATATATTTCAGTCTAAACTCAACTGATAAATTATGTTGAACATCTTATTCTGAGTTTAAATTCTGGATTTCTACCATATAATTTATCCTCTCTTACATATGTTATATAAAGATAAAAAAAATACATTATATAAATATGATTCCATGTATAAACATGTCATTTGTTTAATGCTATAGGAGCTTGAAAGATATTAAATTAAAAGTAGAAGGTAAGCTAAGAAAAGAAAAACCATTGACCAAAGCGTTGCATGTCTATTTGGTTTGTACAACAACTCCTCATTCTTTGAGTGGGGCAAAACGTGTTGCAAATCCTCATTCTTCCTACAAGAAATCCTCATTATGTTTTGCAGTACACATTGCATGTTTGTCTACATTATGCTTTTTCACCAATAACATTAGGATTCCTCTAAGATATCTTCCTCTCATTTGAAAAGAGAGAAGAAATAGCGAAATAACCGTTTCATTCTTTTCTCTTCATTACTTTGGTTTGTTTCCCTACGAACTGCTTGTTTGTTTAGGTGATGGATGATAATCGAAGAACACTCCATACTCAGCAAAGGTTCTTTTCTTTCTCATTAAAATGGTTATGGATTCAAAGCTCTTTTTCAAAAAAGAATATTTGTAAATGCTTTCTATAGTTGACTTGGACACAAGGAACATGTTAAAAAATGTCAGAAATGAGGATGGCCCTCGTAATCGTCGCCCAAGTGCCAAACAAAAGACATGGTCACAAGAAAACTTGTAAAAATGAAATAGAAAATACATGTATTTAAATCTGAACTCAATTGATAGAATTTATCCTCTCTTACATATGTTGTATAAAGATAAAAAAAATACATTATGTAAATATTATTCGTTGTGTAAACGTGCACCTTGTTTAATGCTATAGGAGCTGAAAAGATGTTCAAATTAAAAGCAGAAGATAAGCTAAGAAAAGGAAAAACATTGATCACAATGCATTGCATGTCTCTTTGGTTCGTCAAACAAATCCTCCTAAACATAAAGTTGCTTTCGATAAAAAAAAAATTATGTTGTACAAATAAAATACAAAAGATATATATATTTAAATCTAAACTCAACTGATAAGTTATGTTGAACGTCTCTTTCTGAGTTCAAATTCTGGATTTCTACGGTATAATTTATCCTCTCTTACATATATTATATAAAGATATAAAAAAATACATTATATAAATATGATTCCTTATATAAACATGCCATTCTTTTTAATACTATAAGAGCTTGAAACAGGTTCAATTAAAAGCAGAAGATAAGCTAAGTAAAGAAGAAAAAATTGGTCATAGCGGTTTGCATGTCTCTTTGGTTCGTACAACAAATTCTCATAAACATATAATTGCTTGCGTTAGAAAAAAATTATGTTGAACAAATAAAATACAAAAGATATATATTTCAATCTAAACTCAACAGATAAATTATGTTTAATGACTTATTCTGAGTTTAAATTATGGATTTCTACGGTAGAATTTATCCTCTCGGAAATATGTTATATAAAGAAATAAAAAAATACATTATATAAATATGATTCCTTGTATAAACATGCCCATTGTTTAATGCTATAGGAGCTTGAAAAGAGGTTCAATTAAAAGACAAAAGATAAGCTAAGAAAAGAAAAACCATTTATCACAGCGTTGCAGGTCTATTTGGTTCGTACAACAAATCATCATTCTTTGAGTATGGCAGAACGTGATGCAAATCCTCATTCTTCGTAGAACAAATCCTCATTAAGTATTGCACTACATTGCATGTTTGTCTACATTATGCTTTTTCCCCAATAAAATTGGGATTCCTCGTTGATTCCTTCTTCTCATTTGAAAAGAGATAACAAATAGCAAAATAACCATTTCATTGTTGCATTCTCTTCTATTCATTATTTCGTCTCTTTCCTTACCATGCTTGTTTAGCTGATAACTCCATACTCAGCAAGGTTATTTTCTTTCTCTTTAAAATGCTTGTGGATTCAAAGTTCTTTTTCAAAACAGAATATTTGTAAATGTTTTCTACATTTTACTTATAGGACATAAGCAACATGTCAAAAAATGTCAGAAATGAGGATGAACTTTTCGTAATCGTTGCTCAAGTGCCAATCAAAGACGTGCGTGCTCACAAGAAAATTTGTACAAATAAAATAGAAAAGACATGTTATTAAATCTGAACACAATTGATAAAATTTATCCTCTCTTACATATGTTGTATAAAGATAAAAAAAATACATTATATAAATATGATTCATTGTATAAACATGCCCCTTATTTAATGTTATAGGAGATGGAAAGAGGTTCAAATTAAAAGCAAAAGATAAGCGAAGAGAACAAAAAACAGTGATCACAACGTGTTGCAGCTCTCTTGGGTTCGTATAGCAAATATAAGGTTGTTGGCGTTCGGAAAAAAATTATGTTGTACAAATAAAATACAAAAGATATTTCTATGGTAGAATTTATCCTCTCTTACACATATAATATAAAGATAAAAAAAGTAAATTATATAAATATGATTCCTTGTATATAAACATGCCCCTTATTTAATGCTATAGGAGCTTGAATGAGGTTCAATTAAAAGCAAAAGATAAGCTAAGAAAAGAAAAACCATTGATCACAGCGTTGCAGGTCTATTTGGTTCGTACATCAAATCTTCATTATCTGAGTGGGGCATAACGTGTTGCAAATCCCCTCTTCGTACAACAAATGCTTGTTATGTATTGCAGTACATTGCATATTTGTCTATGTTTTTTCCCCAATAAAATTGGGATTCCTCCCTTCCTCTTATTTGAAAAGAGAGAACAAATAGCAAAATAACTGTTGCATTCTTTTCTATTGATTACTTGGTCTCTTTCCTTACCAACTGCTTGTTTAGTTAATGGATGATAATCAAGATTAAAGAACACTCCTTACTCAACAACGTTTCTTTGTTTCTCTTTAAAATGGTTGTGGATTTAAAATTCTTTTTCAAAAAAATATATTTGTAAAAGCTTTCTAAATTTTACATTACTTGCAGTACACAAGTAACATGCCAAAAAATGTCAGAAATGAGGATGAACTTTTCCTAATCGTCGCCTAAGTTCCAAACAAAGTTGTATTCACAAGAAAATTTGTACAAATAAAATAGAAAAGACATGTTTTTAAATCTAAACTCAACTGATAGAATTTATCTTCTCTTACATATGTTATATAAAGATAAAAAAAAATACATTTCATAAATATAATTCCTTGTATAAACATGCCCCTTGTTCAATGCTATAGGAGCTTGAAAGAGGTTCAATTAAAAGCAAAAGATAAGCTAAGAAAAGAAAACCATGGATCACAGTGTTACAGGTCTATTTGGTTCGTAAAACCAATCCTCATTCTTTGAGTGGGGCAGAACGTATTGCAAATCCTCATTATTGGTACAACAAATCTGAAGTGGCTAGAATATCACTAGAAAGGGGGGTTGAATAGAGATATTCAAGGTTTTTAAAATTCAGTTACTGTTTTTAATCTGCTGTCCTCTTTCAGAGGATGATTTATCAGAAGCTGAAAGTTGAGAGAGAGTAATGACACACGAAGTTTTATACTGGTTCACCCAAAGATGGCTACGTCCAGTCCTCACACTCTTGTGAGTTTTCACTAAGTATCAAAAGCTATCAGCCTCTCACTGAGGTTGATTAGAAACTGTGTATTCTTTAGCTTCACCAAGCTTACAATTCTTTCCTTCTGATTTCTCTTCAAGTGTTTCTCACTTGAAGTTCTAAAGATGATATGAAGTAGTTTGATAGGATTTACTTTCTACAAAGATTAAACAATGATCTAGTGTAAGATTATAGAAAGCTTAAAAGGAGATTGATAATGCTCTTGATAGCCTCTGATATTTTACTGTTTTTGCTTGTGTAGTTGTGTGTGTTTGCTGAAGAAGAGCAGCCTTCCTTTCATAGGGAGAAGAAAACTTTCTCTTCAAGAAAATTTTCCTTTCTGACCGTTTTTTCAAGATGTAATGAACCTCACTGTTGTTGCAGATTTACAGCCTTGCCATTCTGTCCTTTTACAGCCTGGCACATGGGAGGTTACTTCTTTGCTTGGCTTTCCAGGAGGATAGATAATTCCATATGGTTTTAACAACTGGTCAGTGCTCTTTTCTGGTTCCAAGTCATGACCCTTCTCTGGTCGTGGATGATGCAGCTTTTGATACACTGGAACTGTTAGTTGTTCTTAATGTGAGAGGATGAATGAGCAGCTGGAAATTATCCTCTGGTAATTTCGTTTTGGTGTCTGAAGTTCACCTTGTAGTATCTGACTTCTGATGTTTTACCTTCCAGAGTTTATCTTCTGATATTTATCTTTTGGTGTGTATTTTCTAGAATTCATCTTCTGATGATTATCATGTGAAGTTTGTCTTCTGAATTTCTGGTATTCATTTTTGATTTTCATCTTCTGATATTAGCCAATCTGGACTAGCAAACTGGTCTGCTGAGATCCTCTGATCTCGGCCAACACTGAACCATTTATTCTATCCTTCTGGTTTCGACCAACACTGGGCCATTTATTCTGACCTTCTGATTTCGACCAACACTGGGCCATAGTCTGATCTTCTGATCTTGGCCAACACTATACTGGGTCTGGATTAGTTCTGGACAAAGGATATTTCAGTCTGGACCTTTTAGCTTATCTTCTGATTAATCCAGGACTGTTTTTTCACTTCACTGTCAGGCCATCTTCTGGTCAGAAGAACTTGTTGAATAAGTCTGACTTATGATATCTTCTGGTTTGGATCTAGTCTTCCTCTGGCAGGCTTCCTTCTGGTATGGTCCATGTCTCCTTCTGAATTTGTTTCCTTCTGATATGGGTCAGCAAAGATATCCTCTGGTGATTTCAGGATGCATCCTCTGGTATCTTCTGGATGCATTATCTGGTGTTTTCAACTCTCAGGTTTTCTGCTTCAGCTTCTGGTTTTCTGTTCCAGATGTTCTGCTTCTGGTTTCCCAGATGTTCTGCTTCTGGTGTTTTCCAGATGTTCTGCTTCTGGTGTTTTCCAGATGTTCTACTTCTGGTGTTTTAACTTCAGATTTTCTTTATCGATTTAACAGCTTTGTTTCCTGCATGCATTCATTCTTCTGGATAGGAGGTTGTGATCTTCGGATCCTGTTCCTTTCTTAGTACAAAACTTAAATGCACGCATTAGTGTAATCATAATCTTAAGATAATTTTGTTATCATTAAAAGAGATTTTTTCTCAACAAAATCCTCATCATGTATTGCATTACATTGCATGTTTGTCTAAATTATATTTTTTTCCCCAATAAAATTGGCTTTCCTAGTTGATTCCTTCCTCTCATTTAAATGAGAGAACAAATAGCAAAATAACGGTTTCACTATTGCATTCTTTTCTATTTAAAATGGTTGTGAATTCAAAGTTGTTTTTCAAAAAACAATATTTGTAAATGTTTTCAACATTTTTATTGTTGGACACAAAGAACATGTCAAAAAATGTAAGAAATGAATATGGCCTTTTCGTAATCGTCGCCCAAGTGCCAAACAAAATCGTGCTCACAAGAAAATTTATACAAATAAATAGAAAAGACATGTATTTAAATCAAAACTCAACTGATAGAATTTATCCTCTCATACATATGTCCTATAAAGATAAAAAAAAATAATATAAATATGATTTCTTGTATAAACCTTCCCCTTGTTTATTGCTATAGGAGCTTGAAAGAGGTTCAAATTAAAGGCAAAAGATAAGCTAAGAAAAGAAAAAACATTGATCACAGCGCATTGTAGGTCTATTTGGTTCGTACAACAAACCCTCATAAACATAGAGTTGCTGGCGTTAGTAAAAAAAATTATGTTGTACAAATAAAATACAAAAGATATATATTTAAGTCTAAACTCAACTGATAAATTATGTTGAACGTCTTATTCTTAGTTTAAATTATGGATTTCTACAGTAGAATTTATCCTCTCTTACATATGTTATATAAAGATCAAAAAGATACATTATATAAAGTTGATTCCTTGTATAAACATGACCCTTGTTAAATGCTATAGGAGCTGGAAAGAGGTTCAAATTAAAAGTAGAAGATAAGCTAGGAAAAGAAAAAAAACATTGATCACAACGTGTTGCAGGTCTTTTGGTTCGTACAACAAATCCCCATTCTTTGAGCTGAGCAGAACATGTTGCAAATCCTCACGTACAACAAATCCTCATTATGTATTCCAATACATTGCATGTTTGTCTAAATTATATTTTTTTCCCCAATTAAATTGGCATTCCTAGTTGATTCCTTCCTCTCATTTCAAATGAGAGAACAAATAGCAAAATATTTGTTTCACTGTTGCATTCTTTTCTATTTATTACTTGGTCTCTTTCCCTACCAACCGCTTGTTTTGTTTAGGTGATGGATCACAATCAACATCAAACAACACTCCATACTCAGCAAGATTCTTTTCTTTCTCTTTAAAAAGGTTGTGAATTCGAAGTTGTTTTTCAAAAAACATTATTTGTAAATGCTTTCTACATTTTTATTGTTGGACACAAAGAACATGTCAAAAAAATGTAAGAAATGAATATGGCCTTAGCGTAATCGTCGCTCAAGTGCCAAACAAAATCGTGCTCACAAGAAAATTTGTACAAATAAAATAGAAAAGACATGTATTTAAATCAAAACTCAACTGATAGAATTTATCCTCTCAAACATATGTCCTATAAAGATAAAAAAAAAATAATATAAATATGATTTCTTGTATAAACCTTCCCCTTGTTTATTGCTATAGGAGCTTGAAAGAGGTTCAAATTAAAGGCAAAAGATAAGCTAAGAAAAGAAAAAAACATTGATCACAGCGCGTTGCTGGTCTTTTTTGGTTCGTACAACAAACCCTCCAAAACATAGAGCTGCTAGCGTTAGTAAAAAAAATTATGTTGTACAAATAAAATATAAAAGATATTTATTTAAGTCTAAACTCAACTGATAAATTATGTTGAACGTCTTATTATGAGTTTATATTATGGATTTCTACGGTAGAATTTATCCTCTCTTACATATGTTATATAAAGATAAAAAGATACATTATATAAGGTTGATTCCTTGTATAAACATGACCCTTGTTAAATGCTATAGGAGCTGGAAATAGGTTCAAATTAAAAGCAGAAGATAAGCTAAGAAGAGAAAAAATATTGATCACAACGTGTTGCAGGTCTTTTGGTTCGTACAACAAATCCCCATTCTTTGAGCGGGGCAGAACATGTTGCAAATCCTCAGGTACAACAAATCCTCAATATGTATTCCAATACATTGGATGTTTGTGTATATTATGTTTTTGGAAAGAGAGAATAAATAGCAAAGTAACCGTTTCATTGTTGCATTCTTTTCTATTGATTACTTGGTCTCTTTCCCTACCAACTACTTCTCTAGCAATAGATGATAATCAATATCAAAGAACACTCCATACTCAGCAAAGGTACTTTTCTTTCTCTTTAAAATGGTTGTGGATTCAAAGTTCTATTTCAAAAAATAATATTTGTAAATACATTCTACATTTTACGACACAAGCAACATGTCAACAGCGCGCTGCAGGTCTCTTTGGTTCGTACAACAAATCCTCCTAAACATAGAGTTGTGCTTGCGTTAGAAAAAAATGTATGTTGTACAAATAAAATACAAAATATATATATTTAAATCTCAACTCAACTGATAAATTAGGTTGAACGTCTTATTCTGAGTTTAAATCCTTGATTTCTACTGTAAAATTTATCTTCTCTTACATATGTTATATAAAGATAAAAAAAAAATACATTATCTAAATATGATGCCTTGTATAAACATGCCCATTGTTTAATGCTATAGGAGCTTGAAAGAGGTTCAATTAAAAGCAGAACATAAGCTAAGAAAAAAAAACCATTGATCACAGCTTTGCAGATCTATTTGGTTCGTACAACAAATCCTCATTCTTTGAGTGGGGCAGAACTTGATGCAAATCCCCATTCTTGGTACAACAAATCCTCATTATGTATTGCAGTACACTGCATGTTTGTCTAAATTAAACTTTTTTTCCAATAAAATTGGGATTCATCGTTGATTCCTTCCTCCCATTTGAAAAGAGAGAACAAATAGCAAAATAATTGTTTCACTGTTGCATTCTTTTCTATTCATTACTTGGTCTGTTTCCCTAGCAACTGCTTGTTTAAATGATGGTTGATAGTCAAGATAAAGAACACGCCATACTCTCAGCAAGGTTCTTTTCATTCTCTTTAAAATGGTTGTGGATTGAAAGTTCTTTTTCAAAAAAGAATATTTGTAAATGCTTTCTACTTTTTACTTTACTTGTAGGACACAAGGAACATGTAAAAAATTGTCAGAAATTAGGATGGCCTTTTCGTAATGGTCGCCCAAGTGCCAAACAAAGACGTGCTCACTAGAAAATTTGTACTAATAAAATAGAAAAGACATGTATTTAAATGTAAACTCAACTAATAGAATTTATCCTCCCTTACATATGTTGTATAAAGATAAAAAACAAAATACATTATATTAATATGATTTCTTGTATAAACATGCTCGTTGTTTAATCCCATAGAAGCTGTAAAGAAGTTCAAATTAAAAGCAGAAGATAAGCTAATAAAATAAAAAACATTGATCACAACGTGTTGCAGGTCTCATTGGTTCATATAACAAATCCTCCTAAATATAGACTTGCTTGCGTTAGAAAAAAAATTATGTTGTACAAATAAAATACAAAAGATATATATTTAAATCTAAACTCAACTGATAAATTATGTTGAACGTCTTATTCTGAATTTAAATTTTGGATTTCTACGGTAGAATTTATGCTCTCTTACCTATGTTATATAAAGAAAAAAAAATACATTATATAAATATGATTCCTTGTATAAACATTCCCCTTGTTTAATGCTATAGGAGCTTGAAAAAGGTCCAATTAAAAGCAGAAGATAAGCTAAGAAAAGGAAAACCATTGATCACAGTGTTGCACGTCTATTTGGTTCATACAACAAATCCTCACCTCTTTGAGTGGGGCAGAACATGTTGCAAATCCTCATTCTTTTGTACAACAAATCCTCATTATGTATTGCAGTACATCGCATGTTTGTCTACATTATGCTTTTTCTCCAATGAAATTGGGATTCATCGTTGATTCCTTCGTTTTATCTAAAAAAAGATAACAAATAACAAAATAATCGTTTTAGTGTTGCATTCTTTTTGCTCTTTATTAGTTGGTTTATTTCCCTAAGGTTCTTATCTTTCTCTTTAAAATGGTTGTGGATTGAAAGTTCTTTTTCAAAAAAGAATTGTGTAAATGCTTTCTGCATTTTACTTTACTTGTAGGACACAAGGAACATGTCAAAAAATGTCGTAAAAGAGGATGGCTAATCGTCGCCAAGGGCCAAACAAAGACATGCTCTGCAAGAAAATTTGTACTAATAAAATAGAAAAGACATATATTTAAATCTAAACTCAACTGATAGAATTTATCCTCCCTTACATATGTTGTATAAAGAAAAAAAAAACAAAATATATTATATAAATATGATTCCTTGTATAAACATGCCTGTTGTTTAATGCCATAGAAGCTATAAAGAGGTTCAAATTAAAAGAAGA
Organism: Cicer cuneatum; assembly: GCA_037974295.1. Taxonomy (NCBI): domain Eukaryota; kingdom Viridiplantae; phylum Streptophyta; class Magnoliopsida; order Fabales; family Fabaceae; genus Cicer; species Cicer cuneatum. The sequence goes on along the minus strand of JBBPBO010001985.1, from coordinate 62,798,909 downwards.
AGATAAGCTAAGAAAAGAAAAAACATTGATCACAGTGCGTTGCAGATCTCTTTGGTTCGTACAACAAATCCTCCTAAACATAGAGTTGTTTGCGTTAGAAAAAAAACATATGTTGTACAAATAAAATACAAAAGATATATATTTAAATCTAAACTCAACTGATAAATTATGTTGAACGACTTATTCTGAGTTTAAATTTTGGATTTCTACACTAAAATTTATGCTCTCTTACATGTGTTATATAAAGAAAAAAAAATACATTATAAATATATGATTCCTTGTATAAACATTCCCCTTGTTTAATGCTATTGGAGCTTCAAAGAAGTTCAATTAAAAGTAGAAGAGAAGCTAAGAAAATGAAAACCATTGATCACAGCGTTGCACGTCTATTTGGTTCATACAACAAATCCTCATTCTTTGAGTGGGGCAGAACGTGTTGCAAATTCTCATTCTTCGTACAACAAATTCTCATTATGTATTGTAGTACATTGCATGTTTGTCTACATTATGTTTTTTCTCCAATAAAATTGGGATTCCATGTTGATTCCTTCCTTTTATCTGAAAAGAGAGAACAAATAACAAAATAATCGTTTTAGTGTTGCATTCTTTTTGCTCTTTATTAGTTGGTTTCTTTCCCTAAGGTTCTTATCTTTCTCTTTAAAATGGTTGTGGATTGAAAGTTCTTTTTCAAAAAAGAATTGTGTAAATGCTTTCTACATTTTACTTTACTTGTAAGACAGAAGGAACATGTCAAAAAATGTCATAAATGAGGATGGCTAATCATCGCCAGGTGCAAAACAAAGACATGCTTTGCAAGAAAATTTGTACTAATAAAATAGAAAAGACATATATTTAAATCTAAACTCAACTGATAGAATTTATCCTCCCTTACATATATTGTATAAAGATAAAAAAATAAAATATATTATATAAATATGATTCCTTGTATAAACATGTCTATTGTTTAATGCCATAGGAGCTGGAAAAAGGTTCAAATTAAAAGCAGAAGATAAGCTAAGAAAAGAAAAAACATTGATCACAGCGCATTGCAGATCTCTTTGGTTCGTACAACAAATCCTCCTAAACATAGAGTTGTTTGCGTTAGAAAAAAACATATGTTGTACAAATAAAATACAAAAGATATATATTTAAATATATACTCAACTGATAAATTATGTTGAACGTCTTATTCTGAGATTAAATTTTGGATTTCTACGGTAGAATTTATCCTCTCTTACATATGTTATATAAAGGTAAAAAAAATACATTATATAAATATGATTCCTTGTATAAACATGCCCTTTATTTAATGCTATAGGAGCTTGAAAGAGGTTCAATTAAAAGCAGAAGATAAGCTAAGAAAAGAAAAACCAATGATCACAGCATTGTAGGTCTATTTGGTCCGTACAACAAATCCTCATTCTTTGAGTGGGACAGAACGTGTTGCAAATCGTCATTCTTGGTACAACAAATCCTCATCCTCGTTATGTATTGCATTACATTGCATGTTTGTCTACATTATGTTTTTCCCCCAATAAAATTGGGATTCCTCGTTGATTCCTTTTTATTTGAAAAGAGAGAACAAATAACAAAAAACTGTGTTTCACTGTTGCATTCTTTTCTCTTCATTAGTTGGTCTCTTTCCCTACCAACTGGTTGGTTAGGTGATGGATGATAATCAAGATCAAACAACCCTCGATATTCAACCAAGGTTCTTTTCTTTCTCTTTAAAATGGTTGTGCATTCAAAGTATTTTTCAAAGAAGAATATTTGTAAATGCTTTCTACATTTTACTTTACTTATAAGACACAAGTATCATGTCAAAAAATGTCATAAATGAGGATGACTTTTTCGTAATCGTCGCCAAATGCCAAACAAAGACGTGCTCACAAGAAAATTTGTACTAATAAAATAGATAAAATAAAATAAAATAGAGATATATTTAAATCTAAACTCAACTGATAAAATTTATCCTCTCTTACATATGTTGTATAAAGATAAAAAACAAAATACATTATATAAATATGATTTCTTGTATAAACATGCCCGTTGTTTAATGCCATAGGAGCTGTAAAGAGGTTCAAATTAAAAGCAGAAGATAAGCTAAGAAAATTAAAAACATTGATCACAGCGCGTTGCATGTCTCTTTGGTTCGTACAACAAATCCTCCTAAACATAGAGTACATTGCATGTTTGTCTAAATTATGTTTTTTCCTCGATAAAATTAGGATTCCTCGTTGATTCCTTCCTCTCATTTGAAATGAGAGAACAAATAGACTATTTCAAGATCAAAGAACACTTTATACTCAGACAAAGTTCTATTTTTCTTTAAAATGATTGTGGATTCAAAGTTATTTTTCGAAAAAGAATTTTTTGTTTTGTTTTTGAGTTGATATGAGTGCTAATCTAATATTATTATTATTTTTGTGAGAGAGAAGTATAATCTCAATTCTGCTTCGTGAAAGTTCTTATCTAAAGAGATAATAAAGTATATCATTAAATTGAGAGTAGTTTTTTTTATTAAAAAAAACGATATTCATTAATTTAAATTGTAAAATACGTCAATGTAATACAAATTCACATTTGCTAAAAACATAAAGGTTGAATATGCGAACAAACTCACAACATCTAAATTAATAGCGAAAAACGACAAGATACTTATAAATATAATAAATGCAAGTGTCCGAAATAACTATGTCTTCTGATTAGTAATGTTTACAAGGTCAAAATCATTGATTGAAATATGTAAGTAATCAAAGTTATCATGTCAGTCTGAACCAAAACCCAAAAAACACCGCATCAAGACGAAAAGAAAAAAAAACATTGCATTCACACAACGGCATCACAACCAAAAAATACAAAAAGAAAAACAATTGAGAGTAGGTTGAATGGTAACAATTATAAATTGGGAGAAACATAATTGTTATTTTATATGGAAACATCATTCTCACAAATCACAAATAATATAGATGAGCAGATGTGAGATGAAAGCAGCCACCAAATATCTTATCGTGTTGGATATGTTAACAGTAGTTAAAATGTAATTTCTATCATTTGCAAATGGTGATTCTTTAATTTGATTGTTCTTGCAGTTTTAAGAAGTTATTGATATGTGTATAAGCCTATTGCGTGTTGGCAATTCTCATAAACTTTTTCCATCTAGTGCCTGCATAAAGTTGAAACTACCTATTCATTCTTACTACGAACCGCTTACTAAGAGCTTCATAGTCCTCTTTCGGCACAAGTGCATAACCTACTTGTGACAGAAAACTTGAGTGAAAACAAAATATTCCTAAGCAATTGCGCCAACCATTTGTACTTGATTGTTGGATATTCGTCATTCTGGTTCAATTGGAGTATAAAAATTGATCAGCAGTCAAAGAATGAAGATCCAATATGAGCAAGTGAATACATCATTACAACATTATACGAGAAAATAACTAAAGATGTGATATGCAGCAAGAAAATTTTAATTTGTTAATCTCAGACATGTTTTACATCTTTTGCTAAAAGCCATGAAGTAGAATAGCATAATATAACAGCGGTGAAAGTAGGTAAGTTGATTCAGCAAATTTGATTGCCAAATTTTAATTAGCAAGGTTCACCATGACTCCAACAATTGTGTTTATTCTACTAAAAATATTTGATCACCTACATGCTAGCCACCATGCAAGGTTGATATAATTAAAGACCACCACATCTTTCTCTTCCAGTAATGTATTCAGACCACTTAACTCCCAATCACAATCATTCACAAGGACGAGAACTCCCGGTCTCCTGCAAGACAAACCGCAGTCAGAAAAAAATAGTTCAGCATCGATGTAATGATAACTTTACACATTTTATGCATCTGGCACCTCAGTAATAGTTAGTCTTTATATCAATTTAAGCACAATCACTCCTTTCTGTTAAATTTCTCCGTATACCACTGAAAAACCTATCACATGTTTTAAATTTTAACGAGGACATGACTAATTATTACCAAGAAAAAGGCTCAACTAAAAGTAAGCTTATTTATAAAGTGAGCAAGTTTTTCCACCGTCTAATAATTTCGGTTCAGTTAATGGCGCACTTCAGATAAAACTGACAGTAGCTACACCCTTAATTACTCACTTTAAAAATAAGGTCACTCTAGAGAAACAACCTTCAACCAATGCTGCATGAGTTGCATTGCAGAAATTATGATTCGAAAATTCGATATGGAGACCACTAACAAACTTAAAAATTATGATACTAGTACATGATAAATGATGCAAATCATCTTACCTATAAGAAAATTCAGATTTCATTATGATTTTCTTGAATCACTGAAGTATATTTTAAATACCATAATCAAATACTAAGAACTATATTGACTAACTTAGAAAAAATGAAACATGTAAGCATGCATGCATAATATTAGTGAAACATTATTACATGTGTTAGTCAGCCTTAATGGAACACGACTCGATCACAGGGGGTCCCCGTTCCGTGTTACCAACTTGTGCCTGGAAAGTTTTAGCAGGGCAGTTTGATGAAGTGGTTGTAGCATCTTTTGCTTGAAAGGTAATGTAATATGTACCATCATAAACAGGACGTCTTGTTGCTTTGACAAGGTCATCAAACTCAAAATTGGCACCCTACGTAATTAAAAAAACATGAAAGGATAATAATTAAGTGCATGAATGAATATATAAACATGTATTTATAGGTTGATTAGAACCTGATTGTCAGCATTGTACTTGTCTAAAGCAAGTTTAGAGAGATGAACAAGAAGTGGGCGACGATAATGTGTTATTTTCATGGGTAGAGGTCTTGTGGTACCACATAAATCAAAATTGAGTGGAAGTGGTATAGCATCGTAGGGACTAAGGTTGCGAGAGAGCCTCTTATACTCTTCCGCATCCTTTTCAAGATTGATCTGTGCTTTATTCTTATACTGAAACCGGGGACACACAAAGGCCATAGGTTTAGGGTCATCCTCATACCGTCTACGGAAGTCACTCTCCTTAAGATCTTCCACAGGTATCCGACTCCAATCCCAATCTGATTCCGATTCCGAATCCGATTTCATTTCTTCGCATCGATCCGAATTCGAATTTGCTTCCTTTTTAATAAAGAGGATTTAGGTATTTGAGCGGCATCTCTCTTGAATCGTAGCTTTCCAGCGTCAGACATTTCATTCACAAATACCTAAATCCTCTTTATTAGAAAGGAAGCAAACAAAAGTTGGGTTTTTTCTATGTTTGGGCTGGTCTTGATTAGGTATCGCAATGGGTAGGGTATGGGTAGGGTAGTATAGTACCCGTCCCCGTACCCGCAGTTTAAAAAATATACCCGTACCTGTGCCCGTATCCTCGTGGTATCACTTTAATACCCGTACAGGTACTTAAGTGCTCGTATCCATACTCATTACCCGCATTTTAACAAAAATATATCGATAAATAATTTGTGATTAAATTTAAAAAAATTCCCAAATATTTGAAATCCAAATCATAAATATTACAAACTAAAATATTGTTTAACTCAAAACTTCCAAAATATATCATGATCCAACATTAGTACATTACTACAATAAATATGAAAACATATTTTATGAAGTTGCAAGTCATGTCTGAGATATGTAAAAAAATTGATATGTGTATTATATTATTTATTTATAATTATAAAGTCACGATTAATAATATAAAAAAACTCTTAAATATAAAATCACAATTATTTACTTCTTCATCAGAATTAAATATGTGTATAGGGACTAAAATTTATTTTTCAAATTTTTTTAATTATTAAAATTGTACTTTTTTTAGGCTAAATAGCACATGTGGTTCCTTAACTTAATTTCAGTTAACGTTTTAGTCCTTTATCTTTTTTTTTTCCGATTTGGTCCTTTATTTTAATTTTAAGTTACAATTTGATCTTTTATGTTTTAAAATGTCAACAATGTTATCTTTTTTTTTTTTACAAAAATTCATCAAAATTTTCAACCAAAATCCATAAAATTATTTATATTCTTCAATATAATACAAATTTCATCAAATTCGAAACTCAAATCTTCAAATAAAGCACAGATCAATTCATCTTCATCTCTATCAACCTAATTCCCAAACTAATTCGAAACTCAAATATTCAAATAAAGCACAGATCAATTCATCTTCATTTCTAAAACCTAATTCCCAAACTAATTCATCTCTATCATCTTCATTCATCTCTCCCTAAACCTAATTCCCAAACTCCATAATCTTCATCAAAGTCCACACGAAAATCATCAATCTTCTTCATCTTCTTCCTCTTATTTCTTCCTCTGATTTCTGCCTTTGATATCGTCTGATTTATGCCACTGATTTCTTTTTCTGGTTTCTGCATCTGATGATATCCTACGATTTCTTTCTCTGATGGTACTTCTGCCTCCGATGATATCCTCTGATTTCTGCATCTAATTTTATCATGAAAAGTTAATTTACTCCACCAAACATGATAACTTCTAATGGAATGGAACGTGGGACCATACTATACCTGACTATTTCACATGCACAAGGTAGAAGATGTGTCATCCTTATCGTGCAACCACCAGAGGATACCTCCAGATGACGTCACCAGAGGATACCTCCAGAAGACGTCACCAGAGGATACCTCCAGAAGACGTCACCAGAGGATACCAGAAGGTACCTCCAGAGGATATCAGAAGATACCTCTAGAGGATACCAGAAGATGCCTCCAGAGGATATCAGAAGATGCCTCAAGAGGATACTGTTGGAACCAAGTTGGTTCTTGCAATTAAATTTTTGATGTTAACAAATGTATTTTATGAAAATAACATATTTGACTTAGAAGAAGAATGAAAAATGTCACCAGAAGAATAGATCAGAGGATGACGTTACTAGAAGCAGAAATCATAGGATGACGTCACAAGAGGATCTCACCACAATATGACGTCACCAGAAGCATAAATTAGAGGATGATGTCACCAGAAGCAAAAATCAGAGGACGACGTCAACAGAGGATGATCACCAGAGGATGATCACTAGAGGATATCATCAGGGAATCTGTCAGAGAAAAATGCTTAAAACAAAATTAGAGTAAAAGACTCGAGAAACAGAATCTAGCTAAAAATATGCTCAAAACAAAATCTGAGAAAAATGCTCAAAACACAATTGGAACAAAAGATTCGAGAAACAAAATCTAGCTAAAAGTATGCTCAAAACAGAAGCGGAACAAATTGCTCAAAACAAATTAATCAAAATACACTCCAGAAGTAAAGCATCAGTGAGCAAAAGACTCAAAACAGAATCTAAGCAAACAACTCCAGAATATTCTCAAAACAGATTAATCGAAATACACTCTAGAAGTAAAGCATCAGTGAAGTCCTAAAGTTCAACTATAAATGGAGACTTAATACTGAAGATTAGAGCATCGAAAACCACGAGAACTCAAGCTTAAATTCAACATTATCTGAGAGTTCAAAATAGAGAAATCACAAATGTGCAAGAGCAATATTTTCTAAGTGTTTTCAAGCGAGAAATTTAGTGCAATAATCAGCTTTCAAGAAGCAACAAAATAGTGCAAGAATAAGTGCAGCAAACAGCTTTCTAGAAGCAACAAAAGAGTGCAAGAATCAGTGCAGCAAACAGCTTTTACAGAAGCAACGTTGCAAAGTTCCAAACCTTTATTATATAACCCGATAGTGGTGTAGATTCCTTCTTCAATTTGGGGTTGTCAGATTGGTAGGAGAAGACTTGACTTGTAGAGTCAAGGTGTTGTTATCGTTCCTCAAAAGTCTGGGGTTGTCAGGCTGTTTGAGAAGACTTGGCTGGTTTAGTCAAGGTGTTGTTGTTCCTCAAAAGTCTGGGGTTGCCAGGCTGTTTGAGAAGACTTGGCTAGTATAGTCAAGGTGTTGTTGTTCCTCAAAAGTCTGGGGTTATCAGGCTGTTTGGGAAGACTGGCTTGTAGGGTCAGTGGTGTTGTAATTCAAAGGAGTTTGAATTAGTGAAAAAGCCTTCTGGAGGAAGGGACTGGACGTAGCCTAGTTAATGGTGAACCAGTATAAATTGCTGTGTTATTATGTTATTATTATCCGCTGCTGAATCTGATTAGTTATCTATCAAATAATTCACATTAACATTCAACAAAACAGCAAAAGTAGTCAAGTTTGACAAACACAATTCAACCCCCCTTCTCGTGTTTACTGTAACATCCTCTAAATTTATTATTTAAAATAATTAAGACTTATAAATATATATATTTCATTATTAATTTAGGTGTGATAATTATTTGCCTTGTTCGACTTATTGTAGTTGATAAAATTATTAGTAAGAATTATTTGCCTTGTGTGATAATTATATATATATAATTATGTTTTTTTAGTACAAGAAGAATTTGAGCAAAGGGTTTGTGGCTAGGTGTGACCTAACCCATAATAGAAATTTGGGCTTGGAGTTGGTGGCTTAGTTTTTGTATGATCAAGGTTAAGAAAAAAAAAATAATATTTTCTCCCTTCTATTCTTTATTTGGGCCCAACACTATCTACCCAATAATCTCCACTTTAAATTTTCCCTAAAGTCCACAATATTTTGATACTAAGTAATAATAAGCAGAAAAAAAATACCGAAACCCTAGCCGTCATCTCCTTCACACCTCATCTCCTTCGTGCAACGAACTTTTCGTGTGAACAACTACGTGGGGGCTTAGAGCTTCGTACTAGGAAGAAAAGCGGCCAAGGTAAAGACTTTTCCCCACACAAATTTGAGTCAGACCGTTAGTTGGATGACATGGAACTAATAATTGTAATTGCTTGCTTTTGAAAGAAATAAATGTAGTCTAATAAAATAAAATAATGAAATATGAAATCCTTTACGTTGAGTTTGATATGTAATGTATGTGTTTTTAAGAAGTAAAATATGAATTTTTATATTATACATGATAGAGTTTTAATTTTTGATGGATATGAAGCAAAATATGAGTTTTTCTTGTTATATATAAAGTTTTAATCTTTATGGTGTAAATGAAGTCACGTCCCAATTTTTATGCGTGCGTGGTGAAAATTATTATTTAATGATTATTTGTCTATGAATATATGATTCTCATGATAAGGATGTGTGATATGTGATCTTTGTGATGTGAATAAGATGATGGTTTTAAAAAGGTGATTTTTTGAATGCATATGACATGATTCTTAGTGGGCTGTGTGCGAGTATAATTATGATAATATATGGTCATGTCATGGCATATACATCTTCGTGGGAGTTGCCTTTGTGGCAGGTTTATTTTCCCCATTGGTATGGGTGATCTTTCTGTGTGGAAGTTGCCTTAGTGGCAGGTTATATCCGGATCATATAGTTTTAGAAGCATGCATTATACATATAATTTTTTATACGATTTTCCATTTGCGCATTTTTTTCTTTTAAATTAGAAGTTTTTACCTTTATATGTTTTGTGTTATTCTTCTATATGTTTAGCTTTGGTTTGATGTGGATGATGGAAAAAATTGACCCTTACAACAACATTTTAGGTACTAATGAGTTCGAGGAGATTCAAGAGTAATTGATGAGTATTAACGTGCGGCGAATATGGGATAAAAATGGGGTTTTCAAGATAATTTTGTAATAATAAGTATTACCGCAACATTTCTATGTTGATTTATTTTTTTTAATTTTTGTCACAAAACTTTTAAATGCATTCGAATTCTATAAATACGGAAGTGGGTTTTTGCTTCCGTTAGGAATAATTGATTTTTCTTTAAATAAATGTGATTGTTACTAATTATTTAAAAGCATAAATGTGATCGTTACTAATTATTTAAAAGTATAAATGTAGATATTCTTACCAAAAAAAAAATTATTGTAAATTTTTCTAAAAGTAATTTTTTTAGTAACGTTTTGGACTAAAAATCTGGGGCGTTAAATTTACACCTTCAGATACTTCCAGAGGATACTAGAAGATATCACCAGAGGATCCCTCTACAAATTTAAGAGCCCAAAATACGCATCACTAAAGATCAAGACTCATTTGCCATTTAGAGGAAGAACCAAGTTTGTTCTTGAACATTAGAATGATCTTCTGTCTAGAATGATCATCAGTCTCCAGAAATGATCATCAATCTCCAGAATGATTGTCTTTCTCCAGCATGTTAACATCAATCTCCAGTATGTTAACATTAATCTCCAACATGTTTAACATCATTCTCCAGCAGTGTATCATCAGTCTCCAGATTGATAAACAATCTCTAGCAACAAACATCTTTCTCCAGCATGATTAACAACTATCTTCAGAATGATCAAACATCATTCTCCAGTATGATAACATCAGTCCAGAATGATACAATCATTCTCCAGCATACTGAACATCATTCTCCAGCCTTGTTACATCATTCTCCAGCTTGACTGCCAAGAACGTTGAACGATCTTGAAGTATATTAACATCATAGAAGATCCAAGAAAAGATCAAGAAGACATCCAGAATGATCAAAACTGAACCTCCAGATTGATTATCAATCTCCAGAAAGTTCAGATACTAGGACTCCAGATTGATTATCAATCTCCAGAATTTTCATTAACATTCTGCAGAAGTTCATCATCATTCTCCAAAGCTATTTTGACATAATCAAAACTCCATATCAAATCAAAGATATTAACAAATATATTTGAAGTACAAAGGATCATTAAACAAAGGAAATCTGATCAAGAATCGAAGAACTCAGCTCATTCAAATAGAATGCAGAATGTTCAAAGACTTGAACATTTTTAAATCATAAAGTCTGGTCTTTGGTCAAACTAACACATGACAATAGAGCACTTTCCAACGGCTCTTTTGGCTGTCATCAACCTTCCTAAAGCCTATAAAAGGAAGGCAAAGCTAAAGGTAAAAACTAGAGCTTGAAGTACAAATCAATACATCACTTACATACTTGAAAGCTTCTCAATATCAAACAAAAGATTCAGTTTTGTTTTTCTTCTTCATATCTGTAACACCCCGAGTTTAAAACACAGCGCGAGTGTATTTTTTTTTTAAACCAAAATAAATAAAAGAATATTTTTCAATTTACTTCAGAATGATTAAAATCAATTCAAATTAAATATCGTTCGATGTTGTAATCCAAAATAGAGAAGTAATTAAATAATTACATCACGATTAATTAAGTAAATTATTTTTGGGAATTTAATTCTTCAAAATATATCAAAATAAAAATATATCCAACAGCTGTATCATGGACCCACCAAAATATTATCAGAGTGCGGAAAATATTAGCGGAAAAGTTATACAATAATTCCCAAAATAACCAATTACATTTCCCAAACTCAAGACCCTATACAAAAGTCTAGTCTGATCATGCACTAAGCTACAGTAGCACGGTTTACACCGCATCCTCTGCCAGTCTCGTCTTCACCCAGCTGTCTGCCCCTCTGTGTTGTCTACAAATACGCCGTGCGTAAAGATCAAGGAAAACTAACGACGTCTCCGTCGTTACTGTAACCGTCGGTAGGAAGGGTTCGGGTATCATCTAAGGGCAAAACCCAATTTCCACAATAATAGTAAAGGGTCACCGACCGAAATTAACAATTAACACATAGCATATATCTCACAGTAACAAATATATCCATGGCATATCATATAACAATGATGAAAAATAAGGATGCTCATTTTGAAATTTCATGACATGTATGCCTTTTCAAAACATCAACCAATTAATATGGAAAAATGTTGTAAGTACAGCCAACACTTCAGCAATCACAATCATTTATCAGAAATTCAGATTTTATAAAATACTTACACACAACAATTTTCAATCGTCAACATATACCCAAATCGTGACCCACCGGTCAATCACCCCGATGCAATATGTATATGCTCATGTATTCAACTTCTTGGAATTACCAAGGTGCAGTCGCTCAACAGACCAACATAATTTAAATATGTTTGACTTTAACGGCCCTCAAGACCAGGGTGCAATCGCTCAACAGATCAGCACCAGTGCAGTCGCTCAACAGACCAGCACTCGTGCAGTCGCTCAATAGACCAGCACGTTTGACATATACCAGGGTACAATCACTCAATAGATTAGTACCAGTGCAGTCGCTCAACAGACCAGCACTCGTGCAATCGCTCAACAGATCAGCACATTTTTGCGCATTTCAGGGTACAGTCGCTCAATAGACCAGTACCAGTGCAATCACTCAACAGACCAGCACTCGTGCAATCGCTCAACAGATCAGCACGTTTACGCATTACTCTGTGGCCCATCGCGGGTACCACCTGACTATGCAATGCATGAATATGCAGTGTTTTCTCTTCACTGAAAACAATATGCAACATCAGTAAAATTCATGCCTTTCCCTCATTTCTCAAAACATCACAACACAACCAGTTTCATTATCATTACATCATAAATCAAACATTCAAACATCTCATCATTTCCACTTCACATCCTCTTAAAACTCCATTCTTATTCATTAAAAATCTACCCTCTGTTTTCCCCAACTCTTAAAATTCATAAAGCAGTGTTTAAAACTGAGATTTCTAGAAAATACGAATCTGTATTCGAATACAGCTTCCTTGTATTCAAATACATAAGCCAAAACAGTGCAGAATTAACACTCTGTATTCGAATACAGCTTCCTTGTATTCGAATACAGAGGCTGTCACAGTGCAAAATCAGTATTTTTCACAACATCAGTAAAGGTCTCAAAAGCTTCATCATCACCACTTCAAACTATCACCAAAAACTCCATTTTAATTTGTCACAAACTTGCCCAATGTTCCCCAACACTTAAAGTTTATAAAACAATGTTTAAAACTTTGAATTTCTGAAAAATACGAATCTGTATTCGAATACACCTCCCTTGTATTCGAATATAGAAGCATAAGACTGCAAATTCAACACTCTGTATTCGAATACAGCACACCTGTAGTCGAATACATAAGGCAAAACAGTGTAAATTTAGTATTTTCCCAACATCATTAAAGGTTTTCAAGAACTTCATCATCCCCTCCTCAAAACTATTTCAAAAACTCCATTCTAAATCATTTCAAACCTTCTCAATGTTCCCCAACACTTTAAAGTTCACATGACAGTGTTTAAAACTTGATTTTCTGGAAAACACGAATCTGTATTCAAATACAGCTCCCTTGTATTCGAATACAGAAGCTAAAACTTGAATTTCTGGAAAAAACACGAATCTGTATTCGAATACACCTTGTGTTCGAATACAGAAGCAAAAATTGTAGAAGTCAGTATCCTGTATTCGAATACGAGACTGTCGTAGTAGAATACAGATGCGAATACAGTGTTAAAATTTCACTTTTGTATTTGAATACGACAGAGTCGTAGTCGAATACAGATGCTAAGTCAGAAGCAAAAATCCTTCCTCTGTATTCAAATACAGGAGCCTGTATTCGAATACAAGTTCGAAAACTTGAGTAAAACAGAAGGTTGGTAGGTTGTATTCGAATACACTCAACCTGTATTCGAATACACCTTCGATTTCAGTGAAATTTTCCTGAAACTACAACACATTTTCAAACTTTTTCCTTTGAAAAACCAGCACAACTCCAAAACAGTTTCTTCATTCTTTTGAACTACAAAACTCAGGCATTTTTCATCAATAGCAACTTTTCCAGAAAAACACTTTCATCATTTTAAATCCTTCTCTTTTGAAAACATCAGCAACACCAGAATCACTCAAAAACAGAATGTCAACCACAACAGAACAGACATTTTTCAACGTTTACATTGTTGATCATTTCTCAAAACAACATGCAAGGTATTTCCAGCATTCTTACACAACCAATCACAACTTGCAAAGCATTTTCAGCTTTCTCACACAAGCAGAACAACATTAATACATTCAGCCAAACAGCAACCATCACATACACCAAAACACCAACAGAGTGTATTTTCACATTTTATAACAACCAGCACAACAGTTTTATAAATATGCATTTTGATCATCTTAAGAATAACATGCAAGACATTTTTCAGCTTTCCCACACAAAAACAAAACAACATTAATGCATTCAACCAAACAGCAACCATCACAGAATCATTACACATCAACAGAATGCATTTTCTTCTTTTTTTTTCAAAATGTCATTGTAAAACAGTTTTTCTTCAAAAAATGATGAAACATCAGTAATGCCATGCCAGTTATGCATTTACAGCCCTAATGCAACTAGAAAGTGGAAGGTGCCCTTACCCTTGTTGCGTTTTCTGCTACTGCTCACGTTTCTGCGTCAAAAATCGGCGAAACTCCCGCTTGCATTTGCTGCTACGAAAATGGGTTCTCTAGCTCCGGAATGATGAGGGGAACAACTTTTGTACTGGGGGTTTTCTGGTTTGGTTCTTGGATTTCCAAGTAATATCACTTTTGAGGAACTCCTTTTTTTTTTTTAAACATGAACAGAAATCAGAATGGGAAGGGAAGGGAGAAGGTGAGTACTGTTACATGCAGTAAGGGAAGAGGAATGGGTTTCTGACTTTGACCTTCCTTCTCACTCCTATATATAGGCTTGTGTGGTGCCACCTCACCCGACACTTGTCTGATCCTCAACACTTAACCAGTCTCGTCGCAATTAGCCGATAATCCCTTAATTAACTGCCCGATAATTTAATTACTCGTAATTAAATTAATTTACTCTTCATCCAATAATCTTAATTCATCTTTCAAAATAAATATTTATATATATATATATATATTCACTCAAAACATACATATATTAAATATTTTACAAATATCCCCAAAATACCCTTAATATTAATCCATAAATTAATTCTTAAATTTAAGGGTCTTACAATATCAGAATCACTCTACTGAATTCTTTTGTCAAGAATCTAATCTCAAACACGAGTTGAGCATACTCAGATTCTGTCCAAAACCAGAGCTTCAAGTACTACGCAATTCATTACTCACTTCAAACACACTTGAATTTCTCTCACATTGAATCAGTTCTGATTTTTCCTATTTGATTCATAGAATCATTCTTGTGTATTTCTCTGTCAAAGAATCAGAACTCAAACAAGTGTTGAGCCTTCTCAGATTCTGAAAAACCACTTTAAATCATATCATTGTAAACTCGAGGCTATAGTGTGAAGTATAGTTTTGAGTAAGCTTGTAGGAAATCCTTTTATGATTAAAAGGTGAACTGTAAAATCCTATCTAAAGATTGATAGGTGATTTGATTGAACTCCTTTCTAGGTGGAAAGGATTTGTTTTTGTAACAGATCAAGGTTGATCTGAAACTAGGTGCTGTAAAACCAAGAACGTTCTTTGTTTCAAACACTTAGTGGAAAATCTCACCGTTGTGAGGACTGGACGTAGCTTGGATTGGGTGAACCAGGATATATCTGTGTGTGTATCTCTTCCCTTATCTCTATTTACTTTCAATCTTTTAATTATCAAGTTAAATAGATAAACTAAACTGTTGATTTTAACTAACCAAGAACGTTCTCTGTTTTCTGGTGAAAACCAAGAACGTTCTCAATTTTTTATTTTCACAACCAAGATCAATCTTGAGTTATTTTCTTAAGTTTTTAACAGGAATTTTTAAAAGGGCGAATTTACAATTCAAACCCCCTTTCTTGTAAATCGACATTGCTACTTCACATGTGTCGTCCTTATCGTGCAACCACATTCTGACTTATCAATACTCACATATTTCACCCGATCATACTCTGCGGCAATGTGATCAATTGCATTTTTGGACACAATACCATGCAAATATGCGTACAATCTGTTACTATGTCGGTGCACCTTTTGAATGATGTTCCTTTCAAAGGATGCTATTATCTCGCTGTGTTGTAATATAATCATGCTATTGATGCTTTCCCAAACACTTCATTAAATGCTCTCAAGCCTATAAAAGGAAGGCCAATGCTCAAGGAAAAAGCAGAAGTTCAAGTGCTAAAACATCTGATCAAATCATTCACATTCACATACTTGAAATTCTCCCATTCTCAAAGGGAGTCAGTTCTGATTTTTATTCCAATCTATTGTTATACTTGTTCTGAAATCTCTTGTAAAGAATCTAATCTCAAACACGAGTTGAGACACCTCAGATTCTATCAAACAATCTTATTATTATTATGTAAAAACTCAAGACAATAAGTGTTGAGGATAGTTTGAGTAGATTGTAAGAAATCCTTTTATGGTTAAAAGGTAAAGTGTAAACTCCTATCTGAAGATTGATAGGTAGACTGATTGTGTGTCTTTTTGGGTGGAAATATTACGGTTTGTAAACATATCAAGATCGATGTAGACTAGGTGTTGTAAATCATGAAGGTTTTTGTTTTAAACACTTAGTGGAAAATCTCACAATTGTGAGGACTGGACGTAGCCCGAGTTGGGTGAACCATGATATATCCTTGTGTGGTATCTCTTATCCCTTATCTTCTTATTAAGTCTGATTGATTTTCAAGTTAAAAATACAAACTGTTTTTTCTGATTTTTAAGTAACCAAGAACGTTCTCCGTTTTTTGACAGAAACTAAGAACGTTCTCCGTTTTTTGTTTTCTTTACCAAAATCATTCTTAAGTTAAAATCTTAAGTTTTTCAGGAAATTTTAAATAGGAAGATTTACAATTCAAACCCCCTTACTTGTAAATCAACTTTGCTACTTCATGTTGCACCGTAAGAATTCCGAATTATGACATTAAATGTACCTAATTTAAATCAAACAAAATCAATTGATCTCAATGATACATTAAATTTTAATTATTATTTTTATTTATATTTCATTCTAATTTTAGAGTAACATGTTCTATGTGAAATTTTTTTCAAAAATGTTCATGTCTCATAATAACACCCTTTGGGTGCCAAAAAACTAAACCTACACCAGCATAAATTCATTAGATGTTCAATACATCACATGCAAGATATTGTCGTGAATCATCCATTCCCCGCCTTCAAGAAAAAAAGGAACATAAGGTGGGGTAAAAAACCGATGAAACACCTCATGCGGTAATTTTTTTTTCAATGCGAATGTGAGACAGGAAAAACATTCTTTCAGGGCACGCCTTTGCCTCTTCATTGTTATTCTACTTTACACTTCCATATTCTTTGATCCAATATCAAACACACTACATTGTTCACTTTCCTTCTGCTGAAGCGTGTCAATTGATCAAGTTAAAGATGGAAAAGAATTTTATATTGCTCTATATACTTGGGCTTAGTGGCCATATTTCAGAGACAACTAAAAGATATAATAATTCACATACTTAGTCTTAAGGGATCATGCAAAACTTAGGGTGTCAAATGAGTCCTTTTAGCCATCATTCATTCAATCCATCCACCATATAATCAAATAATTAATTATAATGTGTTTTATGTTTCAATTTTTGTGCTATTACTTGAAGGTGCAAACACGAGAAGGGGGGGTTGAATTGTGTTTGTCAAACTTAATTTCTTTTGATGTTTTATTAAATATTGATTTGAATTATTCGATAAATAATTAATCAGATTCAGCAGCGGATAATAATAACATAATAACACAGCAATTTATACTGGTTCACCGTTAACTAGGCTACGTCCAGTCCCTTCCTCCAAAAGGCCTTTTACTAATTCAAACTCCTTTGAATTACAACACCACTGACCCTTCAAGTCAGTCTTCCCAAACAGCCTGACAACCCCAAACTTTTGAGGAACAACAACACCTTAACTAAACCAGCTAAGTCTTCTCTTACCAATCTGACAACCCCAGATTGAAGAAGGAATCTATACCACTATAATAAAGGTTTAGAACTTTGCAACGTTGCTTCTGGAAAGCTGTTTGTTGCACTGTATTTCTCTCTCGAAAACACTTAGAAAATATTGCTCTTGTTCATTTGTGTTTCTCTCTTTTGAACTCTCAGATATCTTTGAATTGAAGCTTGAGTTCTTGTGTTTTTCAATACTTTATTCTTCAGCATTAAGTCTCTATTTATAGTTGAACTTTAGAACTTCACTGATGCTTTACTTCTGCAGTATATTTAGATTAATCTGTTTTGAGAATATTCTGGAGTGTCATCCAATTATTTTTGAAGCAATCACATAATCAATTTCTGGAAGTGTCATCCAATTATTTGTAGTTGCAGCTTGTTCAACATATACATTATCTATAAGGTTTTGAACAAAATTAACTCCACCATATACTGTACCGTAATGAGACATGAACTCTTGAAGCTCTACTATACACTATTGACGAATTAATGCCCAAGAGTACTCACCCATTCCAAGTAAAGCTGCAACTACACGATATCCACAATTACCATCTGAACCGACGTCAATAATGTCATCTATGAATTTATGAATTTCAACCGGCAACCATTCATTGAAAAGAAAAACTCTTGGTTGTTGAACTTTAGAGAATGATGGTCGAGGTGTCAGCTTTTTGATTGATGAACGAGGTTGTTTCACTTTAATAGATGACACAGTGATACATGCATTTGTGCCACTGCATCGAACACTTGCATCCACATACTCCCACCAAGAAGGATTACGCTTGGTTGATTTTTCTCTTTTTGATACCTTACTTTTGTCTTTTTTTGGTGCACCCTTAGTTTTAATCTTGTTAACAGGTGGACACATCGACGTAGTGGATGGATATGCGATCTATCGTAATTTACCTTTAAGTGAAATTTTGCCAGGTACATAAGTTCTTCAAACTTTTTCACTATCACGTCTATTTCATGTTTCACAGATAACTCTGAAGTTTTATTGGATCCATTATCATGAAAAGTTAATTTACTCCACCAAACATGAATAGCTTCTAATGGAATGGAACGTGGAACCATACTATACCTGGCTATTTCACATGCACAAGGTACACCATGTGTCGTCCTTATCGTGCAACCACATTCAGACTTATCAATACCCACATATATCACCTCATCATACTCTGCAGCAATGTGATCAATTGCATTTTTGGACACAATACCACGCAAATATGCATACAATCTGTTACTATGTTGGTGCACCTTTTGAATGATGCTCCTTTCAAAGGATGCTATTATCTCGTTGTGTTGTAATATAATCATGCTATTGATGCTTTCCCAAACACTGCATATATCACCAACACTATATTGTAATATTCGTTTCAAACTCCAGTGCGCCGAATCAACCCTTTGTGTTGCGGTATTCCCAAAATGCATAACTCTATAATATAAATTGTAGAACACATCGATATAATATAAATTCACATTTGCTAATAACATAAGGGATGAATATATGAGCAAACTCACAGCACCCAAATTAATAGCGTAAAACGACAACATACCTACAAATATGATAAATGCAAGTGTCTGAAATAACTATGTCTTCGGATCTATAACGTTTACAAGGTTAAAATCATTAATTGAAATATTAATTAATCAAAGTTATCTGAGCCAAAACGACCTTGCACCAAGACCCAAAAAACACCGCACTAAGACGGAAAAATAAAAAAAGAACATTGCACTCACACGACGAGACGACTTCACAACCAAAAAATACGAAAGAAAAACAATTGAGAGTAGGTTGAATGGTAACAATTATAAATTGAGAGAAGCATAGTTGTTATTTTATATGGAAACATCATTCTCACAAATCACAAATAATATAGATGGGCAGATGTGAGATGAAAGCAGCCACCAAATATCTTATCGTGTTGGATATGTTAACAGTAGTTAAAATGTAATTTCTATCATTTGCAAATGGTGATTCTTTAATTTGATTGCTATTGCAGTTTTAAGAAGTTATTGATATGTGTATAAGCCTATTGCGTGTTGGCAATCCTCATAAACTCTTTCCATCTAGTGCCCGCATAAAGTTGAAAGTATGAAACTACATATTCATTCTTACTCCGAACCGAACCGCTTACTAAGAGCTTCATAGTCCTCTTTCACACAAGTGCAGAACCTAGTTGTGACAGAAAACTTGAGTGAAAACAGAATATTCCTAAGCAATTGTGCCAACCGTTCGTGCTTGATAGTTGGATATTCACCATTCTGGTTCTATTGGAGTTTAAAAATTGATCAGCAGTCAAAGAATGAAGATCCAATATGAACAAGTGAATACATTATTACAGCATTAAACGAGTACATAACTAACGATGTGGTATGCAGTAAGATAATTTTAATTTGTTAATATCAGACATGTTTTACATCTTTTGCTAAAAGTCATGAAGATAATAGCATAATATAACAGCGGTGAAAGTGCATTGTTTAATGCATATACTAGGCTATGTAAGTAGATTCAGTAATTTGACTTCCAAATTTTAATTAGCAAGGTTCACCATAACTCCAACAACTGTCTTTATTATACTAAAAATATTTGATCACCTACATGTTTGCCACCATGCAAGGTTCATATAAAGACCACCACATCTTTCTCTTCCAGTAATGTATTCAGCTGATCACTTAGCTCCTAATCACAATCATTCACAAGGACGAGAACTCCCGGTCTCCTGCAAGACAAACCACAATCAGAAAAAACAAAAACAAAAAATAGTTCAGCAGCCATGTAATGATAACTTTACACATTTTATGCATCTGGCACCTCAGTTATAGGTAGTCTTATATCAATTTAAGCACAATAGCGGCGCTCCCGGCCGCAAATCCCGTTAGCATTGCAACATGTTATACCAGCCCGATGTATCTATGTCACTTTGCACCCACAAACCTTAAAATTGGGATTGGTTCAGCATCATGAAAAGGAATCCATTTTCATTCATTCGTTCTTGCTATGTTGTTTTCGTTCATTTCTTGCTCCGTTTAGCATCGTTCTATTCTATTAGGTTATTGCTTTGTTCAACATTGTTATGTTCTTGTTCTGTTCTTTTTGTGACTCTATTTTGATTGCTACGAGTATTCCACTATCCCAATTTTAAGGTTTGGCACCGCTATCTGAGACTGGCAACATAGATCACATATGAAACTAGAGGTCTATGTAATAAAGCCCATTTCATTCATAAACAAAATGCCTCAGATGTTTACTATTTCAAAAATAAGAAACTTATGTCGTGGTCACATGTCAACTTGAAGCAATTCATAAAAGTGCATCAAATTCAATCAAATGAAACTAGAAGATTCAAGATTTGGAAGTTAAATAATATAAATTCATATCAAAAATTGGGAACGGTCATCTGATCCGATTGTACAAACAAGTGACGAACATAAATTTAGATAGCGTGAAATGACAAAAGAAACATGAAAAGTCAAAATCCCAAAATGTTCTAGAACAATAAACTGTCTACGTTAACAACACCCAGAAATCCGGCCAAGATTTCACCTCCATGTGTGTCTAACACAACCACAACTAGTTTTACAGCAAATGGATGTAATGCAATGGACATGATATTGTTAAAATGCTTGGAATAATTATCTCAATGTTGGAAATAGAATACTTGTTTATTACTTAAAACTGGAGCCTTTAAATAGCCAAAAATACAGAAAACAGAAGTACCAGACGAACCGGTACAGTACACCAGACGAAACGGACAACAGACTAACCAGAAGCAGAAAACGCGGCCAGAAGCAGAATTCCGCGCCTGCTTACTCGGTCTCCTAACAACCAAATTGAAATCTAATTAAACTAACCTATTCTCTGCCACGTTTATTATCCAACTAAAAGATTAAATCAACAATTAAACTTCTAATTAAATTGACAATTATTCCCTAAAGTAGACACCCGAGCTGAATATGCGGCCAACAATCGCTCCCCTAAACTGAACATGTCAGAAGCATTTCAGTTTATTTCTTCAGTTGACTTCATTCCAAGTGCTTTTCTGAGCTTCTCAAACACTTCCAGCTTCATTGATTTAGTCATAATGTCAGCCAACTGCTCACTTGTACCACAATATTCCATGTCAATTATTTCATCCTTAGTGAGATTCCTCAGAAAATGAAACCTGACATCAATGTGCTTACTCCTACCATGGAAGACTGGATTCTTTGCAAGTTTTATAGTGGAAGAATTATCACATAGTATCTTGACACATCTACTCTGTGTGCCTCCAATCTGTTTAAGTATTTGTTGCAACCAAATGCACTGACATGCACAAGAAGCAGCAGCCACTTATTCTGCTTTTGTGGTTGAAAGTGTCACAACTGGCTGCTTCTTTGATGACCAAGCTACTGCTCCTCCACTTAGCATAAAAACATACCCAGAGGTGCTTTTTCGATCATCCAGATCTCCTGCATAGTCACTGTCCGTGTAGGCAAGAAACTCATCTTTACATCCCCTTTTATAGAATACACCAAACTCAGTAGTAGCACTGATGTATCTTAGAATTCTCTTAGCTGCCATCATGTGAGACTCCATCGGGTTGGCCATAAAACGACTTCTCAGACAAACACTGTAGGCTAAATCAGGTCTTGTGACAGTCATGTACATCAGACTTCCCACCATTTGCTTGAATAGGGTTGCATCTACCTTCTTACCATCTTGTTTTGTCAGTCTATTGCTTCCTGGAACCATGGGATTCTTGACTCCATTGCAATTTTCCAGACCAAACCTTTTTAGAACTTCATCAGCATACTTCTTCTGACCAATGTGAATACCATTGAAGTTATGCCGTATTTCAACTCCCAGAAAATATTTCATCTTGCCCAGATAAGTCATTTCAAACTTCCTTTTCATAGATTCTTTGAACTCATTTATCATAACAGAATCATTGCTAGTAAAAATGAGATCATCAACATAGAGACTTACAATTAGGATCTTGTTCTTTTCTTCTCTTTTGATGAACAAGGTGTGCTCATAGCTGCTTTTCTCAAACCCTTCCTTAATGAAGTAGCTTTCAATTTTGCTGAACCACGCTCTTGGTGCCTGCTTTAGACCATAGAGTGCTTTCTTCAATTTGTATACTTTTTTCTCTGCCCCACTGATCACATACCCTGGAGGTTGAGTAATGTAAACATTTTCATTCAGCTCACCATGAAGAAAAGCACTTTTGACATCAAGCTGAAAGATTGTCCAACCATTTCTTGCTGCCAGAGCTATCACTGTTCTAATAGTATCCCACCTAGCTACTGGAGCAAAAACTTCATTGTAGTCTACTCCTTTCTCCTGTGCATATCCCTTAGCCACAAGACGAGCTTTACACTTATCTACTTCACCCTTCTTATTTAATTTGGTTTTGTAGATCCATTTTACACCTATTACTTTGGCCTCCTTTGGTGCATCAACAAGCTCCCAGGTTTCATTCTTTACAATAGCATTGAACTCCATATCCATTGCATCCCTCCATCTTTTCAATTTTACTGCTTCTTCATAATAAACAGGATCATCAGAGAATATAAATAGAGCTAGATTTTGTACTTCTTCATCTTCTTCTGATAGTCCTTCTCCACTTATATAGTCTTGAAGATAGTTTGGAGCTCGAGTGACTCTTCTTTCTGGAAGTGTAGGTGTGGTAGTATCACTGGAGATATTACTGTGACCAGAAGCAGTATCACTGGCAGTACTACTTTGACCAGATTCTGCTTCTTCTTCACTTTCTTCATCACTGGAGGCATATGTATCATCATCAGCTTCTCCCCAGTCAAGAATGTCATTCTTGGCATCTCCTTCTGTCTTTCTCCAATCTAAGCTTTTTCCTTCTTCAAACACAACATCTCTGCTAATTATCACCTTCTTTGTAGTCGGGTTGACCATTTTGTATCCCTTAGACTCTTCACTGTACCCTATTAGCACACACTCTTGACTTCGAGCATCCAACTTTGACCTTTTTGCATCTGGTACATGTACATTTCCTACACATCCAAACACTCGGAAATGATCAACATTAGGTTTAACTCCACTCCAGCATTCTTCTGGTGTTTTGTTCTTTACAGCAGAGGTTGGACTTTAGTTGAGAATGTGACATGTCGTTCTCACAGCTTCTGGCTAGAATGGAGTTGGCATCTTCTTATCTTCTAGCAAGCATCGCACCATGTTAAGTATGGTACGATTTTTACGTTCTGCAACTCCGTATTGTTGAGGAGTATAGGCTGTAGTCAATTGTCTCTTGATACCTTCAAGTTTGCAGAATTCTGTGAATTCTTTGGAGGTGAATTCCCCTCCTCTGTCTGTTCTCAGTCCACAAATGGATATGCCAGACTCCTTCTCCACAACATTTTTGAAGCTTTTAAATGTTGTGAAAGCTTCACTCTTTTCATTCAGAAAGTAAACCCAGAGCTTGCAACTCAGGTCATCAATAAAAGTTAGTAGGTACCTTTTGTTACCATATGACTTTAGAGTGATAGGTCCACAAATGTCTGAATGTACAAGTTGTAACTTCTGAGTTGCTCTCCATTTGCTTTTCTTAGGAATGATCTTCCGATGTTGTTTCCCTTTCATACAGCTTGTACATACATAGGTTGATATCTGAAACTTGGGAAGTCCTCTGACAAGTTCCTTTTGGTGTAGTAAATTTAGACTGGTAATACTCAAGTGACCATATCTCTTATGCCACAAGTCACCAGTATCATCACTTCTCACATTCAGACATGCATAAGGTGTATCCATCAGAACATTGGCTCGAACAACAAACACTCTATTAGAGGTCATACGTGTGTGCATGATTAATCCTCTTTTAGAATGATAAAGCTTGTATTCTCCATTTTGTATTAGGATAGTTAACCCTTTCTCTTGTAGTTGACCCATACTCAACAGATTGTTTTTCAACTCAGGAACATAATAAACTTCAGAGATCACCTGAGTTGCACCTTCTACTTCAAGTCTGATGTTGCCCTTCCCTTTCACTGGCATTCTGAGATTGTTTCCCAGTTTCACTGAATGACTGAATTGTTCATCCAGCTCCACGAACCATTGCTTGTTTCCTGTCATATGATTGGAGTAGCCAGAATCAAGAAACCATACTGCCTCTTTCTTTGATTTGTTGATCTCAACATATGACATCAGAAGAAGTTCTTCTTCCTCATCCAATTCTGCATAATTGGCTCTTCTGTCCCATTCTGGGCACTCATTTTGAAAGTGTCCCAGTCTGTGACATTTGAAACATTCAACTGTAGCTTTTTTGAAGGTTTGTCTGCCTCGTCCTCCTCTATTCATGCCTCTGCCTCTGCCTGATCTTTCATCATATGTTACTTTTAACACTTGTTCTTCTTCCTATTGTCCCAGCATCCTCTGTTCATGAACTAGCAAACTTCCATGTAATTCATCAATGCTTAAGGTACTCAGATCATTTGACTCCTCTATTGAGCAAACAACATAGTTGAATTTGGAGGTCAATGATCTGAGTATCTTACTAACCACTGTACTTTGTTCCATCACCTCCTCATTTGTTTTCATTTTGTTGACCACGGCTAGAGTCCTTCCCAAGAAGTTATCTACTTTTTCTCCTTCTTTCATGGCCAGTAACTCAAATTCCTTCCTCAAGGCTTGAAGTTGTGCTCTTCGTACCTTTGTTGACCCTTGATACTTCTGTTTCATTGAGTCCCAGATTGCTTTTGATGTATCCTTGTTAAGGATTGTCTCCAATATTTCTCTGTCAATAGCTTGGAACAGATAATTCTTCACTTTTAAGTCTTTGAGTTTGGCTTCCTCCACACTCTTTCTCTGAGCCTCACTTGCTGGTGTATTTCCAACTGCTGGTGCTGGAATTCCTTCGTCCACCAGATTCCACATCTCTTTGCTCCTAAGGAAATTCTCCATTGTCATTAACCAGTAATCATAATGGGCATCAAATTTGGGAATGGACGGCTGCACGAACCTTTCTGAGGTTGACATGTTAAATTTTTTTTGTGTTTCACTCACACACTCAAACACCCGTGTTTGTTCTGGGCTTCACTTGTCCTCACGCACTCTCACGTTTATTAGGCCTCTTTCGAAGCTCTGATACCAATTGTTAACATGCTTGGAATAATGATCTCAATGTTGGAAATAGAATACTTGTTTATTAATTAAAACTGGAGCCTTTAAATAGCCAAAAATACAGAAAACAGAAGTACCAGACGAACCGGTACAGTACACCAGACGAAACGGACAACAGACTAACCAGAAGCATAAAACGCGGCCAGAAGCAGAATTCCGCGCCTGCTTACTCGGTCTCCTAACCACCAAATTGAAATCTAATTAAACTAACCTATTCTCTGCTACGTTTATTATCCAACTAAAAGATTAAATCAACAATTAAACTTCTAATTAAATTGACAATTATTCCCTAAAGTAGACACCCGAGCTGAATATGCGGCCAACAGATTTCCTGCAAAAAAAATAAAGAATCAGGGTAAGGGGGTACAAACTAGGAATGATATCGTTGTGATTCATTGAATGTAGATCTAAAACTTGCATTTGACTAATACTAGCATGAGTTGCATTGCAGAAATTATGATTCGAAAATTCGATATGGAGACCACTAACAAACTCAAAAATTATTATACTAGTACATGATAAATGATGCAAATCATCTTACCTATAAGAAAATTCAGATTTCATTATGATTTTCTTGAATCACTGAAGTATATTGACTAACTTAGAAAAAATGAAACATGTAAGCATGCATGCATAATATTAGTGAAACATTATTACATGTGTTAGTCAGCCTTAATGGAACACGACTCGACCACAGGGGGTCCCCGTTCCGTGTTACCAACTTGTGCCTGGAAAGTTTTAGCAAGGCAGTTTGATGAAGTGGTTGTAGCATCTTTTGCTTGAAAGGTAATGTAATATGTACCATCATAAACAGGACGTCTTGTTGCTTTGACAAGGTCATCAAACTCAAAATTGGCACCCTACGTAATTAAAAAAACATGAAAGGATAATAATTAAGTGCATGAATGAATATATAAACATGTATTTATAGGTTGATTAGAACCTGATTGTCAGCATTGTACTTGTCTAAAGCAAGTTTAGAGAGATGAACAAGAAGTGGGCGACGATAATGTGTTATTTTCATGGGTAGAGGTCTTGTGGTACCACATAAATCAAAATTGAGTGGAAGTGGTATAGCATCGTAGGGACTAAGGTTGCGAGAGAGCCTCTTATACTCTTCCGCATCCTTTTCAAGATTGATCTGTGCTTTATTCTTATACTGAAACTGGGGACACACAAAGGCCATAGGTTTAGGGTCATCCTCATACCGTCTACGGAAGTCACTCTCCATAAGATCTTCCACGGGTATCAGACTCCAATCCCAATCTGATTCCGATTCCGAATCCGATTTCAATTCTTCGCATGAATTGGAATTCGATTCAGGGGAGATCGATACCCTCGACATTTCATTCACAATTACGTTGGAAATTATTTTCAAGGTGCTTGTTTCAGGTTTTTTTTTTTTAAAGAATGTGCTTGATTCATGTTACGCTTTGATTAGAATTACAATTATGGAATTTTTATTGTTTCTTTTGCAAAAATATCAAATCGTGTATCTATATTTATATTTATATTTATATATATCAATATTTATATCTACATTTATATTAGATCTATATCTATGACTATATCTATATCTATATCTATATCGACATCTATATCTACACTATAATTAAATGTCTTGCAAAATAGCACATAGTACATTTGTCATGATATTAGATCACTTAATATTTAATGATTTCATATTGAGAGTTTATAATTAATGATCACATGGTAGGATGTTGAAAAAAAAAATGACAATGACAAATAAAGTTATAATTACGGATCTGTCAAAAAAAGTATTATAAACGACTATTAACACTTAATTAAAACATGTTATCAACTATACAATATATATTTCATTTTTGCTACCCACACCCCCTTATTGCTACCCACACCCACCAATTTTTTTTAAATCAATATTCCGAAAATACCCTTTTGTTTTTACACATCTTTTTTTTCCCTTATTTACGTCAACTGAGTTAACGTATTTACGTGAACTACGTTCACGTACTTATAAAATTTTTAAAATCGTGTAGTTTACGTGAATTAAATTCAAGTATGTTGACGTCAACTCACTTCACGTAGGTGTTAACTTTGTAAGTAAATCACTCTTCATGTGAACTCAGTTCACGGAAGTGTTAAATTTTTAAATGCATATATCGTACGTGAACTGAGTTCAAGTACGTTTACGTGAACTGAGTTCAAGTACGTTTACGTGAACTCGGTTCACGTACTCGTTAAAATTTTAACTTAAATGTAACGTACATGAACACACTTCACGTACGTTACCGTGATTTGAGTTCACGTACCATGACTTCAGATGACTCCATGTACACATACTTTGAAGTCGTAAACTCCATTGTTTACGCAACCTCAGTTAACGTATGTTTACGCGAACTGAGTTTACGTAATTTCTTCAAATTCGAAATATACGTTAACTCAGTTCACGTACGATACATGCAAAACGTACGTTAACTGATTTCACGTAACATTTCCAGATTTCAGAAAAATTTAACGCAAATACAGAGCAACAACATTACCTTCTTTGCACACTTTAACCACAATGAGAATATCAGATTAACGGGTTGTAAGCTATGAGTGAATGTTGTGAGTTTTGAATGAGAATGAGTTTTGGTGGGTGAGCTATGGATGATTTTTAGGTTTTTTCAGTTTTATGTTTACAGTGCACTTGAAGAACGGGAAGAAGACGAAGAAGAAAAAAAAGATGTTTAAAAAACAGAAGGGTATTTTTGGAACTTTCATTTAAAAAAAACATTTGGTGGGTGTGAGTAGCAATAAAGGGGGTGTGGGTAGCAAAAGTGTATATATTTTGTTATTAGTAAAAAAAAATGTTCTGGAACACATAATATAAACAGATATTATCTTTAAATGACACTTATTTTTTAATATTAATTTATTTTTCTAAACTTATTTTCCTCTATTAGAACCTACAATTTTCTAATATCAGTATTTCAAATTTTAAACCGTAGATTTTTTTATCGATTTATGTTAATATTGGCATAGTTTTTTTGTGGAAAAGGTATTCCATATCATTTAATTAGCTGAATCATATATCTGACTCAATTAGGCCATAAAGTTTTAATTAGATCATAATAATTGTTTATTCATTTAAACAGCAAATTACTCTCATTTAATAAACTTTTCGTCTTCGATTTATAGTGTGTGAATGTGAACTATTGTATATATTTCTTCTATGAAACTGTTTATGTCCACGCGCCGTTGTTTTTTGTGAAGTCAAATAAATCAACGAACCTTTATTTTGGTCTACAATTAATCATTATCCTACTTTGTAGCAAGGAAATACTTATTTCAGTAAAAATAAAGGTGATCCTATCTCTTTTCTTGTCTATGTTAATATTAATATACAAGATCTTAGAGATTTCTAGAGCAATTGTTCTTAATAGTTTATCCTGATTAAGTTACTCTTTCAAGGTTGTTTGATTTTGATGATTTCGGAGTTAATTTTGTTTTTAGAAGTGTTATCTTTTTTGTGATGATAAGCACTTGATAACACTTTTGGAGTTTTTTTTGGTAGTTTTACATCCTCTATCTTAGTTTAATTCATTGTTCTTGATTAGAATGTTAAAAGAAATTTTGAAAATCTTTTAGAATTATTTTGTTTCGATTGAGATCGTTATAGTTACAAACAAACACTTGTTATTTGTTTTCTTACCGTTTAATTATATTCTTATTCTTAGTAACTATTGTTTTTTTCGAGAGTAGTGCCTTTAATAAATTAGAATCTATTGCTTTATTATGTGATTGCAATATGATATATGGACTTTTACATATTGAATTTATTATTAATATAAGGGTATTAACATATATATGCATATGATGTTTATTATGTAGATGGATAGGTCTGCTGAATTTTCAAATTTTAATTTGGATGAGGATGGAGATAATGAAAATTCTGTTTCTAGTGAAGAAAGTGAAATTATAGAGTCTAAATACCAAAATGTTTCTTATGATTACATTGAGAATCCAGATTCCAATGTAATAGATGGTATGTTTGTTAAGATTAATACCAGAACAATATATAAGGGATCTTTATTTTGGTAGTGAAAAAGAAGCTTATGCCTTTTATCGAAAGTATGTTAGATGCATCGGTTTTGCTGTTAGGAAAGATGCAGTGACGGTGAGGAAATAAATTGTAATGGGATAGTTTGCGTACAACAGAAGCCGGTTAAGGGTTGAAGGAAAATAGGTCATAGATCTCTAATTCCGATTATATACATAACAACTTAAATTTCTAATAAATATATTTTAATAATATTACGATAAATAAAATTATATATGTAATTATTGAGGTGTGATAAGTTTTCACGCGTTGCCTTAATAATTTATCTAAATTATTGTTATTAAATACATGTATTTTGTTTTTGAAAGAAAAAAACAAAAATAAAAAATAAAAATGAAATAACACATAAACGTGTGTACGTTGCTACGTTATCCTTTTACTATACTACTAACTATAATTGTATACATATATTGGATCCACTAACTAAATATATATAACTATATAAATATAAAAGCAAATTGCTATTTGCCTCTGCCGAAAAAGCCTTTCTCATCAGCCGCTAAACCTACTAACCCTCACTATAGTGCCGCACTTAAAAAAAAAAAAAGCAAAAGAAAGAGACAAAGTACCCATTCACACATAACTATATGCCTTTCATAAGTATGTCAGATGCATCAGTTCCGCTATTAAAAAAGATACAGTGACTCGTGATGTAAGGAAATAAATTGTAATGCGAAAGTTTATGTGCAATAGAAGTAGGTTAAGAGTTGATAGAAAAATAGATCAATAGATCTCTAACTCCGATCATATTTATTACGATAAATAAAATTATATATGTTATTATTGAGGTGTGATAAGTTTTCACGCGTTGCCTTAATAATTTATTAATACAATAGTCAACCTATTGTCATTTTCATTGTTAAATAACAAAAGGAATTTTAAAGTTATGAGATTAACCAAATGTTAATATATAGTACGTATAAAATAAAACAATAAATCATTTTATAACAATTTACAGCATATCCTTTTCCTATTTTAAGTCAATATATATATATATATAAATTATATATAATTATATTTTATTTAAATGCACTGCAATTATAATACCGACTGATATCAAAATGTTTAATTTTGTTTTACATCCAAAAGCTTTAATTATTTTAATTTTAAACCGTTGATATTATTCATTAGGTAGTAAATAAATTTTGTTAGTTGCACTACATACAACACATCAGTTTCCTATTTAAAATCAAATTATATACACTATTTATTTAGCATCCTATGATTCTTTTTTGTTTTTAAATTATATATGTATATATATATCATTGTGTTAATAAATATATTAAATAAATTTTTGGTTATACTATCAATAGTAAATAACTTATTTGTATTTTGTTATTTAATCATCTTTCTGGGTTATTAGACACAACGGTTGACGAAGACACGATACATTAAATAAAGATATCAGATTCATTGCACAAAATCTTTGGTCGAAGTAAGGGGTGAGAGAACATTTGATTCATTAGTATAATATATTGTGAGATGAACGAGAAAACCATATTTTCCAACGATTCATCCGAAGCTCGCTGCGTACGGCATTAGCCCTTTGAGGGATAAATTAATTAATGTGCAAATATGAAAGTTGTGAGATTAGAATGTGGAATAGAAATAAATGTGTGATATTTGATATTATTGTGATATTGAGTGTCGAATGAATTTTATGTATATGTTTGATTAGATGAGTTTATGTGATGTGATAATAAAAGATGGATGTATTGTGATAATTTTATGTGATAACGATGATGTATGATTAATAATTTGATGAGAATATTGAAGTAATCCCATAGTTGATGAAATAATGGTGATTTCAATTTGTGTTTGAGATGACGTCTTAATGGAGTATCATAGGCCAACGAGGGGGGAAAATAAATATTGAGAATTTTTGAAGTGGATGTTATTTTGCCATCATATAGGTAGGCCCGGACAAGCCTAGTGATTTCGGGGAAGTACAACTGAATTGAGCCCGATCGTGGCGGTCTACTGTTGAACCTTAAGGCAAGATTGTTAGACCTTGGAGGTATTTGGCTGGGGAATTCCTAGGTGACTTGGAGGTAGCATTCCAAATGTCGGGAGCTACCATGCAACACACGTTTACCTCGACAGTCGCGTATATGTTTCTCGGGATGAGTTGAGGGAATCTATGAAGACATGACCAATTTGAATTGTCCGTCCATCGGAATGGTGGCATGATATCAAGCCTCCTAACCAAGTACTTTAGAGTTAGAATGGTACCAAATTGTGAAGTAGTGTCTAAGCTCGTGCATAATATTGCATTTTTTTGTTATTGTTTTGTTGTGATTAATGTGTTTCAAAATTGATAATAATTTCTCTTAGATGATGTGATGATATATTGATTTTACTTAGTGATTTTGACATTATAATATGATATTATTTTTCTTGAGTATTTTGATATATCATTATGTGTTATGATACGGTCTATTATGATTGTTTGCGTGTTCTTCTTACTTATATTACACTATCAACATGATTTCAAAACTCATCTCCTTCGTTGTTTGTGTTTGACTAGCTTGGCCCTGCGTTTGTGAAATGGCAGTTGTTACAGGTTAATGAGTCTTGAAGTTCAACTTGGGAGAAACCCTGATAGGTGATACCAGAGATAAGGGTTGTAATTCGTATTTTACTTATTTAATTTGAAACACTTTTTGAAGTAGCAATGTCGATTTACAAGAAAGGGGGTTTGAATTGTAAATTCGCCCTTTTAAAATTCCTGTTAGAAACTTAAGAAAATAACTCAAGATTGATCTTGGTTGTGAAAACAGAAAACGGAGAACGTTCTTGGTTTTCACCAGAAAACAGAGAACGTTCTTGGTTAGTTAAAATCAACAGTACAGTTTATCTTTTTAACTTGATAATTAACAGACTGAAAGTAAATAGAGGTAAGGGAAGAGATATCACACCTAGATATATCCTGGTTCACCCAACCCGGGCTACGTCCAATCCTCACAACAGTGAGATTTTCCACTAAGTGTTTAAAACAAGAACCTTCTTGGTTTTTACAGCACCTAGCTTAGATCAACCTTGATCTTTGTTACAGACTTTAATCTAATTCCATCCAGAAAGAGATTAATCAAATCACCTACCAACCTTGATAGGATTTCTTACAATCTACCCCAAACTATACTTAACTCTTATAGTTTGAGTTTTACAATAATGATGAGATTGTTTTGTTAGAATCTGAGATGTCTCAACTCTTGTTTGAGATTCGATTCTTTACAAAGAATTCAATACAAATGTATCAGAGTAAATAAGAACTTGACCAGACTGATTCTTTTAATTGATGAGAGATATTCAAGTATGTATGTTTGTGATTGATGATATATCTTGGCACTTGAATGTCTTTGATTTTTGGACAGAATCTGAGTATGCTCAACTCGTGTTTGAGATTAGATTCTTGACAAAAGAATTCAGTAGATGGTTCTGATATGAAGAAGAAAAAAAGAACTGAATCTTTTGTTTGTGATTGAGAAACTTTCAAGTATGTAAGTGTATGTGAGTGATGTTTTTCTTTGTACTTGAAGCTTTGTTTTTTCCTGAGCTTTGGCCTTCCTTTTATAGGCGTGAGAGCATTTAATGATGGTCAAATAGAGCCGTTGGTAATGCTCTTGTCAGGCTTGACCAAAGACAATATTTCTGATTAAAAATAATCCAGCTTTTGACTATTTTTAATCTCTGTTTTGACTGGGCTGAAACCTTTGATTCTTGATCAGATTTCCTTTGTTTAATGATCCTTTGTACTTCAAATATATTTGTTAATATCTTTGATTTGATCTGGAGTTTTGATTATGTCAAAACAGCTTGGAGAATGATGATGAACTTCTGCAGAATGTTAATGAAAATTCTGGAGATTGATAATCAATTTGGAGTCCTAGTATTTGAACTTTTTGGAGATTGATAATCAATCTGGAGGTTCAGTTTTGATCATTCCGGATGTCTTCCTGATCTTTTCT
The DNA here is from genome assembly GCA_037974295.1 of Cicer cuneatum. Lineage (NCBI taxonomy): Eukaryota > Viridiplantae > Streptophyta > Magnoliopsida > Fabales > Fabaceae > Cicer > Cicer cuneatum. Next base: position 62,765,061 of record JBBPBO010001985.1, on the reverse strand, counting down.
TGGATCTGCTTTGATGTAAATATACTTCAAGATCATTCAACGTTCTTGGCAGTCAAGCTGGAGAATGATGTAACAAGGCTGGAGAATGATGTTCAATATGCTGGAGAATGATTGTATCATTCTGGACTGATGATACACTGTTGGAGAATGATGTTAAACATACTGGAGATTTGATTGTTAACATGCTGGAGATTGATGTTTGATCATTCTAAAGATAGTTGTTAATCATGCTGGAGAATGATAATCATTCTAGAGATTGATGATCATTTCTGGAGACTGATGATCATTCCTAGAGACTGATGATCATTCTTGATAGAAGATCATTCTGGAGACTGATCTGATCATTCTAGACATTCTGATGTTCAAGAACATACTTGGTTCTTCCTCTGAATGTATTTTCTGGAGGTATCCTCTGAATGTATTTTCTAGAGATATCCTCTGATTGTATTTTCTAGAGGTATCCTCTGATAGTATTCTGGAGGTATCCTCTGATATCGTCTTCTAGAGCTATCCTCTGATATCGTCTTATGGAGGTATCCTCTTGTGACGTATCCTCTGGAGGTATCATCTGGTGACGTCATCATCCTCTGGTGATGTCATCCTCTGGTGACAACTTCTAGTAGCATCTTCTGTTTTCCAAAATGTGTCAAGAGTGTTCTTTATTATGCTGATTTCTTGGCTTTCCTTGAATCATTAACATGCTGTTAATTCTTGACATTCTGGAGACTGTTCTGTCTTGCTTTGGCAGCTTGATTCATGGCCTTTTTCTTTGTGATTCGAATGACTTCTTTTGATTGTAATTGATCACATTTGTGCATTTTGATGAAATAAATGGATTCTTGCTTTGTTCACTTACGCATTCATGTTCCTTAAACAAAACTTAAGTGAAATCATTAGTAGACCACCATTCATAAAACTTAATCATTTAATTCAAAAGGTTTGTTGTCATTAAAACATATATCAAAAAGGTTTTTTCCACAACACTTTTTGTATGAAAACCTTGTAAGTACTAGTAAGTTTTTAGAATTAAATTAAGTAATTATACTTAAATCAAGCTTATTGAGATTGCATTATTTTATAGGAGGAAAAAAGCTCAAAGTGTTCCAACTGTATTTTGAGTAACGTGATATTTTAAATTGTTGGAACCAAGTTGGTTCTAAGTACTTAGGATTTTGATGTTTACAAAAGCACTCCATGTAATCTTATTTTGTACTTTGAATTATTATATTAAATGTCACCAGAAGATGAAGTCACCAGAGGCAGAAGATGAAGTCACCAGAGGCAGAAGATGAATTACCATAAGATAAAATCAGACCAGAGGATACACCTCGAGAAAGCACCAGATAATGCATCCAGAAGGTACCAGAGGATGCATCCTGAAGGTACCAGAGGATACACCAGGATGTCAAAACACCATCAGAGGATATCTTTCATGGCCCAGATCAGAAGGAAGCAGAGTCCAGAAGGAGACCTGGACCAGACCAGAAGGAAGCCTGCCAGAGGGAGACTTGTTCTAGACCAGAAGGAATCATAAGTCAGACTTGGTCCATAATTGATTCTGACCAGAAGATAGCTTGGCAATGAAATGATAAACAGTCCAGACTTGATCCAGACTTAATCAGAGCTTCAGATAATTGGTCCAGAAAAAGTGACTTGGTCCAGATTTGGCCCATACCAGAAGATAACATGGTTATGAGTATGAAACTAAGTCCAGACCAGAAGAAATGATGTCCAGATTTAATCCAGACTTGATCCAAATCAGAAGGTAATTGTCCAGATTAAAATATCATATGTCCAGATTTAATTTCAGTTCAATCCAGACCCAGTTCAGAATTTGTCCAGATCAGAGGGAAGATATTCAGTTCAATGGTCCAAATTTAAGCATCATGGCCCAGTGTTGGCTGAGATCAGAAGATCAGACCATATGGCCCAATATTGGCCGAGATCAGAAGATCAGAACGTGTGGTCCAGTATTGGCTGAGATCAGAGGATCACAACAGCTCAAATTGCTAGTCCAGAGTGGTCGAGATCAAAAGATCAGAAACTGTGGTCCAGTGTTGGCCGAGATCAGAGGATCACAGTAGATCAGTTTGTATGGTCCAGATGTGGACGAGAGCAGAAGATCAAACGGTCCAGAATTAATCATGATGATAATTGGTGGAGATTTAATTAAATTTGATCAAAGTATTAAGAAGATTTGATACAAAAATAAATTGAAGTCTTGTGGGAATTCAGAAGCTATTGGCAGGAAGAAAGATTTGATCCATAATTAATTAAAGACAGGATTGGCCAAAGTTATTTTTGAAAAAAAATCTGGAGCTAAAAAGATAAGTTTTTTTATTTAAGTGAAGCCCGATTGGTCAAAGTATTTTTGCAAGAGTATCTGGCAAGATACAGCTCGAACTTAAGCATGGAAGCAACCCTAATTATTCATCTATAAAAGGAGGCTCAAGGCAGAAGACTCAGCATCGAAAATACTTGAGAGTCATACACTTCCAAAAGCAAAATACTTGAGTTTTCAGTGAGGTCAATTGTGAGTATCCGCTTTATAGAAGCAAGCACTCTAAGTTTTTCCTTCCCTTGTGTTAGATCTAAGTTGTTGAAGTAGAGTCTACAATCTGAGGGAGTCAGAAGGAGTAGCAGATTACTTAGCAATTAGATTCAAGGTTATTTTCCTCAAGAGTCTAGGATTGTTAGACTATTTGAGAAGACTGACTTGGAGGGTTAGTAGTATTGTTGTAGTTCAAGGTTTTGAATTAGTGAAATCCTTCAAAGTGAAGGGACTGGACGTAGCCTAGTTAACGGTGAACCAGTATAAAATTATGTGTCTTATATTTGTTGGAACCAAGTTGGTTCTTGCAATTAAAGTTTTGATGTTAACAAAAGTATTTTATGAAAATAACATATTTGACTTAGAAGAAGAATGAGAAATGTCATCAGAAGAATAGATCAGAAGATGACGTCACCAGAAGCAGAAATCAGAGGATGACGTCACCAGAGGATATCGTCAGATGAATCTGTCAGAGAAAAATGCTCAAAACAGAATCTGAGAAAAATGCTCAAAACAGAATTGGAGAAAAAGGCTCAAAACAGAATCTAAGAAAAATGCTCAAAACAAAAGCGGGGCAAAATGCTCAAAACATAATCTGAGCAAAAGACTCAAAACAGAACCTGAGCAAACTACTCCAGAATATTCTCAAAATAGATTAATCGAAATACACTCCAGAAGTAAAGCATCAGTGAAGATTAATACCATGACAATAATTGATATAAGGGGTCTTGATTTTGGTAGTGAAAAAGAAGCTTATGCCTTTTATCGAAAGTATGTTAGATGCATCAGTTTTGCTGTTAGGAAAGATGTAGTGACTTGTGATGTAAGGAAACAAATTGTAATGCGATAGTTTGTGTGCAATAGAAGCAGATTAAGGGTTGTAGAAAAATAGATCATAGATCTCTAACTCGGATTATATACGTAACAACCTAAATTTCTAATTAATATATTTTAATAATATTACGATAAATAAAATTATATATGTAATTATTGAGGTGTGATAAGTTTTCACGCATTGCCTTAATAATTTATCTAAATTATTGTTATTAAATACATTTATTTTGTTTTTGAAAGAAAAAAACAAAAATAAAAAACGAAAATGAAATAACACATAAACGTGTGTACGTTGCTACGTTATCCTTTTACTATACTACTAATATAATTGTATACATATATTGGATCCACTAACTAAATATATATATCTATATAAGTATAAAAGCAAATTGCTGTTTGCCTCTGCCGAAAAAGCCTTTCTCATCAGCCGCTAAACCTACTAACCCTCACTATAGTGCTGCACTTTAAAAAAAAAAAAAAAAGCAAAAGAAAGAGGCAAAGTACTCATTCACATATAAGTGTGATGAAAATATTGAAATAATCCTATAGTTGATTAATAACTGTGAAAAAGAAATTTATGTCTTTTATCGTAAGTATGTCAGATGCATCACTATTAGGAAAGATGGAGTGATCTGTGATGTAAGGAAATAAATTGTAATGCGAAAGTTTGTGTGCAATAGAAGCATGTTAAGGGTTGATAGAAAAATAAATCGTAAATCTCTAACTCCGATCATATACGAACAGCCTAAATTTTTAATTAATATATTTTAATAATATTATGATAAATAAAATTATATATGTAATTAAGGTGTATATTTTCACGCGTTGCCTTAATAATTTATTAATACAATAATCAACCTATTGTCATTTTCGTTGTTAAATAACAAAACAAATTTTAAAGTTGAGATTAACAAAATGTTAATAGTATGTATAAAATAAAACAATAAATCATTTTATAACAATTTACAGCATATCCTTTTCCTATTTTAAGTGTATATATATATATATATATATCGTCTTTCGTCTTTGGTATCAGACTTGGGAGGGTATAAGATATATAACATTTGTTTTATATTTTTAACGTTGGAAGTTTTAATTTGAAGATAACGTTAGACCTGAGTTGTAAGTCCCGCTTTAGTCGACGGATAGGCGTGTAGGGCAGTGAATCCTTTGGTACCTTCTTCAAATTAGAACCAAAACTTTAAAAATGGAAAACATATTTTGTAGATCTTCATCTTTCTCAAATCCTACTACTCAAAGCACCTCAAATCAAAGGGAACCTATCAATAGCGAAGAAATCGCTATTGAAGATTTTCAAAAATCTATTAACAACTGGAAAATCCCAAAAATAAAAAAAGATCAAGTTTATGAATTTGGACTATTCAAAAACCTTGTCAAAACAGATTACGTAATCAAAACAGAAGAAAAAGATTGTGAAAGAATACAACTTCATTCAAAACCCTTTGAAACAATACAACTTCTTTCTCAAAAAACAATACAAAAACATTGTGAAAGAAAATATAACTTCATTCACATAGGCCTTGTCCAAGTGGGTATCAAACCTCTAACAAGGGAATGTTTAAACACATCAATCCTTTGTGTCTTACGAGATGCAAGGTTCTTGAACTTTCAAGACTCAATCATAAGTTCAATTGAATCTAGCTTATGTCAAGGACCAATTTATTTTGAATGTTATCCAGATTTTTCATTATCTTTAAAAGATCCAAATATCCTGAAATCTCTGGTTTTACAAATTAAAATTCATAACTACAAAATGCTAAGTGGATCTATTCCCGTAGCAATCATTTACAGAATTCATTACAAAGCTATGTTTTCAGCCTTCACAGCAACAAAAAATATTGAAAACAAAAAAGGCGAAACCCTGTTTTTACAAACAACAGATCTGTCAAAATCAAATACTGTAATTCCAAAAACCATCCTTTGGAAAGACATAGATCTTCCTGAAGAATGGATTCTTGAATGAGCAGCTAGACCAAAGTCTCCTGAACAATCAAAACCAAACACTAATCTAAAAGAAGTTATCCAATATATTGATGGAAAGGTAAAACTTAGTTTTACAAGAACATCCAGTGCCAGATATTCTGATGCTGGATCTTCCACCAATATAGTGGATCTAACTTCAAAACTTAACAAAATACAAAAATTTTCAAAACCTAGATTCTCTTGTTCAAGCATTCAAGGAGCTTCTTTCCAAAACGTTGACTATTCAACAAGTATTCCTCATCAGATCTATACAACATCTCAAACAGTTGACGAGGAACAACAAAGTAATTTACCAAACATTTCTCCACCAACTTCACCGTCTTTTTCTGCAATAACTGAAAATGTTATTAACGAATTAAACGTCATAGAAAAAGAATTTGAGGTTGATAAGAAATCTCTTCATGATGAATTTTATAATTCAAAAAATACAGAAAAAAGAACATGGTTCTTCAAAAGTTTTATGGAACAAAGAAAAGAAACTCAAAATGAATTTTATGAATTTGTTCTTCAAAACAAAGTACATATTTCATTCTTTGAATGGTTTGAAATATATGCATCAAATAATCAAATTTCATATCCATTCAAACAAAACCAAAACTCTACAAATCCCGTAACAATTAGAAACAAAGTTGTACAATGGGAAATGTCAAATGGAAGGAAAATACTGTTGGAACCAAGTTGGTTCTAAGACTTAGGATTTTGATGTTTACAAAAGCACTCAATGTAAACTTATTTTATACCTTGAATCATTAAATTAAATGTCATCAGAAACTGAAGAAATCAGAAGCAGAAGATCAAAGGAAAATGAATTCTGGAATTTCCAGAAGATGTTTCAGGATGACTAAACTGAACCAGAAGATAACTTTTCAGGCCTATATCAGAAGGAATAAAATTCAGAATGAAACATGGATCATATCATTGGAAAGCCTGCCAGAAGGAGAGTTGATCAAGACAAACAGGAATCAAATATCAATTTTATTCCAGAAGTTATTCTGACCAGAAGATGGCCTGGCAGTAAAAATTACACAGCCCAAACTTGTTCCAGACTTGACCAGAAGGTATGTTTATGAGTCCAGAACATGAAGATCAATCCAGATTTTGCCCAGACCATAAGATAACATGATTTAGGGCATGGAACTAAGTCCAGAACAAAAGAAATGAGTTCCAGAATCAACCCAGACCTGGTCCAAAATTAAAGGTAAAATGTCCAAACTGAAATATTTTTTGATCAAGTTTATTTCAGTTTGTTCCAGACCAAATTCCAGAATCTGTCCAGATCAGAGTAAAAATATCCAGATCAATGGTTCAGAAATAATTTTTTGAGTCCAGTGATGGTCAAGATCAGAAAATCAGACCATGGCCCAGAAGTGGCCGAAATCAGAGGGACAGGCTGTGCAGTCCAGAAATGGCCGAATCCAGAAGTTCATAGCATATCAGGCGCACATCCAGGAAGGCTGAAATTAGAAGATCAGAGGGCTATGAAGTGTGTTCCAGGAATGGCCGAATTCAGAGGACAATAGCATAGCAATCAAGCTGGTCCAACTGTGGACTATCGCATGAAGATCCAATGGTGCAGATTTGATCATGGGAATTAATGGTGAAGATCTCATGATATTTTTATCAAAATATTATAAAAGATTTGTTATAAATTAAATTGGAGTAGCATGGAAGTCAGGAGCTGTGGCGGGAAGCAATGCACATATTTGATTGGCCAGTTAAGATATGAAACAAATCTAAGGCTTAAAAAGATATGATTTTTATTTAAATAAAGCCCAATTGGTCAAGATATTTTTACAGAGAATCCAGCTATATTTAGCTCGAATTTAAGGATTGGAAGAGGCCCAAATCAGCATCTATAAAAGGAGGCACAAGGCAGATTACTTAGTATCGAAAATCACAAAAGGGTCATACACTTCAAAAGCAAACACTCTCAAATTTTCATATAAGTCAATTGTTGAGTCTCAGTTTTTAAAGCAAGTACTCTTGTTGTTTTCGTTCCACTGTGTCAAATCTAAGTTGTTGAAGTAGAGTCTACAAGCTGTGGGAGTCAGTAGAGGTAGCAGGTTACTTGGCAATTAGATTCATAGTGTTGTGATTTCTTCTACAATCTGGGGTGTCAGATTGGCTGAAGACAGGAGTTGTTTTTCCTCAAAGAAGTCTAGGATTGTTAGACTATTTGAGAAGACTGACTTGGAAGGTCAGTAGCAAGGTTGTAATTCAAGATTGAATTAGTGAAATCCTTCAAGGCGAAGGGACTGGACGTAGCCTCGTTAACGGTGAACCAGTATAAAATCTGTGAGTTTTTATTATTATTTTTATCCGCTGCTAACTCTGTTTTAATTATACATCAAGTTTTGTTTTGAAAGTATTAAAATAGGAAAAGATTCAAGTTAAGTCAAACACAATTCAACCCCCCCTTCTCGTGTTTGCACCTTCAAATACAATCCGAACATCCGCCATTAAGACAGATCAAAATATCACACCTAGAACAAACAATAGAGGCTGCACCTTACAAAATCCCTAGTGACAGCCCAGACAAAGATATTCAAAATATCTTGCAACAAAACAACTTTACAAATGTTCATCTTAGTACAATTGCAAAGCAAATGACTAAAATAGAAGAACACCAAACTACAAACAATGTTTCAGCTCCTGAAACAACAGAATTGAAACTTAAGAACCCGATTTTTAAGCCATTCCAGATCTCAAAAACAAGCCAAAAATTGTTTAGAGATAGAAAAACAGAATTTGAACAAGCCTTACATGACCAACTTAGTAGGATAGAACATTCCTCTACCTCAACACCGTTGGTAGCTAAGGACACCTTAGACAAAACAGTTACAACTCTAGATCAAGTATCTGAGAGTGAAAAAGAACAAAACCCGAATCTGTGTGGACTCTAGAGGCAACAAGGTCAACCTTTAGCCATGGTAACTGCACCAGATCTAGCCATTGAGAATAGACCAAACGTCCTTTCTCAATCAAAATTCAATGCCAGTACTGTCTATGAATGGAACATAGATGGTATGTCTGAATACAACATCCTTAGTCTTCTTCAACAGATGACTATGGCTTCAAATGCATACAAAACCCAGGCAAATACCCCTGATAAGGCCATTGCTGAACTCCTGATGGCAGGTTTGTCAGGCCAACTCAAGGGATGGTGGGATTACCATCTCACACCAAACCAACAACTAGAAATTCTAACTGCAATCCAAACCACAGAGGAAGGAATCCCCATCCTCGATGATCTTGGAAACCCAATACCTGATGCAGTTGCAACACTGATTCATACTATTAGTTTGCACTTCATAGGTGACCCTTCGCACTTAAATGACAAAAACGCAGAACTCCTTTCAAACCTTAGATGCAAAAAGCTATCTGAGTTTCAAAACTATAAAAACACTTTCTTAACTAGGGTTATGCTTAGAGAAGACTCAAACCAACCCTTTTGGAAAGAAAAATTCCTTGCTGGACTCCCAACCCTTTTAGGAGAAAAGGTTAGGAACAAAATCAAAGAAATTTTTGGAACAAACCAAATTCCATACAATCAATTGACTTATGGAGAATTGGTTAGTTTCACTCAAAAGGAAGGTTTAAAGATCTGCCAAGATCTAAAACTTCAAAAACACTTGAAATGGGAAATGAAACGAACTAGACAAGAACTAGGATTGTTTTGTAAACAATTTGAAATTCCCATAACAAATGTTTCAAAAAACTGTGAAGGATCTTGTTCAAAAGATTATAAAAAACCTCATAGAAAGCTTTTCTCAAAACCTAGTAACCAAGAATTTTACAAAACCTATAGACCTCAAAAACATTACAACCATAGAAAACCTTTTAAAAGAAAACCTTTTGAAAGAGAATTCCAGCCCAAAACTACCCAACAAGTAACTTGTTACAAATGTGGCCAACCAGGACACATCTCCAAATATTGTAGAAAAACCCAAAAAATTCACGAATTACAAATTAGTGAAGAAATCATCCAAAAAATTGAGGCAATTCTTTTAGAATCCTCTGAAAACGAAACTGATTTTGAAAAAGGTTCATCAGATGATAAACCTTTACAAAATGATGATATAGGAAACTCATAATCAGAATCAAGCTCAAAATCTTTACATGTTTTAACAAAAGATCAAGAATTAATTCTTGAAATAATAAAAAATGTTGAAGATACCAAACTTCAGAACAAGTTAACAGAAAAACTATTAGACACTTCTGAATCAAAACAAAGTCAGCCTTCAACATCCTCATCAAAATTACTTCCCAAATCTACCTATGATTTAACAAAAATCTTAGGAACAAAAACAAAATCACAAACTCATGTCACAATCCAATCACTTCAAGAAGAGATTAAGATTGTAAAACATGAAATAAAAATCCTAAAACAAAAACAGGAAATTGATTCCAGTATTATTCAAAACCTCATTTCAAATTTACAGGAACAAAATTCTTCTGAAACTTCAATTAACGAAGAAGAAGATAATGAAGAAAACAAAGTTCAAAACTTAGAAAAAATCCTAGAAGATTTCTTGTTTATCCTAAGGGCTGTAACATCAAGAAAATACTTAATCAAAGTAACTCTGGTTTTTTCTAATGATTTCAAAATCGAAGCAATTCCACTTTTTGATACGGGAGCAGACTTAAACTGCTTGAAAAGTAGCATTGTTCCAAACAGATTTTTGAAAAAATCTAAAGAGAAACTTGTTGCAGCTAATAACTCCAACATGATAATCAAAAACGAAACTGAAGCTTCTGTTACTAATGGATGTATTTGAATCGAAACTCCTTTTGTATTATTAGAAAGTACAACTCATAATATCATTTTAGGGACACCGTTTATTAGTTTGATAACTCCATATTCTGTAAATTATGACAGTATTTCTTTTAAAACAAAAGAAAATAAGATCATTTTTCCATTTATTGAAAAACCCAGAACAAATAATTTAAACCTTTTAAAGGCTTGCTCGGTCTATAAAAGTGAATTAAATTGTTTAATTCAAAGTGGTTTACTCAATAAAAGATTTGAAAATGATTTACACAAAATCATTATCATCATATGCATAACATATGCATTACAAAAAGATTTATTCATTCAAAAACTTTTTAGCATAAAATCTACAAAACAAGTTTTACAAAAACATGTTCAAAGCATTTTTCAAATTTTAGCTATAATGCAACTCATCCTTATTATTTTTCATTTTAATATTGAATTTATAAAAGGAGATCAAAGCCCATTCCTAGATTTTCTAACCAAAAAATTCCTTCCAAACAGGATGCCTAGAAAACCAAAAGAGAATGCGGTCCAAAAGGACAAAAAATCCCCAAAAACCATCTCCTCTGCAAAACCCATCAAATCTTGGGCTGAGGCAGTAGAAGAGGATGACACCAAAAACAATAATTCGCTAAGGTCAAAGATTGAAGATCAGGTTTTTTTGTGATGAAACAAACATGGGTAACATGGTGGATGTTTGTGGATTCGGTAGAGGGAAACACATATGAAAATTAAAGATCTACATTTTTGATGAAGACAAAAAGATCCTTGATCAAAAAGAAAAAGGATTTTAAGCAACTTATCTTTCAAATTTATATTTACGTAAAAGCATTTGATATTAAATCAAAATATAGTTTAAGTACAATATTATGAGAACCTTCTGATAGCATATGCATTAAAATATTTTATGAAAATATTTAATAACTTAAACTTGTTTGAAAATAAAGTTTTTTTACAAAACTGGAAATCTGTATTCGAATACGAGGTATCGTAGTCGAATACAGACTACAAGTTAGAAGCAAAAATTGAAGATCTGTATTCGAATACGAGGTGTCGTAGTCGAATACAGATTACAAGTTAGTAGCTAAATTTAAACATTTGTATTCGACTACAGCCTTGTGTAATCGAATACAACTCAAGTCAGTAGCTATTTTTAAACATTTGTATTCGATTACAGCTCTGTGTAATCGAATACAACTCAAGTCAGTGGCAAAAATCTCGTACTTGTATTCGACTACAAGATGTTGTATACGACTACAAGGTTCAAATTTCAAATTCAAATAGAACGTTATAGAAGTGTATTCGAATACACCTAGTCTGTATTCGAATACAACTTCAAAACAATGCAACTTTTCAGTTTTGAAACATTGCACAAGTTCATCAAAACGTTTGGGAATCATTGCCATTGATCTGAAGTGTTACCTATGAAGTATAAATACTTCAAAGTTTCAGTTTTAACTTAGAACTTTCGACTGACTTTTTAGAATCAATTTTCTGAAACATCAAATACTTCAAAACTTAACTTTCATATTTTCAAGTACATGTTTTTCATTTTCATATCATTAAGAAAGGTTCTCAGTTGTACTTGGAAGTGTGATTGATTAAGTATTAAATACTTAGTATTACAAACTTGTTCTTAGTGAAGAACATCTTTACAAAATCATTGTATCACTTGAAGAATTTAGTGTAGATCCTTCAAGTTTTTGTTAACAGAAATAGTGGTGTACTATCTTCTGTTAAGTGTTTAAGAATCTGTAACTTAAGTCTTAGGGTTAGACTTGTAAAATATTCGAACAAAGTGGAAAATCTCTTGTGGTGTGCAAGAGGACTGGATGTACCCTTGGTTGTAAGGGGAGCCAGGATAAATCTTTGTGTTTGTTACCTTCTGTCATTTGCAGTTTTCATTTACTAACACAGCAAGATTAAACAAACTTTAAACAGTCACTTAAACATTCTCCAAAACTCTAAAAACGAAAAAATTGTCCGCACCTTGAGGCTCCTAGATTCATGGCTTCCGCACAACCTGTTTTTAGAGATGGTGGTAGCAGTAACAAACCACTCTGCTTTGTCGGTGAACATTATGATTTCTGGAAAATACGTATGCAAGCATACCTTGAGGCTCAAGGAGATGACATATGGGAGGCAGTAGAAAATGGTCCATATGTTCCAACAACAGTTATCAACAATAAAGAGGAAATAAAAATAAAAGCCTCATGGACTGACGATGATAAGAGAAAAGTACTATTTGATAAGAAAGCAAAAAATATGTTACAATCAGCATTGGGTATGGATGAATTCTTTCGCATATCCCACTGCAAAACAGCAAAAGAGATATGGGATACTCTGGAAGTAACCCATGAAGGAACAATTGAGGTAAAACGTTCAAAACTGAACACTTTATCTCAAGAATACGAAATGTTTAGCATGCAACCAGGAGAAGCAATCCTGGACATGTAGAAACGTTTTTCCCATTTAACAAATCACTTAATAGCACTTGGCAAGAACTTTACTAATGATGAATTGAACCTAAAGGTTCTAAGATCATTAACCAGAGCATGGCAGCCAAAAGTGACAGCAATTTCTGAAAAAGAAAAGTTTGTCAAAAATGTCACTCTCAGCACTCTTTGGAAAGTTACAGGAACACGAAATAGAATTAGAAAGACTGGAAAAGAATGAGAATTTAGAGAAGAAAACAAAGAATATAGCATTAAGAATAGAATCAAAAGAATTAGTAAATGAAGAAGACTCATATGAAGAGAAAAACATCACCCTCATTGTCAAAAAATTCGATAAATTTCTTCAAAACGATAAAACGTTTACAAGAAAGAAAAACTTCAAGAAGAAAGATGCTTCTACTGCAAATCAGAATTGTACTTGCTTTGAGTGTGGGAAACTAGGACATATGAAAGCAGAATGTCCTAACATCATAAAGAAGAATCCTACTAAAAGAAAAGAATTCAAAAAGGCGTACATAGCGTGGGAAGATAATGAAGTAAGTTCTTCATCAACTTCAGAAAGTGACGAATGCGCTAATGTTGCATTGATGGCATCTCATCATTCTGATAATGAAGAAGAGGTTAGTAGTAATACTATTTGTTATGATAATAATGATTCTTGTGTTGATAATAATGATGCACAACAAGCCATTAAAGAACTACTTAATGAGTGTAAAAATCTGTACAGAGTAGTGTCAAATCATTTTATCTCTAAATAAAAAGATTGACACTATGGAACAAAATTCTGAAAAACAAAAACAGATTTCTACATGCATTAAATGTGATTCACTTTCTTTTAAAATTGTCCAAATGAATAGAGTCATAGAAAGGTACGAAAAGGGACAATTTGGATTGGAGAATATACTTAGCATGCAAAGATATTCAAATGACAAAAGAGGACTTGGTTACTCAAAATTTGATAAACCAAGTATTGGTAAAACTATCTTTGTAAAAGCAAGTAACCAATCTAAAGATGAGAAAGAAATGGCTGTTCAAAAGAATCATCTTTGTTTTAAGAAAAGTATTATTCAAAAGAAACCGTACTTTCCTAAAAAGAATCCAAAGTGTTTCTATTGTGGTCTTAATGGTCACACACCTAATGTTTGTCATGTTAGGAACATTGGTGTTCCACAAGGACATTATGTGTGGGTAAAGAAAGGAACTAACCTTAAAGGACCCAAAGCAATTTGGGTACCTAACAAAATATAAATTCTGTTTTGTAGGAAGACACACAAAGTACATCAAATATGTGGTACTTGGATAGTGGATGTTCAAGGCATATGACCGGTGACAAAACAAAATTTTCAGCACTAACTCTTGAATCAAAAGGTCATGTGGTCTATGGAGATAATAACAAAGGAAAGATTCTGGGCATTGGAAAAGTTGGCATGGCTCCATCTCCTTCAATTGAAGATGTACTCTATGTTGAAGGGTTAAAACACAATCTCATAAGCATAAGCCAACTTTGTGACCCAGGTTACAAAATCACTTTCAACAAAAATGATTGCATTATCCAAAATGAGGTAACAAATGAAACTCAGTTTATTGGTAAGTGTTTCAAAAATATTTTTACAATTAATCTTGATGATTTATCCTTAAAAATGAAATGTCTTATGGTAAGTGACAACAATGATGCTTGGCTATGGCATAAAAGATTTGCACATATCCATATGGATCACTTAAACAAGTTAGTCAAACATGAACTTGTTGTAGGCTTACCAAAAATGAAATTTATTAAGGATAAATTATGTGACGCTTGTCAAAAAGGTAAACAAACTAAAGTTTCCTTTAAACCCAAAAATATTATATCAACTTCAAGACAACTTCAATTAATACACATGGATTTGTTTGGACCATCAAGAACTAAAAGCCTTGGTGGAAATTCAGATAGACTAGTTATAGTTGATGATTTTTCAAGGTTCACATGGACCTTATTTTTGGCAAATAAAAATGATGCTTTTAAAGCTTTTCAGAAATATGCCAAACTAGTCCAAAATGAACAAGCAACCAAAATTGTATCAATTAAAAGTGATCATGGAGGAGAATTTCAAAATGCATCTTTTGTAGATTTCTGTGAAGAAAATGGAATATTCCATAATTTTTCTGCACCAAGAACACCTCAACAAAATGGAGTTGTTGAGAGAAAGAATAGATCATTGGTGGAATTTGCAAGAACAATGCTAAGTGATTCAAGTCTACCAAAATACTTCTGGGCAGATGCTGTAAGTACAGCCTGTTATGTATCCAATCGAGTCATAATCCGACCAATGCTGAAGAAAACTCCATATGAACTCTATAAAGGAAGAAAGCCGAACATCTCTCACTTTCACATATTTGGATGCAAATGCTTTGTGTTAAATAATGGTAAGGACAATCTCAGCAAATTCGATGAGAAAGCCGATGAAGGTATTTTTATTGGTTATTCCTTATCTAGTAAAGCTTTTAGAATTTTTAATCAAAGAACTTTGATAGTTGAAGAATCTATACATGTATCTTTTGATGAAACTAACCCCTCGAAAGAGGATAAAATTATTTATGATAATGATGATGAGACAAGTACAGAAAATCAAGTTGATCAAACAAATCAAACGGAAGAAATCAACATAAAACAACCAGATCAAAACACTGATCTTCCTCAAGAATGGAAAAGCCATCGTGATCACCCGATTGACAACATAATAGGTGATATCAACAAAGGAGTCACTACAAGGCTGAATCTCAAAGATGCTTGTTTAAATATGGAATTTGTTTCTCAAATAGAACCTTCCAAAATTGGTGAAGCCCTCAAAGATGATCAATGGATACTTGCCATGAATGAAGAATTAAATCAGTTTGAAAGAAACAAAGTTTGGGAACTTGTTCCAAATCCAGGAAATAAACACATCATTGGTACCAAATGAGTGTTTAAGAAAAAATTAGATGAAAATGGAATAGTTATCTGAAACAAGGCAAGATTGGTCGCACAAGGATACAATAAAGAAGAAGGGATTGATGTTGATGAAACATTTGCTCCAGTAGCATGATTAGAAGCAGTTCGTTTACTACTTGCTTATGCTTGCTTCATGGGTTTTGAACTGTTTCAAATGGATGTCAAGAGTGCGTTCCTAAATGGCTATATTAATGAGGAAGTCTACGTCAAACAGCCACCTGGGTTTGAAGACTTCAAAAATCCTTCACATGTCTTCAAATTAAAGAAGGCATTTTATGGTTTGAAACAAGCTCCAAGAGCATGGTATGATAGATTAAGTAAATTCTTATGTGAACATGGATTTGAAAAGGGTAAAGTTGATAAAACCTTATTCATTAAAAGAACAAAGGATCACACTTTACTTGTTCAAGTCTATGTAGTTGATATCATATTTGGATCAACCAACAATGAGATATGTGAAGAATTCTCATTAATGATGCAAGGAGAATTTGAAATGTCCATGATGAGAAAATTAAATTATTTCCTAGGACTTCAAATCAAGCAACCTCAGAATGGCATCTTTATTCATCAGTCAAAATACTGCAAAGAATTACTGAAAAGATTTGAGATGGACAGCAGCAAAGAAAGTGCAACTCCCATGGGATCTGGAATGTATGTTGATAGAGATGAAACTGGTAAATCAATTGATATATCCAAGTATAGAGGTATGATTGGATCTCTATTATATCTAACGGCCAGTAGGCCAGATATTATGTTTAGTGTTTGTTTATGTGCAAGGTTTCAGGCAGATCCAAAGGAATCACATCTGGTAGCAGTAAAGAGGATAATGAAATATCTTAAACGAACAACCAATGCTGGCCTATGGTATCCAAAAGGTAGCATATGCAATCTGTAACATATGCTCAAATCCTCTGGCTTAAGCAACAACTCTGTGACTATGGACTTGATCTGGGGTGTATTCCTCTGAAATGTGACAATACCAGTGCCATCAACATCACTAAGAATCCATTCATGCACTCTCGAACCAAACATATCGACATACGTCATCATTTTTTGAGGGATCATGTGCTCAAAGGAAATGTTGAAGTTACCTTCGTGGACACTCATAATCAACTGGCAGATATATTTACAAAGCCACTACCCAGAGAATCATTTTACAAGATACGAAGGGAACTAGGCATTCTCAATGAGAATGATCTCTAAAAAGGTTTGAAAGATCTGTAAGTCATATCACTGTTAATTCTAAATTTTTTTTTCCTTGATATATGATTCTTTGACATCTTTGTATGTTTTTCTACATGTTTAAAATATTTTTGGTCTGCTTATTGTTAAAAATTTCACTTTAGAAACGAATTTATTACTGTCGTATTCGAATACAGACAGGGTGTAGTCGAATACACGTTCCCAGAAAAATCTGTATTCGAATACGCCAAGTCTGTAGTCGACTACAGTTTTGAAATTTTTTATATATATATAAGGGACTGTTAACAGTTTTAGGTTACGAATACAAAAATTGGTAGCCGATTACAATCAAAGTCTCTTATTTCTTCTCTTCAAAATCTTCATCCAAACCTATCCCTAAACCTTCCCCTCATCATCCATTGCATCTGAGATTACTGTGAAATCAGAAGATGTGTCCAGGACATCTATGTGAATGGGTAAACACTACTAAGTATGATGCCTTAATTTCGTTGTGCCGTTTTGACAAAGACACTATGGAAAGAAAACGCACACAGTCTGGATCGGAGTATGCTAGACAAAGATATGGTGTTGGTAATCTGACTGTTGACAACAGATTACTACATTATTTCTTAAGTTACATTTTGATACCAAAAGCAGGGAACTACTCACAGATCTCTGAATTTGAACTTCAAGTTATGACTTTTATGATTGAAGGTGCTGATTTAAATTGGGCATACTTTGTTCGTTCAGTTCTATATGCTTCAAAAGATTCTATAGCTTTACCCTATGCCAGAGAAGTCACAAGAATTCTGGATCATTTTAAGGTTGATTTCTCAGGTGAGGTACTGTACCAGACCACCAAAGACAATCTGCTGGACTTAAGTGTTTTGCCCAGTATGAAAATAGTTTGGAGTGAATCACTTCAAATTTATGTTCATAAGGGTGATCTTGGACAAAGTTCATCATCTGTCCAAGAAGAAGCAGAAGAAGCAAAACCAACAATAGGCCCAGCAGTAGCACCAGAAGATGCACCTGAAGCAGCAACAACAGTAACCCCAGAACCAGACAACTTAGCACATACTGAAGACATCATCACAAATAGAATGATCATGGACAAACTTAACTTCATTCAATCCTTTGTCACAGATCAATTTCAAAAATTGAATGAGTCTTTCAGTAATCGAACTCAGAACATGACTGCTGCCTTCAACACCAAATTCCAAGATCTTGAAAACACCATCAATACACAACATTCATTTTTTCATCAAGAACTTAGTGACCTATCAGAAAAAATTGACCATCTACATATTTCACCAAACTCAGATGATTAGAATAGCTATTTGCAGTTTTTGTTATTTGTTTCTGTTACTGTTTGACTTTCCCTGTTTTAAACACTCTTAAGTTTATTTTAATTGTAATTTTGAACATCGTTAATGAATTTGTTTTCTTCCAGATATCATGTGTTGCCTCTGTTTATTTGTTACATTTATGCATATCTTGTTTGCTATATGATATCCTCTTCCTTTTTGATAATGTCAAAAGGGGGAGAAAAAGTGTATATATATTGTTGTTGCTAATTATGTTGAACAGATCCTCCAACACTTAAGAAGGAGAAAAACTTTTATCAAGGGGGAGTAAGCACACATCTAAGGGGAGAATTCAAGACTTTGAAATCCAAGCAACAAGATTTTTGTCATCATCAAAAAGGGGGAGAATGAAAATTAAAGATCTACATTTTTGATGAAGACAAAAAGATCCTTGATCAAAAAGAAAAAGGATTTTAAGCAACTTATCTTTCAAATTTATATTTAGGTAAAAGCATTTGATATTAAATCAAAATACAGTTTAAGTACAATATTATGAGAACCTTCTGATAGCATATGCATTAAAATATTTTATGAAAATATTTAATAACTTAAACTTATTTGAAAATAAAGTTTTTTTACAAAACTGGAAATCTGTATTCGAATACAAGGTATCGTAGTCGAATACAGACTACAAGTCAGAAGCAAAAACTGAAGATCTGTATTCGAATACGAGGTGTCGTAGTCGAATACAGATTGCAAGTCAGTAGCTAAATTTAAACATTTGTATTCGACTACAGCCTTGTGTAATCGAATACAACTCAAGTTAGTAGCTATTTTTAAACATTTGTATTCGATTACAGCTCTGTGTAATCGAATACAACTCAAGTCAGTGGCAAAAATCCCGTACTTGTATTCAACTACAAGGTTCAAATTTCAAATTCAAACAGAACGTTATAGAAGTGTATTCGAATACACCTAGACTGTATTCAAATACAACTTCGAAACAATGCAACCTTTCAGTTTTGAAACATTGCACAAATTCATCAAAACGTTTGGGAATCATTGCCATTGATCTGAAGTGTTACCTATGAAGTATAAATACTTCAAAGTTTCAGTTTTAACTTAGAACTTTCGAATGACTTTTTAGAATCAATTTTCTGAAACATCAAATACTTCAAAACTTAACTTTCATATTTTCAAGTACATGCTTTTCATTTTCATATCATTAGGAAAGGTTCTCAATTGTACTTGGAAGTGTGATTGATTAAGTATTAAATACTTAGTATTACAAACTTGTTCTTAGTCAAGAACATCTTTACAAAATCATTACAAAATCATTGTATCACTTGAAGAATTTAGTGTAGATCCTTCAAGTTTTTGTTAACAGAAATAGTGGTGTACTATCTTCTGTTAAGTGTTTAAGAATCTGTAACTTAAGTCTTAGGGTTAGACTTGTAACATATTCGAACAAAGTGGAAAATCTCTTGTGGTGTGCAAGAGGACTGGATGTACCCTTGGTTGTAAGGGGAACCAGGATAAATCTCTGTGTTTTTTACCTTCTGTCATTTACAGTTTTCATTTACTAACACAACAAGATTAAACAAACTTTAAACAGTCACTTAAACATTCTCCAAAACTCTAAAAAAGAAAAAATTGTCCAACACCTAATTAACCCCCCCTCTTAGGTATAACTCTGTTCTTACAACATATTCTGAGGAGATGATGTTGGAATGGTGGTTGGGGCAGTAGTAGTGGGGTTTGGATAAAAAATTAGTGATGGTTCAGTAGAAATAGGAGAGGTTGATTTTTGTGGGGAGTGATGAGTGGTCCTTTTTCTTTTTGTGGAGGATGGAGTGGATTGGGGTTGTTTCATGTAAGCATCATTTTTGAGGGAAAATTTTGATAGTTTGATGTTGGAAATTTCAGAATCCAAAGCAACAAAAAAGAACCTAAAGATTTGAGAGAAAACCATACCGTAAGGAATGGTGTTGTGCTTGTAATCTTTGCAGATTGCGAAGATCATATGATGAATGATCAGATGTGGCAGATTAAGCTTTTTCTTGTGAAGAAGGTGATAAATGACTAGAGCGTCATTACCAGTTACATATTTGTGGCTGCCACATCTAGGTAGCATTTAATGTTGGCTAATATTGTTGAGGATTTTGGGAATAGGCTTCAAGTCAGCAGAAAGAAAACTCGTGGAATTAGTAACAAACAGCTCCTGAAATACATCATCTTTTGAAACTTCGAGGGCAAAATACCAATCTTGACCAAAGACTGCATGCCCTTCAGTAAGTAATTTGAGAATATCAGCAAGGATGGATGGGGTCAGTTGTATTTCAGTTCCTTTGATTTTGGATACAATGAGGGATTTATCAAGAAAACATTCAGCCTTGCAGCAAAATGCCCTCATTACCTCAGGGTAATAGCAATTAGAGGTTTTGAGGAAGTCAGTCCAACCTAAGACATTAGTGTGATGCTGAATATATGTTTCATCAGTTTTCAGATTTTCGAACACAAACACTCGGCCAATGCCAATGGGTCACTAAGCTCATTTGTCATTGTAGATTATTTTCATTTTGAGAGAGATAAGAGGGCGAACTACATTGTTTGATTAGGATGGTTTGGAAGATGGTTTGTTTTTAGGGTTTGTGGTTCTCTTCGAAGAACGTTCTGGGTTTGGTTTTTTTTTTTTTGTGGAGAATGCTCTGGAAGTTTGGTAGATTTAGGGTTTTTAGGTTTTTTGGATGTTAGAAAGTCAGAAAATGTAGATGAGGGTTTGATTGTTTGCTTTGGTTTTTTTTTGTTGGATTTAGGTTTTTTGTTTGTCTTAGGGTTTGGTGGCACTGATTTGGAGGGAGTTTTTTGGGGTGTTTTTGTGATTGAAGGTGGTGGTGATTGAGTTTCTGGGGTTTCTTTGGAGGAGGTTTTTTGGAGTGTTTTTGTTGGAGTTTATGTTGTTTGAGTTGCTGATGTTTGAGTGGGTAGAGTTCATTTAGAGATGAGATGTTCTGGTACAGGTGTGGAGTCAAAATCATCATCAAAGATGATGTGTATTGTATTGTCTATTTTCTTTGTTTTAGAGGTACCAATGCCAGCAAGAATGCGCATTGATCTTCGTTTGGATGATGGAGGTTTTGGCCGTCATTTGTACGTACTTTTGAGATGTGGTGGAGTTTGAGTAATGGGGGAGAAGTCCACATTGATACAACGGTGGAAGAATAGTTGCGAGAGGTTTGAAATGAAGAATGAGTGGAGATGATTCACGAGAGGATGGCATTAAATCAGAAAAGGCTTTTTCTGATGAGGAATGAGGAGGTGTTGGTTTGGGTGGTGGTGATGGTGAACGAGTTGGAGATGGTGAAGGAGACGGTGATGATGATCTTGGATTTTTTCTTGTACAGCTTTTTGTTCTAGCCATTTTTTATTGTGAAAGAGGAAGCGGGAGACAAAGTGAGAACGATGAGGAGTTTTTCAGAAAAGTGAAAATTTTGTTGGATAGTGAAAGATCATGAGGTGACTGTTGGTTTGTTCTACAGTTGAGTGTTTCCTTTTTGCCACACATGATAATGGTGGATGTGATGGACGTGCATTGGGAAGGAGAAGGTTGCAGTGATGTGGCAGAGTAGGTTGTAGTAGCCGTTACCTTTTTGATGAGTGATAATTACACGTGTGTAGAGGTTAACTTTTGAGATTTCTATTTTTCCTAAAGAACGAAGAACGTTATGGAGTTATTTTGCAGAGAGCCATTCCAAACGAAGATTCATCGTTTTGTCCAGAATGCTCTGGCTTCAGTTTTGAACAAGATTTTTGATGATTTTTAGCCTTTCTTTGATGAAAATAAAATTTTCTTCAACTAAAGGCTTAGTAAAAATATCAGCAAGCTGATTCTTTGTATCAACAAAAATTAGTTCTATTTCCTTTTTATTTACATGATCTCTAATAAAGTGATGTTTTATTTCAATGTGTTTTGATCTTGAGTGTTGAATGAGATTTTTTTAGAGATTTATGGCACTTGTGTTATCATAGTAAATAGGGATTTTAACTGAAAAATCTTCAAGTTGGTTTTTGATCCACAAAACCTGTGAACAACAATTTGCTGCTGAAACATATTATGCTTCTGTTGTTGATAAAGCAATCATGTTTTGTTTTCTGCATGACCAGCTTATCAAGGCTTCTCCTAGGAATTGACATGCACCACTTGTGCTTTTCCTTTCCACCTTATCTCCAGCATAGTCCGCATCACAGTAAGCTACAAGATCAAAGTGAGAACCTTTGCTATACCAAAGGCCAAGATCAGTAGTACCAACAAGATTACGAAAGATTCTTTTTACAGCAGTAAGATGAGATTCTTTTGGTGCAGATTGAAACCTTGCACATAATCCTACTGCAAATGCAATGTCTGGTCTACTTGCCGTTAAATAAAGTAATGAATCAATCATTCCCCTATATTCTTTTTCAGAAATTGATTTTCCCGTTTCATCTTTGTCTAGTGAGGATGATGGATGCATGGGAGTAGTCATGATTTTTGCTTCACACATCTTATATTTTTTCAAAAGTTCCTTTGTGTATTTTTCTTGACAAATGAATATTCCATTTTTGTGTTGTTTGATTTGTAGTCCAAGGAAATATCTTAACTCACCCATCATACTCATCTCAAACTCACTTTGCATAAGATTTGAAAAATCATCACACATTTTTTTATTAGTTGAACCAAAAATGTTGTCATTAACATAGACTTGTACGATGAGCAAATCATTTTTGTTTGTTTTCTTAAAAAGTGTTGTGTCAATTTTTCAACGTGAAAATCCATTTTTGATCAAGAATGAGCTTAATTGTTCATACCAAGCTCAGGGAGCTTGTTTTAAGCCATATAAAGCTTTAGTAAGTTTAAAAACATGGTTTGGTTTATTTTGATCTTCAAACCTGGGGGGTTGAGGAACATAGATTTGTTCATTTAAATAGCCGTTTAAGAAGGCACTTTTTACATCCATTTGAAAAAGTTTAACGAGTTTGTAAGATGCATATGCAAGAAGAATTCGAATAGCTTCTAACCTTGCTACAGGTGCAAAGGTTTCATCATAATCTATTTCGTCTTGTTGATTGTAACCTTGGGTTACTAACCTTGCTTTGTTTCTAATTACCTTTCCTTCTTCATCAAGTTTATTTCTAAACACCCACCTTGTGCCAATGATAGATTGACCTTGAGGATCTGGAACAAGATCCAAACTTCACTCTTTTCGAATTGAAGAAGTTCTTCCTTCATTGCTGCAATCCAAGATTGATCAATTATGGCTTCTTTGATATTTTTTGGTTCTAATTGGGATAGCATTGCCATGTTGGTGTGAACATCATCCTGGAATGATAGCCTTGTTCTAATGCCATCAGCTGTGTCACCAATTATCTAATTTTGAGGATGATCACCTACCAGTTTCCAGCTTCTAGGAGGAGTTTGAAACGGAGATTGTTTATCAATCTCGTTTTTCTAGAGAACAATCTGTTGTGACTGTCCAGATTGTTCTTTTTCCTCGTCATCCTTTTTTCTTAGATCAAGATCATCAAACTTGTCAAGTAACACATGCATACTTATTTCAACAGTTTTATTTTTTAAATTAAATACACGATAACCTTTAGATTCTGTTGCATATCCTAAGAATATTGCCTAGTCAGATTTGGCATCAAATTTTCCCAAATCTTCTTTGTCATTTAAAATGTAACAATAGCAGCCAAAGATGTGGAAATATGAGATATTGGGTTTTTTATTTTTCCAGATTTCATAAGGTGTTTTGTTTATTATTTTTCTTATTGACACTTTATTCAAAATGTAGCATGAAGTGTTTATGGCTTCAGCCCAAAAATACCTTTCAACATTGAATTCTTCTAACATTGTTCTTGACATCTCTTGCAATGTTCTATTTTTTCGTTCAACGACTCCGTTTTGTTGAGGAAACCTTGCACATGATAGATTGTGAGAAATGCCAAGTTCGTCAAAAAATATTTTGAAAGATGCATTTATAAATTCTCATCCATGATCACTTCTCACAACAATTATGTTGGATTCTTTTTCATTTTGAACTTTTTTACAAAAAGTTTTGAAGGTAGTGAATGTGTCATCTTTATTTTTTTTAAAATAGCACCCATGTATATCTAGAGAAGTCATCTGTTGGAATCAAGTTGGTTCTATACTTAGAATTTTGATGTTAACAAAAGTATTTTATGTAAATAGTATTTTGACTTAGAAGAAAAAATTAGAAGCTGTGCAAAATCAGATGATGACACCACCAGAAGATACATCCAGAGGAAGCAACCAGAAGATAGAAATGCCACTAGAAGGTTCATCCAGAGAATGCATCCAGAGGGTACCAAAGGATACACCTCCAGAGGATATAAGAGGATGTCATCAAAGGTCAAATAACATCATCAGAGGATATCTTTCCTGGCCCAGATAAGAAGGAAGCAGAGTCCAGAAGGAGATCTGATCCAGACCAGAAGGAAGCTTGTCAGAAGGAGACTTGGTCCAAACTAGAAGGAATCATAAGTCAGACTTGGTCCAGACTTAATCCTGTCCAGAAGATAGCTTGGTAGTGATTATAAGAATCATTCTAGACTTAATCCAGACTTGGTCCAGAGCAGAAGATAACTGGTCCAGAACAAATGACTTGGTCCATATCAGAAGATAGCATGGTCCAGAGCATAAAATTTAGTCCAGATTAGAAGAAATGATTGTCTAGATTTAATCCAGACTTGATCCAGATTAGAAGATAAATGTCCAGATTAAAATATCATAAGTCCATATTTAATTCAGATTTAATTCAGACTCAGTCCAGACTTGGTCCAGATCAAAGGGAAAATGTTCAGATCAATGGTCCAGATTTAAGTATCATGGCTCTATGTTGGCCGAGATCAGAATATCAGATCATATGGCCCAGTGTTGGCCGAGATCAGATGATCAGATCATGTGATCCAGTGTTGGCCGAGATAAGAGGATCACAGAATTGGGGCAAATCAGATTATATGGTTTCGATGTGGTCGAGACTAGAAGATCATACGGTCCAGATTTTAATCATGATGAAAATCAGTGATAACTTGATTAAAATTCGAAGAAGACTTGATTAAATTTTGAAAGAAATTTGATCAAAGTATTAAGGGGATTTGATTCAAAAATTACTGAAGACTTGAAGAAATTCGAATGCAATCTGAAGCTTAAAAAGATATGGTTTGAAATTAAAAGAAACAAGATTGGTCAACAGAATTTTCAAATGCAATCTGAAGCTAAAAAGATACGATTTTTATTTAAGTGAAATAGTTTTGGCCAAGTTATTTTTGCAAGAGAATCTGGACAGATACAACTCGAATTTGACCATGGAAGAAACCCTAATTTTCATCTATAAAAGGAGGCTCAAGGCAGAAGACTTAGCATCGAAAATCAGTAAAAGAGTCATAAGCTTCCAGAAGCAAACACTCGAGTTTTCAGTGAGGTTAATTATGAGTATCAGCTTTCTAGAAGCAAGCACTCTTGTTCTTCGTTTCCTTGTGTCAGATCTATTTTATTGAAGTAGAGTCTACAATCTGAAGAGTCAGAAGAAGTAGCAGGTGACATAGCAATTAGATTAAAGGTGTTGAAATCCCTTCTGCAATCTGGGGTTGTCAGCTTGGTAGGAGAAGACTTGACTTGTGAAGTCAAGGTGCTGTGTTCCTGAAAAGTCTAGGATTGTTAGACTGTTTGGGAAGACTGACTTAGAGGGTCAGTAGTGCTGTTATAATTCAAAGTGTTTTGGAATTAGTGGAAAAATCCTTCAAGGTGAAGGGACTGGATGTAGCCTAGTTAATGGTGAACCAAGATAAATCCTTGTGTTGATTATTTTACTTTATCCGCTGCTAACTCTACTTGATTATATTTCAGATTTCAAATAATCATCAAAAACAGAAAAAGAATTCAAGTAGTACAAACACAATTCAACCCCCCTTCTCGTGTTTGCACCTTCATCATCAACGATGACAAACCCATATCTCATGCCTCCTAGACTTGTGGTTTTGATAGGACCAAATAGATCAGTGTGGAGCAGTTCAAGAGGTTTTTTAGTTGAGATGAACTCTTTTGTATGAAAACTACTTTTAACAATTTTTCCTTTTGCACATGCCTCACAGATCTTGTCTTTATCAAAGTTAATTTTGGGAAGTCCTCTAACCAAGTCTGATTTGGATAGTTTTTAAACTGATGTGCCAAGCACGCTTATGCCATATCAATTTATCTTTATTGATGCACATGAAGCATGATTCAGCTGGCAATTCTTCAATGTACAGGACATAGAGATTTTTCTTTCTGGATGCAGAAAATAAGATCTCTCCTGATTTCGCATATGTTTGGTTTGAAACAACTTCAAAGCCATTATCACTGAGCTGGCTGATGCTTAAAAGGTTGTGTTTCAGTCCTTCAACATACTGAACATCATTAATTTTGGCAGAATTTTCCTTACCTATCATTCCTTTACCTTTAATCTTGGATTGGTCATTGTTTCCAAATGTTATTGATCCTACATCTCTTTTAGTGAAAGATAAAAAGCTTTGTTTATCTCCCGTCATATGCCTTGACCAGCCACTATCCAAGAACCATGGCTTTTTCTTGACACTTTGACATCCATCCTGCATATGATGTTAAATTTTCTTTAGTTACCCTTTTTTCTTTGAATCCTTGGAAGTCAGTTTTAAAGCTTGATTTTTTAAAATAACATTTTGACTCAAGATGGCCAAGTTTAGAGCAGTGTGAACATTTTACTTGTTGGTTTTAGAGAAAATTTGACATTATGTGCTGTTGAAGTTTCAGAAACAGCTTATAATGTGCCTCCATAACGTTCTCCTTCTTTTTTGCTTTCTAAATAACGTTCTGTTTTTGCTTCAGAACTTTCTCTCTTTTGTAAAATACTTGGAGAATGTTCTCCCTTTTTAACATTCCTTCAGTTTTTTATTTTCTCATCCCTTTTTTTTTAAAATAACATGCAAACTCAAGATGTCCTATTTTGGTGCAATATGAACATCTAATTTTGCATTTTTCTTCTTTTCTTTCTAGCACAAAGAAGTTTTCATACATCTTTGTTTTTTGTGTTTTGTCAAAACAAAGGCCAGCTTTATAAAAAATTCTCTTTTGAGAACCCATGATTTTTTGAAGAGTTTTTGTTGCTTTAATGAAATTAGACAAATCATTCTTAAGAAGTTCAACTTTAGATTTGAGGAGATCGTTCTCTTTTTGTATCGAAGAACGTTCTTGATTTTCTTGTCTCTCATCATTAAAGTTTTTGGTTTGTGATTCTTTCAAGTTTTGAATGATTTTCTTAAGCTCCTCATTCATAACTTGAGTTTTCTCCTTTTCTTCTTTTTCTTTATGAAAATTTTCATTCAAGGAGCTGCATCTTTGGATAAGAATATTTGAGTCATTAAGTAAATTATCAAATTCAATTCCCATTTGATCACATAAAATGCAATGTTCAGAATTTTTTACCTCATTTTCTTCTATGTCTGCCATTAGACATATGTTGGCCTCTTATGTTTCATCTGTATCTGAATCATCAAAGTCATCCCAAGTTACCATCATTGACTTTTTCTTGAAGGGAAATTTCTTTGCTGCTCTTTTATTCATTGGACATTCAGCTTTGTAGTGCCTTTGTTGTTGCAGCCAAAGCAAGTGATTTGACTTTTATCTATTTCAGTTTTGAAGCTTTCTCTTTTACTTGGAAATCCCTTCTTGATCTGCTCCCTTCTTCTCATCATTCTTTGAATTTTTCTTGTGAGGAGAGCTATTTCTTCATTTGCATCTTCCTATCCTCCTTCTTTGATTTCTTCTTCAGATTGTGATGGCATACTTTCTTGAGAGGTTTTTAAGGCAATTGTTTTACCTTTCTTTGTTGGTTTATCCTCCATCAACAATACCTCATGTGCTCGCAAGGTTCCAATTAATTCTTCTAGCCCGAGTGTTTCAAGATTTTTTGCTTGACTTATGGCTCTTATCATTGGTCTCCAAATAACTGGTAGACCATTCATGATTTTCCTTACTCTATCTTGCACAGAGTATGCCTGCCTAAGGATCGCATTTCATTAACGATAGTTGTAAATTTGGAGTACATTTCATCAATGGTTTCCCCTTCATTCATTTCAAACAACTCAAACTTTCTTATGCCCATATCAATTCTTGTTTCCTTTACATGACTGGTTCCTTCATGATGGGTTTGCAGTGTATCCCATACCTTTTTTGCAGTGTCACATTCATCGACTCTCTCACTTTCTTCCTTGCTTAAGGCATATGAAAGAAATAATTGAGCTTTTGAGTTTATGAGTACCTTAGATTTTTCTTCTGCTGTCCAATCAGTTTCTTTCTTTTCAACAGATGTTGGATCATTTTGATCAACCCTTGGTATGTAATCTCCTTCTATAATGATGTGCCACATTCCTGTGTCTTAAGACTTTAAGAACAGTTGCATTTTATTTTTCCAGAAGTAGTAATCTGAGCCATCAAAATGGGTGGTCTATTTGAGGACCCACCTTTAGCAATGTACTTGCCTTTTGACATTTTCTTCCTAGATTTTTTCTCTACACTGTTTAGGTGTTGATTTTAGAGATCGTGCTCTAATGCCAATTGATGTAGCATTTTACAAGAAAAGGGGTTTGAATTGTAAATTTATCTTTTAAAATCTCCTGAAAAAATTAACTCAAGATTGATCTTGGTTGTAAATCAAAAAAACGGAGAACGTTCTTGGTTCTTAACCAGAAACAATGAACGTTCTTGGTTAGTTGAAAATAACAGTTTTAGCTTATCTATTGAACTTTATATTTAAATACTTAAAAGTAAATAGATAAGAGAAGGAATATAACACATAGATGTATCTTGGTTCATCCAATCTTGGGCTACGTCCAATTCTCACAAAAGTGAGATTTTCCACTAAGTGCTCAAAGGCAAGAACCCTCTCGGCTTTTACACAAACTTTCTACAGGTCAATCTTGATCTGGTACAACAAATACCTTTCAAGCCAGAATTGAAAGAAAATGATTGGAACTGCAGAAACTGAATCTGAAACTGTTTGGCGTTTTTGCATTTCTGGAGCACCTGGAGAACGTTCTTTGTTTTTCTTAAAACTGTCCAGAACGTTCTTGGTTTTACTGACTTAGCCTGTTTCTTCTTTGATATGATTTGTTTAAGTTTCTTGGTAGCTATCTTGATTAATACACTCAAGCACATTTATTAGATACAAAACATGTTTTAGAATCATAATTATAATTCTTAATTAATCTTTATTTATCATCAAAATATTTAAATTGAGGTTTTGTCTCAACAATATACACAGACTACATACAATAAGAAAATAAAAATAACTAAATGAAAACATTATAACATACATAGAAATATCAGCACAAGTGATTTTTAATTTTTGAACCCTGGGTTTGTAGAGATCGAAAAACAAAGAACTATTAAGAATCACTGAAGCATAAACTCGTTCAGCAACTTAGAATCAATGAAAGTATAATCCCAACGGATTTTATTCTGCAAAGCTTCTAACAAACCATACGGATCTCGTCAGCATAAAAATCAAGCCTTTTTTGCACCCTTATAGGTGAAAAACTTGATGATCTTTCCATGAACACTCCAATTCCAGAAACCCCGATGTTTGAATTTTCAAACAGCGGAGGGAGACCGTGAAGAACGACGGAGATGGTGGGTGGGCCAGAGAGATAATGGACAGAAAGAAGAAACAATATTATTTTTTTATTTATAGTTTAACAAATAAATAAATATTAATTATTTAAAAATAGAACAAAAATGTAAAACTTAAAAAGTTGGTATGGTTAAATTTAAAATTATGGTCAAACTTACTATATATGACATGGCATTAGGTTATTGATTATTTAATTTGATAGTACCATAATGATTTTCCATTGTACGTAGAAGGACTCATTGAAAAATATTTGTGACTTATTTTTTGGATCTATATCTATAAATGAGTGACTTATTTTATAAGTAACGTGTATATTTTTTTTCTATCTTAAAAACGAGGGTTACACTTATTATTTCTTTAATAGTTTGTTGCACCGTAACAATTCTGAATTATGACATTAAATATACCTAATTTAAATCGAACAAAATCAATTGATCTCGAAGATACATTAAATTTTTTATTATTATTTTTATTTATATTTCATTCTAATTCTAGAGTAACATGTTCTATGTGAAATTTTTTCCAAAAATCTTCATGTCTCATAATAGCACCCTTTGGGTGCCAAAAAACTAAACCTACACCAACATAAATTCAATAGATGTTCAATACATCACATGGAAGATATTGTCGTGAATCAACCATTCCCCGCCTTCAAGAAAAAAGGAACATAAGGTGAGGTAAAAAACCAATGAAACACCTCAGGCAATAACTGTTTTTTCAATGCGAATGTGGGATAGGAAAAACATTCTTTCAGGACACGCCTTTGCCTCTTCATTGTTATTCTCCTTTACACTTCCATATTCTCATATCCAATATCAAACACACTACTTGTTCACTTTCCTTCTGCTGAAGCGTGTCAATTGATCAAGTTAAAGATGGGAATGAAGTTTATAGTGCTCTATATACTTGGGCTTAGTAGCCATATTTCAGAGACAACCGAAAGATATAATAATTCACATGCCTAGTCTTAAGGGGATCATGCAAAAGTTAGGGTGTCAAATGAGTCCTTTTAGCCATCATTCATTCAATCCATCCACCATATAATCAAATAATTAATTATAATGTGTTTTATGATTCAATTTTTGTGCTATTACTTTTATGTTACTTCAAATTGTTTGTGTTCCTGAATTTGTAGATGTTTATCGATTTTTGACACTTGTTCTTTTTGTTTAACTACCATAAAGTATTTAAGTTCAACCATTACCATTGTGTCTGTGTTTAATTTTGTTTTGTTTTTGAGTTAATATGAGTGCTAATCTAATATTATTATTATTTTTGTGAGAGAAGTATAATCTCAATTCTGCTTAGCGAAGATTTTTAACTAAAGAAATAATAAAGCATATCATTAAATTGAGAGTAGTTTTTTTTTACTAAAAAAAACGATATTCATCAATTGAAATTGTAGAATACATCGATGTAATACAAATTCACATTTGTTAATAATATAAAGGATGAATATACGAGCAAACTCACAGCTCCCAAATTAATAGCGTAAAACTACAACATACCTACAAATATGATAAATGCAAGTGTCTAAAATAACTATGTCTTCGGATCTATAATATTTACAAGGTCAAAATCATTGATTGAAATATTAATTAATCAAAGTTATCATGTCAATCTGAACCAAAACGAACTTGCACCAAGACCCAAAAAACACCGCACCAATACGGAAAAATAAAAAATAAAAAAACATTGCACTCACACGAAGACTTCACAACCAAAAAATCCGAAAGAAAAACAATTGAGAGTAGGTTGAATGGTAACAATTGAGAGAAGCATAGTTGTTATTTTATATGGAAACATCATTCTCACAAATCACAAATAATATAGATGAGCAGATGTGAGATGAAAGCAGCCACCAAATATCTTATCGTGTTGGATATGTTAACAGTAGTTAAAATGTAATTTCTATCATTTGCAAATGGTGATTTTTTAATTTGATTGCTATTGCAGTTTTAAGAAGTTATTGATATGTGTATAAGCCTATTGCGTGTTGGCAATCCTCATAAACTCTTTCCATCTAGTGCCCGCATAAAGTTGAAAGTATGAAACTACCTATTCATTCTTACTCCGAACCGAACCACTTACTAACAGCTTCATAGTCCTCTTTCGACACAAGTGCAGAACCTAGTCGTGACAGAAAACTTGAGTGAAAACATAATATTCCTAAGCAATTGTGCCAACCGTTCGTACTTGATAGTTGCATATTCACCATTCTGGTTATATTGGAGTTTAAAAATTGATCAGCAGTCAAAGAATGAAGGTCCAATATGAACAAGTGAATACATTATTACAACATTATACGAGTACATAACTAACGATGTGGTATGCAGTAAGAGAATTTTAATTTGTAAATATCAGACATGTTTTACATCTTTTGCTAAAAGTCATGAAGATAATAGCATAATACAACAGAGGTGAAAGTGCATTGTTTAATGCATATACTAGGTTTTGTAAGTAGATTCAGCAATTTGACTTCCAAATTTTAATTAGCAAGGTTCACCATAACTCCAACAACTATCTTTATTATACTAAAAATATTTGATCACCTACATGTTTGCCACCATGCAAGGTTCATATAAAGACCACCACATCTTTCTCTTCCAGTAATATATTCAGCTGACCACTTAGCTCCCAATCACAATCATTCACAAGGAGGAGAACTCCTGGTCTCCTGCAAGACAAACCACAATCAGAAAAACAGAAAGAAAAAATAGTTCAGCAGCCATGTAATGATAACTTTACACATTTTATGCATCTGGCACCTCAGTATAGGTAGTCTTATATCAATTTAAGCACAATAGCGGCGCTCCCGTTAGCATTGCAACATGTTCTCCCAGCCCAATGTATCTATGTCCTTTTGCACCCACTTAAACCCTCATTTTTTATTGTTATAAAAACACAGATGGATTGGTTCAGCATCATAAAAAGGAATCCATTTTCATTCATTCGTTCTTGCTATGTTGTTTTTGTTCATTTCTTGCTCTGTTTAGCATCGTTCTATTCTATTAGGTTAATGCTTTGTTCAACATTGTTATATTCTTGTTCTGTTCTTTTTGTGACTCTATTTTGATTGCTAGAGTATTCCACTATCCCAATTTTAAGGTTTGGAACCGCTATCTGAGACTGGCAACATAGATCACAGATGAAACTAGATATCATGGTGGTCTATGTAATAAAGCACATTTCCTTCATAAACAAAATGCCTCAAAATTTTACTATTTCAAAAATAAGAAACTTATGTCGTGGTGACGCAGTCGGAAATCGCAAAGGGTTAGCAAGCGCTAATCTTAAAAAAGAACAAGTTCTGGAATCCACCAGAGAAGAGAAAAACTCTCAAAATTAATTATTTTATTAAAAGATACCGTTTGTTACAGCATAGAAAGTCTTTAAATAGATAATAGAAACCCTAGTACGAAAATTAGGTAAAACGGAAAAGCCCGAAATTAAAGGAAAAGCTAAAACGGCAGTAAAACAGAAAAGGCCGAAATTACGGGAAAAACTAAAACGGCTGTTTTGAGGCCCAAGACGAGCTTAAAACGGTTCTGGAGCCCATACTTCATGGCAAAGCCATGAGTTGTGTTCGTGGCGCGATTCCCTTTTCGGAAAAGTATAATAATAGACAATCTGACACCGAACGATCGTTTTCCGCATTTTCTGCTGCTTTTGTCCACAAAGCCGTTTCTTCCTCGACTCTAGCCGTAAACCCTCCTACATCAGTCTCCTCCACTTCTAAAGAACTCGACCCATAAATATCTTCATGGAACTCATAAATATCAGCACATTAAAGGCATTGGAAATATTCATGGATCCCAGCAAGTCGATCACATAGGCGTTGTCATTGATCTTGTTCCGCACCTTGAAAGTCCCGTACTTGCGAAGCTGAAGCTTCTTGTAAGTTTCAACAAGGAACCTCTCCTTACGCAGGAACACCATCGCATCATCTCCCACAGCAAATACCTTGACTCTTCTGCGCTTGTCAGCAGCGACTTTGTTCTTCTGCCCAGTAGCCTCTAACTTCGCCTTAACAGCTTCCTTAACAGCTTGCACATCCTTGGCCACCACTGGGAAAAACCACTCAGTTTCCTTGAAGGTCTCAGTCAGGTCATGCTCATCCTGCGTCATAACAAGAAAACTGGACTTCTCCTTCCCTGTTTTTCAATTAAAACCAGAAACCTTCCCTGTTTTTCTATTAAAACCAAAAACCGGGGCCATAGCTATCTTGTGCGTTCCCCAGGTGAACATCATCACATTATCTCTGCCTCTATACGTGATATCATTGTCATACTGCCAAGGTCGCCCCAGTAGGTCATGACACACATCCATATTCAGAACACCACACACTACCTCTTCCTTGTAATGCCTTCCGATGGAAATAGGCACCTTGCAAGTCTTCGTCACCTTGCAAGTCTTCGTCACCTTGACCTGCGAACCCTTACTCGCCCAGCCCAAAGCATAAGGCTTGGCATGCGGTTCTGTCGGCAACTCTAGGTACTCCACCAGCTTCTGGGATACCAAGTTCTCTGTACTCCCGTTATCCATGATCAGATTACACACCTTATTCTTAATAGAACAATGTGTTCTAAAAAGATTCTTCCTTTGTCCCTCCTCCTTTGAAGACAACAGAACTCTCTCCAGCACAAAATTCACCGCTTCTTCAACTTCTTCTTCAGCGAACTCAACACCGTCATACTCGTTGCCTGCTTCCTCTTCCTCAAACTCCTCATTCAAGACTGCAGTCGTTCTCCTGGAAGGGCAAACATTCGACTTGTGACCCTGCCCACCGCAACGGAAACACTTATCTCCCATCGGTTTCGCGTATGGGTTGGCTGACTTCTGGTTCGCCCTCTTGTTGGGCGTAGCACTACTGGTTCCACTAGTTCCTTTTGCCGAGGGGTCAGAATCCTTAGCAGCATCACTCTTATCCCCATCACCAGCAACTTCAGAATTACCCTGCGGAGTGAATCTGCGAAAAGATGAGAAATTTTTGGGGGATTTCTCCATCAGTTCCGCTTTCAAGGCTAGCGTAGAGGCCTCTGTCACGGTCCAGACAGTCTGCAGACCCATCTTCTCCTGTATCGACCCATTCAAGCCATTAATATAGCGAGTCACCTTTTGACCCTCAGTTTCCCCTAGTTCGTTGCATTATGAGAAACGCAGGAACTCTGCTGTATACTCGGTCACACTCCTTCTACCCTGAACGCAATCGATATATATCTTGTACAGAATCTGCTCATAATCTTCAGGCAAGAAACGCTCCAGCATCAATTGTTTCATTCGCCTCCACGTTCTGATTGGTGTTTTCCTCTGGTGCTGCCTCTGAACAACAAGCTTATCCCATCACACAGCAGCGGTACTCTTCAATCGAATTGCCACCATCTTCACCTGCTTGTTTTCTGGCACACCCATCACGTCGAAGAACCGATCAACGTCAATCTGCCAATCCAGAAACTCTTCAACCCCCATAGTTCCATAGAACAACGGGATGTCAGCCTTGACTCTGTAGTCGTTGCGATCCTGTTGATTATCGAAACCCTGATTCTCCTCCTGGACCTCTTCTTCGGAACTAGAGTCCGATTCAACACGAGCCTGCAAGCCTCCATGTGGACGCCTGGGCGATTCGTCTCTCCTGCCTCTGTCCCTCCTATTATTTATGGCGTTCACTTGAACCGTCAAAGCTGCCACCTGAGTCGTCATCTGCGTAGTCAAAGCAGTAAGGGCCGCGGTAAAAGCTGCAGTGATACCCTCGATGTCTGCTCTTGTGACTGGTTGATCTCCCATGGCTGTTCAAGCTACGAAAAGAAACAGGAGAAAGCTCGCTCTGATGCCACCTGACGCAGTCGGAAATCGCAAAGGGTTAGCAAGCGCTAATCCTAAAAAAGAACAAGTTCTGGAATCCACCAGAGAAGAGAAAAACTCTCAAAATTAATTATTTTATTAAAAGATACCGTTTGTTACAGCATAGAAAGTCTTTAAATAGATAATAGAAACCCTAGTACGAAAATTAGGTAAAACGGAAAAGCCCGAAATTAAAGGAAAAGCTAAAACGGCAGTAAAACAGAAAAGCCCGAAATTACGGGAAAAACTAAAACGAGTGTTTTTAGGCCAAAGACGAGCTCAAAATGGTTCTGGAGCTCATACTTCATGGCAAAGCCATGAGTTGTGTTCGTGGCGCAATTCCCTTTTCGGAAAAGTATAATAATAGACAATCTGACACCAGACGATCGTTTTCCGCATTTTTTGCTGCTTTTGCCCGCAAAGCCGTTTCTTCCTCGATTCTGGCCGTAAACCCTCCTACATCACGTGGTCACATGTCAACTTGAAGCAATTCATAAAATTGCATCAAATTCAGACAAATGAAACTAGAAGATTCAAGATTTGGAAGTTAAATAATATAAATTCATATCAAAAGTTGGGAACAATCATCCGATCCGATTGTACAAACAAGTAACGAACATAAATTTAGATGGCGTGAAATGACAAAAGAAACATGAAAAGTCAAAATCCCAAAATGTTCTAGAACAATAAACTGTCTACGGTAACAACACCCAGAAATCCGGCAAAAATTTCACCTCCATGTGTGTCTAACACAACCACAACTAGTTTTACAGCAAGTGGATGTAATGCAATGGACATGATTTCCTGCAAAAAGAATAAAGAATTAGGGTAAGGGGGTACAAACTAGGAATGATATCGTTGTGACTCATTGAATGTAGATCTAAAACTTGCATTTGAGAAAAATACTAGTATGAGTTTCATTGGAGAAATTATGATTCGAAAATTCAATATAGAGACTACTAACAAACTTAAAAATTATGATACTAGTACATGATAAATGATACAAATCATCTTACCTATAAGAAAATTCAGATATCATTATGATTTTCTTGAATCACTGAAGTATATTTTAAATACCATAATGAAATACTAAGAACTATATTGACTAACTTAGAAAAAATGAAAGATGTAAGCATGCATGCATAATATTAATGAAACATTATTACATGTGTTAGTCAGCCTTAATGGAACACGACTCGACCACAGGGGGTCCCGGGTCCGTGTTACCAACTTGTGCCTGGAAAGTTTTAGCAGGGCAGTTTGATGAAGTGGTTGTAGCATAATATGTACCATCATAAACAGGACGTCTTGTTGGTTTGACAAGGTCATCAAACTCAAAATTGGCACCCTACGTAATTAAAAAAACATGAAAGGATAATAATTAAGTGCATGAATGAATATATAAACATGTATTTATAGGTTGATTAGAACCTGATTGTCAGCATTGTACTTGTCTAAAGCAAGTTTAGAGAGATGAACAAGAAGTGGGCGACGATAATGTGTTATTTTCATGGGTAGAGGTCTTGTGGTACCACATAAATCAAAATTGAGTGGAAGTGGTATAGCATCGTAGGGACTAAGGTTGCGAGAGAGCCTCTTATACTCTTCCGCATCCTTTTCAAGATTGATCTGTGCTTTATTCTTATACTGAAACCGGGGACACACAAAGGCCATAGGTTTAGGGTCATCCTCATACCGTCTACGGAAGTCACTCTCCATAAGATTTTCCACGGGTATCAGACTCCAATCCCAATCTGATTCCGATTCTGAATCCGATTTCATTTCTTCGCATCGATCCAAATTCGAATTGGAATTCGATTCAGGGGAGATCGATACCCTCGACATTTCATTCACAATTACGTAAATCCTCTTTATTAGAAGCCAAACAAACAAAAGTTGGATCTTTATATCTATAAATATGTGTGACTTATTTTATAAGTAACTTTATGGCTTTTTTTTTTTTAATGAGGATTTAATTTGTTTCTTTTTAAAATATTTATTTTATCTAACTTCTATTATATAATATACGGGGATTAAACTTAAATATAATTAAAATATGGTTTTTTTATAACCTGAAACCCTTAATATAATTAAATTATAATATTTTTTAACCTAAAATTAACTCTAAAATTCCAATTTTCTTTCTTAAAAAAATCCTAAAACTAACAACTTCAAAATGACTTTTTTTGAAATTGTTAGTTTAACATTTTTTTAGTTTTTACCATCTATAATAATTGTTTTAAGGTGAAACCTGCTTTGGACATTTCTTGGTTGACCAAATTTTTCAATTCGTTGACCAAATTCTTGGTGGAACTACTAGAAATCAAATTGGGAATGTTAGTCGAAATTGAAAAATGATCAGATTTGATAACTGGTGAATCAGAATTCAATTTGTTGATAACCAAAAAAATTGGTTCATTATTTTGAACAAATTTCCAATGCTATCAGTTAAGTATATGTGTCTCGACTATCGCGTATATATATCTCAAGTTGAGTTGAGGGGATCTACGAGGAAAAGACCAATTTGAATTGTGTGTCTACTGGGATGGTTGCATAGTATCAAGCCTCATAACAAAGTACTTCAGAGTTAGATGGTACTAAATTGTGAAGTAGAGTCTAAGCTCATGCATAATATTGCATTTTTTGTTTGTTATTGTTTTGTTGTGATTAATGTGTTTCAAGTGATAATAATTTCCCTTGGATGATGTGACGATATGACGATATATTGATTTTACTTAGTGATTTTGACATTATAATATGATATTATTTTTCTTGAGTATTTTGATATATTATGATGTGTTATGATACAGTCTATTATGATTGTTTGCGTGTTCTTCTTACTTATATTACACTATCAACATGATTTCAAAACTTACCTCCTTTGTTGTTTATGTTTGACTAGCTTGGTC
Organism: Cicer cuneatum; assembly: GCA_037974295.1. Classification (NCBI taxonomy): domain Eukaryota; kingdom Viridiplantae; phylum Streptophyta; class Magnoliopsida; order Fabales; family Fabaceae; genus Cicer; species Cicer cuneatum. Next base: position 62,726,533 of record JBBPBO010001985.1, on the reverse strand, counting down.
ATGCGTTTGCAAAATTGCAGTTGTTACAGATTAATAAGTCTTGAAGTTCAAGTTGGGAGAAATCCCGCTCTGTGATATTGGGGATAAAGGTTGTAATTCGTATTTTACTTATTTAATTTGAAACGACTTTTTGTATGAAAACCTTATAATTACTAGTAAGTTTTTAGAATTAAATTAAGTAATTATACTTAAATCAAGCTTATTGAGATTGCTCTATTTTATAGAAGGAAAAAAGTTTAAAGTGTTATGATTGTATTTTGAGTCAAATTTATTTTTTGTTTTTTATTAAAAAAATAAAAAAAACATTGTAACATCAGCTTAACGGTGTTAAAATTTTTTTAACAAAAATTAAACTGAAAGACTATTTTAAAATGAATCGATATTTACAAATATGTGAATCAAACAAAAAAAATTATGAAGACCAAAATAAAAAAATATTATAATTACAAATATCAAAGACATATTTAAACCTAAAAATAAAAGTAATATAACAAAAATAATAAATATTCATACTCATTTCGACTCCTATGTTATAATCAGTGAATTCAGATTGTTATATAAAATCAGGAAAAAGAATTGTGTAATCACTATCATACATGGTAGACTTCAGCCAAAAGAATAAGGTAGAACTTAGGAAAATCCTACATCTTGCAAACGCATATATGAGACTATACGCAGGGACGGATCCATTCGTGGGCTTGTGTAGGCAATTGCCTGCACTTTGTTTTAAAAAAATAATTTTTTACTATTTAATACACTAAAAAATAAATAATACAATAAATAAAAAAGAAGATATATAAATTTATGTTTTAGGTTGTGTTTCTACTATGTTTTTGATATATTTTAAATGTGTGAGATGTTATTATAATAATTTTTAAATATATTAAAATTATAAAAACAAATTCAAATGTGAATTTTATTAATTATTTTTAGTTTTCAAATGTGTCTTAAATTTGTTTATTTAGTTCTTAAATATGTTTTTTTAGTCAATTTAGTTATAATTACCGATTAAAAAGACATTAGGATATATCTCTGTAATTTAATAAATTTAGATATTATAGTAATATCATATTACACATTTTATAAAAGACTATTTACTTTCTTTTTTTAGTATTATATATATGACAATAACCGAAAGAGATACATGTTGTCTCAATGTCTCTAGGTCCGTCTCTCACTATATACTACTTCGTTTATATAACTTGGAAGAGTATCTAAAATAAAAACAATTTTTTATGAAAATTAGTTGCTATTTCTTGCCATTTGTTCGTTTGCTTTTTATTTTTTTCTTTCTTTCTTGCTTCAATTCCTTAAATACTGTGTTTTGTTCTTTGTTGTATAGTCATGTCTTCTTGTTTTTTATATAAGTGAAACTACTAAACTTTTATTTTTTTTAAAATACACGAGTTGTTTATTTGCTAATCATAAAAAATTTACTAAAAATGTAGTTTTATGTAATTTCATATTTACAAAAGTTAAATTTATTAAATACTCTAATTTCAATTCACCAGTTTTTCGATTATAAACTATCAGCCATTATAGTATCTTAATTTTGTCCGACTAATAAAAAAAAATTCAAAAAAATTAAGTCAAAATAGTGTGTTTAATTTTATATATTTGTCATCACATTTTGTTGTCCTAAAAAATTTCAAAAAATAACAATAAGAAAAGACTCAAAGTGATAATAAAGTTGGGCCAAACTAAATTGTGTATTAAGCTAATAGCCTCTGGTTTTGGTTTCCTTTGGCTCTGGTTGCCTCTGATTTTGGGTACCTCTAGTTATGAGTGACTCTAGTTCTTGTTGCCTCTAATTATGGGTACCTCTGGTTATAAGTGGCTCTAGTTCTTGTTGCCTCTGGTTCTAAATGTCTCTGGTTCTGGATGCTTCTGGTTCTGAGTGCCTCTTGTTGTTGGTTGCCCCTGGTTTCAGGTTATCTTTGGTTTCTGGGTTCCTCTTGTTCTGGTTTAGTAGTTACAGTTAGTTAGTTGTTGGTATAACTAATTGGAAGGAAGAGATATCTATATAAGTCATGGCTTGATACAAAATGGTACATAATGAAAATTAAAGATCTACATTTTTTATGAAGACAAAAAAGATCCTTGATCAAAAAGAAAAAGGATTTTAAGCAACTTATCTTTCAAATTTATATTTAGGTAAAAGCATTTAATATTAAATCAAAATACAGTTTAAGTACAATATTATGAGAACCTTCTAATAGCATATGCATTAAAATATTTTATGAAAATATTTAATAACATAAACTTGTTTGAAAATAAAGTTTTTACAAAACTGGAAATCTGTATTCGAATACAAGGTATCGTAGTCGAATACAGACTATAAATCAGAAGCTAAAACTGAATATCTGTATTCGAATACGAAGTGTCGTAGTCGAATACAGATTACAAGTCAGTAGCTAATTTTAAACATTTGTATTCGACTACAGCTTTGTGTAATCGAATACAACTCAAATTTTGAAACATTTGTATTCGACTACAGCTTTGTGTATTCGAATACAACTCAAGTTAGTGGCAAAAATCCCGTATTTGTATTCGACTACAAGATGTTGTATTTGACTACAAGGTTCAAATTTCAAATACAAACAGAACATTATAGAAGTGTATTCGAATACACCAAGACTATATTCGAATACAACTTCGAAACAATGCAACTTTTCAGTTTTGAAACATTGCACAAGTTCATCAAAACGTTTGGGAATCATTGCCATTGACTTGAAGTATTATCTTGGAATATAAATACTTCAAAACTTCAGTTTTAAACTAATCAATCCTACCACGAACTTTGAACAACTTTCTGAAATATTTTGTGAACTTTTCAAAGTTATATTTTCATACTTCAAGTACATGCTCTACATTTTCATATCATTGAGAAAGGTTCTCTATTGTACTTGAAAGTATATTGGATTGATATCCTTGCACAAACTATTATATTCTGTTGTTCTTAATTAAGAACTTTGTTGTAAAAATCATTAAAGTTATTGTTTGAAGAAAGTGGTGTATTTTCTTCAAGTGTTGTAAACTAAGATAATGGTGTGCTATCTTAGGCAGAGTGTTAGGAATTTGTAATTGAAGTCTTAGGGTTAGACTTGTATTTATTCTAACAGATATTGGAAAATCTCTTGTGGTGTGCAAGAGGACTGGATGTACCCTTGGTTGTAAGGGAAACCAGGATAAATCTCTGTGTGTTTTTACCTTCTACCATTTACAGTTTTCATTTACTAACACAGCAAGATTAAACAAACTTTAAACAGTCACTTAAACAATCTCCAAAACTCTAAAAACAGAAAAATTGTCCAACACCTAATTCACCCCCCTTCTTAGGTGCAACTCTGTTCTTACACATAATCAATTAATTAATTAATAATAAAAACAATGCCCATTGCCCTGTAGCTGATATCTGCATGATACAAAGGCAAGGAGACAAAAATTTGAGTTTGAAACAAAAGCAAGAAGACAAGCTTATAAGAAATAGTTTAACCGATAGCTACAAATGAAGGAAAACCCGATCAAAAACCTGTTTTGTTCTCAAACATAAAAAGTGGATAAACACAGTCAAATAAAAACAAATAAGCTAAAAATGATATATAAGAACCAAAATCATAGCAAAAGGGAAATTTTTCTAGATAGGAAAAAAGACTAAACAAATATAACCAGATACACAAAATATAACTTAGAAATTTTAATTTCGATGGTTTAACAATTCAATCTAACCTAATTTCATTAAATATGACTTAGAAATTCTAATGTTGACGATCCAATGGATCAATCTAACCCAATTATACTAACTATTGCTTTGAAATTCAAAATTTGATAATCCAGTGGTGTTATCTTAACTAGTTAAATTAACTATGGGTTATAAATTCAAATTTCGATGATACAATGGTTCAATCTAACTTTAATACACTAAATATGGCTCAGAAATATTAATTTTGATGATTCAATGTTTCAATCTTAAATAGTTAAATTAACTATGATTTATGAATTTAAATTTCGACGATTCAGCGGTTCATTCTAACCAAATTAGAACAAATATGATTTAGAAATACTAATTTCGAAGATTCAAAAATTAAATATAACCTAGTTACACAAAATATGACTTAGAGATTCTAATTTAGATGGTTCAACAATTTAATCTAACCTAATTACATTAAATATGACTTAGAAATTCTAATTATCACGATCTAATTGATCAATCTAACCTAATTATACTATGACTTTGAAATTCAAATTTCGATAATCTAATGGTTCTATCTGAACTAGTTAAATTAACTATCACTTACAAATTCAAATTTCAATGATCCAACAGTTTAATCTATCTTTTTTACACTAAATATAGCTTAGACATATTAATTTCAAGGATTCAACGGTTCAATCTTAACTAGTTAAATTAACTGACCTAGAAATTTTAATTTCAAATAACCAACTATTCAATCTAACGTTATATTTTATTACTATAATATAATGTGTCTAATATGTTTATATTATATTTTAAATAACAATAATGTGTGTAATATGTATATATTAATATTTTAAATAATAATAATTACTACAAAGAAAAATCTCAGTAACAAATACATCTAAACAGCAAATATATTGTTATCTTAACAGCAAATATATTGTTTTGGTGTGGCCTAATTTACTATCATTTTTACCCTTAACAATTTATTTCTTTTAAAACTATCCAATCAGATGTTTCACTTTTATAATTTCCAGAGAGTTTACTTTTGGACAACAAAAGCTAAAATAAATTATATAAAAAACAAATCCAACAAAGTGTCGTGAAGGTTATATTCAAAACATGGTTAAAAATAGGAGGACAATGTTGATATTTTTTTGGTTATTTTTTGCTTACTAAGGTAATTATATTCTTTTGTAAAAAAAATGTAGTTATATTTTTTATGGTAATCATTTATTTCTTTTTTTCTTATATTTACTTGTTTATCCTCAAATAATAATGATTGGCAAAAAATTAAATAAGGAAAACTTTGTATTTTTTATAGTTGTTTCTTTTCTTATATTGATAATAGAATCCATTTTTATATACTACTAGTATTTTCGATGATTCATGATTGAGTACAAAAAATATATTTAACTATTTTTATTTATTTTAGTTTACCAACTATTTTTATTTTTTAATTAAAAAAAACTCCAAATGCATCAAGGAAGGCGAAAGTGAGTTATTGGACACAACTAAGAAAGAATCGTACCATTTATAGAGAAATATGAGCAGAGTGAAAAACTCTTTATTCATGTGATTGTAGGAAGTTAATGACCTAATTATTTGCATCTGCATATTTGGATTGATAGTGAGTTTAGTAAAATCACGGTGGCATAATGTGATTCTATAAAATTCATTGACACGTGCAATATACAACATAAGATGTAGCATAGTTTCATTGCATGAAATTTTCAGAGTAGTTGTCACTTATCACAGACACAAATTTCTCTAGCCATAGAAGTTCAATAAGACTCTTCAAAGGGTTTACAAAGGATTTTGTACAGTGAGGAGGAGATGATTGGTACGGGTTGTGGTCACTGAGACTAAAACCGCCATCAAGGAACCGTTGTATAAGCGTGAGTTGCGATCATTCTTGATCTGACTACGCGTTCATGATCATGAAAGTCTCCCATGCCCATTGTTCTTATCGTTGAAGGGAGTGTGTCAAGTTGTCTTCATCCCAATATGCACATTGACATGTTTTTCGGCCTTCCCGATATTCCGCACCGCAAGAATAGCATAACTCGTGGCCACACTTGAAATTTAGAACAAAAAAATCAAAATTATTAGAACCATGTTCAGATAAACAGTTTAATTAAGTTGGCTAGGAGTGTACTTCTATTGTTTGTTGATTTGAACCCAAATCAGGACCAGAGGCAACCAGAATCAGAGGCAACTAGAATCAGAGACACCCATAACCAGCAACCCCCATAACCAGAGGCAACCAAAACCAGAGGCACTCATAACCAGTTGCAACAAGAACCAGGGGCTATTGGCTTACTACACAATTTAGGCTTGACCCAACTTTAATATCACTTTGATTCTTTTCTTTATATTTTTTGTATGGAAATTATTAGGATAATACTAATTATGAAAATATTAAAATTAAACAGACTATTTTGACTTAGTTTTTTTGGATGTTTTTAATTGATCAGAAAAAGTTGGAGTAGTACAACCATGTTTGTATAAACAAATTAATTAAGTGTTTATAGCACATACATTTATCATATAAGTGTTTATGTATAAGTTGTGACATTGTTTAGATAAACAACTTATAGCATAAACACCTATGTATAAACTATTTTTATAATACAATGTAAAATAAAAAAATTGTTTTTATATAAGCTATCTCAGATAGCTTATGAAAATTAGCTGAAAACACTAACAAGTGTTTATGTCCGTAGATAAGCTCAAATAAATCAATCCAAACATATCTTATTTCTATAACAAAAGATAAAATAAAGTCAAATTATTTTCATATAAGTTATTAGTTGTTTTCATAAACTAGCATGAAGAACTTATGTACATGTCATAAGTTGTTTCCTAGAGTACTGTCTACCTAATACCTACTAGTTACGTAGAGAACCAAATCAGTTTGAACCTGCAACATTAGGTCATAGATTACATTGAAAACAACAATTTGAAACTGAAATTGAGGTTCCCAATACTACATATACAACCAGGGAATCGAGATGAATCTAACCTATTATTATTGAATAGAAGGATCATATTGCTAAGCAATTTCTCTCTCACACAAACTCATATATAGAAAAAATAGAAATTGATGCGAAATAAAGGACAAAAATATCAAAGGCTTGTGAGACAAGGCCTAAGAGGAAGGATGTGTTGGAAACGGAGAACGTTCTCCGTTTCTGTGTTAGAAAAAGGAGAATGTTCTCCGTATTGTAATTTTGTGTAATTCAAGTTTTAACAATAAGTGTATGTTATAACTAACTAATTAATCTCTTAATTAGTTAGTTATACAGTTAGAGGACAGTTAGTTAGTTAGAATAAATCATGTATATATATAGCACAATGCATTCAATCAATAATAAGCCTATTCATTCACATTTATCAATTATTTTGAGTTTACTTCCATTGGGAGCAATAACTTGAAAATCTCTAATAGTGCTATCAAGAGCAAGGTTTCGATCCCAGAGTGATAAACACGAGTGAATTGTGAGGATTCAAAGATGAGTTCAAGTGCTTGGAAGTTTTCCATCTTATATGCCACATTTTCATAGAAAAGATTGGGATAGATGGAGAGTGCAAATTCGTGCATTGTTTGTATTTCGAGAAGTGTTAGAAATCATAGAAGATGGTTTTGAGGAGCTGGGTGTCAATCCAACGGAGGAGTAGAAATCAAGACTCAAAGAAAACAAGAAGAAATATTGTAAAGCCACTTTTATTTTCACCAATGCCTTAACAAAGCCAATTTTGACAAGATATCATGCAAGAAGTGCAAAAGAAGCATAGGACATTTTTGTGAAGTGTTATGCATGAGATACCAAGATCAAACAAGTGAGGTTGCAGACCCTACAGAGACAATTTGAATTGCTGCAGATGCAAGTGTTAAGACAAACTCTCATTTTTAAAGTTTTGGTGAAAATAAACAAAAGTTAATTAAAAACGTTAATTATGATTCTAAAATGCTATGTTAATTTAACTTGTGCTTTTGAGTGTATTAATTCAAAGATAGGATTCAAGCAAAGACAAGAAATCAGCATAATAAAGAACAGAGAACATTCTTGACACAATCTGGAAAACAGAGAATATTCTCCAAGTTCAAATATAGCCATGATAACATAAAGACCAATCAATCTCCATTACTTAATTGAAGTTATTGCCTCTGGAATTTACATCAGTATTATGAGTACTTGACAAGGAACAGATAGGATCAATTACAATCAAAAGAAGTCATTCGAATCACAAAGAAAAAATGCCATGAATCAAGCTGTCCAAGCAAGACTGAACAGTCTCCAGTTTGGCTGTCAAGACTAATAAACGATCTTGACAATATAAAAGGCATCAGGATAGCTTCCAGTATGTTCAGACAATCATCCAGGTTGATTATCAATCTCTAGGAAACTCAAAAGCTAAAAGTCCAGATTCATCATCAATCTCGAGCAGCTTCATTTATAGTTTTCTACAACAACCTCTCATGATCTTTTCGAATCTGTTTTAATCAAGTTCAAGACTCCAATTCAAGCTACAAAGCATCATCACATATCTGCAATATTAAATGATCACTAAGCTAAAAAGAATCTGATCAAGAACAAAAGATTCAGCCTAGACAAAACAGAAATTAAAAATAGTCAAAAGATGGATTATTTTTAATCAGAAATATTGGCTCTGGTCAAGCCTGACAAGAGCACTTCCAACGGCTCTATTGACCTCCATTTATTGGTCTCAAGCCTATAAAAGGAAGGACAATGCTCAAGGAAAACGCAGAAGTTCAAGTGCTAATCAATTGATCAAATCATTCACTCACATACTTGAAATTCTCCAAATTCACAAGAGAGTTAATTCTATTTTTTAGTTCAATACATTGTTATACTTATTTTGAATCTCTTGTAAAGAATCTTATCTCAAACACGAGTTGGGATAACTTAGATTCTAAACAAACAATCTCATTAACGTTGTGTAAAAACTCAAAACTATAAGTGTTGAGTATAATTTGAGTAGATTGTAAGAAATCCTTTTATGGTTAAAAGGTGAAGTGTAAACTCCTATCTAAAGATTTATAGGGAGACTGATTGTGTGTCTTTTTGGGTGGAAAGAACATATATTGTAAATAGATCAAGATTGATCTAGACTAGGTGTTGTAAATCAGGAAGGTTCTTGCTTTAAACACATAGTGAAAAATCTCACAATTGTGAGGACAGGACTTAGCCCAAGTTGGGTGAACTAGGATATATTATTGTGTGGTATCTCTTATCCCTTATCTCTTTATTAAGTTTGATTGATTTTAGAGCTAAAAACACAAACTGTGATTTTTACTAACCAAGAACGTTCTCCGTTTTTCTGATAAAACCAAGAACGTTCTCCGTTTTTTGCTTTCTTAACCAAGAACATTCTTGAGTTCAAATCTTAAGTTTTTCAGGAAATTTTATAAAGGGAGATTTACAATTAAAACCCCCTTCCTTGTAAATCAATTTTGCTACTTCAGGAAGAGCATGAGAAGGTTTCAGATCTGATTTCAAGATTGAGGAGTATCACAAATCAGATGGCTAGATGTGGGGAAAAGCTTACTGAGCGGAAGTTGTGTGAAAAGATATTGAGATCTTTGCACCCCAAGTTCAATTATGTTGTGTGTGCCATTGAAGAATCTAAAGACATTTCCACATTGAATCTTGAAGAGTTGCAGGGAACTTTAGAAGTAAGAGAATTGAGGATGGATGAAAGGAGTGGGAGTAAATATGAAGATCAGGCATTGGCAGCACAAGCATACAAGAAGGGACATTAGAAAAAGAAGTGGAAGAAGAGTAAGTTCAAGGAATCTGATGACAAATCTGATTCTTCATCAAAAGAGAGCAATGCAAGTGGTAAAACAATAGGAAAATCAAGAAACTTTGATTAGAAGAAGGTGCAATGTTACAAATGTGAGAAGTTTGGACATTTTGCTCGAGAATGTTGGGCTGGAAAAGGAGCAAAGTAGAAGAAGAATGAAAAAGATGAAGCTTGTGCTACTCAAGAAGATGACTCAGATTCAGATTCAGAAACAATCGTGTTGTTGGCTACCACAAATGAAGAAAGTTCTTTGTTTTCAGAAATAGTCTCGTTAATGGCAACCACAAATGAAGAACATTCTTCGTCCCAGTTTTGGTTTCCTAATACTGGATGTTCTAATCACATGACAAACCACAAAGAATGGCTGATTGATATTGATACATCAAGAAGGAGCAAGATAAGGTTTGTTGATGATAGAACCTTAGAAGTTGAGGGAGCTGGCAACATGGTGATCAAGAGAAGAAATGATAAAACAATAGTAATTGAAAATGTGCTATATGTACCAAGAATGAAGAGCAATTTGCTAAGTATTGGGCATGTGATTCAGAAAGGGTTTCAGGTGATTATGAAGGATAATGTCTTAGAGATGTATGATGGGCAAAAGAAGATGATATTAAAGGTCCTTCTTTCAAAGAAAAGAATGTTTGTTATCAACATACAGGCTGCAGAAATTCAATGCTTGAAAGCAGCAAGCTCAATTGATGAAAACTGGTTATGGCATTCAAGATTTGGACATCTCAACTTCAAAAGCTTGCAGCAGCTCGGAGTTAAAGAGATGGTGTGTGGAATTCCTAGGATTGATGTTCCTGAAAAGGTGTGTGAAGTGTGTGTAGCAGAAAAACAATCAAAGAACTCATTCAAATCAAATGTTCAAGAAAGGGCAAATAAGTGTCTTGAAGTGGTTCATAGTGACATTTGTGGACCATTTGAAGTGTCATCATTAGGAGGTAATAAGTATTTCATAAGTTTTGTTGATGAATTCAGTAGAATGTTGTGGATTTATTTGATAAAAACCAAAGATGAAGCTTTGGAGAATTTCAAGAACTTCAAGATAAAAGTGGATAAGCAAAGTGGAAAAGCTGTCAAGGTGCTAAGGACAGATGGAGGAGGAGAGTACACATCACATAACTTCAAGGATTTTTGTGTCAAGAATGGAATTGAACATGAGGTAACAACTCCTTACACACCTCAACACAATGGCCTAGCTGAAAGGAGGAATAGAACCATTCTAGACATGACTAGAAGCATGATAAAAGAGAAGGGATTACCACACAAATTCTGGGGAGAGGCTGCATCGACTGCTGTCTACATTCTTAATAAATGTCCAACAAAGCAACTGCCAGATAAGGTACCAGAGGAAATCTGGAGTGGAAGAAAGCCAACAGTAGGGCACTTGAGGACATTTGGTGCCTTATGTTTCAAACATGTGTCGGACCAAAAGAGAAGGAAGCTGCAAGACAAAAGTGAAGCCATGATACTTGTTGGATATCATCCAACTGGAGCCTACAAGCTCTATGATCCAATCAGAGGAAAGGTGGTGGTCAGTAGAGATGTCAAGATCATTGAACAAGAAAGTTGGGACTGGAAGCAACAGACCTGTAGTAGCCAGAATTGGAACTGGGACCCGGAGACCAGCAGCGCAAGTCAGCCTTCACAAGTTCATTGGTAAGGACAACATGATCATCAGACCAGTGAAGATAGAGATGAAGAAAGAATAGAGTCAAGCAGACCCCAGAGGGCAAGACAGCTACCAACACACTTAAGAGAATTTGAAGTTTTCAATGATAGTGAAGTTGATAAAAGTGGAGATCTCGTTCATTTCGCCTTATTTGCATATGCAGAACCTGTTGGAACCAAGTTGGTTCTAAGTACTTAGGATTTTGATGTTTACAAAAGCACTCAATGTAATCTTATTCTGTACCTTGAATTACTATATTAAATGCCACTAGAAGATGAAGTTATCAGAGGATATGCCTCTAGAAGTTACCAGATAATGCATCCTGAAATTACCAGAGGATACCCCAAGATGTCAAAACACCACCAGAGGATATCTTTACTGGCCCATATCAGAAGGAAGCAAAGTCCAGAAGGAGAACTGGACCAGACCAGAAGGAAGCCTGCCAGAGAGAGACTTGTTCCAGACCAGAAGGTATCATAAGTCAGACTTAGTCCAGAAGTTATTTTGACCAGAAGATACCCTGGCAGTGAAATGATAAACAATCCAGACTTGATCCAGACTTAATCAGAGGATAAATTAATGGGTCCAGAACAAGAGATTTAATCTAGATTTGACCCAGACCAGAAGATAGCATGGTTTAGAGTATGAAACTCAGTCAAGATCAGAAGAAATAATGTCAAGATTTAATCCATACCTGATCTAGATATAGAGGTAAATGTCCAGAATTAAATATCCTTTGTCCAGATTTAGTTTCAGTTCAATCCAGACCCAGTTCAGAATTGGCCGAGATCAGAAGATCACAGCAGATCAGTTTGCAAGTCCTGAGTGGTTGAGATCAGAAGATCAGGATGTGTGGTCCAGTGTTGGCCGAAATCAGAGGATCACAGCACATCACTTAGTATGGTCTAGATGTGGACGAGAGCATAAGATCAAACGGTCCAGATTTAATCATGATGATAATCGGTGGAGATTTAATTAAATTTGATCAAAGTATTAAAAGGATTTGATTTAAAAATAAATTGAAGTCTTGTGGGAATTCAAAAGCTATTGGCAGGAAGAAAGATTTGATCCATAATTAATTAAAGACATGATTGGCCAGAGTTATTTTTTAAAGCAAATCTGGAGCTAAAAAGATATGTTTTTTATTTAAGTGAACCCTGATTGGTCAAAGTATTTTTGCAAGAGTATCTGGCAAGATACAGCTTGAGTTTAAGCTTGGAAGAGACCCTAATTCATATATATAAAAGGAGGCTCAAGACTGAAGACTCAGCATCGAAAAATCACAAAAGAGTCATACACTTCCAAAGCAAACACTCAAGTTTTTAGTGAGGTTAATTGTGAGTTCCAACTTTCCAGAAGCAAGCACTCGTGTTTTTCTTTCCCATGTGTTAGATCTAAGTTGTTGAAGTAGAGTCTAAAATCTGAGGGAGTCAGAAGGGGTAGCAGATTACTTAGCAATTAGATTTAAGGCGTTGTAATTCTTTCTACAATATGGGGTTGTTAGATTGGTAGGAGAAGACTTGACTTCAGAAGTCAAAGTGTTGTATTCCTCAAGAGTCTAGGATTGTTAGACTGTTTGAGAAGACTGACTTGAAGGGTTAGTGGTATTGTTGTAATTCAAGGTTTTGAATTAGTGAAATCCTTTAAACTGAAAGGACTGGACGTAGCCTTGTTAACGGTGAACTAGTATAAAATTATGTGTTTTATTTTTATTTGATATCCGCTGCTAACTCTATTTGATTCATACATCAGGTTTTGTTATAAAACTACAAAAAAAAAAGTATTCAAGTTAGTCAAACACAATTCAACCCCCCCTTCTTGTGTTTGCACCTTCAATTGGCATTAGAGCTCGGTCTCAAGGCTGAGCACTTAACAGTGTTTGAGGAAAGGTCCACGGGGTTCAACATGGCAGAATCCAAAGATGATTTGGGAGGCAACATCAACAGACCACCATTGTTTGATGGAGAAAGGTTTGAGTATTGGAAGGACAGAATGAGAAGTTTCTTCATATCTCAAGATCCTGAATTATGGAAGCTGGTAGTCAAACGATACACTACACCTACTGTTCCAAGAGATCCAACTAAAGAACTGAACATGGAAGATATGAAACCAGACCAGAGCAAAGCATACAAACTGCATCACAAAGCCAGAACCATCATGATCAGTGCCATCTGTTGGAACTAAGTTGGTTCTAAATACTTAGGATTTTGATGTTTACAAAAGCACTCCATGTAATCTTATTTTGTACCTTGAATTATTACATTAAATACCACCACAAAATGCATCCAGAATGCATCCTGAATTACCAGAGGATACACCAGGATGTCAAAACACCACTAGAGGATATCTTTGCTGGCCCAGATCAGAAGGAAGAAAAGTCAGAAGGAGACTTGGACCAGACCAGAAGGAAGCCTGCGAGAGGGAGACTTGATCCAGACCAGAAGGAATCAAATGTCAGATTTATTCCAAAAGTTATACTGACCAGAAGATGGCCTGACAGTGAAATGATAAACAGCCCAGAATTGATCCAGACTTAATCAGAGGATAAGTTAAAATTAATCCATATTTGACCAGACCAGAAGATAGCATGGTTCAGGGTATGAAACTAAGTCCAGACCAGAAGAAATGATTTCCAGAATTGATCCAGAACTGATCCAAAACAGAAGGTAAAATGTCCATACTGAAATATTATTTGTCCAGATTTAATTTCAGTTTAATCCAAACCAAGTCCAGAATTGGTCCAGATCAGAGGGAAGATTTTTAGATCAATGGTTCAGATTTAAGTATTTGGCCCAGTGTTGGCCGAGATCAGAAGATCAGACCATGGCCCAGTGCTGGCTAAAATCAGAAGGTCAGGATGTGTGGTCCAGCAATGGCCGAGATCAGAGGATCACACCAGATCAGTTTGCTAGACCAGGATGGCCGAGATCAGTAGATCAGAAGGTTAGAAAGTGTGGTCCAGGGTTGGCCGAAATTAGAGGATCACAGCATATCACTTAGTATGGTCCAGATGTGGACTAGCGCAAAAAATCAAATGGTCCATATTTAATCATGAGGATTAACGGTGGAGATTTTAATTTATTTTGATCAATGTATTAAAAAGATCTGTTACAAAAACAAAGTGAAGTATTGTGGAATTCAGAAGCTGTTGGCGGGAAGAAACTAAAGACATGATTGGCCAGTTATTTTTGAAAGAAATTTGTAGCTTAAAAAAGATATGTTTTTTATTTATATGAAGCTCGATTGGTCAAATAATTTTTGCAAGAAAATCTAGCAAGATACAGCTCAAATTTAAGCTTGGAAGAGACCCTAATTCACATCTATAAAAGGAGGCTCAAGGTAGAATAGTTTGCATCGAAACTCACAAAAGAGTCATACACTTCCAAAGCAAACACTCAAGTTTTCAGTGAGGTTAATTGTGAGTTCAAGCTTTCAAGAAGCACGCACTCGTGTTATTTTCTTTCCCTTGTGTTAGATCTAAGTTGTTGAAGTAGAGTCTACAATCTGAGGGAGTCAAAAGGGGTAGCAGATTACTTGGCAATTAGATTCAAGGCGTTGTAATTCCTTCTACAATCTGGGGTTGTCACATTGGCAGGAGAAGACTTGACTTAGGAAGTCAAGGTGCTGTATTCCTCAAGAGTCTAGGATTGTTAAACTGTTTGAGAAGACTGACTTGGAAGGGCAGTGGAACTGTTGTAATTCAAGGATTGAATTAGTGAAATCCTTCAAGGTGAAGGGACTGGACGTAGCCTGGTTAACGGTGAACCAGTATAAAAATTATGTGTTTTATTTTATTTTATATCTGCTGCTAACTCTGTTTTTATTCATACATCAAGTTTTGTTTTATAAGTGTAAAAACAGGAAAAGTATTCAAGTTAGTCAAACACAATTCAACCCCCCTTCTCGTGTTTGCACCTTCAATTGGCATCAGAGCTCGGTCTCAAGGCTGAGCACTTAACAGTGTTTGAGGAAAGGTCCAAGGGGTTCAACATGGTAGAATATAGAGATGAACTAGGAGGCAACATCAACAGACCACCACTGTTTGTTGGAGAAAGGTTTGAGTATTGGAAGGACAAAATGAGAAGTTTCTTCATATCTCAAGATCCTGAATTATGGATGATGGAAGTCAAAGGATACACAGCACCTACTGATCCAGAAGATCCAACTAAAGAACTAGACATAGATGATATGAAACCAGATAAGAGCAGATTATACAAACTTCATCACAAGTCTAGAAACATCATGATTAGTGCCATCTCATTCAAGGAATTTGACAGATGCACACATAAAGAAACAGCAAAGAGCATATTCGACAGTCTGGTTCTAACCTATGAAGGAAGCCAGCTGGTTCAAGAAGCAAGGGCTAACATACTGATCAAACAGTATGAGATGTTCAAGATGGAAGATGATGAAAACATTGATGCAATGTTCTGCAGATTCCAGACTCTGATATCTGGACTGAAGGTCTTGAAGAAAAGCTACACAACAGCAGATCATGTCAAGAAGATTCTAAGAAGTTTACAAACCAAGTGGAAACCAATGGTTATTGCAATTCAGCAAGCCAAAGATCTGAATAACTTAAGACTTTAAGATCTGATCACCTCACTCAGGTCTCATGAAATAGAACTAGAAGCAGATGAACCAAAGAAGAAGAAGAAGCTGGCCCTGAAGTCGAAACAGAAGAAAGCTGCAAAAGCAGCATCAGAATCAGAGGATAGTGACAGTGACTGTGATGATATGGCTTACTTAACCAAAAAGATGGTTAAGATATGGGAAAACAGGAAGAGGAGATGTTCCAAGAAGAAATATAACAGCAAAGATAAGGAAGAATCTGACAAGAAAAACATCATCTGTTATGGATGCAATAAACTTGGACATATCAAGTCAGAATGTCCAAATCTGGAAAAAGGCAAACAGCACAAGAAGAGTTCTAGATTCAGAAAGAAGGGTCTGATGGCAGCCTGGGATATATCAGAATCAGAGGAAGAATCGTCCGATGAAGAAGAGGCAGAAACAGCAAAGATGGCACACATCAGGTATGCTTCTGGACCTCATAAAGGCATGATTTCAGGAACGAAAGCAGGCAGAAGGAAGAATGAACGAAGTAGTCATTCAAGCAAGTCTGGAAGCACATCAGAGGAAGCAATTCTGTCTCTGATGGCTCATACCAACTCAAGTTCTGGATACAGCTCAGGCTCTGGAACAGAATCAGAAGATGAAGACAGTGAGGTATTTTTTGATCTCTCTAAATCTGAATTAATTGATGCTGTAAAAGACTTGTTAAATGCAAACAATAAGATGTCTTTAAAATTGAAAACTCTTAGGGAAGATAAGAAAAATCCAACCAAAGATGTCCAAGTTTTAAAGAATCAAAATTCTAAGTATGCAACTGGAAACAAGGATTTTAAAACTGAAGTTGCAAGACTCAAATATGAAAACCAAACTCTCAAAAGCAATGTTTGTTCCACTTCCAAAACTGTTTGTGAATCTGATATGCATGAACAATTTTTTTAAAACTTTATTTCTAATGGAATGGAAAGAAGTAAATATGCATCTATGATTTATGAAAGCAGTAACACTGGAAAGAGAGGTCTTGGTTTTACATAAACGATTACTGAAAGTAAAGCTGTTCATTCTGATTTTTTATGCATTGTTTGTGCTAAGAAAGGTCACTCTGAATTATCTTGTCCAATGGTAATATCTGAACAAGTTCAGAGAGTTGTTAAGTCTAACAAACCTGGACCCAATCAGTTTTGGGTACCAAAAGATCAAATTGTCTATGTTGCAGATATTCTGAGCAACCAGACGAAAACACCAACAATTGTGCCTGGACAATAGATGTTGGCAATGCACAAGCAGAAGAAGGTTTATGTTCCAACATCTACCAAACAGAAGCCAATTGACTCTGGTAGAAGAAGAACTGGTCAACACAATACCTATCAGAACCCGAACCAGAATCATATGAGGAACATGAAATATCAAAGAAATCACACATATCACACGAATCAGAACAGGAACTGGAACCAGTATCAGAGGTACAGGAACTAGAACCTGAACCAATGCTGGAACCAAAATCAAAACAGGAACTAGAACCAGAACCAACATTGTAACCAGAATCAGTACCAGAACCCGAACTAGTATAAGTATCAGAATCAGAGGTTCAGCCATAAACAGCAGAATCACACACATAAGCTTCAGTATTACCAGAAGAAGCAGAATTACCAGAATCACCATAAGTTCCAGAATCACCAGAGGAACATGGTGTATCAGCCGAAGCAGAAAGAGAAGAATCAGAATCAGGATAGTTCTTCAAACACTCCAGTGAAATTCATCAAGACTACTAACCTGGAAGGAAATTCAAAACCCTTCATCCAAATCACTTAACATACAGATTCGGAATCTGAAAATCAGAAGCAAGAGGATTTTCAAAGTAAAACTGAAATTGCTGACATAGAGGTTACATCTTGCTGTGAATACTATTATTGTTTGATATTTATGTTTATTGTGATAACAAGAAGCTTGATCTTAAAAATCAAATTTAGATAAGTACTTGCAGGAACTAGGTGATCCAAATAATCTGAACAAATTCAGCTGAAACAGTACAAACCAGTTCAGTGGTTTCAAGCAGAAACCACCAGAAGCATAATTAATGGTTGTCCAAAACAAAAGGAAATTGATGCTGGAGGAAACCAATGCTAGTTTATCAGAACTAGAGGAAACCAATGTTGGTTACAAGAACAAGAAACAGATGCAGGTTCATTAAAACCAGAAGCTGATCCAGACTTACTAGAACCAAAAGCTGTTGACGAACTAGTTGTATTTACTTTCATTATATGAGTTTTATTATCATTAAATTTGATGATAAACTGCTTGATCTTGACAAATCAAATCAAGATAAAGATAGTGCAGGTTCGCCAGAACCAAAGGGAGCAGAAGCAGAAGCAGAAGAAACAGAAGTACCTGGAAAGGTAGAGGATACAAGCAAGTCAGCAACACATGACAAATCTTCAAAAGATCTTCCAGAACCAGAAGTTGATGCAGACCAAGCAATGTTGATGAAACTTTGGCAAAGCAAGGATAGATACTTGCGATGCAAGAAGAGCTGAATGAATTCCAAAGGAATGATGTTTGGGATCTGGTATCCAGACCAAACAAAAACATTATTGGAACCAAGTGGTTGTTCAGGAATAAACTCAATCAAAAAGGTGAAGTGGTATGGAATAAAGCCAGACTTGTAGCTCAAGGATACAGTCAACATGAAGGTATAGATTACACTGAGACTTTTGCTCCAGTGGCCAGGTTAGAAGCAATTAGAATTCTCTTATCATTTACTGCTAATGATGATATAATTCTGTATCAAATAGATGTTAAAAGTGCATTCTTAAACGGCTATATAACTGAGGAAGTCTATGTCAAACAGCCCCCTGGATTTGAAAATTCTGATTTTCCAAACCATGTTTTCAAACTTAAAAAATCTTTATATGGTTTAAAACAAGCACCAAGGACATAGTATGACAGACTTAGTAACTTTCTGCTTAAGAATGAATTTGATAGAGGCCAGATTGTAATACTCTATTTAGAAAATCCATTAAAAATTATATTTTAATTATTCAAGTTTATGTTGATGATATCATCTATGGTCGACTAATGGCAATTTGTGCAAAGAGTTTTCTTACCTATGCAGAAAGAGTTCCAAATGAGCATGATGGGAGAACTTAAGTTCTTCCTGGGAATTCAGATTCACCAAGGTAAATCAAGTATACTCATTCACCAATCTAAATACACTAAAGAACTTCTTAAAAAGTTCAAAATGAGTGAATGTAAGCCTATGGCCACCCCCATGCACCCAACCTGCTCACTTGAGAAAGATGAAACCAGCCAAAAGGTAGACCAGAAAACATACAGAGGTATGATTGGATCCCTTCTTTATTTAACTACTTCTAGACCTGACATCTTGTTTAGTGTTTGTGTTTGTGCCCGTTTTCAAGCTGACCCTAGGGAATCCCATTTAACTGCTGTCAAACGAATTCTGAGATACCTTAAAGAACCACTAACCTTACCTTGTTATACAAGAAAACCCCCGCCTACAAATTAAGAGGTTTTTGTGATTCCGACTATGCTGGAAACAAGCTGGAAAGGAAAAGTACAAGTGGCAACTGCACTTTCTTAGGTGATAATTTGATCTCTTTGTCAAGCAAAAGACAAAGCCCCATTGCTATGTCAACAGCCGAAGCTGAGTATAAATCAGCAGCAGGATGCAGCTCACAGTTAATCTGGATGAAACACCAACTTGAAGATTACAACATCTTTGAAACCAATATCCCTTTGTTCTGTGATAACACTTCAGCCATAAGCCTAACCAAGAACCCGATCTTACACTTTAGAGCCAAACACATTGAAATAAAACACCATTTCATTAGGGGTCATGTTCAAAAAGGGACTTTCAGCATCCAGTTTGTGGACACTGATCATCAACGGGCTGACATCTTCACAAAAGCACTACTTGAAGATAGGTTCGAGTTCATCAAGAAACATCTCAACATTGTCTCCATATCTGACTAGCTCAAGAAGTCTTCTTAGGATTTTTTAATTTTCTTGTAATTTTAATTTTATGTCTTTTATTTTCTGTTTTTAATTTCTGTTCTTTGTAAAGAAAAAAAAAAGAAAAATACAAAAATAGTAGGACCGCTTTTTGGCTGATGACAAAAAGCGGGAAAGAGAGAAAAAGGAGAAATAAGTAGAAAAGGAGAGATAAAAAGAAAGGAGGAGCGAAAAAGAAAGAGATGAAAAGAGAAGGAGTTGAAAAGGAGAAGAATCAGGGCGAGAGAAAAATAAAGAAAGAAAAAGAAAGAGTGAAAAGAGAAGGAGTTGAAAAGGAGAGGAGAAGAGAAGAAAAGAAAGAGTGATTCAAGAAGGAGTTGAAAAGGAGAAGAAAAAGTCAGTATCAGACTTAGGGGGAGAGATTGGTCTGAGGGGGAGTATGAAGGTGCAAACACGAGAAGGGGGTTGAATTGTGTTTGACTAACTTGAATACTTTTTCTGTTTTTGCAATTTTAAAACAAAACTTGATGTATGAATAAAACAGAGTTAGCAGCGGATATAAAATAAAGATAAAAACACAGAATTTTATATTGGTTCACCGTTAACGAGGCTACATCCAGTCCCTTCACCTGGAAGAATTTCAGTAATTCAAACCTTGAATTACAACCGTTCCACTGACCCTCTAAGTCAATCTTCTCAAACAGTTTAACAATCCTAGACTCTTGAGGAATACAACACCTTGACTTCTTAAGTCAAGTCTTCTCCTACCAATCTGACAACCCCATATTGTAGAAGGAATTACAACGCCTTGAATCTAATTGCCAAGTAATCTGCTACCCCTTCTGACTCCCTCAGATTGTAGACTCTACTTCAACAACTTAGATCTCACACCAGGGAAAGAAAAACACGAGCGCTTGCTTCTGGAAAGCTGAAACTCACAATTAACCTCACTGAAAACTTGAGTGTTTGCTTTGGAAGTGTATGACTCTTCTGTGATTTTTCGATGCTAAGTCTTCCGCCTTGATCCTCCATTTATAGATCTGAATTAGGGTCTCTTCCAAACTTAATTTCGAGTTGTATCTTGCTGGATTCTCTTGCAAAAATACTTTGACCAATCGGGTTTCATATAAATAAAAAACATATCTTTTTAGCTCCAGATTTGTGTTCATAAATAACTTGGGCCAATCCTGTCTTTAATTAATTATGGAACAAATCTTTCTTCCCGCCAATAGCTTCTGAACTCCCATATGACTTCCCTTTATTTTTGTAACAAATCCATTTACTACTTTGATCAAATTTAATTAAATCTCCACCGTTAATCATCATGATTAAATCTGGACCATTTGATCTTCTGCTCTCATTCACATCTGGACCATACTAAGTGATCTGATGTGATCCTCTGATTTCGGCCAACCCTGGACCATACTTTATGATCTTCTGCTCTCGGCCAACCTGGTCTAGCAAACTGATCTACTGTGATCCTCTGATCTCGGCCAATGGTGGACCACACATTCTGACCATCTGATTTCGGCCAACACTAGGCCATGGTCTGATCTTCTGATCTCGGCCAATACTGGGCCATATACTTAAATCTGAACCGTTGATCTTGATATCTTCCCTCTGATCTGGACCAATTCTGAACTGGGTCTGGATTGATTTGAAATTAAGTCTGGACAAATAATATTTCAGTCTGGACATTTTACCTTCTGTTTTGGATCAGTTCTGGATCAAATCTAGAGATCAGTTCTTCTGGTCTGGACTTAGTTTCATACCCTGAACCATGCTATCTTCTGGTCTGGGTCAAATATGGATTGATTCTCTTGTTCTGGACCCATTAACTTATCCTCTGATTAAGTCTGGATCAAGTCTGGGCTGTTTATCATTTCACTGACAGGCCATCTTCAGGTCAGAATAACTTCTGGACTAAGTCTGAATTATGATTCCTTCTGGTCTGGTCCAGGTCTCCTTCTGACTTTGCTTCCTTCTGAACTGGGCCAGCAAAGATATCCTCTGGTAATTCCAGGATGCATCCTCTGGTGCCTTTTGGATGCATTTTCTGGTGTCTTCATCTTCTGCCTCTGGAAACTTCATTTTCTGGTGGCATTTAATGTAATAATTCAAGGTTCAAAATAAGATTACATAGAGTGCTTTTGTAAACATCAAAATCCTAAGTACTTAGAACCAACTTGGTTCCAACAATCTCCCGCTTTTTGATGATGACAAAACCTTAACTTATTTTGCTAGCTTATAACTCGAAGACTTGAATTACTCCCCCTCACACTAATCACTCCCCCTAAGTCTGATACTGACTTTTTCTTCTCCTTTTCAACTCCTTCTTTATTCGCTCTTTCTTTTCTCTCTTCACATTGCCTTTCCTTTTCAACTCCTTCTCTTTTCACTCTTTCTTTTTCTCTCTCCCTGATTCCTCTCCTTTTCAACTTCTTCTCTTTTTCACTCTTTCTTTTTCTCTCTTTAGTTTTCTCTCTCCCTGTTTCTTCTCATTTTTAACTCCTTCTCTATTCATCTCTTTCTTTTTCGCTCCTCCTTTCTTTTTATCTCTCCTTTTTTACTTATTTCTCCTTTTTCTCTCTCTCCCCCTTTTTGTCATCTGCCAAAAAGAGGTCCTACTATTTTTGTAATTTTTTGTTTTTTCTCTTTACAAATTACAGAAAGTAAAAACAGAAAATTAAAAAACATAAAATAAAATTACAAGAAAATAAATAAAAAAACTCCTAAGATGACTACTTGAGCTACTCAGATATGGAGGTAATGCTGAGATGCTTCTTGATTAGGTAGTGCTTTGGTGAAGATATCAGCCCATTCATGATCAGTGCCCACAAATTGGATGCTTAAACTCCCTTTTTGAACATGGTCCCTAATGAAATGATGTTTTATTTCAATGTGTTTGGCTCTAGAGTGTAAGATAGGGTTCTTGGTTAGGTTTATGGATGAAGTGTTATCACAGAACAAAGGGATATTGGTTTCCAATATATTGTAATCTTCAAGTTGATGTTTCATCTAGAGTAACTATGAACTGCATCCTGTTGCTAATATATACTCAGCTTCAGCTGTTGACATGGCAATTGTGCTTTGAGTTTTGCTTGACCAAGAGATCAAATTATCACCTAAGAAAGTGTAGTTGCCGCTTGTACTTTTCCTTTCCAGCTTGTCTCCAGCATAGTTGGAATCACAAAAACCTTTTAGTTTGTAGGTGGGGGTTTTCTTGTATAACAGGGTAAGGTTGGTGGTTTCTTTAAGGTATCTCAGAATTCGTTTGACAGCAGTTAAATGGGATTCCCTAGGGTCAGCTTGAAAACGGGCACAAACACAAACACTTAACAAAATGTCAGGTCTAGAAGCAGTTAAATAAATAAGGGATCCAATCATACCTCTGTATTTTTTCTGGTCTACCTTTTGGCTGGTTTCATCTTTCTCAAGTGAGCAGGTTGGGTGCATGGGGGCGGCCTTAGGCTTACATTCACTTATTTTAAATTTTTTAAGAAGTTCTTTAGTGTATTTAGATTGGTGAATGAGTATACCTAATTTACCTTGATGAATCTGAATTCCCAGGAAGAACTTAAGTTCTCCCATCATGCTCATTTGGAACTCTTTCTGCATTAGGTCAGAAAACTCTTTGCAGAAAGTGCCATTAGTCGATCCAAATATGATATCATCAACATAAACTTGAATAATCAAAATATCATTTTTAATGGATTTCCTAAATAGAGTATTATCAATCTGGCCTCTATTAAATTCATTCTTAAGCAGAAAGTTACTAAGTCTGTCATACCATGCCCTTGGTGCTTGTTTTGAACCATATAAAGATTTCTTAAGTTTAAAAACATGGTTTGGAAAATCTGGATTTTCAAATCCAGGGGGCTGTTTGACATAGACTTCCTCACTTATATAGCCATTTAAGAATGCACTTTTAACATCCATTTGATACAGGATTATATCATGATTAGCAGCAAATGATAAAAGAATTCTAATTGCTTCTAACCTGGCCACTGGAGCAAAAGTCTTAGTGTAATCTATACCTTCCTGTTGATTAATTCCTTGAGCTACAAGTCTAGCTTTAGATGAAAACATGTGAACATATTTGTTTTCACACATTTCTTTATATGATCCTTTTTTTAATCTCTTTCTTTTTCTATGTTTTTTATTTCCTTCTCTACACTTAGTTGTCACACCTAGTATAGGAGTATGAAAAAAATTTATTTTTCTATAGGAGAAAGGCCAAACACTTATCATATATTTGAAAGGCTATGTCAAAGAAAAATATAAAATCAAAGGGAATCATTTTTTAGAAAAACAATTTTCTTATGAATTAACCGACTAGCCCATATTGTTTTTCTAAAATTAGTACATCATGGTAAATGCAATTGGTCTTAACCGTTTTCTGAATTATCTCAATTTCAATCATAAAAGTGGCTCACCAAATGGTCTGAAATTTGACATCATAATTTCCACATATATTTAGTATCTCTTTGGATTTGTCTTGTGCTATTGTTTCTCTGTCACCAAATCCATTTAACCCAAAATAATTATTGTAGGTGACCTCAATTTGTCGGAATTGGATTCATGCACTTAGAGTATGACATTGTAAGTGTTTGATTTTGAATCAATGGTCCTGATTGTTTTAACTTAAAAGACATGGTTTTTGATCTTAACCTTCCAATATGACTGCAGGGAATTCAATTCCCAATTTGTCCTGCTTAACCTCAAATTAATGGATTATAATGGATCCTAATATTTTAAAGACACATTGAAAGCAAATTGAATTAATCTCTTTTTCATATCAAAATTTGTAATATATTTATAGAAAAGAATGATAAATGTTTATATACACTTGTACCTAGTAAAAAAGAAATAACTAATTTGAGAATGAATCTATTTGCCACACAAAGAACTAGTGACAGGAGAATAGTTGAGAATGATAGCACATCATTTTAAAATCCCCGGATTTCTGTTCCAAGACAAGTAGGATGGATCCCCAAGAGGTCTGCACATTCAGAAATATATAGCAATGTTAGCTTACAAGTGCTAATTAGAAATTATAAAGAAAAAAAATAAAGTGTTAATTAGAAATTCGTGTGATTACACCAGTTACACATTTTCTTTTTAAACACTTTTCTATATTAGTTGAAATTCAAATGATCTTTCTATTTTGAGAATAAATTCCACTAAATCATGTAGATCTCCACGTAAATTTGATCATAATCTATATAAATTTCAACTAATAAAAAATACGTGTTCAAAAGTTAGTGTATCGCTAAACATAAATGTAGAACCATAAAAGATGTATAGGACGAGCACGATGTTTCCTTTACCTTGGCTTGATGACATAGAGAAGAATGAATGCTATGGCACATAACAAGGATACTCCTCCAACAGAAAGGTATGCCATCCCCAAGAAGGGATTTTTGCCACCAATCCAAGTTGTGGTTGAGAGAACAAGCTTCTTTTTACCTCCAAACTCATATGTGTTATAATTGTTCTCTATTACTATGTCTATCACATCATTAGCTTCAAGATCAGACTCTATCTTTCCCATATATTCCTTACCACTTCACCTTTTCCATTGAGTTTATTCCTGAACACCTACTTGGTTCCAATAATGTTTTTGTTTGGACTGGATACCAGATCCCAAACATCATTCCTTTGGAATTCATTCAGCTCTTCTTGCATTGCAAGTATCCACCCTTCTACTTCAGATTTGAATATTTGTCGTACTCTTGCTTGAAGCTTCTGCTTTTTCAAGTTCTTGGTTAAGAAGATATCTTTACTGGCCCAGATCAGAAGGAAGCAAAGTCCAAAAGGAGACCTGGACCAGACCAGAAGGAAGCCTGCCAGAAAGAGACTTGTTCCAGACCAGAAGATATCATAAGTCACACTTAGTCTAGAAGTTATTCTGACCAGAAGATAGCCTGGCAGTGAAATGATAAACAGTCCATACTTGATCCAGACTTAATCAAAGGATAAATTAATGGGTCCAGAACAAGAGATTTAATCCAGATTTGACCCATACCAGAAGATAGCATGATTTAGAGTATGAAACTCAGTCAAGATCGGAAGAAATGATGTCCAGATTTAATCCAGAACTGATCCAGATCAAGAGGTAAATGTCCAGAATTACATATCCTTTGTCCAAATTTAATTTCAGTTCAATCCAGACCCAGTTCAGAATTGGCCGAGATCAGAGGATCACAGCAGATCAGTTTGCAAGTCCAGAGTGGTCGAGATCAGAAGATCAGAATGTGTGGTCTAGTGTTGGCCGAAATCAGAGGATCACAGTAGATCACTTAGTATGGTCCAGATGTGATTGAGAGCAGAAGATCAAACGATCTAGATTTAATCATGATGATAATCGGTGGAGATTTAATTAAATTTGATCAAAGTATTAAAAGGATTTGATTTAAAAATAAATTGAAGTCTTGTGGGAATTCAGAAGCTATTGGCGGGAGGAAAGATTTAATCCAGAATTAATTAAAGACAAGATTGGCCAGATTTATTTTTGAAATCAAATCTGGAGCTAAAAATATATGTTTTTTATTTAAGTGAAGTCCGATTGGTCAAAGTATTTTTGCAAGAGTATCTGGCAAGATACAACTCGAATTTAAGCTTGGAAGAGACCCTAATTCACATCTATAAAAGGAGGCTCAAGACTGAATACTCAGCATCGAAAAATCACAAAAGAGTCATACACTTCCAAAGCAAACACTCAAGTTTTCAGTGAGGTTAATATTGAGTTCTAGCTTTCCAGAAGCAAGCACTCGTGTTTTTCTTTCCCTTGTGTTAGATCTAAGTAGTTGAAGTAGAGTCTACAATCTGAGCGTAATTCAAGGTTACTTAGCAATTAGATTCAAGGCGTTGTAATTCCTTCTACAATCTGGGATTGTCAGATTGGTAGGAGAAGACTTGACTTGAGAAGTCAAGGTGCTATATTCCTCAAAAGTCTAGGATTGTTAGACTGTTTGAGATGACTGACTTGGAGGGTCAGTGGTATTGTTGTAATTCAAGGTTTTGAATTAGTGAAATCCTTCAAAGTGAAGAGACTGGACGTAGCCTCGTTAATGGTGAACCAATATAAAATTATGTGTTTTATTTTTATTTTATATCCGCTGCTAACTCTGTTTGATTCATACATCAGGTTTTGTTATAAAACTGCAAAAACAAAAAAGTATTCAAGTTAGTCAAACACAATTCAACCCCCCTCTCGTGTTTGCACCTTTAGAACCTTTAAATATTGAAGAAGCATTGAAGAAAGAACCATGGAAGAAAGCAATGATGGAAGAAATCAATGCAATTGAGAAGAATCAAACTTGGTACTTGACAGATGTGCCAGATTGAAGCTTAATCCAGATGGAACAATTGCTAAGTACAAAGCTAGATTGGTTGCAAAACGGTTCCAACAAAGGGTGGGTATAGAATACTCTGAAGTGTTTGCTCCATTGGCTATAATTGAGACAATCAGACTTGTGATAGCATTGGCTTATGGTAGGAGATGGCAGATGTGCCAGCTTGATGTGAAGTCTGCATTTTTGAATGGATGACTGGAAGAAGAAGTGTATGTCTCTCAACCACCAGGATTTGTGATTAAGGGAAAGGAGGATAAAGTGCTAAGATTGAGAATAGCTCTCTATGGTTTGAAGCAAGCACCAAGAACAAAAGAATTGACTCATTTTCTAATTAGCATTGGATTCATTAAAAGCACAATGGAGTATGGAGTTTATGTAAGGTATTATACACTGAATGGAGGGCCTGAAATGATCCTAATATGTCTATATGTTGATGACTTGCTAATAACTGGCAGTAGCAGCAAAGCAATTGCAGAATTCAAGCAAATCATGAAAGAAGAGTTTGAAATGACATATTTGGGAAAGTTGAGTTATTTTTTGGGAGTCGAATTTACTGAAACAGGAAAAGGGCTATTGATGCATCAGAAAAAGTATGCTGGAGAGATTTTGAGAAGGTTCAATATGGCTGATTGCAATCCTGTTGTCACTCCAATAGAGATTAATACAAAACTGGGAACAAAAATTGAAGAGGAGCTAGCTGATTCAACCTTATTCAAGCAGGCTATATAACATACTTATGCAACACAAGGCTTGATATATGCTATAGTGTTGGTGTGGTAAGCAGATTCATGGAGAAACCCAAGCATTCTCACTGGCAGGCAGTTAAAAGAATAATGCGATATATTCAAGTCACAATTGAGCATGGAATTCTATTTGCAACAGAGTTAAAGCAAGGAAGTGAAGACTTGGTAGGATATTCATATTCAGATTGGTGTGGAGATAAGAATGATAGAAAGAGCGCTTCAGGCTATGTGTTTGAGTTCATACAATCCCCAATAGCATGGAGTTCAAAGAAGAAATCGGTAATTGCATTATCTTCATGCGAGGTTGAATACATTGTTAGCAGCTATGCAGCCTGCCAAGCATTATGGTTGGAATCATTAACAACAGAGCTGAAACTAGATATTTGCAGGCCAATTCCATTAATGATAGACAATATCTCAGCAATAAATCTGGCAAAGAACCCTGTATCTCATGGAAGGAGCAAACATATTGAAACAATATTTCATTTTCTAAGAGATCAAGTTGGAAGATGCAAATTGAAGATCATTTACTGTCAAACTGAAGTGCAGTTGGCTGATATTATGACCAAGCCTCTAAGAACAAGTAGATTTGAAGAATTAAGTGTTGAGGAACAAACCTTTTTTATATATGTTTTAATGACAACAAACCTTTTAAATTAAATGATTAAGTTTTATGAATGGTGGTCTACTAATGATTTCACTTAAGTTTTGTTTAAGGAACATGAATGCATAAGTGAACAAAGCAAGAATCCATTCACTTCACCAAAATGCACAAATGTGACCAATTACAATTAATAGAAGCCATTCGAATCACAAAGAAAAAAGGCCATGAATCAAGCTGCCAATGCAAGATTGAACAGTCTCCAGAATGTCCAAAATTAACAGCATGTTAATGATTCAAGGAAAGCCAAGAAATTAGCATAAAGAACACTCTTGACACAATCTGGAAAAACCAGAAGATACCTCCGGAGGATACCAGAAGCTGTCACTAAAGGATGAAGTCATTACCAGAGGATGACATCATCAGAAGATGATGACGTCACCATAGGATGACATCACCAGAGGATACCTCAAGAAGAGGATACCAGAAGATACCTCTAGAAGACGTCATCAGAGGATACCTCCAAAGGATACGTCACCAGATGATACCTCCAGAAGACAATATCAGAGCATACCTCCAAAATACTATCAGAGGATACCTCCAGAAAACGATATCAGAGGGTATCTCCAGAAAATACATTCAGAAGATACCTCCAAAAAATACATTCAGAGAAAGAACCAAGTCTGTTCTTGATCATCAGAATGTCCAAAATGATCTTCTATCAAGAATGATCATCAGTCTCTAGGAATGCTCATTAGTCTCCAGAAATGATCATCAATCTCCAGAATGATTATCATCAGTTACATACTTGAAAGCTTCTCAATCATAAACAAAATATTCAATTATGTTTTTCTTCTTCATATTAGAATCATCTACTGAATTCTTTTGTCAAGAATCTAATCTCAAACACGAGTTGAGTATACTCTGATTCTGTCCAAATATCAAAGACATTCAAGTGCCAAGATATATCATCAATCACTCACATACATACTTGAAAATCTCCAATCACTTACAAGAATCAGTTTGATTAAATTCTTTTTACTCTGATACATTTATATTGCATTCTTTGTAAAGAATCGAATCTCAAACAAGAGTTGAGACATCTCAGATTCTAACAAAACAATCTCATCATTATTGTAAAACTCAAACTATATGAGTTAAGTATAGTTTGGGGTAGATTGTAAGAAATCACTATCAAGGTTGGTAGGTGATTTGATTAATCTCTTTTTGGGTGGAATTAGATTAAGTTCTATAACAAAGATCAAGGTTGATCTAGGCTAGGTGCTGTAAAACCAAGAAGGTTCTTGTTTTAAACACTTAGTGGAAAATCTCACCGTTGTGAGGACTGAACGTAGTCCGGGTTTGGTGAACCAGGATATATCTGTGTGTGATATCTCTTCCCTTATCTCTATTTACTTTCAGTCTGTTAATTATCAAGTTACTCTAGATAAATTGAACTGTTGATTTTAACTAACCAAGAACGTTCTCTGATTTCTGGTGAAAACCAAGAACGTTCTCCTTTTTTGTTTTCACAACTAAGATCAATCTTGAGTTATTTTCTTAAGTTTTTAAAAGGAATTTTAAAAGGGCGAATTTACAATTCAAACCCCCCTTTCTTGTAAACCGATATTGCTAGTTCATTAAGAAGACTGCTAAGTGTGAAATCCCTTAGAAACTTGAATTAAGGGAAATTGTTGGAAACGGAGAACGTTCTCCGTTTCTATGTTAGAAAAAGGAGAACGTTCTTCGTATTGTAATTTTGTGTAATTCAAGTTTTAACATTAAGTGTATGTTATAACTAACTAATTAATCTCTTAATTAGTTAGTTATACAGTTAGAGGACAGTTAGTTAGTTAGAATAAATCATGTATATATATAGCACAATACATTCAATCAATAATAAGTCTATTCATTCACATTCATCAATTATCTTGAGTTTACTTCCATTATGAGCAATAACTTGAAAATCTCTAATAGAATGTGCCTAATCAAAGCATCAAATGTGATAGTAATAAGACCTGCGGAGTAATGGGGAGGTGTTTAGGATGCATTTTCGGAAGAGTGAGTATATCTCAATGTTGTCAATTGCAGTAGAAAATGGTGATTTGTTCAAATTTCACTAAACTACAATGTTGTAGCCCCTACTAGCCTATTAGAACCAGTTTTTGACAATACTATAGAAAAGGTTTCAAAAGATAATTATGTATTTCATACTTTTTATTGAATGATGCAATACATATATATAGGAGACCCTATAATTCCTCTCTTCTATTTAGTAATAATTGTTGTACACATATCTCACAGCTTTACAAATTCCTAATTTACAGTTTAGAGAATATTTGACTCGATCTAAATTAAGTAACAGAATATTTTCTAATCTTAACACCCCCAATCAAGTTGGTGCATGGATATCACATATTCCCAACTTGAATAAAGACTCATTAAACACCTTGCTTTCCACTCCTTTGGTGAGAACATCAGCTAATTGCAAGTCTGATCTTACAAATGGAAATGAAATTCTTCCAGCTTCAAGCTTTTCTTTGATGAAATATCTATCAATCTCCACATGTTTTGTTCTATCATGTTGGACAGGATTATGAGCAATTGCTATTGCTGATGTATTGTTACAAAACATATTCATAGCTTCATTTGGTTTAAAACCCAAATCTGTCAGAACATTTCGAATCCACAAAAGTTCACATACTCCAAGTGCCATGCCTCTAAACTCTGCTTCAGCACTAGATCTGGCTACTATCAGCTGTTGTTTACTCCTCCAAGTTACAAGATTCCCCCTACAAAGGTGAAATATCCAGAGGTAGACTTTCTATCATTTTTTGAACCTGCCCAATCAGCATCAGTGTACCCCTCTACCTTCAAATTCCCATGATTTGAGAACAAACTTCCTTTTCCAGGAGTGGACTTCAAATATCTCAAAATTCTCTCAACAGCATCCATGTGAGGCTTGTGTGGATCATGCATAAATTGACTAACGACATTCACTACATACGTAATATCTGGACGTGTATGAGACAAGTGAATTATTTTTCCAACCAGCCTCTAGTACCTTCCTCTGCCTATTGTAGCAGAATTTAAATATTGAAAGAGCTTGTGATTTTGTTCAATTGGTGTATCAACTGGTTTACACCCAAGCAGTCCAGTTTCAAATAATAAGTCAAGAGTATATTTTCTTTGGCATAGAAAAATACCATGCTTTGATCTAGCCACTTCAATACCCAAAAAATATTTGAGGTTTCCAAGTTG
The DNA here is from genome assembly GCA_037974295.1 of Cicer cuneatum. Lineage (NCBI taxonomy): Eukaryota > Viridiplantae > Streptophyta > Magnoliopsida > Fabales > Fabaceae > Cicer > Cicer cuneatum. The sequence goes on along the minus strand of JBBPBO010001985.1, from coordinate 62,694,825 downwards.
CTTCATCTCAAATTCAAAATGCAAGGTATTGTTGTAAACTAGAAATTTCATTCTGGTCATTTCCGGTAACTATCATATCATCCACATAGATAATCAAAGTTGTAATTTATATTTCTCCTTTCTTCAAAAATAAAGTGTGGTCATAATTACTTGCTTTATAGCCAAAAATCTTCATAGACTTAGTAAACCTTCCGAACCATGCTTTTGGGGATTGCTTTAATCCATATAGAGCTTTCTTTAACTTGCCAACCTTCGTTCCATTTGAATTTATCATGCCTGGTGGGAAATCCATATAGATTTCTTCTGAAATTTCTCCATGTAGGAAAGCGTTTTTCACATCAAATTATAGAAGAGGCCAATCTTGGTTTGCTGCTAGTGATAAAAGTATTCTCACAGTGTTGAGTTTGGTAACCGGCGCAAATGTCTCTTGATAATCTACACCATAAGACTGAGTGTAACCTTTTGCCACCAATGGTGCTTTATACCTCTCAATAGTTCCATTAGCTTTGTGTTTAATTGTGAAGACCCATTTGCAACCTACTGTTTTCTTCCCTCTAGGTAAAGGAACAATATCCCAAGTGTGGTTTTTTTTAAAGGCTGCCATCTCCTCAACCATTGCTTCTGTCCATCTAAGATCTGCCAAGGCTTCCTGTACATTACTAGGAATAGACATTGAGGAAAATTGAGATACAAAAGATGCATATGATTGAGATAACTTGTCTAATGACACATATTTACTAATGGGATATTTAATTTTAGCTTGGATGTCTGGTTCATATCCAATTGGAGGTTGACCACGGTTAGAACGGGGTGGAAGATTATATTGGACAACAGTAGACTCAGTGGTCTCATGCAAACCAGGTTCAATTTCATGATCAGTTTCATGCCAAGAATAATCAATTTCAGAATTAAAAATAGGATCAACTTCATCTATGATTGTATTATCAAGGATAGGATCAAGAGATACCTCTCTGAAGAATCACGTTGAACCTGTGGACAAGATTGAGCTGATTGGTTTTGATCAGGAAGCGATGTATTATCTAAAGGTGAAGTTCCCATGTCCAGGATTGGCTTACTTCCTGCAGAGTGATTTTCACAAGACAATTCGTCTTCACAATATAATTGTGTATCAATATTAAACATGCTAACATCTTGATGCTGCACTTCACTCACATTCCCCCCATGAAGTTCAAAATCAACATAAAAATATTTTTCTTCATGAAAAGTCACATCCATAGAAATATAAAATTTCTTTGATGTTGGATGGTAAGCACGATAACCTTTTTGAGTTGATCCATACCCAACAAACACACATTTGATAGCTCTTTCTTCAAGCTTTGTTCGTTGATGTGGGTGTAAGTGAACATATATATAACACATCCAAAAATATGAGGTAGTAGATGAACTATGGAAGGAAGAACACAGTGATCAAACAACACATCTAGAGGTCTTCTAAAGTTAAGCACACTAGAAGGGGTTCGGCTAATCAAATAAACCGCGGTGTTCACAGCCTCTCCCCATAAATGAGATGGAACATGACCCTCTATTAAAAGTGATCTAGTCACCTCTAATATATGTCTATTTTTCCTCTTAGCCACTCCATTTTGTTGGGATGAATAAGGACATGTAGTTTGATGCAAAATGCCTTTAGAGTTCATAAACTTAATTAATTCAGTCCTAAAATATTCCCCTCCATTATCTGATCTAATGACCTTTATACATGTGTTAAATTGTGTAACTATCATTTGATGGAAGGAACGAAACACACCATACACATCACTTTTATGTTTAAGCAACTATACCCAAGTTACCCGAGTACAATCATCAACAAAACTGACAAACCACTTTTTTCCATTATCCGTAGACTGCGGGACAGGACCCCAAAAATCTGTGTGAATTAATGAAAAGGGAAAAATAGTTTTTTTTATTGCTCAAGGGAAAAACAGCACGATGGCTTTTCGCCATTACACAAGTTTCACAAAGAAAATCTGAAATATTGCAATTTTGAAATAATGAGGGAAACAATTTTTTCAGATAACCAAAGGAGAGATGTCCCAATCGTTTATGCCATAGCCATATTTCCTTTTTTTTATTGTTATCTTGTATGTTCTCACTTGCAAGATAAGCCAATCCTCCTTGATGAGTTTGTGGTGAAACATTATCAAGGTAATACAGCCCTTCACTTTCTCTACCACTGCCAATCTTCTCCTTGGTCTGTATATTCTGAAAATCACAATGGGTTGGGTAAAATGAAACAACACAAGAATGTGATTTGGTTAATTGACTAATAGAGAGAAGATTGCAATCCAATTTAGGAACAAATAAAACATTAGGTACTGATAAGGAGGGTGAGAGGGATACGGTACCAACACCTTCAATAGGAGATGAGACTCCATTAGCATTGATAACGACAGTTTTAGAACATTTAGAGGAAAAATTAGTAAATTTATGAGGATCACAAGTCATATGGTCATTAGCACCTATATCAATTATCCAATCTCTACCTTTAGTAACAACAGAAAAACTAAGAGCAGAGTTAGAAATACCTGACTTGGTTACAAATCCAGTAGCAGTGGCAACATGACTTTTAACATTTTCTGCCTTGTTATTGGAAGTAGTTTTTCCTTTTGGATGCCAATCTGGATAGCCATGGAGTTGAAATCATGTCTCCTTGACATGATTATCCCCATTACAATGGGTACACTTGCGAAATTATTTCTTACAATACTTCTTGACAACAAAGGAAGACGCCTCAGTAGACTCACTGCCTAGCATAGCATCTTAGCGATTTGCCTCTGCACAAACAGTTGCATAAACTGATTGAACATTTGGAAGGGGAGTGGTAGCAAGGATACGGCCACGAGCTCCATCCAATTGTGAATCCAGAACAGCCAAAAACACATAAACTCGCTGGGAATTAACCATGTTGTTATACTTCTCAACATCTTTAGGGCATTCCATGGTACAATCTTTAGTAACATCATACTCCTGCCACAACCTCTACAATTTACCAAAGTATGTAATGACAGACCCTCCATTTTGTTGAGTAAAGATTACCTCACGATACAATTGATAAGCTCTAGACGCATCTTAGTTGACCAAGTACGTCTCCTTCGCAGTCTCCCAAATTTGCTTCGCCGTTGCTAAGCGAATGAAGAGGGATCTGATTTCTTTGGTCATAAAGTCCAGAAGCCAAGACGTGACCAAACAATTTTCATCTTCCCATGCTTCATATTCATCAGATTCCTTTTTTTTTTGGTGCAGCCTTTGATCCGTTGATGTAGCCCCAATGCTTTCTGTTGGAACCAAGTTGGTTCTAAGTACTTAGGATTTTGATGTTTACAAAAGCACTCCATGTAATCTTATTTTGAACCTTGAATTATTAAATCAAATGTCACCAGAAGCTGAAGTAATAAGAAACAGAAGATCAAAGTGTTCTAGAGATGGAATCCTGAAGGTACCAGAAGATACTCGAGGATGTCAAAACACCACCAGAAGATATCTTTGCTTGCCCAGATCAGAAGAAAGCAAAGTCAAGAGGAAACCTGGACCAGACCAGAATAAAGCCTACAAGAGGGAGACTTGATCCAGACCAATAGAGTCATATGTCAGATTTATTCCAGAAGTTATTCTGACTAGAAGATGGTCTAGCAGTGAAATGATAAACAGCCCAGACTTGATCCAGACTTGATCCAGACTTAATCAGAGGATAAATTAATGGGTCCATAACAAAGGAATTAATCCAGATTTGACCCATACCAGAAGATAGCATGGTTCAGGGTATGAAACTAAGTCCAGACCAGAAGAAATGATCTCCATAATTGATCCAGAACTGATCCAAAACAGAAGGTAAATATCCAAACTGAAATATTATTGTCCAGATTTAATTTTAGTTTAATCCAGACCAAGTCCAGAGTTGGTCCAGATCAGAGGGAATATTTTCAGATCAATGGTTCAGATTTAAGTATTTGGCCGAGTGTTGGCCGAGATCAGAAGATCAGACCATGGCCCAGTGTTGGCCGAAATCAGAAGGTCAGAATGTGTGGTCCAGCAGTGGCCGAGATCAGAGGATCACAGCAGATCAATTTGCTGGATCAGGATGGCCGAGATCAGAAGATCAGAAGGTTCGAAAGTGTGGTCCAGGGATGGCCGAAATCAGAGGATCATAGCATATCAATTAGTATGGTCCGGATGTGGACTAGCGCAGAAGATCAAATGGTCCAGAATTAATCATGAGGATTAACGGTGGAGATTTTAATTTATTTTGATCAAAGTATTAAAAAGATTTGTTACAAAAATAAAGTGAAGTATTATGGAACTCAGGAGCTGTTGGCGGGAAGAAACGAAAGACTTGATTGGCCAGTTATTTTGAAAGAAAATCTGAAGCTGAAAAAAAAGATATGTTTTTTATTTAAATAAAGCCCAATTGGTCAAGTTATTTTTGCAAGAGAATCCAACAAGATTCAGCTCGAAATTAATCTTGGAAGAGGCCCTAATCTGCATCTATAAAAGGAGGCTCAAGGCAGAATACTTTGTATCGAACAATCACAGAAGAGTCATACACTTCCAAAAGCAAACACTCAAGTTTTCAGTGAGGTTAATTGTGAGTTTCAGCTTTCCAGAAGCAAGCACTCGTGTTTTTCTTTTCCTTGTGTGAGATCTAAGTTGTTGAAGTAGAGTCTACAATCTGAGGGAGTCAGAAAGGGTAGCAGATTACTTGGCAATTAGATTCAAGGCGTTGTAGTTCCTTCTACAATCTAGGGTTGTCAGATTGGTAGTAGAAGACTTGACTTAGGAAGTCAAGGTGTTGTATTCCTCAAGAGTCTAGGATTGTTAGACTGTTTGAGAAGACTGACTTGGAGGTTCAGTGGAACTGTTGTAATTCAAGGTTTGAATTAGTGAAATCCTTCAAGGTGAAGGGACTGGACGTAGCCTCGTTAACGGTGAACCAGTATAAAAATTATGTGTTTTACTTTTATTTTATATCCGCTGCTAACTCTGTTTTTATTCATACATCAAGTTTTGTTTTAAAACTGCAAAAACAGAAAAAGTATTCAAGTTAGTCAAACACAATTCAACCCCCTTCTCGTGTTTGCACCTTCAATTGGCATCAGAGCTCAGTCTCAAGGCTAAGCACTTAACAGTGTTTGAGGAAAGGTCCAAGGGGTTCAACATGGCAGAATCCAGAGAAGAATTGGGAGGCAACATCAACAGACCACCACTGTTTGATGGAGACAGGTTTGAGTATTGGAAGGACGGAATGAGAAGTTTTGTCATATCTCAAGATCCTGAACTATGGAATATGGTAGTCAAAGGATACATTGCACCTACTGATCCAGAAGATCCAACTAAAGAACTAGACATGGATGATATGAAACCAGATCAGAGCAGATTACACGAACTTCATCACAAGTCTAGAAACATCATGATTAGTGCCATCACATTCAAGGAATTTGACAGATGCACACATAAAGAAACAGCAAAGAGCATATTCGACAGTCTGGTTCTAACCTATGAAGGAAGCCAGCAGGTTCAAGAAGCAAGGGCTAACATACTGGTCAAACAGTATGAGATGTTCAAGATGGAAGATGATGAAAACATTGATGGAATGTTCTGCAGATTCCAGACTCTGATATCTGGACTGAAGGTCTTGAAGAAAAGCTACACAACAGCAGATCATGTTAAAAAGATTCTAAGAAGCTTACCAACCAAGTGGAGACTAATGGTTACTGCTGTTCAGCAAGTTAAAGATCTGAACAACTTAAAACTTGAAGATCTGATCAGTGCACTGAGGTCTCATGAAATAGAACTAGAAGCAGACGAACCAAAGAAGAAGAAGAATTTGGCTCTAAAGTCGAAATAGAAGAAAGCTGCAAAGACAGCATCAAAATCAGAGGATAGTGACAGTGACTGTGATGATATGGCTTACTTAACCAAAAAGATGGTTAAGATCTGGGAAAACAGGAAGAGATGAAGCTTCAAGAAGAAACATAACAAAGGAAAGGAAGAATCTGACAAGAAGAGTATTGTTTGTTATGGGTGCAATAAACCTGGACATATCAAGTCAGAATGTCCAAATCTGAAAAAGGCAAACAGCACAAGAAAAGTTCCAGATACAGAAAGAAGGGTCTGATGGCTGCCTGAGACATATCAGAATCAGAAGAAGAATCGTCTGATGAAGAGGAGGCAGAAACAGCAAAGATGGCACACATCAGGTCTGCCTCTGGACCTCATAAAGGCATGATTTCAGGAAGGAAAGCAGACAGAAGGAAGAATGAACGAAGCAGTCATTCAAGCAAGTGTTGAAGGACATTAGAGGAACCAATTCTGTCTCTAATGGCTCATACCAACTCAAGTTCTGGATACAACTCAGGCTCTGGAACAGAATCAGAAGATGAAGACAGTGAGGTATTTTCTGATCTCTCTAAATCTGAATTAATTGAGACTTTAAAAGACTTGTTAAATGCAAACAATAAGATGTCTTTAAAACTGAAAACTCTTAGGGAAGATAAGAAAAATCTAACCAAAGAAGTCCAAGTTTTAAAGAATCGAAATTCTGAGTATGCAACTGAAAACAAAGATTTTAAAACTGAAGTTGCAAGACTCCAATCTGAAAACCAAACTCTCAAAAGTAATATATGTTCCACCTCCAAAACTGTTTGTGAATCTGATATGCATGAACAATTTTTTCAAAACTTTATTTCTAATGGAATGGAAAGAAGTAAATATGCATCTATGATTTATGGAAACAGTAACACTGGAAATAGAGGTCTTGGTTTTACAGAAACAATTACTTAAAGTAAAGTTGTTCATTCTGATGTTTTATGCATTGTTTGTGCTAAGAAAGGTCACTCTGAACTATCTTGTCCAATGGTAAAATCTGAACAAGATCAGAGAGCTGTCAAGACTAACAAACCTGGACCCAATCAGTTCTGGGTACCAAAAGATCAAATTGTCTATGTTGCAAATATTCTAAGCAACCAGAAGGAGACACCAACAATGGTGCCTAGACAATGGATGCTGGAAATGCACAAGCAGAAGAAGGATTATGTTCCAACATCTACCAAACAGAAGTCAAGTGACTCTGGTAGAAGAAGAACTGGTCAACACAATACCTATCAGAACCAGAATCATAGGAGGAACAGGAAATATCAAAGATATCACACGAATCAGAACAGGAACTGGAACCAGAATCAGAACTGGAATTAGTATCAGAAGTACAGGAACTAGAACCAGAATCAATTCCGGAACCAGAATCAGAATCAGTACTGGAACCAGAATCAACACTGGAACCAGAATCAGATCAGGAATTACCAGAATCACAAGAATTACCAAATTCATCAGAACCACCCGATTCACCAAAATTACCATAATCAAAACATGCTCCAGAATCATCAGAGGAACATGGTTTATCAACCAAAGCAGAATCAAGGAAACTGCTCAAACAGGCCAGAAGAAGAACTGGCTCTTATGGCTCGAACAGAAGCTAAGTCTGAATCTGAGTCTGACTCTGACTGTGATTCTGACAGAGAAAAGGCAAGGTCTGATCAGCAACACAAAACTTGGTATCTTGACAGTGGCTGCTCCAAACACATGACAGGAGACAAATCTATGTTTCTGGATCTGACTGTGAAGAATGGAGGCAAAGTTTCTTTTGGAGGACACCAAAAAGGTCAAATTATTGGTACAGGAACTGTTGGTAACACTTCTTCTTCCCTTTCTATTAAAAATGTTCTGTTAGTTAAAGGGCTAAAACATAATCTTCTGAGCATAAGTCAATTAAGTGATTGCAACTATGATGTTATTTTTAATCAAAAAACTTGCAAAGCTGTTAGTCAACTTGATGGGTCAGTTTTATTTACTGGCACTAGGAAGGATAATGTTTATAAAATTGATCTGTTCAGTCTTGCTAAGCAACAGGTTAAATGCCTATTATCTGTAAGTGAGCAGAATCTAATTTGGCACAAGAGGCTAGGGCATGCAAACCCTAGACTTATATCTCAGTTGAGCAAACTCCAGTTGGTAAGAGGGCTTCCCAACGTAAGTTCCAAAACTGAGATTCTATGTGAAGCATGTCAAAGAGGTAAACAAACTAAAAGCTCTTTTAAAACTAAAAAATGTGTTTCTACCTCTCAACCACTTGAACTGCTTCACTTATATCTGTTTGGTCCTGTTCAAACAGCTTCTCTCGGTGGTAAGAAATATGGTTTTGTGATTGTTGATGATTACTCAAGGTGGACTTGGGTAAAAATTTTAAAGAACAAAGATGAATCTCACAAAGTATTTATTTCTTTCTGTAAGCAAGTTATGAATGAATAGGGTATTAAGATCATAACCATCAGAAGTGATCAAGGAGGTGAATTCAAGAACAAGTATTTTGAAGAATTCTGTGATGAGAATGGCATCTCTCACAACTTCTCATCCCCCAGAACAACTCAACAGAATGGAGTGGTAGAGAGGAAGAACATATCACTACAGGAGATGGCCAGAACCATGCTGAATGATATGAAGATTGCCACCTACCTTTGGGCAGAAGCTGTCAACACAGCTTGCTACATTCAGAATAGAGTCTACATCAGGTCCATCTTAAATAAAACTCCCTATGAACTGTGGAAAGGTAAGAAACCCAATATTTCCTACTTTAAGCAATTTGGCTGCATCTGTTTTATGTTGAACACTAAAGATAACCTAGCTAAGTTTGATTCTAGATCTCAAAAGTGTATCTTTATTGGCTACTCTAAAGATCAAAAGCTTATAGGGTGTTTAACAAAGAAAATAACATTGTGGAAGAATCAATCCACATTAAGTTTGATGATAAACAGCTTGACTCTGAAAAGTCAAAGCAAGATGAGGAAATTGCAGGTGAACCAGAGGCACAGGAACCATAAGCTGAACAAGCAGCAGAATCTGAGAAAGATTAAGATGAAGAAGAACATGCTGACTTTGAAAACAAGTCAGAGGGAAAGAACGGATGGAAGTACAAGTCTTCACATCCAGAATCTCTCATTATTGGCAATGCAGCAGAACCTTTAAAGACCAGATCATCAAGTAGATAAACCAGTCTGTTTGGTTTACTCTCAACAATTGAACCAAGCAATGTTGATGAGGCTTTGGCAGAGGAAGGTTGGATACTTGCAATGCAAGAAGAGCTAAATGAATTCCAAAGGAATGATGTTTGGGATCTGGTACCCATACCAAACAAAAACATTATTGGAACCAAGTAGGTGTTCAGAAATAAACTAAATGAAAAAGGTGAAGTGGTAAGGAACAAAGCCAGACTTGTAGCTCAAGGATACAGTCAACAGGAAGGTATAGACTACACTGAGACTTTTGCTCCAATGGCCAGGTTAGAAGCAATTAGAATTCTTTTATCATTTGCTGCTAATCATGATATAATGTTGTATCAAATGGATGTTAAAAGTGCATTATTAAATGGCTATATAAGTGAGGAAGTCTATGTCAAACAGCCCCCTGGATTTGAAAATTCTGATTTTCCAGACCATGTTTTCAAACTTAAAAAATCTTTATATGGTTTAAAACAAGCACCAAGGGCATGGTATGATAGACTTAGTAACTTTCTACTTAAGAATGAATTTAATAGAGGCCAGATTGATAATACTCTATTTAGGAAATCCATTAAAAATGATATTTTGATTATTCAAGTTTATGTTGATGATATCATATTTGGATCAACTAATGGCACTTTGTGCAAAGAGTTTTCTGACCTAATGCAGAAAGAGTTCCAAATGAGCATGATGGGAGAACTTAAGTTCTTTCTAGGAATTCAGATTCATCAAGGTAAATCAGGTATACTCATTCACCAATCTAAATACACTAAAGAACTTCTTAAAAAGTTCAAGATGAGTGACTGTCAGCCTATGGCCACCCCCATGCACCCAACCTGCTCACTTGAGAAAGATGAAACCAGCCAAAAGGTAGACCAGAAAACATACAGAGGTATGATTGGATCCCTTCTTTATTTAACTGCTTCTAGACCTGACATCTTGTTTAGTGTTTGTGTCTGTGCCCGATTTCAAGCTGACCCTAGGGAATCCCATTTAACTGTTGTCAAACGAATTTTGAGATATCTTAAAGGAACCACCAACCTTACTTTGTTATACAAGAAAACCCCTACCTACAAACTCAGAGGTTTCTGTGATTCCAACTATGCTGGAGACAAGTTGGAAAGGAAAAGTACAAGTGGCAACTGCACTTTCTTAGGTGATAATTTGATCTCTTTGTCAAGCAAAAGACAAAGCACCATTGCCATGTCAACAGCTGAAGCTGAGTATATATCAGCAGCAGGATGCAGTTCACAGTTACTCTAGATGAAACATCAACTTGAAGATTACAACATCTTTGAAACCAATATCCCTTTGTTCAGTGATAACACTTCAACCATAAACCTAACCAAGAACCCTATCTTACACTCTAGAGGCAAACACATTGAAATAAAACACCGTTTCATTAGGGACCATGTTCAAAAAGGGACTTTAAGCATCCAGTTTGTGGACACTGATCATCAATGGGATGATATCTTCACCAAAGCATTACCAGACGATAGGTTCGAGTTCATCAAGAAGCATCTCAGCATTACCTCCATATCTGACTAGCTCAAGTAGTCATCTTAGGAGTTTTTTTTTCCTGTAATTTTTATTTTTTTGTCTTTTATTTTCTGTTTTACTTTCTGTAATTTGTAAAGAGAAAAACAAAAAATACAAAAATAGTAGGACCTCTTTTTGGCTGATGACAAAAAGGGGGAGAGAGAGAGAGAGAGAAAAAGGAGAAATAAAAAGAAAGAAGGAGTGAAAAAGAAAGAGATGAAAAGAGAAGGAGTTGAAAAAGAGAGGAAACAGGGAGAGGGAAAATAAAGAGAGAAAAAGAAAGAGTGAAAAGAGAAGGAGTTGAAAAGGAGAGGAAACAGGGAGAGAGAAAAAGAAAGAGTGAAAAGAGAAGGAGTTGAAAAGGAGAGGAAATGTGAAGAGAGAAAAAGAAAGAGAGAATAAAGAAGGAGTTGAAAAGGAAAGGAGAAGAGAAGAAAAGAAAGAGTGAAAACAGAAGGAATTGAAAAGGAGAAGAAAAAGTCAGTATCATACTTAGGGGGAGAGATTGGTCTAAGGGGGAGTAATTCAAGTCTTCGAGTTATAAACTAGCAAAATAAGTTAAGGTTTTGTCATCATCAAAAAGGGGGAGATTGTTGGAACCAAGTTGGTTCTAAGTACTTAGGATTTTGATGTTTACAAAAGCACTCCATGTAATCTTATTTTGAACCTTGAATTATTAAATCAAATGTCACCAGAAGCTAAAGTAATAAGAAACAGAAGATCAAAGTGTTCCAGAGATTGAATCCTGAAGGTACCAGAAGATACTCCAGGATGTCAAAACACCACCAGAAGATATCTTTGCTGGCCCATATCAGAAGGAAGCAAAGTTAGAAGGAAACCTGGACCAGACCAGAATGAAGCCTGCCAGAGGGAGACTTGATCCAGACCAGTAGGAGTCATATGTCAGATTTATTCCAGAAGTTATTATGACCAGAAGATGGCCTGGCAGTGAAATGATAAACAGCCCAAACTTAATCCAGACTTAATCAGAGGATAAATTAATGGGTCCATAACAAAGGAATTAATCCATATTTGACCCAGACCAGAAGATAGCATGGTTCAGGGTATGAAACTAAGTCCAGACCAGAAGAAATTATCTCCAGAATTGATCCAGAACTAATCCAAAACAGAAGGTAAAATGTCCATACTGAAATATTATTTGTCCAGATTTAATTTCAGTTTAATCCAGACCAAGTCCAGAATTGGTCAAGATCAGAGGGAAGATATTCAGATCAATGGTTCAGATTTAAGTATTTGGCCCAGTGTTGGCCGAGATCAGAAGATCAGACCATGGCCCAGTGTTGGCCGAAATCAAAAGGTCAGAATGTGTGGTCCAACAGTGGCCGAGATCACAGGATCACAACAGATCAGTTTGCTGGATCAGGATGGCCGAGATCAGAAGATCATAAGGTTAGGAAGTGTGGTCCAGGGATGGCCGAAATCAGAGGATCACAGCATATCAATTAGTATGGTCTAGATGTGGACTAGCGCAAAAGATCAAATGGTCCAGAATTAATCATGAGGATTAACGGTGGAGATTTTAATTTATTTTGATCAAAGTATTAAAAAGATTTGTTACAAAAATAAAGTGAAGTATTGTGGAACTCAGGTGCTGTTTGCGGGAAGAAACTAAACACTTGATTGGCCAGTTATTTTGAAAGAAAATCTGAAGCTTAAAAATAAAGATATGTTTTTTATTTAAATAAAGCCCAATTGGTCAAGTTATTTTTGCAAGAGAATCCAGCACGATTCAGTTCAAAATTAAGCTTGGAAGAGGCCCTAATCTGCATCTATAAAAGGAGGCTCAAGGCAGAATACTTTGTATCGAAAAATCACAGAAGAGTCATACACTTCCAAAAGCAAACACTCAAGTTTTCAGTGAGGTTAATTGTGAGTTTCAGCTTTCCAGAAGCAAGCACTCGTGTTTTTCTTTCCCTTGTGTGAGATCTAAGTTGTTGAAGTAGAGTTTACAATCTGAGGGAGTCAGAAGGGGTAGCAGATTACTTGGCAATTAGATTCAAGGCGTTGTAGTTCCTTCTACAATCTGGGGTTGTGAGATTGGTAGGAGAATACTTGACTTAGGAAGTCAAGGTGCTGTATTCCTCAAGAGTCTAGGATTGTTAGACTGTTTGAGAAGACTGACTTGGAGGGTCAGTGGAACTGTTGTAATTCAAGGTTTGAATTAGTGAAATCCTTCAAGGTGAAGGGACTGGACGTAGTCTCGTTAACGGTGAACTAGTATAAAAATTCTGTGTTTTATTTTTGTTTTATATCCGCTGTTAACTCTGTTTTTATTCATACATCAAGTTTTGTTTTAAAACTGCAAAAACAGAAAAAGTATTCAAGTTTGTCAAACACAATTCAACCCCCCTTCTCGTGTTTGCACCTTCACTTTCTGTCTCTGGTCTTATTATGCGCATTCAGTGACCACTTGACATAGTTCGTGCCGTCAAGTCTTTCTGGGGTGAGCGCTTCATTATGAGTAGCAGCGGAATTTTTATCAGAAGAAGTCATCAGAAATTACCCAAAGAAACCAACAAACCACCGATTCCTATATTGTGGAGGCGGTGATGGCTCTTGATACCATATAGAAAAGGTTTCAAAAGATAATTATGTATTTCATACTTTTTACTGAATGATGCAATACATATATATAGGAGACCCTATAATTCCTCTCTTCTATTTAGGAATAATTGTTGTACACATATCTCACAGCTTTACAAATTCCTAATTTACAGTTTAGAAAATATTTGACGATCTAAATTAAGTAACAGAATATTTTCTAATCTTAACAAATACTTTATACTATATCACATATAGTGGAAATAGTAGTTTGATAAAATTCCACTATGCTATAACACCGACATAGCTACTATTTGACAACACTAACATATGTATAGAGTGGAAAGACGGAAAGAGGAGGTTGGAAATTGGTTAGGATTTGGGAGAGAATTGGACACTCTTGGATCTGCTGAAACTTTGTTTCTAATTGATTTTTCTGCATTTGCTTCATTGAATTTCCAGAACCCCGACTAGTTATCACCTTAATATAGGGTTGTTCTTCCATCAATAAATACAGTATTTCCTCTTCAATGCATCTTGTACCTATTAGAAATTTAATTAAGGTCTACACTGTAGACAGAGATTCAAATGAGGCAGACGGTAGAAAAGACTTGCACTCAGGTGCAGAGATACCATATCTGCATCCTGCTTGAGGACATCTTGTAGGGACTTGACAACACTGTACTTTACTATCAAAATAGGACCTTAAGCAATGTGAACAAAATGTTCCAGAATCCTTTCTCTCAAGCAGCATAGTTAAAAGACAAGTTTTAAGAGTTAATAGAGGTTAGTGGCACATGTTAAAGCAATCTCAATTAATGTATGTTTTGAAGAAAAACATTGCAGGCTATCCACTGATATTCGAGTGGGGACTAAATCCTGGTGCTCAGAATTCACATTATTGTCAAGAAAATGGCCTATACATAAGAAGTGTTATCAACAACGGATTATGAAAAATAGCGGTCTGTTCAAATTTCACTATTTAATAGTGTTATAGTGTCGTTATAGTGAATAATTGACAATACTTTACACTAGCGCTATAGCCACTATTTAACAACACTTTTATACATGCATCTTAAACAGCAATGTCGGAAAAACTCTTTCGGTTTTCCTAGAAGAAGAAAAAAACAGTAATGTGAATCATGTGATGTTCAAATTGAGTCATAGCATGACTTCAAGAACACAAACCTCTAAAAAAAATCATATGCAAATTAAAGAAACTAAACAAGAGGTCCAAAAAATAAGGAATATTCAAATCAAGTAAATGATTTATACACATACTACATACAATAAGAAAATACAAATTATTAAATGAAAACATTATAACAGAAATAGAAATATCAGCACAACTGATTTTCAATTTTTGCATCCTAGGTTTGTAGAGGTCCAAAACAAAGAACTATTATGAACAGTGGCAGATCTTGCACACAATATTAGGGAAGCAACAAATATTAACTAAAATATTATAATTGAAATTCATAAAAGTGTTTTATCAAACATTCAATATAACATCAATGCAAAATAAAAATATAATATGTGAAAAGAGACATTTACAAATTAACTAAAACAATATAATATGTGAAAAAGAGTTTTATCATACATCACAAATTAACTAAAACAATTCACAATTAAAAAATAATATCACACTATATCTATATCAACTGTTAACTTGTACAAGTTTATTATAGTTTGCTAATTAGGGTGTTAGAGTTTGTTTGTTCGATATTAGTTAGTTTATCATTCGAATTAGGTAGTTTATCTGGATATAGAGCTCGTTGTATTAATTTTATTAGTATAAATTCTAATAAATTTTTACCTCATTTCTCGTTTATCTCTTAAATCGCATAATTTCTTATATGATATCAACGACTTTATTGTGATTTAAAAACCATTGAATAATCTCATCACATTGTGGTAAATATAAGAAGAAGATTATTTGTTGACAAGAACTATTGACATTTTTTATACTCTATTTATAAAAAGAAATTATTAAGTAGGAAGAACAAAAGAGTAAGAACCTAAAAAATATAAAAAGCAGATTGATATAGTACGAGGATGAAGACCAAAAAGCGACGCTGACGACTAACCGCAAGGAATAGTTGAATTTTATGAACAAATTGAATTTCGAATTTTAATTTTAATAAGTTATTTATTGTTATCATTCGAGTAGAATAAAGAAATTCTAGTCAGAAAGATAAATAGTATTCCTTATATATATATATATATATATATATATAGATATTTTCTTTAATTGTCGGGGATATCCTATTTTGGTCCAATAAAAAGATACGAAAGATTGTAAAAAAAGTAAGTGAACTTAAGTCATTAAATCATAACAAATGAGAGGGAGAGTTCTCAAAATAAAAAAGACACAACTTAGTAATCTATATAAACCGCAAAATGTAAACATGTGTGTGTTCTCAATTGCTTAAAAGGTGATTTATTTATATACTTTTACTCGTAAAGGGATGATTTAGAACCTATTAAAAAATGAGTTGACAATTTTATAAATAAATTAGTTGAATTTAAAATAAAAAAATTAGTTATATATTCCACAAAATCATTAAAAAAATAGCGTTATGTTTACTTACTGAGTCAAAATCAAGGGGCTGATCATTTGTAAAATGATCAAAATCAAGGAGCTAATCATTTGTAAAATGAACTAAAGTTAAGGATTTAAAATTGCAATTTTCAAACTAGGGCACAAAAATCACCAGATTTTGAAACTTGGGGAGATCAAAAGTGGATTTTAGCCTAATTTAAACTAGACTCAAAATTCAATCTAAGATTAAATTTCTTATTACTCTTAATTGTCTCATATGTTGGTGGTAAAGGAGTATATTTTTCAAGTTGGAGACAATTAATTGAGTGTGAGATTTCTAAGTGTTGTACGTAACTAAATAACCAACTTAATTTGAGCAATAATATATTGCTTAAAACAATTTTATTTATCTTCATAGTAGAAATAAAAATTATATATATATATATATATATATATATATATATATATATATATATTATTTCTAACTTTTAAATGACACAAGTTTTATCTTATAAAAGTATTTCTAACTCAAAATACTATCACATAAAGTAGTTGATTAGAACAACAAGTGCAATATCTCTCCTTACAGTTGTTGACGATTTTTTTACTTTGTTAGAAATCGAATTTAGTTTTCCTATAAACAATAAAGTTGTATGTCTTTTTGATAACTTTCAAACGATATTAAGAACGTCTTCATATTAATTTTTCAAATAATTTTTATTTTGTTTCAAAATTAATATCTACGGTGTTTGTACAACTCCCATGTCAAATTTATTTCATACAACAATAAAATTATATAAAATTGATAATATATATATATATATATATTTATACTCTTGGTTCATGAACCAAAAAGTTGAAATATACACAATTTAAGTTCAACTTATTTATCTAACGAACTCAACTTTCAACTTATGTTTGACTCATTTGGTTCGTAAACCAAGTTCAACGAATTAATTATTAAATCGAATCTCGAACTATTTTTGAGTTGACTCGGTTCATTTCCACCCCTAATAACAGTAATTAGAGGTGGATGGTCATTAATTATAGCAATAGTCGGAGACAGAGATGGACAATAATTATTAGAAGAGTGCTTCAAAATCTCTATCCTTTCAATGATTATATATAAAAATAAAAAAAAACTTATATCTTAATTTAATTAGTAATACTTGAATGAAAATAAATTAGTGATCGTATCATAGAAGAATAAAAAAAATAAAGTTAGCAAAAGATAATTGATTCACAAATTTGAATTGATTTATATAAAACAAAATATAAATAAAATATAAAAGATAAAAGGCCTTTACATTCCCTTTAAAGAAAACATGTCTCATTCCATAGTTAAAAAAATAATAAACATACGTTTATATAAATATAATAACATATGTTATATAAAGGCAAAAAAGAAAAGAAAAAAACATGCTTTTATATAAATATCATTCCTTATATAAACATGCCCGATTCCTTTTATAAACACACCACTTATTTAGGTGGCATTTAATAGGGTAAAGTATAAAACTTGACCACCATAATCAAGTGACTTTTTTTTACTCGATTAGATTGTTGCACCGGTTTATGCACATTTATGAAATATATCAAACATATATAATAATTACAAATAATGCATTTTATGTTTGAGAAACAAATACAACATGTTGTTGACCGAAGGCAAACAATGGAGTATTAGAGCAAGGATGAGGAACAAGATGTGGTGTTCATGGATTTTATTTTTTTGGGATGTAAAGAGAGCAAATAGAAAACGTGAGTGGTTTTGGATTTGGAGTTACGTATATAAGGTCTAAGAGTTCAGAAACAGAAAGAAAGAGTTTAGAAACTCGGAATAAAACATGACCTCCAAAATATAAAAAATATATCATGATTCAATATTAGTACATTACTATAATAAATATTAAAAATAATAATATTTTATGAAGTTGCAAGTCCTTGGACGGTATTCTCCGATATCTGTAAAAAAATTGATGTGTATTATATTAGTTATTTATAATTATAAAGTCACAATTAATAATATAAAAAACTCTTAAATATAAAATCACAATTATTTACCTATTCATCATAATCAAATATGTGTATAGGGACTAAAATTTATTTTTCAAATTTTTTTAATTATTAAAATTGTATTTTTTTTATTAAGGGCCCAATTTTTAAGATTAGAACAAGACCTCTAAAATCGTGATGATTTACTTATGAAATGAATGATCAAAATTCGTTGATTTGTTTGAAATAAAAAGAAGAGGTAGAGAGACATGAAATAATAGAGAGTGAGAGAAATAGTAGATAGAGATTGGAAGGGGAGATAGAGATACATAAGATAGTAGAGAGACATATGTGTATTTAGAAAAATCATGTATTTAAAAAATATTTTTTCAAACAAACATGTTTTCTTGAAAATCATTTTTATGTCTTTCATGGTAATTTTTTAGTTTAAAAAAATTATTTTTATAAAATTGTATACAAACATGTTAAAAATTATTTTACAAAAAAAATCATTTTAATAATAGTAAACAAACGGGAGTTAAAAAAATCATATTTTAAAAAATATCTAAAAAATAATCAACAAAAATCATTTTTATTTATGCTCAAACAAACTTACATACTACTACTACTACTACTACTACTAATAATAATAATAATAATAATAATAATAATAATAATAATAATAATAATAATATGAATAATATTATATGTGCGGGGCGGGACAGGGTGGGTATTATAGTACCCGTACCCACACTCATACCCGTTCAATTTTGCGGGTAATTACCCATACCCATAAAACATAAAAAAATATAACTTTGTACATATTTTTAGAGATAAATCACTTAAATTAAAAGAAGAATAAATAATTATTATATAATAAAAGAAACAGAAAAACACAGTCAATATAAACTAATTTTAATAAATAGTAATAATTAATTTCATCATGGGTTTGTTGTTGGTGTTAAATTGTTACACATTAATAATATATAGTTATTAAATCTATAAAATAAATTATCAAAAATATAATTTTATCTTTTACTTTTTTCTTTCAATTATTATGTATGTCATTTCCAAAATATTATATTTCATTTTATATTTATGATATTAAAAAATAGTGTACAACAATTATTAGTGAAGATAATTTGACAAAAAATCATTTTTAACTATTTTTATTTTTAATCTTTTTTAAATATAAGATAAACAAAAATGACACTAATATTAAATACTAGGGAATTGGTTATAAATTTGAAGCAATTCTTA
This sequence comes from Cicer cuneatum, assembly GCA_037974295.1. Taxonomy (NCBI): domain Eukaryota; kingdom Viridiplantae; phylum Streptophyta; class Magnoliopsida; order Fabales; family Fabaceae; genus Cicer; species Cicer cuneatum. The sequence continues at coordinate 62,675,862 of JBBPBO010001985.1, read as the reverse complement.
GTCTAACTTAAAGTTATAAACTATTTGTACATGCTAACAATAGAAAAACAAATAATTAATTACATTGGTTGATTTATTTATCTAATAGATAGTTTTTTAAACTAAATCAATTTTCAGCTACGTAAACGAAGACTAGCTCATATTTGTTACATGGTTAAATAATCCACAATTAGAAAATGAAAAAAAAATATATAAATTTCATGACTAACACATAAAACAATTAATATTTTTTCAAAAGTTGAAGATAAATAACGAATATGTGAAAGAAAAAAAACTATACAACATATACATCTTTTTTAATATCAACCATTCAATATTATACATATTAAATCAATGATTAAAAAAGCAATTTGACTATAGTAGACAAATTTTATACTTCTCCGTGTTAAATGCAACCACTTATTTAATGTTATTGGAGTTAGAAAGAAGTTCAATTAAAAGAAAAAAATAAGCTGAGAAAAAAAAAAAAACATCGATCAAAACATTGCATGTATCTCTGGTTTCGGATTGCGCAAAACGGGGTTTGAAGCGCAAAACATGGTTTGAGTGCTGTTTTTTTTTTTTCATTTTATTTTTTTTTCATTTTGGGGATAATAATTACTTACCTAATATCGGTGTATTGTTTATTTGCTCTTTGCAGCGGAAAAGAAAAATGTCTGTGGGTTTAAAGAAAACCATCCAATATTTTCACATATAATAAAATAATACTAACAACAACTAAAAACGTAAAAAATAACATTTCAAGTTGGTCTTACAATACATCCTCATGGTTTTTGTGGGACAGAACGTATTTCAAAAATGTAGAAATATTTTTGTGCTGCACTACATTGCATGTTTGTCTTCATTATACTTCATCTCCAACAAAAATGGGATTCTTCCCTCTGATTTGGAGAGAGGGAGCAAATGTCAAAATAATTGTTTCATTGTTGGATTCTTTTAAACTAGTCTCTTTGAATTTTGCAATTGATTCTCTGAAGGGAGGTCTCTAGTAGGGTTTCTTTAATATTTTTTTTCATCTTCCCTTTTTGTTTTGGGGGATATGGGGTGATATTAGTTGTGGTCTAATATAAGATAATACTTTTATAATATTGTCTTATGTCCAATTCTGTATACTAATGTAGAATTTGCCAAAAGAGTCTTTGTCTTTTTCTTGTGTAATGCTCGAATAGAATTGTTGTGTGTATTTTGTTGTAAATTTTTATCCATGTTTTGTCATTATGAATCTAAGGTTTGTCTATTGTTCTCCTATGTTAGGTACACAAATGATTTGTTCTCCTATGTTAGGTACACAAATGACTGTTGCTTTTATCAAGTTTTGGAATCTTGACACATTTGAGTGTACAATGACACTCCATGGGCATACTGGCGCAGTCACATCCCTTATATGTTGGGACAGTTTCTTATTATCTGGTTCATCTTCATGCACCAAACATAAGTAACTTAACTAGTATCATATTTGTGCATAATTTGTGTTGGTTGATAATATTTTTTCAAGTTAGAATTATTTGAGAGTGATATTTCTAAGTGTTAAATATAATTAAATAATAAATTTAATTTGAGCAACAATATATTACTTAAAACAATTTTATTTATCTTCATGACATAAATTATATTGTCTTTAAGTTTTAAATGACACAAGTTTTATCTCAAAAAATTATTTATAACTCAAAATATTATTATCGAAGTTGTATGTCTTTTGTTAGCTTTCAAACGATATTAACAACATTTTAATATTAATTAATTTTTCAAATAATTTTTATTTTGTTTCAAAATAAAATTTAGAATGTGCACAACTCTTATATCAAATTTATTTCAAACAATAATAAAATTATATAAAATTGATAATATATATATATATATATATATATATATATATTATCAATTTAAATCTAAACTCAAGTTAGATTGAAGGTCTTATTATGAGTTTAAATTCTGAATTTCTACAAGAATTTACCCTCTCTTACATATGTTATATAAAGATTAAAAAAACATTATATAAATATGATCCCTTTTATAAACATGTCCCTTGTTTAATGTTATAGGAGCTGGAAAGAGGTTCAATTAAAAGCATAAGATAAGCTAAGAAAAGAAAAAATATTGTTCAGCGTTGCAGGTCTGTCTGGTTCCTACAACAAATTCTCATTCTTTGTATGGGGCAGAACGTATTGCAAATCCTCATTTTTTTTTATACAATAAATCATCATTATGTATTGCATTATATTGCATGTTTGTCTATATTATGCTTTTTCCCCAATAAAATTGGGATTCCTAGTTGATTCCTTTCTCTCATTTGAAGATTTGAAGAGAGAGAACCAAAAATTAGAATGACGTGAGGTTAGTCACATGGCAATTGGCTTAGGTATACATAGCATCTTTGGTTAAAAAAAGTATATATAGCATCACACTGTTTTTTTTTTTTAAAGAGTAAGATCAGGTATAACTCTTTTTTATATAATATAATAGATAACAGATGGTTAGAATATAAAAGTCATTTCTGTACAAACGTAGTGGTTTGACACGGATCTTGAGTTAAAATATTAGGTTGGCCAAATATTTAAAATTTTAATGGATAAATAAAAAGTATAATATTGAAATGTATATAAAATATTAAGTTGTAAATTTACAAAAATATATTATAGAGAGGTAGTAGATCAAATTTTAGTTTGCATTTTTAATAATTAAAAATTAGTTAGAATTTTGGTTGAAAAAATTATTTTATTTTATAATTATAGTAGTTGTTTTTGTAATTTTTTATAAATTATTTTTTCTGATTTTTTTATAATAAACATCTAGATTATAATTTATCTATAAGAATTGATGTATTTGGTTCGTCTTAAAGATTTTAAAAGTTCTCTTCTAATTTTAAAAATTAAATCTAATAAAAAAAATTTAATAATTAAAAAATTAGTAAAATAAATTTTAATCTTTTTACCATTACCAATATATATGATGCATAACCGGAGAACGAGGATTACACTTGTTATTTTTTTAATAGTTTATTGCACCATAACAATTCTGAATTATGACATTAAATATACCTAATTATTTTATTTTATTTTATAATTATAGTAGTTGTTTTTGTAATTTTTTATAAATTATTTTTTCTGATTTTTTTATAATAAACATCTAGATTATAATTTATCTATAAGAATTGATGTATTTGGTTCGTCTTAAAGATTTTAAAAGTTCTCTTCTAATTTTAAAAATTAAATCTAATAAAAAAAATTTAATAATTAAAAAATTAGTAAAATAAATTTTAATCTTTTTACCATTACCAATATATATGATGCATAACCGGAGAACGAGGATTACACTTGTTATTTTTTTAATAGTTTATTGCACCATAACAATTCTGAATTATGGCATTAAATATACCTAATTTAAATCAAACAAAATCAATTGATTGAACAAACGTTAACTTTTTAATTATTATTTTTGTTTATATTTCATTCAAATTTTAGAGTAACATGTTTTATGTGAAATTTTTTCCAAAAATCTTCAATTATAAATCTCATAACCAAAAAACTAAACCTACACCAACATTATCCAGCATAAATTCAATAAATGTTCAATACATCACACGCAAAATATTGTCGTGAATCAACCATTCCCCGCCTTCAAGAAAAAAGGAACATATGGTGAGGTAAAAAACATTCTTCCGGGGCACGCCTTTGCCTCTTCATTGTTATTCTACTTTACACTTCCATATTCTCAGATTCAGTATCAAATACACTTCATTGTCCATTTTCCTTCTGCTGAAGCGTGTTAATTGATCAAGTTAAAGATGGAAAAGAAGTTTATAGTGCTCTATATACTTGGGCTTAGTGGCCATATTTAAGAGACAACTGAAACATATAATAATTCACATTCTTAGTTTTAAGGGGATCATGCAAAACTTAGGGTGCCAAATGAGTCCTTTTAGCCATCATTCATTCAACCATATAATAAAATAATTAATTATAATGTGTTTTATGTTTCAATTTTTGTGTTATTACTTTTCTGATTCTTCAAATTGTTTTAGTGTTCCTGAATTTATAGATGTTCATCGATTTTTGACACTTGTTCTTTTGTTTAACTACCATAAAGCATTTAAGTTCAACCATTGTATCTTTGTGTCTGTGCTTAATTTTGTTTTGTTTTTGAGTTGATATGAGTGCTAATCTAATATTATTATTATTTTTGTGAGAGAGAAGTATAATCTCAATTATGCTTAGCGAAGGTAAAATACATCAATGTAATACAAATTCACATTTGCTAAAAACATAAAGGATGAATATACGAGCAAATTCACACCACCCAAATTAATAGCGTAAAATGACAACATACCTACAAACATAATAAATGCAAGTGGCCGAAATAACTATGTCTTATAATCTATAACATTTACAAGGTCATTGAAATATTAACATTTGCTAAAAACATTTGCTAAAAACATGTCTTAGAATCTAATACAAATTCACATATGCTAAAAACATAAAGGATGAATATACGAGCAAATTCACAGCACCCAAATTAATAGCGTAAAATGACAACATACCTACAAACATAATAAATGCAAGTGGCCGAAATAACTATGTCTTAGAATCTATAATGTTTACAAGGTCATTGAAATATTAATTAATCAAAGTTATCATGTCAATCTGAATCAAAACAAATATTGCACCAAGACCCAAAAAACACCGCACCAAGACAGAAAAATAAAAAAAACATTGCACTCACCTGACAACTTCACAGCCAAAAATACGAAAGAAAAACAATTGAGAGTAGGTTTAATGGTAACAATTATAAATTGAGAGAAGCATAGTTGTTATTTTATATGGAAACATCATTCTCACAAATAATATAGATGAGCAGATGTGAGATGAAAGCAGCCACCAAATATATGTCAACAGTAGTTAAAATGTAATTTCTATCATTTGCAAACGGTGATTCTTTAATTTGATTGCTCTTGCAGTTTTAAGAAGTTATTGATATGTGTTTAAGCCTATTGCGTGTTGGCAATCCTCATAAACTCTTTCCATCTAGTGCCCGCATAAAGTTGAAAGTATGAAACTACCTATTCATTCTTACTCCGAACCGAACCACTTACTAACAGCTTCATAGTCCTCTTTCGACACAAGTGCAGAACCTAGTTGTGACAGAAAACTTGAGTGAAAACAGAATATTCCTAAGCAATTGTGCCAACCGTTTGTACTTGATAGTTGGATATTCACCATTCTGGTTCTATTGGAGTTTAAAAATTGATCAGCAGTCAAAGAATGAAGATCCAATATGAACAAGTGAATACATTAGTACAACATTATACGAGTACATAGGATATTCACCATTCTGGTTCTATTGGAGTTTAAAAATTGATCAGCAGTCAAAGAATGAAGATCCAATATGAACAAGTGAATACATTAGTACAACATTATACGAGTACATAACTAACGATGTGGTATGGAGTAAGAGAATTTTAATTCGTTAATATCAGACATGTTTTACATCTTTTGCTAAAAGTCATGAAGATAATAGCATAATATAACAGAGGTGAAAGTGCATTGTTTAATGCATATACTAGGCTATGTAAGTTGATTCAGCAATTTGACTTCCAAATTTTAATTAGCAAGGTTCACCATGACTCCAACAACTGTATTTATTATACTAAAAATATTTTATCACCTACATGTTAGCCACCATGCAAGGTTGATATAAAGACCACCACATCTTTCTCTTCCAGTAATGTATTCAGCTGACCACTTAGCTCCCAATCACAATCATTCACAAGGACGAGAACTCCCGGTCTCCTGCAAGACAAACCACAGTCAGAAAAACAGAAAGAAAAAAATAGTTCAGCAGCCATGTAATGATGATAACTTTACACATTTTATGCATCTGGCACCTCAGTTATAGGTAGTCTTATATCAATTTAAGCACAAACACTCCTTTCTGTTAAATTTCTCCGTATACCACTGAAAAACCTATCACGTGTTTTAAATTTTAATGAGGACATGACTAATTATTACCAAGAAAAGGGCTCATCTAAAAGTAAGCTTATCTATAAAGTGAGCAAGTGTTTCCACCATCTAATCATTTAGGTTCAGTTAATGGCGCACTTCAGATAAAACTGACAGTAGCTACACCCTTAATTACTCACTTTAAAAATAAGGTCACTCTAGAGAAACAACCTTCAACCAATGCTGCATGATTCGGATGTATTTATATCATTAAGCTTACACAGTATCTCCTTTCATGAACATTTCGGGCCTCTCCTTAATCAAGTTGGTTTTCAACCAAGAAAGCAACCCTTTCATGGTTAACTGAAAAGATTGAAGAGAACCTTATAAGAATGTCGAGCATAGAAGTGTGTTGAAAAAACACCAATAATTTTTTTAAGTCATAAATTACCTTATCTTCTCCATTTTGCTGTTCAACATTGACATTGTGAATCTTCTTGGAGTCACAAAGAAGCTCCAAACCCCCTCTATATGTTTCAACCATTTTAACAAACCAAACAAAAATTAAATTTCTAATCTCTGATGGAGATAACTAGATAAAAACCAAATGGCTAATTCAGACTTAAGTACAAAGACACTGAGTGAACCTCAGTTGAGTGTTCAGCCACATAAACAAACTAATAAGATAAAGTGGAAAAGTCTATAAGTCTAAACTAACTGGTTAACTTAAGCACAATAGTAACTCAAACAATATTGTATTAAGATATCGGCATGCCTATATCAATAACTTAGTTTAGGTATGAATTACACTTCTAACCACAACAAAAAATTCAGTACACACTACACAGTAAAAATCATAATTAATTATTCATTAAACTCAAACTAGACCGACTAGTTTGACCAAATGAACCGCTGAACCAACTAGGTAATCATTCAATTAACATGTCAAACCAGTAATATTAATAAACTTGTGTGACCCAATTTGACTAATCCAGTTTTCACCAAAAGCAAACGACTTGGTAAGGTTGACTCAACCCAAAAATCAGCCAAATCATGAACTTTTCAAAGAAAAAAAACATTTTGCCTATAACAAAGGGAAGGAAAGTGGCGCAAAGCTCAGGGCAAGCAAAATAATTGAAGGACATAAAAAGGGAAATATTTAAGTTAATTACATATAAAAATCCGTTCAAATTTGAATTTTTGAAATAGTGGCTGTGGTAACAGTTGAGATCACATTGCAATTCTTGGTATCAAACACGGTCAAATGCAACCGATGCAGTCTCAATCACAGTCATGGTTATGGCAACGTAAAAAGTTGTTACATCACGACCCAGATCTGATCACGGAAGTTTATTTAAAACTTGGTGTGTGTTTTGAAGGAGGAGGGGCACTCAATGAGTAACCAGTTGACCCATATCTGGAGCAATTTGGTGACCACATCAAGTTTAATAACACTTGTTACAGCATCTTTAACAGAAACTCATAAATCTTAATCAGCCAAGGCTCTTCAGCTGAGTGATCAGATCACATTATTAGGCTCTTTTGTCACTTTGCAGGATAAAATATGTTCTGGAAATACAAACTTCCCACCCATAATAACATGTCATTTTGTAGTTTTCAGCTTTTCGTCTCATCAAAAGTTATATTCTATAAATTTCAATTTTTTTTTAAAGGATTAATTTCAACAAATTAATTTTTTTTGAAAGGATTAATTAACAAGTTATTTATGAATAAATACGGGCCAAAAAATACTACAACACGAGAGAACATATAAAGTATACTAAAGCATAGCAAGTACAACTTACCCGAATTCAAGTGTGAGTTGCATGTTCAATAATAATGTTTACTGTGCAACACCAAAACCCTAGAGAGAGAAACAATCGAAAGATGAGAGAGTATTAAAGTTGAAAAAACGCGAATAAGTTACGCATTTTTTTGTGTATCTACCGTGAGTGATGTCAAACAAGCTTGTAATCTACTGTGATTCGGAAGCGGCGGAGGGTGTAGCAGATAGGGTGCCGAAGTGGCTGATCCGATTGGGAATTCTGTTTCAATTGTAGTGAGCTAGGGATCTTTGTTCTACATTCTTTCTTTTGAGAAAATAAACAATAAGACAAAACGATGTCGTTTCTTTGATATTTTTCTTCATCGCTAAAAAATAAAAGCATAACAGTTAAATAAATTTTTAAAATTTCACTTTTAGTCTAGGTAAAAAAAATTACATTTTTTATTTTTTAGAAAAAAATTTTTAAACAATTAAATGTGAATTTTTAAATGTTGTAAATTCAAAATAAAAATAAGGAAAATAAAGATCAATAAATTAAATTTTGAATTTATTTTTATGGGAAACTTTTTAAGATGTTGTAAATATGTCTATCAAAATACTCATTCAAAAGTATGTAGACATTCTAACAGAGATAAAAAATATTTGCATAACAATTTTGTAGAAACTAAAAAGTGTTAATTTTTTTTTTAAATGAATAAAAATGAAATTTCAAAATCTCATAGAAATTAAAAATTTATTTAGCCCAAAAGATAAATGCTTGATTGCAGTATTGATTCTCTCTCAATTTTTTTAACTAAAAAATATGGTGATTTAATGTGTTTTAAATAGTGTGTCATACAATTTCTAAATATATTAATTATTTATATGTAATTAATTAAATTATAAAATTGAATAATTTCAAAAGTTTAAATTGAAGTCTTTAAATGATTTATTACAATTTTATAAGTATTTATCATTTAACATCATATTATATATCATAACGTTAATATCATCATTTTTAAATTACAACATACGAATATTGCTGAATTTTAAAATGAGATGACTAAATTTGTAAATTAATAAAAATAAAGAGACGAAAATTACAATTAATATAAAGATAAAAGACTTGATTAGTAATTAAATAAAAATAATAATTATACATTTTGTAGAGTTGTTTGTTACATCTTAATTTTAAAAATAATAATTGTATAAAAGAATAATCATTTTTAAGAGTTTTTTTTTATTTGTAGTAGCTCTTGAAAAAATTAGAAGATGAAAATGATCTATAAACTATTTTAAATGAGAAACTATTTCGAATAACTTTTCATTAAATTCTTTTTTACAATTGATTATTTATAATAAATTATTTTATTAACAAAATTGAAGTATCTAAAATACTCATGCATTCACGGTTATAATATCAAAGACACCAAAATTATTAATGAAATTGATTGAGTTTATATTTAATCGAAATTAATCTAGCAATTTAAATTAAATAACGTCACACTCACACTAAGACATGATATCAAAACATTGCATCAAGTCAGGATATAAAAAACAATGTCATACTAAGACAATGAAATCACGAGAAAAAAGAACTAAATATATATGAAAATCACTTATTTAAATACTAGAGAAAGACAAAAACAATTTAGATGAGTGAATTTAGAGGAATGATTTTGAACTAAATTGGTGATAAATCACTCCTCCTGTGTGAAGAAAAGAAAATAAAAAAACATAAGAAAAAGAGAGAATGGCAACTAGATTTTCTCCCAACTAAGTCTAAACTTGTAAGTATGATAATAAGTTAGTAGTGTACGTTGAGTGAAAAAAAAGTAGTTTACACTTTCATGCATCATTAATAATAAGTATAAAAAAATTATAATATTAACACATTACAATCAATTACGTATTTTACTTTATAAATAATTATTGTAAAAATCAAACGTTTTTAATAATCCAATGATTTAAAACTCTAATAACATCTCATGAAAGTAGAAGTTCATAATCATTCTCGTTCTCAGAGTTCTTAAAGTACCAATAAAAAAAAATGATTGTGTCCCAAACCAACACCAATTAAGTTACCACCCCAAACATAAGAATGAAGAGCTTTGACTTCCGAAGATGTGTGTCGCCAGTTATAGTAAAAAAAATTCGAATAATTTTAAGCACGAATCCATGGCGGACCATATGTTGGATTAATCCACTCAAACACAGACCTTGGAAATAGATATAGGAATTGCATTACGCTATTAAAAATCCTCCCATTGTATAATGCGAAATATTGTGTACCAAACTCAGCTGCACAAGCACAACCAACTATAGCTTTTTCATGTAATTGGACATTTTATAAAGTGCCATCTTTACCTTAAAAAGTAGAAAACAAACATGGAAAGAATACTCATAAGAAATCATCCAACTCATAATCTCAAAGATACAAGTAAAGAATATTCTTGAAAACAAAATGAAGACTACCCTCAGTAATTCTATCATTTTCTTTTTGGTTTACATAAGAAAAAGCTACATTAATTAAAAAGAAGTAAACATAGAATTGACTTATATTGGCATCCAAAAACAGAATAAAATGCTTTATAAGACTGTAGACTTCAAAAAAATGTGAACCAAAAGAACATACACAATACAATGGCATTATTATTCATGAATGGAAGCAAATTAAGCCTTGAGCTTCCCCCTTTTGACTCTCTCCAATTCTTCTTCAGCCTCTTTTAACTGTTCTTGTAGTGCTGATACTCTACGCTCAATCCGTTCTACTTGATCTTTACTGCATAAGGGTTGGTATGGTGTCGTAAAATGTCTTGAAAATGATCTTAGAGCTTCAACACCAGTAACCTGTCAATTTTGCATTGTTGATCATAGACTGATACAAACATACTAACTTGTGATTTAGAAAAGAAACTACTCATTGTTTCAATGGTTAACACAAATAATCACAAGGTTTTTTAACATCACTACGACAAAAACATAAAATTTTGTAGGAAGAAAAGTGCTAGCAACATACTCTATAACATGGTTATCAGATTCATACCATGAATCAAACGAACTATTTTCTCAATTGTGAAACGAATCTTATTATGAATCGTATGATACATTACTAATAAAAAAATGTCATTTTTAAGTAAAACTAAGTGACATAGCAAAATGATAAGTTGATATATCATATATGAACCTCAAAATAATTGAAGATTCAAGTCATAGATCATAGGACAAAGAAAAGTGGTTGACTATACAAAGTTGACATAAAGTAGTGGGCTGGCTACACTGAATTTAGATAATGATTCATTAGAATAAATCAAGATTCAAGATGAGATTCATGTGTAAAATGTATACAAACTAGGGATTCGTATTGATTAAATTCAATTTTGTATCAAATTGAGATATGACTCATGGATATTGATAATTATGTGACACTTTATTTTCAACATTCTTTGTTATTGGTTGGAATTCATGAAGGTGCCACCAATTTGGGAATGGATCCCAACACATTGAGAGAGTGTGTTGCTAGTACTTCCCATCTAGTAATATGTATGGACGTATTATGAATATCAAGAACACAACAACTTACCTCTTCCGGAAGCAGTGGCAGCTTTGTAATGTTAAAGTCATCATACAACATGTAAAACTGGTCCAAATACTTCTGTTGCATTTTCATTCTTGCTTTAAGCAACTTAGATTCAACATCTACAAGAAAAAAAAAATTAGTAGACAATATTTATAAGAAAATTCAAAGAAATATATAATTGTAACGGATATAACGAGCACACTACCTTCATCGTCAAAGATTACTTGATTAATGATGATATTGTGTGTGTCGATCTCAAACTTCGTGAGTTCTTGAACCAATCTTTCTGTTTCATAAAGCGAGAGGAATTCAGGAATGCAAACACAGACAAAGGTTGTCATGTCCTGTGAATAAAGAAAAATACAAACGATTTAGTTACTGGTTGGAGTTTGGTAACCGAGCTTTGGTAAATAATACAAATCAATAACAAATGCCTTTTTAACGACATTAACTACATGAATCAAATGACAATATAATGTTTTGTATCACAAAACATAAATTAGATGAAACTCTTACTGGATCTTTGAATTGCTTATTAACTTGTTCAATTACATCCTTCATGCCTTCAAGCTTCCCAAGGATTGCATCCTCACCAAAATCGTCACCCATGCCAAACATGCGAGTCATCTGCGATGAAAGTAAAAAAAATAAAGTTGCCAATTACCAAATAAATAATGAAGCAAACACATACTATCTCACGAATCATCAAAGTTAATCCCAATGTAGGTAACAGAATAATTAAATCACAAGAATAATGCAACTGTTGTCCAGAACCAGAAGAATTACAACTACTGATTGTTCATACAGCCAATGCAAACATCGGTAATGACTGCAACAAAAGGAAGATTGCCTATTTCAATTTTCAAACAAATACTAAGATGGGAGATGATAATAATACAGAACATAATTCAGAAGGTATCAAATGATACGCATTTAACTGAATATACGAAGAACACAACTAGGATGTAGAGATTGATCAATCGTTTTTGGTTCAAAGAGGTCTCTTGTGATTCATTTATACAATGATGGACAACAGAAATGCACATATTCCAAGTTGAATTGTACGCAGAGAAACACAATCCAGTCAATTGGAGTGCAAAACAGCGTACTTATGAGACCAACTAACCAAAATACATGTTCTTTTTATGGAATGGAACATCTTGGAGGAAAAGTATTAACATCAAGGAATGGAAAACTATGATGAGAAGTTGAAACTAGAACAGTAAGATCTCCAAATGAAATGAGGATATGTTTTTATACTTGATCTAGTGGATACAGGACGTTCTATTTAAAAGGGAAAAATCCAATGGAAGATCAAGACATTGGTATTAATGACAGATGGCAGATGGTGTTGCATCCTATGGTTGATATTATAGGTGTTGCAGCCTATGGCACCTGACACAAAATCTGCCATACTACAACAACGCCATGGCGGAAGTTTGAGTGTTAAACTAATCCCAGACCCACTATGAGGGAAGATAATAGGTTGAACTTTTTTTAAAAAAAGTTGAAAATAACAGTTTAAATATTTATATGGAACCTAGTCAACTTCAAACTATTAAAGAAAATATCATGCGATGCAAGAAGTCTTGACCTTGAATCCATACCTGACTAAACAAACCCCCAAATTTATTTTTCAAAGACATCATCTTTGCAAGACCTTTCTCTAAAACTGATGGGAATTGCAACAGTCTAAGTGTATGGCCAGTGGGAGCAGTATCAAATACAATAACAGAATAATCCATTGTCTGCACCAATCTGAAAAATGAAAATGTTATGGATCAAAACATGCTGAGACACTTGGTTATCGGATTTCTAGATGAATCAATCATAATAGTTAAATGTGTCTTGCAAATCAATAAACGATTGAATGAAAAACAATATCTGCATAGCTCAGTGTCAATGACACATGTTATCAATGCAAAGTTTAGATTTTAAGATTACCACACAAATGATTCATTCATAAATAATCTAAATTACTTAGATATAAGCTTTTTTTTACTTTTAAAAACAGCAAGGTTGAGTCTTTTATATAATCAATATACATCCTTTAAGTTAAATGTTGGGAAAAGCGTCCTCTAATGAACCATATGCTAACTTTACACTCTAGTTATAATTTTTACTTATGCAATAGGGTGAGCTCACCATTTGCTATAGATATTTACAAGGACTTCTCTTACTTATGCAATAGACTTACGATACGAATTTTTTAACTACACTATTTTGGGTGTGATTTAATTTACGATTCCAAGCATCCTAATTTCCGATAAGAAATCAATTTTCTACGACATGTGAGAAACTGTTTATCATCCCACCATTGGATACCAATATGATTATATTTACGGCCACCACCAATATCATCAGCCAGTCACTATGACGACTAGGTGTCGAAATATGATATTGATACTCGTCAAAGGCTATTTTGTTTTAACTTAAAAACCACGAGTGAACCTTTAAGGTTAATCTAAAGGCTCAAGATAACAACCAATAAATCACAACTAATAGATTTTTTTTTTAGCTCTTTGAAAACTTATCTTCACTGGTTTACACTGGATGGAACATCTTAAAATTTTGTTTTGCTTGCCTGTCTAGGGTAACATAAAGATCCAGAAGAACCAACAAAAGAACTACAACGTCAATCTGGATGTTTACTTTACAAGATCAAAGGCAGAGGTAGGATTGAAAGAGGCCAAAGGAGAGTACACGACAGCAAGAATCATATTCATAAGCAAAATGTGATTCATGATTTCATGCAATTAAGGAATTGTGTAGCTTACACAAAAAATAGACAAATTAAAGATATGTAAATCATTGTAACCTGAGTATCTTCTTTCAGAATACAAAAATTTCCTTAAAATTTATTTCTACATAGGTTTTTTCCGGAAGTTCCCAGAAGGGCCATAACAAGAACTTTCTGAAATTATTACATACAATTATCATCAACTATCTTTTACTCAAATCACTGAAATGTCTTAAAAACTTAAGCCTCTACCATTCTAAGTGTAAGTTTGGATTTGCAGTGAGATTGGCAAAATCACGGCGAGCTACCGTGATTATGGAAAAGCTACACTTTGGAGCTTCAACAAAATCAAGGTGACACTGATTTTGCGAAACTCATTGCCAATCCACACATATGCTAAAAATTCCTCTTTTGTCTTGGGATTTTGAAAGACTCGCCCTATCCCCCCTCCTCACTTTTTCTCAAAACTAAATCAGTCTATTCCATCATAAACATCGCATTCACATACCTCAAAACTATTTCAAAATTCAGATGCTAAAAACATGTTCAATAAGATTACAAGTCACAATATCCCTTACTTTAACATCTCAGCAAAGCTCATAGCCTCATCAATTCCAGGAATTGCACCAGCTAGCTCAGAGATCAAACTATCCATACCATCAGAACCACCCATATCCTCATACTCAACAGCTGGATCCACCTCCTACAAAAGGGATCATCACAACACACGGCTAAACAAAATGAGACAAACCAATTCCAAAATAAAGGGGCTCAATTATTCTACACAAGAAACAAAATTATCAGTTTTGGAATAAAAAAATTGAAAATTGACAAAAGGGTCGTGTTGAGATTCAAAACAAAAAAGGGGTTAAATTATTCTTCACAAGAAATTCAATTTACAAGTTTTGTAATCAAAAAAATTGAACACTGACAAAAGAGTCATGTTGAGATTCATAAAAAAATAAAATCGGTAAAATTATTCTCCATAAGTAACAAAATTTACATGTTCTGGAATCACAAAAATTGAAAATTGACAAAAGGGTCGTGTTGAGATTCATAAAAAATTAAAAGGGGTTCAATAATTGTCCACAAGAAACTACATTTACAAGTTCTGGAATTAAAAAATTGAAAATTGACAAAAGGGTCATGTTGAGATTCATAAGAACATAAATGGGGTTCAATTATTCACCACTAGAAACTAAATTAACAAGTTATGGAATCAAAAAATTGAAAATTAACAAAAGGGGTTGTTTGAGTAATGAGAGTGAACCAACCATAGCATAGAGATTGGAGAAGCCATTGACCAAAGTAGGGGTTTTTGTGAAGCGTTGTTGAAAAGCATCGCTGAGATTGTGAGCAGGGTCGGTGGAGATGATGAGAACAGAAGAACGAACAGAAGCGAGAAGGATAGAGAGAATTGAACTGCATGTTGTTTTACCAACACCACCTTTTCCACCAACGAAAAGCCACTTCAATGACTCTTGTTCTAGAATGTTCTGTAATGTTCCTTCTGGTTGTTGATCAGCCATAGTCACAACCCTTGTTCTTTTCTCTCTCTTTGAGGTTTGATGAATTAATCAAATACTATATAAAAATCAAACAATGAAATTAAATCAAAAGAGCAACACACAACACAACTTTAGATAGAGAAGAAAATGATCGTTTTCTCTCTATTTTTATTTTCCTTTTTGTGACAAACCTGCAGATGTGTTTTCGGATTTTGGAAAGTCCGAATCCAAATCCAAATATTGGTATTATCAAATATATAATAATCGCTTTTTTTTTTATAAATAAGAGTTTGTTTCTTTTTTAAAAAAAATCAATTTTTTTAAAAATAATTATATAAAAATGTTTGATTCATAATCATAAACAAATTAAGTCTATAAAGATAATTGTGTCTATTGATCAAAATGACACGGGAAAGAACCAAACGTGTGTAAAACTCAACTTCAAAATTTAAGGAATTAACTTTTTATTTTGTAAAACTCAAATTCCAAATTTGATGTGAAAAATATATTTCAATAAAAATGACATTTGAGTTATACTAAAAAAAACTACTTTCGTAAAAATTGAATTTGTGTTTTTTTAAAAGATGGTTTCTTAAAATCGGTTCTCTAAAATGTAATATTATGTTTGAATAATTCATCCTTTTAGTCATAAGTTGTCATTTTAGTCTCGAACTCAGCCGACTCAACAAAAAAATTTAAATTAGTCATCCAATCATCAAAATAATCTCTGAAAAATACAACTTATTATCATAATAATCCATGAAAGACACAATTTACTGTCAAAATAGTTTATGACCGTTACAATGTCGGAGACTAAAGTGATTAACATTTTAATGATTCGATGATTAATTTTAATTTTTTTCCGAGTCAGAGAACAAAACGAAAATGTCTTATATTTTCAAGAACTAAAATGGTGGTTTACTCAATCATGTTTTATAAAAATAATTTTTTGTTAAGTAAAAGTCTAAATTGATTTATATTTTTTTTTTTGACAAAATACATCACGAGGTATTATATGTTTCACGAAAGTAAGAGTTTAGTCATTTAATATTTTTTTTGTAACACTTAAATTCTTTAAGTTTAGTTCAGTTTCTGCATAGATTCTTTAATTATTTATTTTCTTGATTTAATCATTTAAATAATATTTTGTTTTCACTATTAACCTTTTTAAGATATATTAAATACGCATATACTTAACTAAAATTTACCATTTTCTTAAATTACTATTAAGATCGAATCCAAACAATGTAATGAATTGACTATCTAAACTACTTTATAAGTAAATGAAGTTAATGATATTAATTATGTGGATAGACTTTTATAATCATCTTTATAGAGGTTATATATGTGTTTAAATGATTGTAAAAAATCAAGAAATATAGACTGATTAAAAGGTTTGATGATTGTTTTCTACAAGATTAATATGAGTTGCTTATTGTTGCAATATTTGTTAGAGTTTCTAATGATAATATGTCTTCAATTGTACTAATCGTTGTTTAAAGGAAGACCAATAACTAAAAATATAACTTAAAAGACTAAATAGAAAATGTAAAAACTTAAAAGACTTGAGTAGAAATTAAATTATAATAAAAGACTTTATGTTAAAAAAAAACGTAAAGAATCAAACGAAATATAAATAACTCGAGTTGTATTTTGTAATTTGTTTTATTTTTTTTTTACTTTTTACTTTATTTTAATTAAACTTGTAGGAAACATCATATCTTGCATAAGTCATTGGGGCGTAGAGTGTGTGAGTATCTTAAATTTACTAAGTTTGATTCATAATTATATATAAAGAAAAAACTTGTAAGAATACTTGTGTATATTTATCAAAATAACAAATTGAAATGACCAAACAAGCGATACTAAATTACATTAATTACATTTTATACGCACATATTGCATTTTGGGTGGATATTGTGTCATTGGCTTACTGCCTATAAAAAGAATAAAGATAAAGATAACTTGAGCGACTGGCAATC
The DNA here is from genome assembly GCA_037974295.1 of Cicer cuneatum. Taxonomy (NCBI): domain Eukaryota; kingdom Viridiplantae; phylum Streptophyta; class Magnoliopsida; order Fabales; family Fabaceae; genus Cicer; species Cicer cuneatum. The sequence goes on along the minus strand of JBBPBO010001985.1, from coordinate 62,658,351 downwards.
TATTTTATTTAAAAATTCTAGAAAAAAATTTCACGGTCATTACATATTACTGTTACTTTGAAAGTGATGAATACCTTAATTGGATAATCTTTTAGCTTTTCACTAGTAAGCTCTACAAATGTCCCGAAAGAAAGATAAATTATATAGGCAATGATATACTGAAAAGTGTAAGTAAAAAAAATGTTATACTGAAAAGAGAAACTTCACAAGCAAATAATGAGTTTTAGCATATGTTTGGATTCAAGTTTGATTGTTCAATTCTGCTTCTCAATGCAAGTTGCGCCGTCATATTGAGAAGCTTCAACTAATAGCTTCTATGCAAACTCACGAATTGGACGTGATTTTATGAATTTCCAAACACACGGTTAGAAACTAACAAATTTTATAAGATAATAGTAACATAAACTTGGGATTATGCAAAATAAATTAGCATTTGGCCTGTTTAGTTATATCCTTCGATATGCAATTTTAATGGCACATAATTGTAATATCTAACTTCGATCATGAAATACCAAAAAAGCAAACGAAAGATACCACATTAATTTTACTTCTTATATTGCAATGTTGGTTTCAATCTACCAACCCAAGTCTCAAAATGGCGTGGCTTCTTTCAACTATATATCAGCTATAGCACATTAATTTTACTTCCTATATTGGAAAGTTGGTTCAATCTATCAACACAGGTCTCAAAATGGTGTGGCTTCTTTCAAATATATATGTATATAGCAGGGCTTTGCTAGTATTACCTTTGGGCCAGAGGAGACTCATTGAGGTTCATAGAAGAGGCATTCTTGGTTCTAGTGGTAGTGAATGTGGATTTTGGGGTCTCTAATGGATGAGAAAGATGAGGGGAAATTGGTCCAGTAACATGTGTCAAAGTAGCTGTGCTCACAGGCCGTCTCTCTGCTAGTGGCTTAACAGGAGAAGAAGGGTAAGGAATGGATTGGGAGACAAACTTGGGAGCTGAGGTGGTTGAAGAGGAAGCTGAGGTTGGGGTTGGGACCATAGTGTGTTGTTCATCAAGGTAGGCCATAACATGGGGAGACAAACTCATATTTGGCCACATAAAGGTCCCTTTTGGTTTGCAAATCTGAAAACTACTTTTCAACCTTTCTATCTTTGCTGATTTGGTTTCTTTGTCGTTTTTACCTTTCTCCTCCTCTTTGATCTCTTCTTCAATGTTTTCTGCCAATGATATTGTTGGCCCTGCCAATAATGCTGGTGGTGTTAATGATTCTGACATTATTGGCTCTTCTACTACTGTTGGTTTTAGCATTCCCAATTGCTCCTGCATTAAGTGCCTTTTATTAGTACAAGCAAATATCATTCCATTTAGTCTTCAACATTTATTTGCATGAATGGGAATATAAAACAAAAAATAGCAACACAAGATATCATAGTGGGATTTTTTATACTTTTGTTAATATTCTATGGTACAGTATGGACTACTAAATATATAAGGAAAAAATACAAGCAATCATGAGCATCATTAAGTATCACATTGTTATGAAGATAGCATCATTATTTTGCAACGAGAACATTCAATCCATCAATGGAGAGTTTATGTTACCTCCATGCCACCCAAAGTCAGAGAAATTTCTTTTAGTTGTTCTTCAATTTTAGCCTTTTTATGAACCAGACCTGCATAAATCTCCTGCAATATAACAAATAGAAAAAGTTTTAAAACTGGATGTTTTCTATATGCCCCAACTATATACACCATGGTCATTAGCAATAATCTATACCTACTATGATTCACCTCACCTGCATAGAAACTTGGCAACCATTGTCCTCAAAATTCAAACTTGACAAACAAGAACTAGGAGTAGTCACAATGGCCAATGCTTCCTCTTCTTTTTTTGATGCGAGTTCCTGCATACCTCTGTTTGCAGATCAAGAAAAGTTACCAATGACTCAAAATCAATAGAATAACCAATAATAACAGACATTGACATTAATAAAAAATGATGAAATTGTCCATACCGTTTCAATTTAATTATTTCTTCCTTTATCTCTCTGAGTTCTTCACTAGAAACATGATTTGGTGAAATGCTGTCTCCAGGCTTCCATCCAGGGGGAGGAGTCCAATAAGGGTCTTGGACACCCGCTTCCTTTCTAATATCAACAAGATCAGCACTCTCTAACCAGTATTCCATTGCTCCTTCTGCATTGTGTCGCCGTCGGAATCTCTCATCTCCTCCTGGTGCCACTTTTCCTGCCATGTGCTTCAGCAAATGATCAAGTAAACCTGTGTCACCAATGTACTTACGTGCTTCTGATCTCAAGTCTGGCCTTAATATTGAGTTTCCATACACAGCTCCTTTTTCCTTCATAACCTTCAACATACTCTCCTCTGCCAACTTATACCTTCAAATGTACAAAGGTAACATATATAACAACAAATTAATACTAACTAACGCCTATTAAATTAATCAAGTGAACACTGAAATGTATACCCAAAAAAAGGGTAATTTTTAATACAAATAACTAATAAACCATTTACCTCTCAGTAGACCATCTATCAATTAATATTTTTCGTTTTTTTTTGCCAAAAACCACGAGTTGCTGCTTCTCTGTGTCTTTTAATACTCTCTTAGAACTTTTAGCCTTGCTGCTACTACTCACACCTTGGTGATTTTTCTTGCATTGACGAGTAAACCTCGGTACCCCATAAGGCACTACCTTGACAGCCTCCATTTCTTCTTCAATGTGTTTTCTCTTCTTCTCATTAGTCCCTTTTCCGGGTTCAAAAATAACCCCTTTTTCCTTATGAAGTTCATGTAAAGATTCAACCTTTTGTTCCTCATGACGGCCTAAGAACCGAACCTGCCGGCGTTGGCCCCACTGCATCATACCGCTGAATTTAATCTGAGACCAACATGAACCTTGCTTGGAAACCAAACTTGTAGCAACATCATTGATAATTGGGCTGTTATGGTTTTGAAAGTTTTCTTTAGTAGCAGAGGCCCAAAAGCTCCATGAGTTTCTTCTTTGTGCCAATTCCTCAGTTGTGATGCTCCTGCAAAGCATTTTGATGGCGAATTCGACTCTCATTACGTACTTCTCGTCGAGTGCTGGGATTTTCTTCTCGCCTGGCTTTCCAAAGCTTTGGTCGTTGAAGTGTGTACGAAGAGAGTGGAGGCTTGGATACCTTAGAGATACTTGTTGGTCTCTTTTGTCAGTAACCTACAAAATTCAACACCTAGTATATGAAACCACCGAAGATAAAATTTTTAGATCTTCATTTATTAATGTTTGAAAAGAGTTTTTGCATATCATATTAAAAACAAAAGAGCTTTTAATGTTAATAATGTATGTATTACCATTACAATGCTAACACATTTTATTTGGACTGGACAATTCGATGGAAGGTTAGAATGATCAATTTTATAAAATCGACCCACTTTAATTTCTTCAAGTGACCCTGCAATATTTGTTGACAATATCGCAAAAAAGTGACACTTGGTTAGAAATGTGGAAAGAATAATGTTGGGGTAGGGGTAATTAAGGAAAGAGAAAATGGGTATACGTATACCGTAACAATCAACAAAAGAAACTAGTGGTAAATTGTGATTATGTTATATACAATTATTACTATGAAATAAAGTTAAAAGTAATCAATATAAAGTATTAGTCAAAAAAGTAGAAAACTTTTAGAGATGCAAATGCAAATAAGACGGTGACAAAAGATTATAAGATGGCCATTTAAGGAATACTACCTATTGAATAAGTGGAATCAAACGTAGGTGGAAAGATGAGGACATGTTTGTCCAAAGAAGGACTTTTTTTGCTTTTGCCCTCGTCGACGTGGACCTCGTTATCTTCCTGCATCTTCAAGTACGAGTTCTCCTAGAAAGCCAATATAATTAATTAAGAGTCACTTTGTTACCTATTATAAAAAAAATAATTTTGGTATTCTATACAAAGCTTCTAAAAAATATCAGGTTTTAGATTATTTTTAATATTTTTATATTTTAAATAATTCCCTTCATCATATATATTATCTATTATAAAGATTGTCGAACAATCATTCTTCCTAATTATTTAAATACTATTATTATAAACTATCATAAAGTAAAAATATATTTGCATTGTTTGTCACTAAGTGTGTGTACATGCAAAACAAATAATTAAACGCTGTATTATTTTATTTAAAAAGTTATTATTTTTGCAACAAAATAACAAAAAGAGAGGCGTGTGTTGCGTTGTGTGTATGTGTGATATTTTGTGCAAACAATAATGAGTATGAGTATGACTATGAAATCAATGAGAGAGAAAGTAACCAAATCTTCAGTAGCAGCAACCAAATCAAAAGCATTCTCCTTCATAATCTGCACAACAACATCAATCATTGTAACTAACTTCATCAAAGAAAAAAATAAATAAATCACCAACAATTACATTAAGACTCATCCGATAAAAATACAATTGCATTAACACATAAAGAACATACATTAATTTAATTATCCTCCTCTATACAAACATAGACGATAAAACAATCAGATCAAAATAACAACTACTACTACCAAGTAAGTGTAATAAATGAATGTGAGACACAATAAATGAACCATCGTTTTCTTAATGTCATTAAAATAAAAGCTACTAGTACATAATAAGCATTACAAATTCGAAATCAATACAAAATTGAAGGTTGCTTTCACTTTCACATTTGATATTGTTGGATCAGATAGTGTCGATTTGTCTACCTATACAATGTCTTTATTTTATTGATTTTTTTTTTCATCGAATCCAAAAATAGCAAGAAAACATGTACTGAATCAGATTCATAGACAAATACTGAACCAAACAAACAATGACAAATTCGTATAAGACTGAAAAAAAAAACACTGTACAGAACAAGCATTAAATGAGTCTAAAAAAAATGAATCAATCGAATATTTCAGGTTTTCGAATATTGGAAAATGAAGTTAAAATCTGAAACCGGTTCTTACTGAACCGAAAAACTTCGCTACTTGTTAAATCCTGAATTTACTCTCACGAAGAACAAATGCATAAACGATAATGATGGATTGAGCTTAATGAAACGAACTTCGATTGAACAAACGTGAACGATTCAATGCAACAATAGTGCTTCAATGAAGATCGAAGAACATATAATTTTTATTTTTATCGAAGAAATTAAGTAAAGGAAAATAGATGAAAAATCGAAGAAACGTGATGAGGTGACGGAAGAGGAATACCGCTGAAGAGTGAAGAAACTCGTTTGTTGTTTTTTGGAAAACAAATTTTCTTTTCCCGTTAGAATTTTCTCGAGAAAATGAAAGAAAGAGTGGAAGGAAAATTTGTTATACGTGCAAAACGGATTGTAGAGCGAAGGTTAAATACACACACGGGGGAGAGTAATGATGATTTCTTCGCACGATTTCGCGGACTTGTGTGGGGGGGATATTTTGAAATTACTAATAAGTCCCTGGTTCAATATTGGTGTGAGAATGGGAAACATGTTTGGTTGCATTTGACCGCGGTTGAAAAATGTTTTTCAGAAATTTAACACAAACGTGAAAATAATGAGAGGAAACTGAACAAGGCAAGTGCAATAGAGGTGAAGAGGCATGTGTTAATGTTTTCACAAAGGTCAGTAGTTGCTTTTGTTATGAGTTGAGAAAAAGAAAAGAAGAGATGATTAGTGAGGGGAGGGGAAAGAAACTCTGCATATCTTTATTTCAAATTAATTAGTATAATAACATATTTATTTTTTAATTAATTGAATTATTATTAATTGGTGGAGAGGTTCCACATCCTGTGGTGGTGTAGCATGTAAAGCCGTATTAGAGGCTGCATATTGCTTGTATCAAGGCAGTGAATTGGTGAGTTCTAATGTAAAATAGTTGAATAGGTAGGTGTATTATTTCTTTTTATATGATTTTTATTTTTTTTTTTAGCTTTTTTAAATAGGAAAAAATTTACAGACACCCTTACATCTCACATATACGTTGAGAGAGAAACAAATGGAAATAGTAGTGTGATATATGTAATATTATGTGATGTGATAAGAAGAGATATAAAAGAAAGTGATTTGTTGAATAAGTGTAGAAATTTTTTGAGTATACATACATAACTACTCTTTTAAATATCATCCGTATACAGTATATATGGATTACTGAAATATTATTTAAACACAAAAAATTGATCGTATTTTAAATATTACGGTTTTTCAATTCTATATTAATTTTTTGTCTCTCAACGGATCCGAATGACTCAAAATAAATGTATTTTATACAATGTCAGGTATACGATGTTGAAATTTTGTGTTTAAATATAACGTTGTACGAATTAAAGGTGTACAAAGTACAATTTAAGTTGGATAATTGTTGTCATTTATCCAATTATCACATTTATCGAGCTAATTTTTAAGATTCAAACTCAACCTTTTATCCAAACAAAATCGATTAGCTCAATAAGGACAAAAGATATAAAAAAGATCAAGTTGGTCGTAAGATAAATCACCAAATAGAAATATGTAAGTATCTTTTTTGAAAAACATTAATCAACAAGTAACGTTAATCAATTAAAAAGTTAATCACCAAATACTAATACATAAATATTTAATTATTGGAAAAATAATTTAATTGAGTAATAAAATCATGACATTGAATAAAGTTTTAGTATAATTGTTTTCAATCCATTTTGAATACAACATAAGTTCTTGGAATGTAAAAATGAAGTAATAGAAAATGGACATTTCATCTTCATGTACAAAATTATAAGTGAGTCTCTGAAAAATTAATGTTGTAAAAATTATTATTTTTTAAGATAATGAATGTAAGTTTGCGAATGTAAATATAATAATGAGTGAAAAATAATACTCAGTGTCCTCTATAACATTTAAGATGGGATGGGTAACTTGAGAGTCAACTCAGACTCGATCTTTACTTCAAATTGATATCTATTTTGTTTTTCATCAAATTGATATCTATTTTGTTTTTCATTTATGTCTCTTCTTTTTTTGGAGTGATATGGATGACTTGTGTTTGATCAATTTAGAAAGTTCATAATTCTATTAGAATTATTTTTAACCAACAAGATATGTGTGCTTCTTTTCTTCTTGAAAAGGTCCAATTAACTTTATCTGCATGGATTAAATAAATCTAAGGATACACGTTTTTGTTTTGATTTTAACTTGTGGTGTTTAAATCCTTTTGGATGTATAAGACTGAAATGACAATGTCAATCCCAAAAAATGGGAGTTTGAATTGTGATTCCTCATTTTTAAAAATTAATTTCTGCTTTTAATTTAGTTAACTTAAGATCAATCTTGGTTTTACATACAATAAAATCATAACATTCTTGGTTAGTGAAATCAAAAGAAAACTTCCCTACGTGATCTATGCTTAGTGAGTAAGAAATAAATAGAGATAAAGGAAAGAGAATCACATAGTAATATATCTTAGTTCGTCCAAAGTGGATTATGTCCAATCCTCACAATTTGTGAGCTTTTTCACTAAAGTGCTCAAACAAGAATGTTCTTGCTTTTCACACCAACTATGGAGATCAATTTTGATCAGTTACAATATTTTATTTTTCGACCTTGAAAGAATTTCCAACATTTACCTTTCAGTCCAGAAAAGATTTTTACAAGTCACTTTTTAATCACAAAAGGATTTTTACAATATACTCAAACTATCTTTAGTACTATAGTCTTGAGTTTCAAATGAAATGATTTAAAGAGCATTGATGGATCAAAATACACCTGACACTTGTTTGAGTTTTGATATTTAGCAAAAAGACTCAGCAAATAGATTCTTAAATCTAGTGAAATAGAATTTGGCGGCCTTATTAGGGATTCCAAATGTTGTTATGTTCACGACTTCAACAACAATCTAGGTCGTTCTACTTCGGTTATGGTTGAATTGTGGGGTCTTGTTCATGGGTTGCAATTGGCTAGTATTATGGGTATCAATTATGTGATAGTCGATAAGGACACTTTCATAATTATGGGCATGATTAATACAAAAAATTCTCATAAACAATTGGATAAACTACATTTTAACTCAATTGTCTCATAAAAAGGGCTTGGAGGGAGTACTAATGATAAAATTGCTTGTACTTCTATATTATCTAGAAAATCAAAAGTTAATTTAAAACACTTTAAAAATTGAGAAATAATAAGACAATGCAATAAAATTTAAGTTATGCGAACCTTTGTCCAATCATATACAACTGTTGCTACACTTTAACAAATTGATTTGAACCATCATTTCCTCGTTATTTCATTAGATTTGAACACATTACATACAAGTCAATCATTTTTACCCTCCACTAAATTTACCCAAATAATGAAGAATGAAACTATGTTAAATCTTTTCTTATATGAATCAACAAAACAATATAGCAAAATCTTGTAAAAAGGAAAGAAAGGAATAACAATTATTTCCATTACATACCATCAATTTTTTTCTAATTTGGTTTATGGCACTCTTATTTTCAATCACATATGATACATACACCTCACACGAACATGAAGGGTACATAAGATCATGGATCTCATAGGAAACCCTTGTCTTGAAAGCTTTTGATGCAATCATCAAACATTTGTTCCAGAGTTTTAAATGGAGGAAACCCAAATTCAGTGATTTTGGTGGTGTCCATGCTATGTGTACTACTATCTCCTTCATGACTACTACACCTGTAATTACACCATATTAAGAAAAAGTAAGCACACATAATTAACTTCAAATGAAATAATAGTTGTTGCCGCATCCAGAATGCTATTTAGAGTCTATTACATATTTTTTTTAAAAATAATTTTAGTATTTAATAATTTAGAGATAATATTTTGTGTTTGTTTATGATAGTAAAAATAATTTTTTATTTATTTAAAAACTGTTATAATTTTATTTTTGAAAAACTTCTAAAACAACTTTTTATTTGGAGTGGTTTTTAAATTATTTTTAGAGTTTCATAAAATTATAACAAACAAATGAAAACTTTCAAAAGTCGTTAATTTGTTTTTAAAAAAATGACTTTTTATGAAATAAAACTGTAACAAACAAACCATTTTTTATGACATATTAAAATTGATACTTCTTTTGCATCAAAGTTAAGGTAGAGATGATATATAACATTACTTTTTTTTAATATATAACATTACTTAAACTCACCTGTTTTCGTATGGATAGGAAGGATATTTGGCCCGAAGCATTTCGATAATTTGAGACCAATGGACTACTGGGCCTGAACAAATAAGCCTGCCAGATGCTTTGGGCTCTTCCATAGCCAATAAGTGGGCTTCAATCACGTCATCTATATGGACAAAGCCCACTGTTGTGTTTGGATATTCTCCTTTTAAACCTGTTAAAAGATGTGTCACTCCAAATTTTGAAGAATAAATGGTGAACAAGTTTATTTATTTATTTTTGATAAAAAAATTGTACCTTTATTTTTTTTAATTGTTATTTTATTTTATATTTTCAGTTCTAAAATGGTATAAATTTTACCAAAATCTCCTTTGTGTTTAGCCTCACATTTTTCTTATAAGAAAATTGGGTTTGGATGAACTAATAATGTCAACATTTTTAAACAATGTATATAACATGACATCATATTTGATATAATTATCTAACCTTTGATGATGTTTAATATGATGTGAAGTGTGCTGGCAGGGTGTGGTGCAAGAAGTGGACCAACAACGAAAGAGGGGTTAACCACTACTAGATCAATGTCATTTTCCTTTGCAATTTTCCAAGCCTCTCTCTCTCCCACAGTCTTTGCATATGCATACCACAGCTGCATAATTCATGGTTCATGATAAAAGCACAAATTTTCATGATTAATTTTGTGAGCAAATCACCAACTCTATTCATGAAATTTTAGTGTTTAAGTTAATGACATTTTAAAATGACTGAAATTGAAAATCATCAATCATATTAGCATTTCTATGACTACTTCAGAACAAAACTGACCAATTTAGAAGAACTAATGATATTTGGTTAATTTTAAATTTCAAAATGATTCTAAAGTTTTGAGAAGAAAAATATAAAATTCATCACTAAATTTAATGAACAGCGAATTCAAAAGAGATTTTAGGGTATATTTATTTTGTGAAAATATTTGTTTGTTTTCATTTTTAAAATATGTGATTATTTTAAATTGCTAATTAAAAAGAATATGTGAAATTTTTGAAGTGAATAATTGTAACAGGGACAAAATAAAAAATTAATAAGGATGATACATTTATGAAAATAATAAAAATAATCCTTTTGATATTTTAATTTTTTCTAAAAATACAGTCAATTATTCGATTCAAGAGTGTTTTATCTTTTTATTTGTAAATAAAATTAATATAAATTTTAAAAAATAAAATAATGTCACAACATAAACAAACTTTCTTACCTTTAATTTTGAATATATTTTTTAGTTTTGTGTAAATGCCACTTTAAATTGTGATCCAAACAAAATATTATATCATGCTTTATCATTAATTAAGAAGCAAGTGTTGTTACATTATGACGTTTACAATAGTCTGGATCACTCCAATGAGATTCATTAAGAGGAGAAATATGTTGCACATCATCACGATATCTTATGGAAGAGCAAGAAGATGTTAGCACCACACGTTTTACATTTGCTTTGGCGCAAGAATTCAACACATTCTGAGTTCCTTTTATACATGGATCAATCAAAGTAGCCTACAACATATTTCAAATAGTAAAGAGTTATAACATGTATTAAATAATGTTATGTTATCAAAATAGTTATATACTATTTTTGAATACATGATGGTAAAGGAGAGGGGTTAAATTTTGAATTCAGTGGATTGTTTCTGTTTGATTGATAAAAAAAATATTTACTTATTAAATTTACCAAAAAATTATGATTATAAGAGTCAAGCTTAATGTACCAACATAGGAAACACCTCAAACTAAGGACACACGATAAGAAAATGTACCTGAATATTGTTGTCGTATGGAACAAGGACAGGGGACGCAGTATGAAAAACACCATCAACCCCAATTACTGCCTCATCAAAGCTCCCTTCCACTAATAAATCTGCTTTTAAAATCTTCAATCTCTCTTTGTCTCCGCTTAATCGAGTGAGATACCCAACCTTCTCCAAATCATCTGCCAATGAAAATAAAATAAAATAAAAATTATTTTCGTTTTTAAAAAAGTTAGGATTTAAAAATAAAAATTTAATTTATATATAATGTCCATAGATTATTAGTAACTTTTTTTCATAATTATTTATAAAATTATTCAAATGATTTTCTAATTATGCAAAACTTTTTATATTAACTGTATATACAAATTAAATTCTAAAAATAATCTAAAAATTGATTCAAATGAAAAGTTATTTTAAATAATTTAACGTAAAAATATTTTTTTATAGTTGATTCTTTTTAAAAAATGATTTTTATTAAGATGAATAAACACTCTGATTTCAATTTTATTTTTTAAAAAAACTTATAAATAATTTCTAAATTATTGATTTCAAAAAATCACTTTTTAATAATACATAACAAACAGCTCTTAAAAAAATGAAAATAATTAATGGATCAATCAAACACAACATTACCGATAACAAATTTTATTTGAATTAAATGGCTCTACCTGGGTTTCTCACTGTAGTCCTCACTGTGTGACCCTTTTCTAATAAGGCTTTCACTAGGTAAGCTGCTATGAACCCGTTGCCACCTGTAACGCAAAACTCTGGCATATCTTTTTTTATTTTATTTTATTTTATTTTATTTTATGAGTTCCTGTTAAGTTTTGTGTTGTTGAGTCTTAGGTTTCTAGCTTACAACGTAGTATAACATGGTATTATGTAGGACTAGTGCCAACTCCATCCAAAGTGGTAAAAGCAGGAGAGTCACGTCAAATACATATTTGGGAGGTAGGTGAGAAACGGGTGATTCACATATATCTAAGCTATAAGGTTACTCACTAACCAACCCTATCTATTTGTTTTTAACTAACTAACCCTATCTATTAGTATTCCCTATGCTATAAGGTTCATAGATGTTATTTTTATTTTTATTATTAATCGTAACTAACTTGTCTTTTGTTAATAAATGCATTTAATGTTGAATTTTTATCTCTAAAAAACATAATAGAAGTACAGCTGCAAAATCTTGTTTAGAGACCGATTATACCATAAAAATGGTCGATAAACACTTAAGCGCCCAAGTTAGAGATCAACTTTTTATGGGTAGGTAAATCACTTGTTGCTAATGTAGTGATCAATTTAGTGATTGTTAGAATATATATTATGTTATTGCGTAAATTGAAAAAAAAAGTAGAGTTATTAAGTAGATTACACAAAATATTAGTGTATATATAATGTGGTGGTGGTACAATTGATCCGTGCCCTAAGGAATACGTAGTTTTGTGACTGAGGAGAATATATATTATTAAAAATCAAAATTAAAATATTTTTTTTAATAGAAAATTCAGTTACAATCTTAGTCAGATTCTCATCATGCGTTCCACATACGTCAACATATACGACACACGCTTAGTTTAGGCCTCCACATTCCAGCATCTGCCTCTCATGATCTCAATCTAGTCGTTAATTTTCCAACGATCATTTGATTTAAGCCCTTCATTTTTTACCATTTTTCTTTTTCAACACTATAAATAGAGTCCTCATCGATTTAGAAAAGCACACTTAAGTTTGATGCATTCTCAGCTTTCTCTTTTCTCTCTCCTTTTGCTCGATTCACTTCCGAGTCATTTCTTCCATTTCTTTATGTCCCTTTAATATTTTAGAGTGGTCCTTATACCACAATTCTTTCGGTCTCAAAGTGATCCTAATGCCATTATTCCTTCAGTTTCAAAGTGGTCTTTGTACCATTGTTTTTTCAATTTGCAAATGGTCTTATCACCATATTTAAAGTTGTAATTCTATAACGGTTCTTACAGTGCAGTGGAGCTCCGACACTGTTTGGTTGAGCTGATTTATCATGGGACAACATGGTTGATAGTTTATTTGCAAAACTTTAAGAAGTGTCACAAAATGTCTTAAATAGAGCAATTTATAACACGACTCAATCGATTTTAACACGACAAAATATCTTAAATAGAGCAATTTATAATTACCAATACAACAATCGATTTTAGCAACCAATTTTAGAGATGAATCTAGTGATTCATATTAGCAATCTATTTAGCGAGTAACTATTTAATAATTTTAAGTTAATTTATCACTTTGGACAAAATAATTATTAATGTCTACATTGGTCTTCACTTTATGCATTGCTAAATAAATTAAAAAAATGAGTCGAATGGTTCAATTGATTCAATCAATTGAACTACGGTCGAACAGTTTAATAAATAAATAATAAAAAATATATGAAATATATTAAAATATTATGCACTTTATAACTTATAAAGTAAAAATTTATAAAATTTATAACAAATATTTAATATTTATAATAAATACATTTACATTCACAACAAAGACAAATATTTGTAATATAAATTCAATCATCAAATCTCAAATGAATCAACCGATTAATCACGAGCGCCTTACGGATTAAGTGAAATAAAATTTTGTGTTAAATAAATGCTTTTTGTCAAAGTCTAAGTGTTTAAAAAAATTGAACCATCTTCCAAAAATTAGGTCCGATTTAGTGATTCGATCGGTCTAATTCAGTTTATGCCGATTTTTCCAATTTTTCCTCGGTTTTACTAATTATGTTTAAGTTGACCGGCTGGTCTGATATTTTTTTTTTAAATATTGCAACAAACACGTTACCACACTAATCCTTTTTTCTTAACTTCTCATTTGAATACACTGAAAGTAAAGTTCCAAACAAAACAATTTAAATAATGTTTCAGAAAAATGGCAACAAAGACATTTGTGAAAAAAGAATCTAAACAAAGTTATAATAGAGCTCAAAATGATTTTAAACAACACAAAAACTCAATCTATGCCCCTAATGTCTGATTTTCATATTTAGGCGCCGTTGAGTAATGTGAATAAGGTAGTTTATAGTTTGTTACACTAGTATATATGTTTATTGAAATAAATAAGATTGATTGACAAAAAAATTTCAATTACTAATTTATAGTTTATTTTAATACGCTACTATAGCGTTTATAGTAAAAAACTTTTTACTTTTGTTCATTTAATAAACTTGTTATTTTAATTTTATTATTTTTTATTCGTATGGAAAACAAAAACATTGAACTCCCTCACCACTCACCCTCTCTTGTGATAGGAGCTTGAAAATTGTCTCATTTTCTTCTATTTGATCTTGCAATTGTCGGATCTTGCTTGAAAAGGTATAGACGGTGCTGAAATGAGAGAGAGGTGATTTATTTCTTTTTCTGAGAAAAAAAATAGAAAAGAGTAATCTACCATTTTAGTTGTTAAAAGTGTATGACATTATGATATTGATATATGATTTAGTTAAAAATTCAAATATATTATTAATTCTTCAAAATATCAGTCATTCTATCTCTAAAATAAACTAAAATGTAACATTGTTAACTCGTTGCTGTGAGCCATGACGTGTCTCAAATTTAAAGTCAGATGTATATATAGAGAGAAAAAAAAATTTTAATATGACAATGTCTTACAATTTTAATAACCAAAATAGTGAATTATCCAAAAGTGAGTGGGTGGAAGTATACCGATACCATAAGAAAAAGATAAACTTAATAGTGATAAATCTTGATCCACCATAAATCAATTGTTAAGTTGGTTGATATTATAATTTTTCCAAAACTGTGCCTTAATTGAATGTTTTAAAATTTGGTAACTTTTATTTACTGGTCGTTAAATTTCAATTTCTAAGAGCAACTCTAACGGTTGTTGAATTTCTTCATCTGTTGCCGGCGTGTAGTCACGTCAAATTCAGTTTTTGGCAAGTTCGTTGTTAGAGTTAAGTCAAGTTGACATAAGGGTTCCTTCATGATGGAACGATACTTTCATAATTTAATAATATTAAATTTATAATTGTTAGTTTTTTGTACCGTTAATTTGTATATAAAATTCATTTTCTTATTAATTGGAATAATTTGTTTTTCTTACTCTTAATTTTTCTTTCACAATTTTTATTACACAATTTTTTCTCTTTAAGTTTCTATCAACAATATTTTTTATTTATTTTTTCATCTTATTATTTCAAAAAAATAAATTTGTTTGTGGTAAATAGATCCATATCAACATCCTAATTTTACTTTTATCATTTAAATTATCAGCATCCTAAAAGATGGAAAATTTAAATTTATTATTTACTTTTATCATTTTTAATTATTTATGTCATGTATTTAACATTTAATTTTTATTATTGTTATAAAAATTGAAATTGAAATTTATTTTAAATTAAAATTAAAATAATGTATAATAATATTAATTAAAATATTTAAATTTATATTTTAAGTTATATTAAAATTAAATATAAATAAAATATTAATATATGAATTAAAGTTATGGGACCCAACATAATTCTTAAAAAAATTAAACTATTAAAGTAAATAATGAATGAGTTGCTCCAAAATGATATGACAAAGTAGACTCCAATTAAAGAGTACATATTGAGTTCACCGTTAGAACTGCTCTAAGTAAGTTACTAAATAACAAATTCCGGTATACCAAACATTAGTTAATTGATATTTGTACCCCGACTATTAAAAAGAAAAGGAAGGAAAGAAAACTTCCTCTCTCTCTCTATATATACATAACAAATAAGCTATACTAACTTAATTGTACTGTATAATAAACAAAATCAAGCTATTAATAGAAAAATATTAAATTGACTTGCACGTTTAGCTATGAGTCTATGTAAGAATCTTTCCTTGACAAAGAAAGCTTTGCAAGCTTGTACTTCTCCATTCTTTTCATCAACCGCATGCACTATATAAATCTGTTAAAACATATAGTTTATATTTTGGATCGAAAATTTTGAAAGTTAATGTCCCCGTAAATGAACTTCAATATATAAACTTAATGTCCCCGAATCATGAGGTTAATATGGTTCAATATCTACTACTAACAATATTCCTTCTTCTCTAACATATATTTTTTTGGTGAGCATGCACCTCCTTTTATTGGTTAGCATCATATATAATAACTATTAACATTTCTCTATAAAAAGAAATTGTATATAAACTTAGTTTGTAAAAGTAGCCCTCTTCTTATATTCATTTCAAACCGCGAAAACGTATTTTATAGTCAAATCTAATTGCTCAAACAAGATGTTATTTTTTTATTTCATTTATGAATGGAAATTTAATAGCTCCTAATTAAAAGCCAAACATTTATTAAAGCATAAAATAAAATAAATAATTTTTGAAAAAAATAAAATATATAAAGAAAACCTTTAAGAGTAATCATCTAACTTCCATAGGCCAAGACTTATGGAGAGAAAAACACCAAATTTACGACTTACTTATTTATAAGAAAAGAAAAAGTTATTGATTTTCTTGACATAGAAGATATGGTTTCGATGTTCATATACATAAGCATTACAAGCATCAAGAGAGGTAGAGAGTAAAAGGGTGATGATAGATAACTACAAATTGAAGGTTAATTGTTTGTTACCACTCTAACAACAATATGTACGTACGGAACAATAAGAAAATTCCTAGAAATTTCACAAAACATGTAGTAAATTTTTTTTCTAGCTATGATGTGAAGGAGTAATCTTGATAACAAGGCCAGGGAAGACATCATCAGGATCATGTATATGAGGATTATTCTCAACAATAAAAGGGT
The DNA here is from genome assembly GCA_037974295.1 of Cicer cuneatum. Lineage (NCBI taxonomy): Eukaryota > Viridiplantae > Streptophyta > Magnoliopsida > Fabales > Fabaceae > Cicer > Cicer cuneatum. Next base: position 62,641,667 of record JBBPBO010001985.1, on the reverse strand, counting down.
CATCACACTTATCACTAATTGTATGAAGTGTCTCACCTTCACCAACAACATATATTTCATCGCATGGTTTGATTGAGAAGAGGTGGTTATTTTCCATGAAGTTGTGATGAACATGATTTGGAATAATATTCATAGAGGTGTCTCTAAATATTGTTAGAAGTATGAGGGCTATAAGAACAATAGCACAATACCATGAAGCTACATCAGCTATATTTTTTGAGTTTAAGAATTTTTTTCCTTTTTTGGAGTTGAAAGAAGCCATGATGAATTGATGATGAAGAAGTGATCAAAGAGAGAGAGAATATTAATATGAGAAGAAAAAAATAAGAGTTGTTTGGAAAGTTATAAAGAAAAAAAAAGATGGGACATGATGTGTGTGTGAAGATCAGTTTTGGCGGTTACTAAGGATAGGGAGTCGAGGGGAAGAAAAATGAGGGAACGAAGATGGTGCTTACGTGAATCAATCACATTCTTTTATTTATTTATTTATGTATTTATCCTTCGGTATACCTTAGTTTGAATTTTTGTTGCTTATCGATATCTATAATGTAAATATAATTCAAAATTAAATTTATTTAAAATCTAATTAACAAGAGTTGTTTGGAAACAAAGAAATAAACTTATAAGTTATAGGTTATTTGTAAACTATAAGATCTGTTTGTTAATAATCGTTTATAAGCTTGTAATTTATAGTATTTTTTAATAAACTAATTCAAGTAATTTATTATAGTTTATAGCATATAATTATTTTTTTCAAATTTTATTCATATTATTGTAACTAAAATTATTTTTTTATCCTTTATAGTTTATTTTTAGATAATTGATATAATTTAAATAAATAGTATTTTAAAGTAAATAATTTGAAATAATATATTTATTATAATTTAAAATAAATAACTTATTTATATATAATTTGTATAATTTAAAATAACTTTAATAAATAATATTTTAAAGTAAATAATTTATTTATTTTAATTTGAAATAAATAAAATAGACAAATAAAAAAATATATTACATGTATAACTTTTAAATTAGTAAAAAGATAAATTTTAAATTGCTACTTTTAAAATATTTTAAACATTAATTAATAAAATTTATTTTTAATTAAAAATATTTTATTATGTAATTTTATATTTTTAAACTGTCAAACAATTAATTAGCTTAACAAGCTATCACTAATTTTATCAAATAAAACATAAATGATAGAAGGTGGGTAGCATACTCAACAAAAACCAATGTACAAAATGTTCAATTTTTTATTTATTAAATTATATTATTTTCTCTTAAAAACACGTTTATTTGGTTAAACTAATCTTCTTTTTATCGAGAGAATTTAAATTTAAATCTTTGTTAAAATAATTCTTGTCCATACTTTACTAGTTGAAGTCCGAAATTTCAAAAATCTCGATCAGTAGTAGCTTGGATTGATACCGGGTTAATGATTACTCAAAACCGCGTTTATGCAACCTTAATGAACAGTATAAAGACTTTTGTGGACGGAATTATCGAGGTCTTATTATTTGAGTGCTTCGGATTTGGTTCAACCACTCGAAAAAGAAACGTGAAAAGTAAAACAAACATGGAAAGTTTTGGTTGAGAAGTTTGAGCTGAATGGGTCATTATTAGTATCCTTTTCATTTCTGAAAAAATTCGTGAAAAATTAAAGTAATTTTTGGTCTTTAAAAAAATTAAAGTAAGACATCTAAGTTTTTATCTTTTTTATATTTTGTTTGATTGACGAAGTAAACATAGAAGAAAGAAAATACAAAGAGAAAATAAATAAAAGGCATAATATTTTTATGGTCTCGTAACTTAATTTTATGTAATACTTTAGTAATATATTTATTTATTTTTTTGATTTGATCTTTTATTTAATTTTAAGTAACAATTGATATTTTATGTTTTAAAATGTCAAAAATGTTATCCTTTTTTTTTATAAAAATCAAAAAATTCATCAAAATTTTCAGACAAAAACCCATAAAATTAATTATCATCTTCAATATAATGCAAATTTTATCAAATTAATAACTCAAATTTTCAAATAAACTCATATTTTTATTCTTTATTTGATGAATTTGATGTTGTTGGAGATGGAAATATGAGTTTATTTGAATATTTGAGTTATGCATTTGATGAATATATGAATTTTCTTGAAATTGGTATTGAATTTTATGGGTTTTGTTTGAAGATTTTGATGAATTTTCTAAGGTTATGTAAATAAAAGATAATATCGTTGACATTTTAAGATATAAATGATCAAATTGTTACTTAAAATTAAATAAAAGACTAAATCGAGGGGAAAAAAAATAAAGGACTGAAGTGTTACCTGAAAATAAGTTAAGGGATCGCAGAAGCAATTATGCTTAAATAAAAATAAGTTGATTATTTTAGTAGTTTGATATAAGAGAAAATAAAAAGAAATTATGATGAAAAAAATATGTATATTTATAAAATGACATAAATATCTTTAAGAAAAAATTAGATACAATAAATAGAATAATAATAGATAAAATAAATATTTCATAGCAATCAATAGGAGTGTAGTAGGTTGGGTTTGTTCGGTTTTCAACAAAAAATAAATTCAAACCAATTATCTTAGCATGTATTGAGTTGGTTTTGGTTTGTTTTGTTTTTTAATATTGGACCCGAATCAAACTAAACCGATTATATATCGATTGGTTCAGTTCAGGTGATTCAATTTGCACAAAAAAAAATCATTTTTTTGTAGAATCAGAAACATAATTTAAAATACCTAAATAGAAAACAGAATATGCATTTGCACTTTTAATTTAGCAACATAATTTAGTTCTCTAAAACAGAATTTAGAATAAACGTAAGAGGTTCAAATTAAAATACAAAATAGGCAATAGCACTGTAAAATTAAACCATAATTTAGTTGTCTTGAATCTAAATAAGAATTTTAATTACAATGCAAAATATACTATTTACGACCACATCCCAACATAGTGAAGAACAACCATGAATAATGACAAAAAAAAAAAAAATGAGTGGTCATTGGCCACGAGAGACGGAGAGAAACGGAAACCGTCCAAAAGAGAAGGGTGGACGGCGGCGTGAACTCTAGAATATTTAGAGATGATAACTTTGAAGAATGAGTGAGAAGATGTAGGCTTTGGGCGGTTGGCTGAAATGCTGAATAGGTTTTCCTAATGAAAAAAATTGGGCTTCATTGAGGTATTGGACATGAATTTTGCTTTTACATGTTATAATTTTAAGTTTGGACATTTGAGTTTATTAAATTTACCACAACAAATTTTATATTTTGCAACACCTAACTTGCGATGGTTAACTTCAAACTACCTATGTTCACATCTTGTGAGACTCACAACTTGCCCACGTTCTCTTTGTACTTTCTAATTTTTTATTAGTTTTTCTTTTAATGATATCTAATTTTTCCTTAAAGACATTTATGTTATTTTTAAAATCTAAATATTTTTTATTTTATTTAGAGTTTAATTTATTTGTATTGACAAGTAAAATTATTCTACACTATTATTCAATAAGAATTGACATTATTGACATATCAACTTAACACACTTTAATTGAATTAAAAATAAAAATCTTAAAAATAATCCTAACATGGTAACTAACACAATAACCCTTATAGTTGTTTTTTTCATTGAATGTAGAATATATTTATTTGTAATTTTTTAATTTTAATTCTATTGAAATATTTTAAGAGTCCTTTTGTTATAAATTTAAAAAAAAAAGACTATCGTGTTCACTATATTAAGAGATTTTGGGTCCGTTTGTTTAACATTTTAAAAAAGTAATTTTGATTTTATATTTAAAAAAATATTTTTTATGAAAATATATTTAAAAATAGTAGAAGTTTTTAAGATTCATTTATTATCAATTAAAAAAAAGTAATTTTGACACTATTTAACTTAAATATTCATTATTAGATATTTTAAGATGATAAAAATCACATTTTTTGATTTTTATTGAAGAGTTTCTCAAAATAGTTTTTTCTTTTAATCA